>AP025045.1:35245460-35454010 GCA_036186865.1 Eustoma russellianum
TAGTCAGTTAGTTGATCTGTCAAACAAATCCATTTGTCTTTCTTTCATGGTTGCAATTTTAGCCTTCAAAAGGGACAACAGATTGGATTAAAAAGAATATATCGTGTTAATGGATAGTTTTTTAATCCGAATTGCTGATTTTAAATTTTATCAAGTCGTAGTTCTCGCCATCTATGAATTAATCAACTTCAGTGGGAACTTTGGCAAGGGACATAGGACGCAGTCCAAGTCCATTATACTAATGGAAAAATTTACCTATACATTATATTGTATATTGTTTTGGTCATAACAACCTTTATCTAAAAATATTTACTTACCGACTTTCCTCATTGTACTAAAACAGAGTTTATCAGCCAAGATCACATTATCCTACAATTTATGGTATTGTCACTAATTTGATCGCTTTTCCAGTGATTGGTTTTCGGTATGCGTGCTTCAATTTTATTTGATTTTTGTTTTTTCAAGTACTTCCATTAGTGACGGGAATTTACTAATAAATTTAAATTTATTTTGTAAAAGGATATCTTGTCAATAAAAGTTATTTTCTTAGGCTTGATTGGAGAACTCAATTAATTCCTTAAGCTTCAAATGTATCAAACCAAGAATGAGTGCAAATTTCTCAACAAAAAAAAAATTACACTAAAGATCTTCTCAAGAAATATAAATTCGAGAATTGAAGGAGCATAAGCACAAAAATGACCACAAGTACGAAACTCGATAAAGCTAAAAAGAAAAGCTGGTTGAGGTAACAAAATATAGGGGCATGATTGCTAGTTTACTTTATTTGACGGCTAGCTGGCCGGATATATTACAAGTTATGCGATTATGTGCTAGATTTGAATGTGCCTAAGGAATCGCAGCTATTTGCTATAAGTTGTATATTTCAATATTTGAAAGTTATGTTGAACTTTGGATTGTTTTATCCTAAGAACGTTGTTTTGATTTAAGAGGATGTAGTGATTCTAAGGCAGAATCCGAATATATATCGGCAGCCTCATGTTATTATATATATTTGTTTTGGATAACTTACACATTAAATTATTATAATATTAAGTTTGAAAAGGTGTCCACACTATGCGACTATATCTCAGCTATAACGGTAGAACAACATCCGGTTCATCACAGTAGAACTGAGCATATTGAGGTTAGGCATCAATTTATAAGAATTATATGAAAGAAAGTTAGTTTATGTTGAATCTATCACAACTAATAATCAATTAGCTGGCATATTTACAAAATTACTTTCGAGTGAGGCATTTAATAAATTTGAACCAGATTGGACATGATAAACAACGTGTAAAAAGTCAAAACTTAAAAACCATGGCACGTCGATTGATCGATGTGATTGATTAAGAGATTGATGTATACATCGATATCTATATCAATCGATCAATATAGACATCAGTTTCAACATCGTTCAATTGATGCCATCGTATTATGCAGCTGAAAAAGCTGCCAGAAACCCAAGAATTCCTATTTTATCCCTTCCACCTTCGATTGAGTAAGACATAAGGCACACGAATTCCGTCTCCAAACCTTCTCTACTCTCCAATTTCGAGCAAAAACTTCTACTTCCTCTCCATCAACCTCAAATATCACATCATCTTCTTCACTTACTTCATCTTCTTCATTCTCTCATTCCTCTTAAAATTTAAAATCCAAAAATTTAAGGAAAAATTCATGATGAGGAGCAAGAACACAACCAAAAGGCCTCGAACCTCCCAAAACTGCCAAGCAACCCTCTCCAAAGTTAGGATTAACAACCGTAAGTACCTATGGTGTAGCAACCTGTCCCGATCCCTAATACTAGAAATGACTCACCCGTCGTATTTCGCTTAGAAAAATACAAGGCGTCGATACATTAAATTCCACTTCAACATAATAACGTAAATCGATGTCATCGAAAGTCATAGAAATCATGCCTCGAGATAAGTATCATTAATAAAAATCAATGTCTATAAAATCGATGTACTAAAATGTCAAAATAAGAAACAAAATACTAAATCAGAAATAAAGTCTACTAAAAATCATCGAAATATCCTCAAGCCAGCATCTCAGTATCCCCACTCCTTGTCGCCCTCAATGTACACTAACTCGAAATCCTTGGATCTGCAAAAATATTTAATAGCGTAGTATGAGTGACATCGCCTAGCAAGTAACCTGACTATATTTACTATCAGATCATACACGGAGAAGCAAATGCATATAAATAAATAAATATCGACATAAAAAATAGCATGCTTCTTTTTCGCACATAAATTTTACCTCTTTACCCTTCTGATCAATCAAACAACTAAAGCACATGTGACTTAGTCATTGCACGTAAGTGTTAGCACAATTAAAAATCCATGATGTAACTTTTTAAAACAATGAGTGCAACGATACGGTAACGATTTCGATTTCATTTTCCAATTCTATTTCTAAATTTAGGTTTCGATATCCATTTCCGATATCGATATCCGATATCCATATTCTCATCAATGCAATTCAATAGCCATGGCTCTTATCTTACAAGTGACTCATATTGCAAGATTTACGCACTTCGTTCCCAAATGGTCTGTGTGTCCAGGCGGCATATCTCCTCATAGTCATATATGCCTGGACCGCCCAATTGGCGGTTTTATGTGTCTGAGCAGCCTATCTCACTCATAGTCATATGTGCTCGGACATCTCGTTTTTTGTAACCAATCCAGTTCTGCAATATATTTCCTTTGTAAGGGTGACTTTCAAAATGCAATTTCAAAACAGTTTTGGATTTATCGATACGATTCCCGATCTTCAATTCGATTTTCCATTTCTATTACGATTTATCTATTCAACACTTTACCCAATTATCTCCCGCGTATAAGTATACCCACGTCCATACATGTGTATATACGCGTATATACTTAGGCGTATCTCCCTGATCCACTTTTTCGCCTACCCCCTATCCAACTCACCTCACCCCTAGCCCCGTACCTCCTGGCCCCCTACTGCCCGTCAGCCCAATACCCCTCGCCACTCCAGCTCCCTCAGCACAGCCTCCCTTCCTCACCAAAAACCCTAATTCTCATTCCCCGCATATTAACCCTTGGCCTAAACTCTAGTTTCGCACCACTCACTTTTCGTCACATCTAACCCCATAGACACTTAGTACAATTTACGCTTAACACACTCATGTAAGATAGAAATCTCCCCCACACGCCCTCACGCGCCGCTAGAAGGTTTGCCACGCATCACCTTTGGTTGGCTGGTGTGGCGTCTCCAAGACCTCTGACCACCAAATTCTTCTCTTCTTATTTCCTACCATATTCTTCCCTCAAACTACAAAAATTCCCGTTTTTCAAAATTAATTTTCCCCACTTTTGGCAACAGGAAACCTAATTCGATCAATCCGATAAACGTATGATTCAATTCACTATTATCCATCATTATTGGTTCATTTAGATACCTCAATGTCCAGCCCCTTTAATTCGGCCATACACATACGAAATTAATCAAAACAATTTGCAAATACCACGTATAGCAACACATAATTTATCATGCATATACATCTACAAATCATGCATCAAATACATATATATGGATATGCATCATGGCAGCTGCCCTAGGCAACGGTACCTACCTCATACGCGCTGGTCATAGCAAGGAAAACACCAAATTATGCCACTTTACATGTATATATGTATAATCGATACATAATTACAACGAATACATATATATAATCATCAATCTATAAAACCATAAATACGACATATATGATCCGATTTTGACACGAAGACATAGTCATAACTTACACAAATGCATAGCAAATATAGTAAGGGTACTTGCCTTATCCTTGATTATAAGCTACCGTAAGGAAAACCAGGTTGAAACGAACAAGAATTTGGCTCCTTCTTCTTCCTATGGATGGCGTCCGAATGGTTGAGAAGGGAGGGTGGTGGCGGCCGATTTTTGGAGAATAGGGCGTGGAGAATTTGCTTGTTTAGGCTATAATCATATAGAATTAGGTTAGTGGATAATCATGGTATATTCCAAGTGTACTTTGGAATTTACCATTAACCAAACTCTATCTTATTTCCTTTCCTTTTCATAGTCTAATTAGGATGTTTTAGTTTATGTAGCTTTCTTTTTTATATACCGTGTGTATATGTGTATATGTTATATATATATATACATACAAATTTTGCATATTAAAAACGAGGATCAAAACATTCCTCCTCTTTACAAAAAGTTTCGTCTTCGAAACTTACGTTCCTAGTCAAACAAGTGTGGGTATTTCTTCCGGATCTCCTCCTCCAGCTCCCAAGTTGCTCCGCGTTCCGTGTGATTCGACCATTGGACTTTGACGTACGGAATCACTCGCCTCCTCAGAACATGATCTTTACGATCAAGAATACGAATCGCGCCTCCTCGTAAGTCGCGTCGATTCTCACTCTCAATGGTCGAGCCTCCAATATGAGACTTGGGTCAGACATGTAGTGTCTCAGCTGTGATACGTGGAAAACATTGTGCGCTTGCGACAACGCTGAGGGCAGCCCTAGTCGATAAGCCAATGTTCCAATTCTCTCGAGCACCTCATACGTTCCAATACGGACACAATTTATCTTTTCACCGAACCTCATTACTCCTTTAGTTGGAGAAACTCTCAAATATACCTTTTCGCCCACAGCGAACTCCAATCGCCTCCTTTTGGAACCCGCCCAACTCTTGTTGCAATCTTTGGCTATATTATGTCTATCTCGAATGATCTTGACCTTGTCAAGTGTTTTCTCCACTAACTCGGATCTAGTAATTGCCTTCTCCCTAACTTCGTCCTAATATAACGATGAACGACATTTTCTTTCATACAAAGCTTCAAAGGGCGTCATACCAATTGTAGTATGATGACTATTGTTGTACGAGAACTCCATCAACTTCACCATACTGTCCCAATTCCCTTTGAAGTCTAGCGCGCAAGCCCTTAGCATGTCCTCAAGAGTCTGAATAGTCCTTTCTGATTGTCCATCTGTTTATGGATGAAACGTGGTGCTCACTCTTAACTTGGTCCCCATGACTCTCTGATATGCTGTCCAAAATCAAGATGTAAATCTGGGATCTCGGTCTGAAAAAATACTTACTGGTACTCCATGTAGACTGACGATGTTATCAACATATAGATTCACTAACTTCTCCATCGTTGCTTTCCTTGAACTCTGGTATGAAGTGTGCAGACTTCGTCAAACGATCTACAATAAACGAAATTACATCATTGCCATTTCTTGTCTTAGGGAGCCCTACAATAAAATCCATCGTAATGTGTTTCTATTTCCACTCCAGAATATCTAACGGTTGTAAATATCCTTTAGGGCGTTGATGTTGGCTTTAAATTGTTGATAAACCAATCATCGGGCGACATATTTAGCAATCTTATGCTTCATTCTGTACCACCAATAATTATTTTTTTAGTTTTGGTAATCTTTGTAGTCTTCGGATGTATAGAAAGGTGTGTATTATGCGCCTCCTTCAGGAACTCTTTCTTCAGCACTTCATTACTCGGTACAAATAATCGCCCCTGAAACCACAAACTGCCATCATCGGATACTTGAAACCCCTCAACTGACTCGCTCTGAAGTCTATCTCGAGTACTGCACAAATTCTCATCATCTTTTTGAGCCTCTTTCAATCGATCCACCAAAGTCAATGTGATCATCAATGCTGCCAAAACATTCGTCGTCGAATCTACAGTATCAAGGTCGAACTCTTCTATTTCTCTCTCTAGTGGAGTCTGTCTCGAGTGGCTCGACTTCTGACTTAGTGCATCTGCCACTCTATTCGCTTTTCCTGAATGATAGCTGATGGTCAAATCGTAGTCTTTGATAAGCTCCAACCATCGCATCTGCCTCATATTTAATTATTTCTGCGTGAATAAGTATTTGAGGCTCTAGTGGTCGGTGAAGACTTCACATTTTTCACCATATAAATAATGTCTCCATATCTTCAATGCGAATACCACTACGACAAGCTCCAAGTCGTGAGTGGGATAATTTTGCTCGTAGGGCTTTAATTGCCTTGATGCGTAGGCAATGACTTGTTCTCCTTGCATTAAGACGCATCATGTAATCAAAGGGTTAGGCCACAGTTTATATATATATATATATATATATATATATATATATATATATATAATCATAATTCATGAGTTAATGATACATATACCTATATCATTCTTCGAGGCATCGCTGTATATAACAAACCCTTCACTACCAAAGGGTTGTGCTAATACTGGTGTGCTAGTCAATCTCCTTTTGACCTCGGCGAAACTTCTTTCACATTTAGGGTTCCACACAAACTTGTTCTTCTTTTGTGTTAGGCAGCTCAGTGGAACTGTGATCCTCGAGAATCCTTCAAAGAATTTCAGATAATATTCGGTTAAGGCCAGAAAACTCCTCACCTCGGTAACATTTGTCGGTCTTGGGCATTCAGTGATTGCCTCAATCTTCTTGGGGTCTACTGCAATGCCATCTTGCGATATTACATGACTCAAGAAGGTCACCCTCTTGAGCCAAAACTCACACTTGCTGAACTTAGCATACAACTTTTTCTTCCTCAGGATCTCCAAGACCTTTCGTAGATGTTCAGCATGAGTCACTTCATTGGGCGAGTATACCAGAATATCATCGATGAACACCACCACAAAACCGGTCCAATTGATCTCTGAATACGGTGTTCATCAAGTTCATGAATGCGGCAAGTGCATTCGTCAATCCAAAAGGCATCATGAGAAACTTGTAGTGCCCATATCTTGTATGAAACGCCGTCTTCGCAACGTCATCAACCTTGATCCTCATTTGGCGGTAGCCTGACCAAAGATAAATCTTTGTAAACACTTTAACACTCGATACACAATCACGTTACACCAATATCAATTGTTAAAATATGAACAACTTGTTGTACTAAATAGTATTACCTTTAGCTAGTCGAATAAGTCGTCGATTCTTGATAGCGGGTACTTATTCTTCATCTTGATTTTGTTGACTTCACGATAGTCTATGCACAATCTCATGCTACCGTCTTTCTTGTTTACAAATAAAACCAGTGCTTCTCAAGGTGAAACACTGGGCCTTATGAACTTTCGATCCAACAGCTTCTTTAACTTAGCTGGTGCCATCATGTATAGCACTTTCGAAATTGGCTCAGCTCCAGGTATCAGGTTAATCTCGAATTCTACTTCCCTATTCGGTGGCAATCCAAGTAGTTCATCATGGAAGACATCTTTATATTCTTTTACGAACGGGATATCGTTAATAGATGGTATCCCTGACTCAGCGTTTAGGGCATATACCAATAATCCTTCACCTCCTTTTCGCTGTGTGTGTGAGCTCCTGCTGTAGTCAGGTAGATATTTCGGGGCAACCTTTTTAACTTGGTGTTCCCCTGAAAAGTGTACTCTGCTTGTGTAGGATCCTTGAATACTACTAGTTTCTTTCGGCATTCGATGCGAGCATGATAGCGAGCTAACGAATCCACCCCCAAGATGACATCAAAATCGCTTATCTGGATTGGTATTAGAGAAGCGTCAAACACGTGGTCCTTGAACTCTAGTCTGCAGTGCCTATATAAATATTGAGAGACAATCAGTTGGTCTCCAGCTTCTAGCACACGGTAAGGAGTGTCTAGCCATTTGGGGCAGCTTTCGAGGTTCTTGACAAACCTCTTAGCGACAAATGAGTGGATTGCACCACTATCAAATAACACATTCGTTGGGAACTTGTTTATCAGTATTGCACCTAAGGGTTTAGGGGTTCAAACACATGTTATGCAGATACATATATTATGAATTCAAAATACAACATAAGTATACATATAACCACGTCGTTCGAGCCTTGGACATCAATGTCCGTCATGCCGTGAACTCGAGCATTTGGCCGGGGTCAGCCTCTCTCACACTGCTGCTGTGGAGCAAGTGCGGCTGTCAATATCTTGTGCTTTGGGCAATCTCTCTGCATGTGCCCTTCCTTCCCACAGTTGAAGCAGGCACCGTCCTTTCTCCAACACTCTCCAGCATGAGGACGACCGCAGATCAGACATGACGGAGTGATCGTTAAGATGTGCAGTCTGTAGCTGAGGCTGAGGCTGTTGTGGTGTGGCAGACATTGTTGTAGTGTCGTCGGCTGTGATATCGCCCCTTTGCGTTGCATATTGACCGAACAGCAGGGTCTACCTCCAGTCTTAGTGCGGGCCCTTGCTGCTAAACTCCTCATCACGCCTCTCGATGTCACTCTTCACAAGATAGCATCCGTTGAGCAACTTTGCAAATTCTCAAGCATTTTACCACGCCCGAACAGATACGGCTATTAAGACCCACCCTCTCGAACTTCACCATGCGGAGCTGCATCTCACTCATTATCGCTGGCGCAAACCTACCCAGGGCATTAAACTAGTTCACGTACTCAGCAACAAACATCATTGGTCCCTGACGTAGAGATTCGAACGTGGCAATCTTTTGTAAAGTGACTGCCGTTGGAATATAGAACCAACAGAACTCCTCACGGAACCACGCTTATGTAACTGGGTGTGGTAGATCCATTGACACAGTGGTCAACCACTAATTTGCCTCTCTGATCAAGATGGGGCAGATCACCAGAGTCTGCATCCCCTCAGGTACCGCAAAAATGCGAAGTTATTCTCAACTTTGCGTGACCACCTTTAACTACCATCAAGTCCAGCATCTTCGTCGAACGTGGGCTTCATCTCGCTGCAGTAGTACCGAGTCCCTTTTTGTTGCGGCTATGGATCTGCCCTACTAACCGCATCACCAGTCCGAACTAGAGCATCTACCAGCGTCTGTGGCAGAGCACCCTCGTTGCTACTCTCACAATTTCCATTGTTGTTATTGTTGTCTCTTCGGGGCGGCATCGTGCTTCAACGTTAACATTTTTATGTAATTATAATTTTTATAAAGGAAAAATTGATAAACATGGGTCGAGTGTGAGGATGTAGGCAAAACGAAAATGATTTAAGTACATGTATAAATGAAGCTACTTAAAGTATTCTAAACGCTCATGTCCCCCACTCAATTATCGCTCAAGTCTAAGATCATAGTCTAAGGGCGAAAGCATAATTTTGTTTAAACATCATGGCCTAAATCTACATTTCCGACTTGGATCTAGAGCCACGCTCTGATACCACCTGTAGAAAGCCGTCCCGAGCCTTCATACTCGAAACGACTCACTTGTCGTATTTCGCTAAGGAAAATACTGTTAGGTCCGAAATACACTCTAGAGGGGGGGTGAATAGAGTGTTTGGCTATTTTGCGGAATTTTCTCGTTTGCTCAACTCAAAAGGATATTCAAAATCAGAGCAAGAATGGGAAATGCGAAGTAGTGAATGAGTACACCGGATATAGAGTGGTTCGAATCGTAAATGATTCTACTCCACTACCACTTTGTTTCCAAAGTGGATTTTCAACAACTACTCTTCTTATTATGAACAATAAGAACAACCACATCAACACTTACACTAACACTTTAGTGTAAGCTACAACAACAGCAACTTCTTGCACAAAACACACTTGTGCAACCACAGCAACTACAGCTATTAGCAAGAACAACTTCTTGCTTCCTCACAACTTCAACAAAAGTTCCCTCAAGAACTTCTCACAGTGGGTTGAAGAAATATGGTAAGGATCACACTTTCTCACAAGTCTAAGCACAAGCAAGAGATCAAATATTTATGGTTCCTCTTGTGCTTGACTCTTTTTCTCTCAATATACAATAATGAAGATCAAAGAAAAGCTAGACAAGCTTTTAACAAATTTACAAGTATGAGAGAAATATACAACAATGGAAAATGAAGCTAGATGATTTTGAAAGTGTGTATTTTCTTCATCCAAGCCTCCTCTATTTATAGATGAAGTTCACCACGTTTTTGAGGCTCTCCGCCAAGTCTTCATCTTCAAAAATGTCAAGATAATGCCCAAATAGTCTCTAGCCACCCTATGGAGTGATTTGATTTTGGATAGCCACCCTAAAAAATCTTAGACATGTATACAATAGTCAAAGAAGCATGTAATAGGTTGGGTTAAAGTCCACAAGAAATTTTAGCAAGATTGGAAAGAGAAAACATCATATATCTCCCTTGGATTTTGTTCCATCGTTCAAAAAATTTGAATTCTGGAGGACATCGATCGATCGAAGTCCCTGGAAGGGAGAGATCGATGTCCTCAGAAGATGGCAGAATTTGAAACTGCCTAACATCGATCAATCGATGTCAGGGGCTAAAGTGACATCGATTGATCGATGTCACCTGGTTTAGAGATTGATGTATTCAGTTCAACATCGATTGATCGATGTTAGGGGCTGAAGTGACATCGATCGATCGATGTACTTGTGGTTGAGGGTTCGATGTTCTCAGATAGACATAGATCGATCGATGTCAGGGGCTGAAGTGACATCGATCGATCGATGTCCCCAGCTTGAGAGATCGATGTCAACCAGTGAGTTCCAATCTCAACCATCTTTGGACATAATGTGTTTTGCCCATCTTGCATCGAATATCAAACATAAATTTAACTCATTCAAAACATCTTTTCATCATCAAAACGTTTTATAACTTAACAATCTCCCCCTTTTTGATGATTTCAAAACCACAATTCAAAAGATGTTTTTACATGATACTTTTTCAACTAAACTTGATATTTTACAACTCCCCCTTAGTTCATGCTCTCATATCAATCTACCCAACATGCTCCCCCTCAAACTATGCATCAAGTTTTGTATTTTCATCATTTCAATATGTAAAGCATATCAAGAGACTTGATGTCATGCTATACCAAATTCAACTTCTCAAACAAAATTATGAAAAACAACCAATCTAAGTTTAGCCATTTGAATATTCATGCTTATCCAAATCATGCTAACATGTCCAACCAAATATGCCATACACATGCTAATGCCAATCATGCTTGCCAACAAACCATCATGCCAACAACAAAGCCAAAACAAGTTATGCCAAAACCATATCAAGTTATCAACTAGCATGCCAAAACTATATCAAGTCATCAGCTAGCATGCCAAAACTATATCATGCCATCAATTCTAGCATTCTTCTCCCCCTTTTTGAAAGCATCAAAATAACTGAAGGATATAAAATAAGTAGGAAATATCAAGTTTTGAGATACACAGGTAAACTCAAACTTGCAAAACTAAGCATAACTACGAGGGAATGGGGGATCATAAAGTACTACTCCTCATCGGAGGAAAAGGCCAAGCCAGGAAGGCACGCCTTAAGCTTGTTCTTGAGGCTCTTATATTTCTTCTCGATGGTTGAAACCCGTTTCTTGAGACTTGCATTCTCTTTCTCAAAATCATCAATGTGTACAGCTTTCGTAGTCAATTCTTCACCCCATTGACCAAGAGTGCGTTGGATGTCATTAATCTCAGCTTCAACATCGAGATCATCCTCGGAGTCACTGTCCTCCTCCATTGGAGCCTTGCCTTTGTCTACTCGGGAGGTAGGACTTGGAGGGTTAGGTTGGGGTTCAACGGTTGGCTCAGTGGGGTGTGGTGGTATTATTGGTTCATTTTCAGCTTCATCTTCCTCCGGGTCTTGAGCACCACCCCGTCGTTGCGCTTCCTTTCTTGACCTAAGAATCTGCTGGATGTTAGACTTTGAGTAATAGTCCTTATTTGTAATGGCCTCTTTGTATTCGTCATCCAGTACTAAATTAGCATTTCTCAATAATCTATATATCAGATTACTGTAGGGAAGTGCCTTTGACTTCTTGGTAACTGCCTCCAACACATTTTCAAAGAATACTTCCCCAAAGTTTACTTGCTCTCTCATGGATATTCGGTATGTGATATAGAAGTCTAGGTTGCTCGGAAGTTTTGCCGATTTTCCGTTTACACAGAAAGTAACTATTGCAAGCAAAACTCGGTAAATCAAAGGCATATCATTTGTGTTTTTCGTAGGGTGAAAGCCAAGAAAGGTTTTGACTTCATTCTCAGTCACTTGGTATTTGTGAAAGTCCCACTTCCAAGGATCGAAATCCTTGACTCCCTCATCAGGTGCACCAAGAATATCATTAATTTGTGTGATGTGAAATGAGACTACTTGACCATCAATAACCGAATTTAGAGAAAACGGATTTCCATTTAGATAGTCAATCCAAGGTTGGCATAGAACATCCGGGTATAACGAGTAGACATTGAACCCATCTCACAGGAATCCCACAAAAACATCCATTTTGGAGCATACAACAAATCAATGATTGGTTTCAATAATGCACTGCTCAAAATATCCTCAATTTTGAGCAGTTTCAATGGAATAGTAGACCTGTTGCTACTTTCCCATTCTGCAAATAACAATTGAGCTCTTTGAGATATATGAGTATATATACCTGATCCTAGGGGAGCAGCCAGTGCATTCTCATATTCTCCAGTTTTAAGCCAAGGGAAATTTCGAATACCAAGGCTTTCTCTGACCTCACGGATTAGATGTTCTTGGGATGGCTCTGGTTGCTTCCGCAGTCCTGCTGTCCTTGAGCCCGTTGGAGTGTGTTGTTGTGAAGTTCTTTGTCTTTTTGGATGATTCTTGGTTCTTGGTGCCATTTGAGAGAATTAGGTCACAAAATTCCTGAGTCTAGTGATGGAATATGAGGAATATAGGTGGATGTAGATAGTGTTCAAGAGAAAAATGAGGCTTGAGCAAGAATTTTACAATTTAGGGATCGAAGGTTTTGGTTTTTCGCCTGAGGAAGATTAGGGTTCGATGTGTGGAACTGAAAAAATGATCGTCTTTCGCAGTTTTTATAAGACATGTCTCGCTGACATCGATCGATCGATGTCAGGGACTTTGATCGATCGATGTCCTGAACATCGATCGATCGATGTCTTAAGAGACATCAGTCTCTCAGATTTCCACATAGATCGATCTATGTATGCAGAATTCTGTAATTTTGACATTTTTAACCCTTTAACCATTGTTTATCATTCCTAATCTTGTTCTAATTGATTCGAATGTTTCAGTTGGAAGGGATTTGGTGAATATATCCACTAGTTGATCATTTGTTGGAACAAATTCAATGCATACCAATCCCTTTTGGATGCAATCTCTTATAAAGTGATGCCTTACTTCAATGTGTTTTGTCCTACTATGATGAACTGGATTTTGTGCTATACTTATGGCTGATGTGTTGTCACATAGGATGGGAATTTTATCAAACTTAACATTGTAATCGTTCAGGGTGTTGATAATTCAAAGTAGTTGTGCACAACACGAAGCGGCCGATACATATTCGGATTCCGCCGTGGAAAGTGACACACTATTTTGTTTCTTGGAGAACCAAGAAACTAAGAAATCTCCAAAGAATTGACATGTCCCGAAGGTGTTTTTCCTATCAACAAGATTTCCGGCATAGTCGGAGTCACTATATCCTCTTAGATCAAAACAGCCATTTTTGGGATAAAACAATCCGAAGTTCAGAGTTCCTTTTAAATATCTAAAAATTCGTTTAATAGCGACTAAATGCGATTCCTTAGGTATACTTTGAAATCTGGCACATAAGCACACAGCATGCAAAATATCTGGCCTACTAGCGGTCAAATAAAGTAAACTACCAATCATACCCCTATACTTTGTTACCTCAACCGGCTTTTCTTTTTCGTCTTTGTCAAGCTTTGTACTTGTGCTCATCGGAGTGCTTACACTTCTTCCATCCTCGAATTTGTACTTCTTGAGCAAATCCTTTGTGTACTTTGTTTGAGATATGTACACTCCATCTTGAGTTTGCTTGATTTGTAGACCAAGGAAGTAGTTGAGTTCACCCATCATGCTCATTTCAAATTCTCCTTCCATCAATTTTGCAAAATGCTCACAAAGAGAATCGTTAGTAGCACCAAATATAATATCATCCACATAAATTTGAACAAGCAATTGATGATTTCCTTGTTCTTTAATAAAAAGAGTAGTGTCGACTTTTCCTCTTGAAAACTCGTTCTCAAGTAGGAAGTTACTTAACCTATCATACCAAGCCCTAGGAGCTTGTTTAAGTCCATAAAGGGCCTTTTTGAGTTTAAAAACATGATTTGGATAATCATCATTTTCAAACCCCGGAGGTTGAGCTACATAGACCTCTTCTTGAATTATTTCATTCAAGAATGCGGATTTCACATCCATTTGATATATTTTGAAATCCTTATAGCATGCATATGCTATAGCATCCTAATAGCTTCTAACCTAGCTACGGGGGCAAAAGTTTCATCATAGTCTATGCCTTCCTCTTGCCTATAGCCTTGGGCTACTAATCTAGCTTTGTTTCTAGTGATGTTTCCTTTATCATCCATTTTATTTCTAAATACCCATTTAGTGCCAATTACGGGATGATCACTAGGTTTAGTAACTAATTCCCAAACATCACTTCTTTCAAATTGATTTAATTCTTCTTGCATAGCCAATACCCAATCTTCGTCATTTATTGCCTCCTTTATGTTTTTAGGCTCAACTTGTGAAATGAAAGTATTTTCATTGAATTTTCTCCTTGTCATTATGCCTTGGCTAGTTTCACCTAATATCAACTCTTTAGGGTGATCTTTCCTATACTTATATGAATCCGGTAAATTTGAGGTATCTCCTCCTACTTCTTCATTTTCAATCTCAGGTTCAAGTGGATCAATCCTAAGGTCAATAACAATATTACCTTTTGGATTCTCAAATTTCTCTATATGGCTTACTTCAATTATTTCATCATCATCATCGTCATCATTAATGTTTGATTTGTCCTTATTGAGTTCACTAAATTTTACATGAATTGATTCTTCAACTTTCATGCTTCTTTTATTATATACTCTAAATGCCTTGCTATTTTGCGCATAACCCATAAAGATTCCTTCATCCGCTTTGAAGTCGAGTTTATCCAAGTTATCTTTGGTGTTAAGTATAAAGCACTTACAACCAAAAACCTTGAAATAACCAATATTTGGTACTCTACCTTTCCAAAGCTCATAAGGAGTCTTTTTGAGAAATGGTCTCAAATAAACTCTATTTATCACATGACAAGCGGTATTTACCGCTTCGGCCCAAAAATATTTGGGTAACTCAAATTCGTTTAGCATGGCTCCACTTATTTCTTGAAGTGTTCTATTCTTCCTTTCCGCAACACCATTTTGTTGAGGAGTTCTTGGAGCTGAGAAATTGTGTCCATACCCCTTGGATACATAAAATTCTTGAAATTCTCCATCAAACTCACCACCTCTATCACTTCTAATTTCCTTAATTGTGTCCTCTCTTTGATTTTCTAATCTCTTACAAAGCTTTATAAATTCTTGGCATGCATCATTGTTTTTAGCTAAGAACATTACCCAAGTGTACCTAGAGAAGTCATCTACCACCACAAAGGTGTAATGTTTTCCACTTAGACTTGTTGTACCAATATCCCCATACAAATCCATATGAAGCAATTGTAGGGGCTTGGTGGTGGAGATTTCACTTTTGGGTTTGAAACTTGTTTTAACAAGCTTTGCCTTTTGACAAGTGTCACATAAGCCATGGTTTTCGAAATTTAATTTTGGAAGACCTTGGACCTTTTCATTTTTGCAAATATCTTTGAAATTTTTGAAACTAATATGTCCAAGTCGTCTATGACATAGTTGAGTCAAATCATTTTTGGCAACTAGGCAAGAAACATTTTGTGATATCAAATCATGTGTGCTAAATTTGTAAACATCATTTTTACGTATAGCTTCAAAAACAATCTTATCGTTCTTTTTCACAAAACATTTTCTTTTCACAAACTCAATTTGAAAATTAGCATCACATAGTTGGCTAACACTTATCAAATTATATTTAAGCCCTTCTACATATAGTACATTATTAATAGTAAAGGAAGAATTACCAATTTCTCCATGTCCAAGGATTTTGGCTCTCCCATTGCCAAAATGCACCGTTCCACCATCTTGGAGCTTGAGTTTGGTGAATAGCGTCTTGTCTCCGGTCATGTGAGTTGAACATCCGCTGTCCATAAGCCATTTGGTTCCTTCTTCTTTGGCTACTCCATTTATCTTGAGAGCCTACAAAACCAAAAGATGTATGCATTGGTACCCTTTGATGGTTGGGTCCTTTAGGGTTAGTTTTTCGACCCTTAGGCTTCCAAACATATGTACTTTCAAATCGAGCTCTACATGCTTTCTTTACATGTCCTAGTTTGTTGCAATAAAAACAAGTGGGTACATGCTTTGGTTTGGAAGATGATGAATTTTGTTGTGTCTTTCTATTGTTTGCCTTTTTCTTTAAGGGCTTAGGTTTAATAGAAGAAGATGATGAGTTAAATCCTAAACCGGATTTATCATTTCCAATTCTTTGATTTCCAAGTAGTATGTCTAAGTTGTTTATACCATTTGTTAGTCTTTGTAAGTCTAACTTTAGTTTCTCACATTCTTTTCTAATTTCTTCATTTTCAAGAACTATGGTTTTATGCATGGTAAGTATGATATCATGCTCTTGAAACATCAAAATATTTTTGTCATGCAAGCTCTTATTTTCTAAAATGCATTTCTTGAATTCTTTCTTTAAATGCTTATACTTCAAATTTAATTTCTCAAAGTCATCTTGCAAATCTCCTATTTCATCATACAAATTTGAAGGGTTAGAATTTACCTTAAGGTCATCTTCAATCGCCATAAGACAAGTATGTTGAAACTTTGGATTGTCAACCATTGCCACAAGTCCAACACCTTGATCTTCACTCTCTTCTCCTTCCGATTCCAAAAGAAGATCATCCCACGTGGTTACCTCCACATTGAGGGCTTTATTCTTTTGATGAAAAACCTTCTTCTCTTGCTTTTGCGGCTCTTTTACGTGGCAATCGGCAATGAAGTGACCGGGTCGACCACATCTATAGCAATTTTCACTTGCTTCCTTTTCTTTAGATGGTTTCTTGAAAAACTTTCTTCCTTGAGCTTTGTTTCTAGTTGCCATTCTTCTAAATTTTCTTACTAGAAGGACAACTTCCTCATCCGATTCATCGGACTCTACCACCAATCCTTTGTGTGATGTTTGTGTAGACTTGATGGGATTCATCATATTTTGTTCATCAATAAGAATTTCATGAGTAAGAAGATTACCGGATAGCTCATCAAGGTAAGAGTCTTGAGATTCTTTGATTCGGTGATGGCGATGACTTTGGGTGTCCATTCTCTTGGCAAAGAGTTGAGGAGTTTTGAGACAAGATCTTCATTTGAGATTTTCTTGTCAACCATGGAGAGTTGATTCACTATTCGTGTGAATCGATCGATTGTCTCCTCAATCTTCTCACCGCCTTTTATTCCGGACATCTCATACTCCTTCATGAGCATGAGTCTTTTGGCCATTCTTACTTGCTCAGTTCCTTCATGTATCATTTCAAGCCTTTTCCATGCCTCATGGGCTGTTTCAAGACCTTGGAGTCTAATGAGCTCAGTGGTGGTAAGAGCACTTGAGAGAATGTCAAAAGCTTTGCCATTGATGGCAAAATTTATCTTCTCTTCGTCGGTGTAGTCATCCTCATCTTTGAACATTGATTCTCCTTTTGAGTTGGTAATTATAGGAACTTCAAATCCTTTGACAACAGCTCTCCATATATCAAATCCACAGCCTTTCAAATGATTGATCATTCGAAATTTCCATAAAGAATAGTTTTGGGCATCAAACATAGGATCTTTAGTGTTTGATCCGGAAAATAGTGCAGTAGGCTTAGGAGATGAAGAGGTTGAGGTTGAGGTTGTCATTGCCATGATCTTTAACCTTGCTACTTGCAAAGATAGGCCAAGCAATCAAGGTTAGGCTCTGATACCAATTGTTAGGTCCGAAATACACTCTAGAGGGGGGGGGTTAATAGAGTGTGTGGCTATTTTGCGGAATTTTCTCGTTTGTGCAAAACTTCTTGCTTCCTCACAACTTCAGCAAAAGTTCCCTCAAGAACTTCTCACAGTGGGTTGAAGAAATATGGTAAGGATCACACTTTCTCACAAGTCTAAGCACAAGCAAGAGATCAAATATTTATGGTTCCTTTTGTGCTTGACTCTTTTTCTCTCAATATACAATAATAAAGATCAAAGAAAAGCTAGACAAGCTTTAAACAAATTTACAAGTATGAGAGAAATATACAACAATGGAAAATGAAGCTAGATGATGTTGAAAGTGTGTATTTGCTTCATCCAAGCCTCCTCTATTTATAGATGAAGTTCACCACGTTTTTGAGGCTCTCCACCAAGTCTTCATCTTCAAAAATGTCAAGATAATGCCCAAATAGTCTCTAGCCACCCTATGGAGTGATTTGATTTTGGATAGCCACCCTAGAAAATCTTAGACATGTATACAATAGTCAAGGAAGCATGTAATAGGTTGGGTTAAATTCCACAAGAAATTTTAGCAAGATTGGAAAGAGAAAACATCATAAATCTCCCTTGGATTTTGTTCCAACGTTCAAAAAATTTGAATTCTGGAGGACATCGATCGATCGAAGTCCCTGGAAGGGAGAGATCGATGTCCTCAGAAGATGGCAGAATTTGAAACTGCCTGACATCGATCGATCGATGTTAGGGGCTGAAGTGACATCGATCGATCGATGTCACCTGGTTTAGAGATTGATGTATTCAGTTCAACATCGATCGATCGATGTCAGGGGCTGAAGTGACATCGATCGATCGATGTCCCCAGCTTGAGAGATCGATGTCAACCAGTGAGTTCCAATCTCAACCATCTTTGGACATAATGTGTTTTGCCCATCTTGCATGGAATATCAAACATAAATTTAACTCATTCAAAACATCTTTTCATCATCAAAACGTTTTATAACTTAACAAATACAAGGCGTAACCACATTCAATTTCACGTCGACATAATAACATACATCGATGTCACCAGAAGTCATAGAATTCAAACCTCAAAATAATATCATTAATAAACATTAATGTCTCGAGAATTGATGTACTACGATGTCAGAATAAGAAACGAAATACTAAATCGGAAATAAAGTCCTCTAAAAATCCTCGAAATATCCTCAAGCCAACATCTCAATATCCCCACTCCTGGTCGTCCTCAACGTACACTAACTCGAAATCCTGGGAATCTACAAAAATATTTAATAACGTAGCATGAGTGACACGTCACCTAGATATTAACAATACTATATTTACCATGGGATCATACACGGAGAAGCAAGTTGAAATAAAATAAATAAATATCGACATTTAAATTGCATGCTTCTTTTCATAAATAAGGTTTACCTCTTTGCCCTTCTAATCAATCAAGCAACTAAAGCACACGCAACTTAGTCATCGCACGCAAGTGTTAGCACAATCCAAAATTCTGTGATGAAACTTTTTAAAATAATGAATGCAATGATACGATAACGATTTCGATTTTATTTTCCGATTCCATTTCCAATTTCCACTTCTGATATCCATATCCGATATCTTTTTCCCATATTCATATCCGACATCCATTTCCGATATCTATATTCTGATCAATAAAATGCAATGGCCATTGCTCTTACCTTACAAGTGACTTACATTGAAAGATTTATGGACATGGCTCCCCAATGGTCATGTGTGTCCAGGCGGTCTATCTCATCATAGTCATATATGCCTAGACGGTCCAATTGGCGGTCATATTTGTCCGAGCGGCCTATCTCACTCATAGTCATATGTGATCAGACAGCCCGTTTGTTTTGAACCAATCAAACTCGCAATATATTTTCTTTATAAGGGTGACTTTCAAAATATGCAATTTCAAAATTTCGATTATCGATACGATCCCGATCCTTAACTCGATTTTCCATTTCAATTATAATTTTTCTCTTTAACACTTTATCCAATTATCTCCCATGTATAAGTATAGCCACGTATATGACCACACCTATACATATGCATAGACGCACATATACTTACGCGTATCTTTCCCGACCCACTTTTCCCCCTACCCCTACCTCACACCCCCATACTGCCCCTCAGTCCAGTACCCCTCTCCGCTACAGCTCCCTCGGCCCAGCCGCCTTCCCCAACAAAACCCTAATTTTCACTCTCCCACACATTGACCCTCAGCTCAAGCCCTAATTTCGCACCAGTCACTTTTCCTCACATCTAACCCCATAGACACCTAGTACGATCCACGCCTAACACATGCCCTCACGCACCGCCACGCACCACCTTTGGCTCAACCTCAGACCACCTGAATTCTTCTCTCCTCATTTTCTACCATATTCTGCCCTCAAACAACGAAAATTTTTGTTTTCAAAATTAATTTTCCCCACTTTCGGCAAAAAACCCTAATTCGATCAATCAGATAAACGTACGATTCAATTAACGATTATCCATTATTATTGGTGCATTCAGAACCCTCATTGTCCAGCCCCTTCAATTCGGCCATACATTAATCAAAACAATTTCCAAATAACACATATAGCAACACATAATTTATCATGCATATACATCAACAAAATATGCATCAAATACATATATATGGATATGGATCATGGGGAAGCGGCACCTACCCCATACCTGATGGCCCATAGAAAGGAAAACACCAAATTATGCCACTTAGCATCTATAGACATATGCTCGATACATAATTACAACGAATACATACATATAATCATCACCTATGTAACCACAAATAGGACATGCATGATCGGATTTTGATACGAAGATATAGGCATAATTTACGCACATGCATAGCAAATATAGTAAGGGTGCTTGCCTTAGTCTTGATTATACTCTACCGTACGGAAAACCGAGTTGAAACGGACAATAATTTGGCTCCTTATTCTTCCTATGGATTGCGGCCGAATGATTGAGAGGGGAGGGTGGTGGATGCTTCTTTTTGGAGAATACGGTGTGGGGAATTTGTTTATTTGGGCTATAAATATATAGAATTGTGTTAGTGGATAATCATCGTACATTCCTAGTATACTTTTGGATTTACCATTAACCAAATTGTATCTTATTTTCTTTTTTTCCTAGTCTAATTAGGATGTTTTATTTTATGTAGCTTTCTTTTTTAATATACCATGTGTCTATGTAATATATGTGTGTGTGTGTGTACAAACTTTGCATATTAAAAACGAGGGTCATAACATGTGGCTCCTAGAAACCAAACGAGTAGGCCTATGGATACAGACTTCACAAAGGCTCAAGAGTTGACGGAGATTAGGCAGGGACTGATGCTCGAAAACTTCCCATGAATGAAATTTGAGGACTTTCAAAGAGTACCAAATGAATCCAGTGGCACAGATAACTTTAATTATATCTCATCATGTGCTCTAGGATTTTTCGATATGTTGAAGGCTAATGAGGGAGAAAATGTTCCTTCAAAGTTCCTTTGGATTAAAGATTTTGAAGTAAATAATGAGTTGAAACCAATCATTGATTGGTTAGATGTTCAAAATGGAGGTCTATTTGAAGTGACAAGAAGATGACAAAGATGTTCGGAAGTACACTATATCTTTTTTTTTTAAAAAAAAAGGAGTGATGTCTCCTTATTTTAATTTAAATGCCCTCACTTATGGTGAAGGAATACCATTATTACAAAGAAATAGATGGCATAAGATTACAAAAGAAGATAAAGGTCTGAAACCATTTACGATCTGGTTGAAGTGCCCATTGAGGACTTGAATGAGCGCGATGTATGGAAATAGGATGAAACTTGGTGGAAGCTGAGCGAAGACCACAAGTCACCATCCAACTAAGCACATAATATATATGCCTTTGGTATATTGGATGTTGACGGTAATATTCACATTTTTTGTTGATGAAAAGTTCACAAAACTCCCAAGTAATCTTGAATTTTACACAATCTATCGCCTTGCCAACAAAGAGATATTAAACATTGGAGAAATCTTTATGGCTAATATAATGAAGGTAGTTACCAAGTAGAACAAAGTCCTTTCCTACTGTGACCTCATCTATATCATGTTGAAGAAGTTGAGAATCATGATGGATAAAAAATGATGTAAAAAATCACCTATAAGGACTTTTATGACAGATTCAACCTTGAACATATGTTGAAAGCACAAAAAAAGCAAGAAGAGGACGGGAGCAGGTTGTGGAGGAAGAAAAGCTTGCCCCTAAAGACGTCCCTGAGGCTTCGATCATCGCAAAAGAGGAGAAAGGATGTTGGAGTTAATGACAGAGCAACCATACTTCGGGAGCAAGTTATTGAGCTTCAATGCAAAGTGGGTGATCTTAAAATATGGGCGACGGTGCACGAGTCAAAGTTCACTAAGCTCAAAGCCATGTAGAAGGTAAGATCCCTGGCCTCACCTTCCCTTTGGATGAAGACTAGTTCTGCTTTCCCTAATCACTAGTACCATTGTCCCTTTCTAGCTAGATTCTATCTTAGGGCTTCAAATTTACACTAAATGTGTATTTGCTAAATTTTAATGAGTACAAGTTATTTTCACATCTTTATGGGTTCTTTTTATACCTTATCGTATTTTCATGATTACAAAGAAAAAGGAAGAATATTAATATGTGGTTGTTATTAATATGGTTCATATGGCATGGGATGTAACTTGGGCTGTTATGTGATTGTTAATGTGGTATATAAGGCTAATGGGTTTAACACATATTTGAGTATGATGTTGGATTGAATCGTATGAGAACGCATGTATTAATGGAGACTATGAAACATGTGAGGTAAACTTAATGTCTATTTTATTTGGCATATTCATGTGTTGAGAGAGAACATAAATTCTGACTAAGGGAGAGATTGTTGTGCACAAAACTAAGATTGAAAGCCTTGTTTAACAAAGTTTGGTAAAGAGTGTTATTTTTCAAACAAAATATCTTTTAAAACATATGATTTTGAAATCATAAAAAAAGAGATTGGTGGATTTTGAAGGTTTTGATATAATTTAAAAGATGTTCGAAAATAGATTGAAAACTTTATTAATCTATGGAAATGACAAATTTTAAAAAAGTAAAGATACTGACATTGATTTCTACATAAATCTCGAAAACAAAGATCAATATGTGCATCGATCTCTCTGTTGATCGAGATATGTATACATAGATCTCTCAAAGTTATTGATCGATGTATTTATAGTGTGCTACTTTGGAAATACTATCCAACATTGATCTATAAAATCAGTGGACATGATCAATCGATGTAACGTGGATCTCTAAAAATAGACATCATTTGGTCTGTGTGTGAAGTGTGCAAAATTGAAAGCACACTGTCCAACGTCGATATCTTAGACAGAGCACATCGATCGATTTACCTCAGTAAATATTCATATTAAAAACACATTGTCCATATTCAATCTCTAAAGCCAAGTAGATCAGTTAATCTACCTGACATTAGTCTCTAAATTATCATACATCGATCGATCAATGTTACGCATAATTCAAATTTTTATATCTCTTAGAGTCAGATCTATAGTGGATTTAAAGTGTTTTTTCTTTTAATCTTCCCTAAATTAATTGTGCCTGTATAACTAATGTCTATAATACTTCCTTGAATATTCACACCTATCTAAGCTTCTTTAGGATGACTATGGATCATCAAATTGAAGCATAGGATGGTTGAAGACAACTTGACTTATCCAAAAAAAATAAATAAAGTGTGGGACTTCCATGAAGACTAGAAAACAAGATTCACACCTTCTATATATCGAAGACGCTCAGTGAGGCATTTATACACTTTTATCATCTTCAAGCTTTATCTCCATTGATATCAAACGCTCTTAGAGTGTAAAAGTGCTTAAAACATTTTAAGCTCTTGTTTATGGTTTCATTTTTGTATTATGAGAGTATTATAGTCTAACATAAAAGGAACTAGACATATTTGATCTCTTGCTTGTTATTTAGACTTATTTTCAAAAGTATCATTCATCTATTCTCCCAAAAGCCATTTGACAAAAGTTCTTAGGTAAAACTTTGTTGAAGTTGTGAAGAAACAAGTACAAAAGCTCAATGGCTCTTGCTTGTAGCTATTGTAGTAGTTGATATTGCACAAGTCGTTGTAGCAATAAGTTGCTATCGTAGTAGATGCTAATGTTATTTTTCCTTATTGAATGTAGTAAGAAAGTTGTTGAAAAACCACACTAAGAACATAGTGGAGTAGAATAAAGGAGATTCTAACCGTTGTGAATTGTGCATCTCCAACTCACTATTTCTCATCTTCTACTTTCTTATTTTGTTAAGCATTAAATGTTGGTGTAGGTTCAGTTGAGAAAAAACAAAAAAAAAACTTATTTAACACTTCATTTATTCTCCTATAGAGTAATTGTTATGGACCTAACAGTCCACGGGTGAAATATCATTGAGCATGGATGCCTCTATAATTCACGAGGAGACGGTGTGCCCGCAAGTGCAGAAGGAGGCTGTGGCTACATTAGTATCTAAAATAGTGTTTCTAAATCAAATTAAGGGAATAGTAGAGTTACTTGCAAGGTGCGATTTGACTAATGTTTTATTCTTTTTCTGGTTTATGCTAAAGTAGAAAACTTTTCCTATTTCAGTTGTATTTGTGCATTAGAATGGTAATTGGATTGTCGTCTCTTAATTTAAGTTTTTAAATTGCAGGAATATTTACAAATGATCTATTGTTATTACAGAAATTATCAGACAACATAATTCAGTAACCCATCTCGCTTGAAGACATTTTGTGGGTGAAAATAGAAACTTTTTTTTGGTTAAAATGATAATATATTAACCAGAGAAATCAAAGCATCAAGGGGACGCAACCCATACAAAAGCCCTTACTTGTAGGTCAACATGCTGATCCAGATGTACTATTCAGTAATGTAAGCAATACTAAACAATGGAAGCAGAGTGTATGTCTAAAATGTGTAGATAAAATTTATACATTACTCTATACACATGAGTGCATATTCTATGTGTTACATCCCTAGATATAAATGATGTTCCTTCAAAAATGTATCTGTTCCGAGCTTGTCAGATATGATACACTGTGGCAGCCAAGGAAATTTTTTCCACCTTGGCTCTTGTGCTTTCCCTTTTGAGTATGCACAAACTCCGGGACAGAAATGTGCTGATAGAGCTAATTCCTGTTGGTAGAGCTTGCCATGACGAGATGGTTAGCCAAACCTGTCTGGTAGATCTCACAAGTGCTTGGCTAACAATGCCCAATTTCATGCCTTCAGCTGACAAATACCCAGACCATCCTCCTCTCTAGGCATGCTGACCTGAGACCAACAGACCCAAGCCTTTTTGGACCAAGTGAAGAATTCCTCCGTAAGAATTGTAGATAAATTCTGTTCACTAGAGTCCTAACTATTGCAAGTAAGGAGAGTGGGCTTAACCAAAAGTGGTTCACTCCATACAACGCTGATTTGACCAGTTGCAATCTGCTAGCATATGAAAGGCTAGATGCATTCCATAGTCCCACCTTATCCATTAGCTTCTTGATGAAAGGGGCTAGTCTTTAAATTATCATACGTCAAGCGATCAATATTATGCAGAATTCAAATGTAGCTTCCCGCTCCCGAGCCCTAGCATCAGGAACAGTCCACCGCCGTATCTCGCTAAGGAGAATATAAAGCGTCGAATAAATCTCTTACATGTCAGAAATGATGTAGAAAGTTTTCTCATATAAACGTGAATCATAACTTAAATTAAACTCCAATAATCGTCATTACATTGCTGAATAAAATTTCCGATAGTAAAAGTAATAAAGAAGTCTGTGAAAAATCCCCAAAGTATAGATAAAACAAACAGCTACTGAGCCCCCTCGTATCGTAGATGCAGCTATCAACCAGCCCATTCCGCTATGTCCGTCCCGTCCTCAATGAAGATGTGCTCGTAGTCTTCATCCGGCTCATCTGGAAAGTAGGAGTGAGTGACAGAAAAATCACTTAGTAGATGCCCGCCTCAAACCAATGCAAAACGTGCTTACCGAAATGATATAACCACGTAGCACATAAATATGATATAACATGCATAAGATAAAGTAAATGCAGTAAGTAAAGCACTCCACATAAAAATGCGCAACTACGTGATGCATGCTCCATCCATGTGTCACACGCAACAAAAATCATGTCACGCAATATGCCCCTAGACCTATAGGCAATGCATGAACCCGGGATTCACTAGATGCCTGCAGCCCGTACACTACAATCTACCCTAGCCGATGCCCGTGGTCCGTACACCATGATCCACCATAACCGAGTGCCCATGGCATGTACACCATGATCCATCCCACCCGAGCATCGGAGACCCGTACATCGCAACCCATTTCAAATACAATGCATGTGCCATGAATGCAACAACAAAGTCGCCTGAGACCTGTACGCCCATCCTCACCACCTCTGTCACTCAATATTTGATTACATAAATTTTCTGAATGTTGGAAAGTTGTTATTTATCATCACCATTATTTTTCCTTAGCTTGTATTAATTTTCTAGAATTTTCTACTAATTTTTCTTATTTTTCCCTTATTTAATTCTTTTTATTACTAATTATTTTTAATTATTTACCTTTACCCAAAATTCAGAAATTAAGTAGAAATAATTTAATTCTTAAGCTTTTATATATTGTAGAATTTATTTAGAATTTTCTGGTATTTTATTATATTTTCTGGAATTTAAAAATGACTTATTTACTGTTTTCTAATTTCCAAACATTATTAAATCAAATAAAAATATATATATATTCTTTTCTTTCTGGGTGAGCCCGCTCTCCAGGCCTGCTATATCCTTTACATTCTTTTAATTAATTATAGTTATTGGGCTGACCTGCCTTCGGTCCGGCCTGGTCCGTCGGCTGGCCTGCCGGTATGCCTACTTTTTTATAAATTAAATAACGGGCCTGGTCTGCAGCCCGTTAGTCAGCCATCCCGATAAGGGTCAGGCTCGCTTCTCCCACTGGTAGGTCAGCCTGCTGCGGCGGCATTTTTCTTTTTTTTTGAATTTTCGTTATACGGCGTGTGGGAGCCACTCTCAGCTCTTCCAGCGGCGGGTGTGGCACATGCGCCCCCTTCCTAGACAAATTTTCGATTCCATATTCTATTTTCCCCTATTTCCAAGCTATATGAACCTATTCTAAGGCCAAAACAAAATTTTAAACGATTCCAAGTATGATAATTTCAAATCTTTTGAATTACTTTGTGGGAATTTTTAATCTAATCCAATCCTACCACCAGTAGCAGCCATAAACTAATCATCTCATGCTTTGCCACATAAGACATATGCAAAATTAATATTTTAAAAGAATAAAAATGACAAATCACATAAATATACCATCAAAGCATGCATGGATCATACCCGTTTAAGGGAGAAGAGGCACCTACCTTGACTTGTAGATTAACGGCGATACTAGATGAACGTTGGTTGGTGATGAACGGTTACGCCCTTTTTTTCCTCTATATGTATATATATACATATGTATATATATTTTGTATGAATGATAAATTTTATTGAAAAGCTCACTTGTGGCGGAGGAGAACCATATCACAATCATCCTTATATGAAAATAAATGAAATAGCAAGCTAATGATGGTGAGTCTCCAGTCTTATATGATATGCCGCATTAAAACCTTGCCAAGTAAAATCACCCTTGTGGATAAAACCTTGGCGAAGGGAAAATCGTACATATTTATACGCTGGAGTTGATGCCAAAGCTAAATAAAAATGAATACATGTGTGGGAATTCGCTATAAGAAATATGGCTATTGGATCGTTCATCATGAAGAGCGCCGAATGTTGTTGGAGAACCGCGTCTTGATCGAGTTGAATCTGGTTTAACATGTACCTTGTGAGAGTTCAAGGAAGCGGTTATGAGAAAGACAATGATAATATAAGATAATGCATTCGAACGAACCAAATCCATACCCAAGTCGCCTTGGCTCAGCATGAACCAAGATGACGACATCTGCTGCTTGCCACTGAGTAGTAGAGTGTGCTGTGCTGGATTGTGGTTGTTGAACTTGTGCATTCCCTCATAGATGATGTTTGCAGTGGTGTCGACCATGGGGGAGCAAACACAATTGTCAGACAAAGATATGCATATGAAATGGTATTATGAATTACAGCGTGCTTAACAAAAGAGTATATGAACAATAAACGCACCAGTGTTGCCTGTGTTTGAGAACACAGACAACGACAAGGATATTTTGCCGATATAATGTAAGACATATATCAA
This sequence comes from Eustoma russellianum, assembly GCA_036186865.1. NCBI lineage: Eukaryota > Viridiplantae > Streptophyta > Magnoliopsida > Gentianales > Gentianaceae > Eustoma > Eustoma russellianum. The sequence goes on from AP025045.1 coordinate 35,273,559, forward strand.
AATCGGGAGGCAAACAGATGAAGTTCCGTGAGTAAAGCTTCGCGAACTTCACATGGCAGTTCATGGATAGAGCTGTAGGACTGCATTCTGGCTGTTCTGTAGCAATATCTCGCCAGCCAGTGTGCTGCAGTATTTGCTTCCTGGGGACAATATTGTATTGTTGAATGGTTAAGACTGAGGAACTGTCTTGCACGTGAAATGTCCGACGCCAGGGTGCCTGTTAATTGTCTAGTTTTGGACAACAAGGTGACCATTAATCGGCAATCCGTCTCCACTGCTATGTTGTCGTATTGCTGTGCATAATGAAACAACGCAAATGTCATGGCTTGTATCTCCGCCCTTAGCGGCCCAACCAAAGGCAGTGTAAAGAAAATAGCTGAACGGAAATGGCCTTGATTCGTTCTCAGCACTGCCCCCCCTGCCGCAAGTTTTTGTCCTACAGTGGCATCGACATTTAATTTCAGTTTTCCCGATGGAGGAAATTGCCAACGGACTATTGTCAACCGCTTCGTTTGAAGTGTTGGCCAGAATTGTAAATCGACAAGATGAGGTATAGTTGTGGCAAATTTTTTCCCATTCATAGCGGAACACCATGTGTAAATTGCACCCTTTATCTTTGTATACAACCAATCATAATGGAATGGCTCTTCCCTGAATCTGCATGCTGCATATGATTTCCATATTTCCCAAGCTACCAGAGATGGCACTATCCCCTTAAGTTGGCCCAACATAGATTGTTGAGAGGATGTTTGCCACCAGCGGAATAAATGAGCTTTAATTGTGCTAGATAGTTGCATTGGCCCAGAGAATGTAATTGCCATGTCTACCCAAAGCGGCCGGATTTTTGAACAATGCAGAAGTACATGATCTTGGTGATCGTTGTTCTGACGGCAAAAAACACACTGTGAAGGATATGATATCAGCCAGCAACGAAGATTATTTACCATTGGTAGAGAATGAGTCCAAAGCCGCCAAAGAAATATATGTTGTCCTGGGTGAGAAGTTTTCCACCAAATATAACGTGTCTCAACAATGGAGAGGCCATGAGCTGCTATTAGAGAATAGGCCGATCGAATGGAAAACTGTCCATTTTCATCTGGCGCTCAATGAAGCATGTCTTGCGTTCGATAAGTGTTTATCTCCATGTAGTCATGTATGTTGCATATTCGCTTCCACGTTGATGAGTCGTAAATATGAGAATATATAGAAGAGCGTTGTCCATATTTAGCTCTGCAAAATTCGGACCATAGCGTGTTGGAGTGGAAGTATTTCCACCACAATTTACAATCATAAGCTTTTTGAACATGTGAAAGGTTGCGAATGCCTAGCCCGCCAAATTCTACCGCACGATAGGCTGAAGGCCAGGACTGCCAATGATGTATTCATTTCCAGTGAAAAGATGCCATTTTACGATTTAAAGTATTAATCACACCTTTTGGTAGCCTGGAGCTGGCTATAAGGTGCGTGGGTATCGTGTTAAGCATGTATTTGATGAGAATAATTCTACCCGCCATGGAGAGCAATTTGGTCGACCATGCAGACAACTTAGTCTCAAAATGATTGATAAGAGGAGAACAATATCTGGCTTTGTTGATTTCCTTATGCAAATATGACCCAAGATATTTAATGGGCAATGAAGTTGATCGCATGCCCAAAGCTTTCAGTGAATTAGTATCGAAACTCTTTGTCCTGCCACAAATTGACTCTTGTTATAATTTACCAGGTGTCCTGAAGCCTTCTGATATGCTTCTAAATATTGGCGAAATCTGCCCAAGTGGAGTGCAGCTCCATTTAGAAAAACTAACAAATCATCAGCAAATCCCAGGTGCGAGATACATGGTACTCGACCAACCTTAAATCCCGTGATTATTCCCGTCCTCATTAGATGTTTAAGCCCTCTTGAGAATCCTTCAGATGATAATATAAATAATAATGGTGATAACGGATCGCCTGCTTCACTCCTCTACAAATTGAAAAGGACCCTGTCAGACTACCATTGAGAAGAATAGAGCATCGTGTTGCACTCAAATTATTGATAAGAATGCGCACTAGTCGCGCATCCATCCCCATCCGCAGCAACAGCAAGTGTAAATATCTCCAACTAACACGATCGAATGCCTTGGTCATATCTAGTTTAATAATTACTTGCCCTCCTCTTGTGCATTTATCAAGAACATGTACCATCTCTTGTGCTAATAATACCTGTTCTGTGATGCCGTGGCCTTTCATGAAGCCTGCTTGTTCTGTCGAGATAAGCTTTGGCAGAACCTTTCCCAGTCTAGAAGCTAGTAATCTTGTAATTATCTTGGAGATAAAATTGGTGAGACATATTGGGCGGTAATCCGCAAAAGTTTGAGGATTACAGACCTTTGGTATAAGAACAATGGTGGCCGCCGCTACTGGCTTTGGCATCCGAATACCCAAATAAAATTTTTGAACTACTTTGTGAACATCATGTCGTATCAAATGCCAAAAACGCCTATAGAAAGATCCTGGGTAGCCATCTGGGCCAACCGCACTTGTGGGGCTGAGATTCCAAACAGCTTCCTTCACTTCTAGCAACGATGGAATCTCCTACAGCATGCAATTATCATCTGGCGTGACCAGTGTTGGGATATACTGCTGTATTAAGCCACAATTTGTCATTGATTCTTCTGCGAATAAATGCAAAAAATAATGAATCGCTTCGTATTCAATGTCACTCGGCTGAACGCACTCAGTACCATCCGGTGTCAATATTCTACGAATGAGTTGCCTGCAACGATTATCTTTAACTGTTTCATGGAAAAAGGAAGTGTTGGCATCGCCCTCCTTCAACCATTTTAAATTGGCTTTCTGCTTCCAATATAGAAAGGCACGATTTTGAGCAATCTTCAGCTCTGTTATACGTCTATGATATAACGTACGCACTGTGTCCATAGGATCCGCATCATACAATACTTCCGCTAATTTAACCTCTGCTTCTGCTTGGGACACTGTGTCAAAAACGTTGCCAAATGTATCTCTATTCCACTGCCGTAAATCGTTTCGAAGAAGAGACAGTTTATTATGTAATCCCCACATGCCACTTACTGTTTGAAATGATTGCCATCGGTGGGTGAAAAAAGCATCAAAATCCGCATGCGTTGTCCAAACATCTAGATAGCGAAAAACAGATGGAGGTCTAGGGCCTTCTGTGTCACATGTCAGAAGTAGTAGGGCGTGATCAGATGTAGCCCGTGATAGATGTTGAACTTGTGTAATTGGAAATAGATCAGAGAAAGACATTGAGCTCAGAAAACGATCGAGGCGACGCCATACACGGCCTAAGCCGCGGCCATCAGACCAAGTGAAACATGAACCTTGAAATGAGATCTTCTGCAAACGACAGTGCTGAACGAAGTCGTTGAAATCATGTAATGTGCGCAGCTATGGCTGCGATCTACCACGAAGCTCTTCTAATGTTCGAAATGTATTAAAATCTCCTCCAATAATCCATGGCATTGTGTTGACCGCATGAAATTGTTTCAATTTTTCCCACAATATACGTTGTTCTAAAAAGGAATGGCGTCCATATACGGATGTCAACCAAAAACAATCGCCATTGGCCAGCCATCGATATTTGATTGAATGGTGTTGATGACCATCTTGTTCCTCTTCCAAATTCAAGATTGATTCCTTCCAAAAAAACCATATTTGATCATTACAAACTGACATAGCTTTTGAAAAACCAAGTTGTAATTGATATGATAGTAATGCAGTAGGTCGAAGTTTTGGCTCAATGACAATTAAAATATGTACATTATGCTTTCGGACTAATGATAGTAGACGATTAAATGATGTACGGATACCACAGACATTCCAGAACAGGATCTTCATTGAGATAATACATCAAAAGAGTTTGAGAGGTGCACGGCACGTAACCTGGTTAGTCAGGGAGAGGTGGGATTAGCTTGACTCCTTCTCAATATCCGTGGCCCCTGACTCGGCTGGGGATCAGTGGGATCCTCAGTCACCTTTTGGCTAGAGTGTGCATCGACATATGTGGCTTCAATTATGTGTGCTATATTTTCATAGCAGCTTTTATCCTGTGCATCCAGCTGATTAACATCTAATGGAAGTTCTAATTCATTCTCTGAGTGAGAAACCCATAATGTTGACCCCGCAAGATCTCCTAACATGCAATCATCAACACCTTTTAATCTTGAGAGGTCTTGCACATCTGATACCTCATGTGCTATTACCATGTCTGGTGATGGAGGGTTCATCGTATCTGCATATGGCTTTTAGTTTGGTGTGTTGAGTTTTGGTTTTGTTCGAAAGATTTATCCTGGGATTATCCGCTGGTTTAACGACTTTTTCAAGAGGCTGTTTAGGGTTTGCTTTTTTCTTTCCGCAGTCGGCGGCAACATGCCCCAGTCGAAAACAGCTTACGCAGTATTGTGGTAGATCCTCGTACTCAATGTTCTGCATGATCATCCGAGATGATGTCTGAATGAAAACGCATTGAGCCAACTCCTTAGAGATATCTAATTCAATACATACCCGTGCCACAGATGGCTGGTTCAGCGTGGCAGTGGCGGTGTCCAACTTCAACGGCTCTCCTAGTATAGCTGCCACTTGAAAGAGAGCATCTTTACGATGCATATGTATTGGAAGACCCGGGAATGACACCCATATTGGGACAATTAGCACTTCGATCGTGGGATCATAATCCGACGTCCACTTGGTGATTCTCATATGTTTTCCGGAGATCATCCAACCTCTTCGCGAAAAACATCGAATATAGTCTTGCTTTTGATCAAAGTGGAGAAGAATATGTGCAGGGTCCAAAAGTCCCACCTTTGCCGATCCTTTGAATCCAATACAATCAATGGTGGAGCGGATCGTTGCTAGCGGTGGCCGACCGTACCAAAAAGTATCGACCAATGTGAATCTATGCAGAGCGGCTAACGATTGAATTTCTTCATCAGTGAAAGTAATCATCGGGCTGCCCTTAAATTTTTGGACTGGCTTCGGTTGGATTTTCCATGGCGAAGCCGTAAAGAGAGACGCAAAAGAACGAGTATGTGTAACTTGTTTTGCCGCTGTACCGGCTGGTTGGGCCGCCATGAGAGAAGCGGTTGTTATTGAATTGAGATTGCGGAGAAGGGAGAATGGGAAGATGGAGTTGTAACCGATGGCGGAGAGGGAAGGCGGCTGATGGCGGCTATGCCGCCAGACATGGGAGAGCGTGCATTAGAGAGGAGGTTAGCATTTTTTTTATGTCTTAATGTTATATATGTGTGTGTGTGTATATATATATATATATATATATGTATATATATATATATTCTTCACCTTACTCTTTCTTTGCTCCAAGATTGAGAGAAATTTTCTTTTCTTTTGAAAGGGGGAGGGGCAGCTAGAAGTTGGGGGAGGAAGGAAGAATAGGGTTTGGGAAGATAAAGGGGAGAGGGAGAGAAATTAGGAAAAAGATTAAGGGGGAAATTAGAATTTGATTTTGATTCCTTTTTGATTTCCTTCCTTTTGTCTTTATCTAAATTATCTACTATGATTATAATTGTAATATATATTTTTTTTAAAAATATAGCACCCGTAACATCAAATTTTTATATATGTTACAGACAGATCTATTGTGGATTTAAAGTGTTTATTCTTTTAATCTTCCCTAAATTAATTGCTCCTTTAAACTAATGTCCATAAAACTTTCTTGAATATTCACACCTATCTAAGTTTCTTTAGGATGACTATGGATCACCAAATTGAAGCATAGGATGGTTGAAGAGAACTTGACTTGTTCGACAAAAATTAATAAAGTGTGAGACTTCCATGAAAACTGAAAAACAAGTTTCGCACCTTCTATATATCAAAGGAACTCAGTGAAACATTTATATACTTTCATCCACTTAAAGCTTTATCTCCCATTGGTATCAAAGGCTCTAAGAGTGTAAAAGTGCTTAAAACATATTAAGCTCTTGTTGTTGGTTTTCATTTTTGTATTATGAGAGTATTATAGTCTAACACAAGTGGAACTAAATATATTTGGTCTCTTGATTGTTATTTAGACTTATTTTCAAAAGGGTCATTCTTCTATTCTCCCAAAACCCATTTGACGATAGTTCTTAGGTAAAACTTTGTTGACGTTGTAAAAAAGCAAGTATAAAAGCTCAATGGCTCTTGCTTGTAGCTACGTAGTAGCTGACATTGCACAAGTCGTTGTAGCAATAAGTTGCTATTGTAGTAGATGTTGATGTTATTTTTCCTTATTGAATGTAATAACAAAGTTGTTGAAAAACCACTCTAAAAATATAGTAAAGTAGAATAAAGGAGATTCTAACCGTTGTGACTTGTACGTCTCCAATTCACTATTTCTCATCTTCTTCTCTCTTATTTTGTTAAGCATGAAAAGTTGGTGTAAGTTCGATTTAGAAAAAACTAAATAAATTACTTAGCACTATATTTACTCTCATCTAAATTGTTACGGACATAAGAGTCCACGGGCGAAATGCCTTTGAACATGGATGCCTCTAAAATCCACGAGGAGACAAATGATCTATTGTTATTAAGGAAATTATCAGACAACATAATTCAGTAACCTATTTCGCTTGAAGATATTTTTTGTGGGTGAAAATAAAAAAATTTTTTTTACTAAAATGCTAATATGTTAACCAGAGAAATCAAACCGTTAAGGAGATGCAACTCATATAAAAGCCATTACATTCAGGTCAACATGCTAACCTAGATGTACTGTTCAGTAATGTAAGTAATTTTAAACAATTGAAGCAGTGCGTATGCCTAAAATATGTTGCTAAAGCTTATACATTACCCTATATACGTGAGTGCAGATTCTATGTGTTACATCCCTAGATATAAATGATGTTCCTTCAAAAATCCATCTTTTCTGAGCTTGCCAAGGCAATTTTTGCCGTCTTGGCTCTCAGAGCTTTCCCTTTGAGTTTGCACAAACTCCAGGACAGAAGTGTGCTGATGGAGTTAATTCCCGTTGGTAGAGCTAGCCATGCCGAGATGGTTAGCCAAACTTGTCTGTTAGCCGAGCAAGAAAAGAGTAAATGATGGATCGTCTCTTGTTCCTCCGAGCAGAGGTGGCATGCTCTGTCTTCTAAGTAAGTCAGCCTTCTTTTGGTGGGAAGCTTGTTCAGCCCAATAAGCTACAGGATGAAAGAGTGCCTGAGAGTTACTGTCGAGTCCCAAACAATCTTGGCCCAATTGATTTTTCTGCATCAATACCTGAAATATTCATATATCAGCCGAATTTTGAGAATGATTTCCGTTGTACACGAGGTGAGTACTTCTACGATTGAGCTGTAGGAGCTTGCACTAACCAGCAGCTTATCTCTGATCTCCGTAAGTTTTTCCAGGAGAGGAGAGTCTGAGTTGAGTACCATCCTAGTCCACAGCGTCTCGTGCAGCATATATTTGTGGTTCATCCACTTTACCCATAGCGTGTCCTTCTTGTGGTGCATATCCCGCAAGTGCTTGCCTAACAATGCCCATTTTCATGCCTTCAGCTGACAAATACCAAGAGCACCCTCCTCTTCAGGCATGCTGACCTGAGACCAAGAGACTCAAGTCTTTTTTTTTGACCCAAGTGAAGAATTCCTCTATAAGAAATGTAGACAAATTTATGTTCACCAAAATCCCGACTGGTGCAAGTAGAGGGAGAGCGCTTAACCAAAAACAATTCATTCCCTCAGCACTGAGCCCTGAACAATCACCAAAGACAGCGAGCGCATCCATTACTTTTTTACATAAAAAGTCCGAAGACTTCCCCATAAACCTAGCTGTTACCAATACAAAAGATGCTTAACTACGCTAAGACTTTAGGCAATAATTTAGGAAGAAAGAAAATCTTCTCAACAATCTGACATCGATATGAAATACTTTGGATGAAAACGATGTACATAAAGGTTGTCTTTTGTGTTATTTTATAGGTTTTAGTGAGACATTTTCTAAGTTTGGTGGAACAAGTCAAATCATACTCAATTGTGTCTTGTGAAATTCTTATCTAGTCCAACCTAGAAAAAAAAATGCCAACTGTATTAGAAATTAAGGAAACATAGAAACCAAGTTAATTATAATTAACTCCATAAACACATGTTAATTGTTTTATGACGCCTTAGGAAGGTTCAAATGTCAAGGAAAATGTGAAATTCTAAAAGTCTTAGCGTGATCCAAAAAAATATAAAATAAAATTGACTTGTCTGCTTTTTTCCGTCATTGCTGAATGCTGACGGACTGCTTCAAACCACAAATGAAACAGAATAGTTTTCTCGGTTGGTGTCGATCTAAACGATGTTGGAATTTGTTTGTTCCGTTTGTCTGATTATTTGGTTGATTTGTTAAACAAATCTATTCGTCATGTTCTTTAGACTGCATTTTTAGCCTTCAGAAGTGACCAAATATCGGACAGTGAATATAACGTGTTAGAGAGCGCTTGACTAGGTAGTATTGATTATGATTGTCTAGAATATCATATTTTTTTAGCACATCTAAACTCTGTTATCTCAGTTATGTTTTACCGTTTTGTACTTTTTGTTCTCTATGATGTATATACCTTCAATGAGAACTTTGCCTAAAGGCATGACTTGTTGCACTGTCCTAACTTCCTGGAGAAAAATCATTTTTACCCCCTATAACGTATAATTCTTTGTCATAACATTTTATATGTTTAAAACTATATATTTATCCCTCTTTTTTTATTTATGGACTAAAAGAAAAAAAATCCTATGTTTCTTTTATTTTTAACAGAAAAAACCAACTTTTTTTTTTCGATTTCAAAGCATGATATATCACACATGCATGTATAGCATGATTTTTAGTATTATGTATGAAATTACTTTCTAAAAGAAAAACTTAGCTACTCTCATCTTCATCACCGTCACCTCCCCAAAGTACCCAGCCCGCTGCAGCGCCCCCAGCCACCTCCAATCCTCTCGTTAATCCCACCAACTGCACGAGTCCTGCGAAAATTTGGTACCGAAAACCAAGAAAGGGAATTGTCTTTAACAAGAATACGAAATTGGGAAGAAGAACTAATCAATTCAATGAGGAATATCAAAAAAAAAAAAAAAAAGGAGGAAGCACAATCGAATTTCTTCCAACTGATTTCTTCGAACAGTTCCTACAGTAACCGCCAGTATCTAAACATAAAACAAACACGTGAAAAGACAAAACTGCCCCTTACTAACTCCTCTACGCTTTTACGTATTTAGGGTACATTAGTCAATTCACCCCTTTTTAAACCTCCAGCGCTAACTCCATCTTCTTCCTTGCGTTGCCACTGCAATCTGGTGCACTCCCTCCGAATTTCTCGAGCCACTTAGTGCCAAGACCACTTCGTTTGTTTGAACTCACCATACGACATCTAAACCCTTCAATCTTCAATTGCACACTTCAATCCAATGAATATTATTCTAGCTCACACGGATCACACTCTTGATGAGTGACTTTAACACTCCCCTCCTCTCAAGCTATGCCTGACATAAATGTTTTGAGCCCCTAGCATTGACATAATCTCTGCCAATTTCTTACTATCCAATGCCTTAGTGAAAATCTCTGCAAGCTGCAAGTCTATTCGAACAGGCATCAGTTTCAGTCATGTACCTTGTCCCTTACAACATGACAATCAATCTCAATGTGCTTTGTCCTCTCCTGAAAGACATGATTTTCTGCAATGTAGATGACACTCTTACAGTCACAAAACAACTCAACTGGCTTGTGATCAACCACGCCCATATCCTTCATTAGATAAATCAACCACTGCAGCTCATGAGTCACCATGGCCATAGCTCTATACTCTGCCTCAACTGAAGACCTTGACACTGTAGATTTTTTCTTAGCCTTCCAAGACACTAAGGCAACCCCAACGAACACACAGTACCCAGTGACTGACTTTTTTGTCTCATTGCATCCATCCCAGTCTGCATCTACAAACCGTTTAAGATTCAGGTCTCGTGTTCTTGGAAACATCAGTTCCTGCTCAATGGTCCCCTTTAAGTATCTAAGTACTCTATGTGCGGCTCTTAGGTGATTTTCTGTAGGACAGTCCAAGAATTAACTTGATTGCTTAACCACAAAGGTAATGTCAGGCCTTGTAATAGTCAGGTAAATGAGCTTCCCTATTAGTCTTCTATACTGTGTCACATCTGGCAACAAATCTGAACAATTGTGGGTTAGGGATGGATATGTCTCCATGGGGCTTCTGGCAGGCTTTGCATCCAGAAATCCCGCTTGCTCCAAAAGCTCCAAGGTGTACTTCCTCTGATTAATATAGATGCCCCCCTCAGCCTTATCCACCTCAATCCCAAGAAAGAATTTAAGATCGCCAAGGTCTTTAATCTGGAACTCATTATGCAAAGCTAGTTTGATGTCCTGAATATCTGATGCATTATCACAGGTGACAATGATATCATTTACATAGACTAACAGTATGAGTAAGGAAGAGCCAATGGACTTAGTAAACAGAGTATAATAACACTTGGACTGCTGGAAGCGTTCGTGTAATAGAAAGGCATTAAGAATGGCATTCCAATCTCTACTAGGTTGTTTTAACCCATAGAGTAATTTTTTCAACTTACACACCATGTTAGCTCTAGGAAGGACCAAGCTTTGGGGTGGAGACATATAAATTTCTTCATAGAGATCTCCATGGTGGAAAGCATTATTCACATCCATCTGGTGATAAGGCCATTTGTTTCTGGCTGCAACTGCATCTTAGCAACAGGGAAAAAGTATCCTGATAATCAATCTAATATCGCTTTGTACAACTCTTAGCCACAAGCCTGGCCTTGTATCTTTCAACAGCCTCATATGATTTGTACTTGATCCTATACACCCATTTACGGGCAATAGGTGTTCTCCCTTTATGAAGTGGCATGAGTTCCCAAGATTGATTGGCCTCTAAAGCTACTAACTTATTGGCCATAGCTGCTTGACATTCAGATAAACTGGTTGCCTCTTCATAAGTGTTAGGTTCTACATGCTTACCAATACTTAATGCAAATGCTTTGTACTTTGGAGCTAATAAATCATAAGAGAGGTATTTATGAAGGGAATGTAGAGTGGTAGAGGTTTGTTTAGGAGAAACATTGGAAACAGTTGTGTGATTACATTGGTAGCCTTGCAAATAGGCTGGAGGCTATTTGGCACGCTGAGGCCTGGAGGAAGCCAGCAAATCAGTATCTACCCTAGAAGCAGGTATGTCTTGTAGAGAAATAGGCAGGTCAATAACTACACTGCCAGGGAGTAGTTGTGGTGTGGTCACGGAAGTGTCATGAGCATGAGAGATTGAGCTCGGAGTAGATGGGGAGTCAGGAGATGTGTGAGAAGGATCAGCTAGTATGATGGGAGGCATTGGATAAGATGAAGGAGATGTATGAGGAATAGGTGATGTGGCTACATAGGTGAAGAGGATTGCACTAAGGATGCTGAATCGCAATTATTCAAGGGATGAAAAAGAAAAGGAGGAAGGGTAGACTGGGAAGTAAGAGAGGAAATAGGAGTTGCAGATGTAGAGAAAAGGGAAGATGTTTTTCATAGAAGGTGACATCCCTTGAGACATACACAGTCTTAGTCTCAAGGTCCTGCAATATAAACCCCTTTGTAGTATGCAAGAGCCCTAAGAAAACACTCCTTTTGGCTCTAGGGGCAATCTTATCCTTGTGTGGCTGAGTATCTATACCAAAAGCCAAGCATCCAAAGACATTGAGTTTATCATAGGAAGGTAAGGTACGATATAAGAGTTCATGAGGTGTTTTTTGATGTAAGATAGGGGAAGGAGTAAGGTTAATAAGGTGTACAGAATGCTAAACACAAAAACCTCAATAGGAAGAAGACAAATTGCATTGAAATCTCAAATCCCTTGCTACTGATAAGATATGTTGGTGATTTCTTTCAACTATGCCATTTTGTTGTGGATTATGGATGCAACTTTTCTGATGTAAAATGCCAAGGGATGCATAAAACAAAGACGTATTAAACTTTTGGCCGTTATTTGTTTTAATAGTCTTTACTTGAGCATTAAACTAAACAGAAACAAAATGGCAAAAACTTTGAACAGTGGATATACCTTCTGCTTTTGATTTCATCAAGTAAATCCAGCAGTGTCTACTGTAATCATCAACCACAGTAAGAAAATATTGTTGTTTGTACATTATGGGATATCTGTAATGCCACCATATGTCTATGTGTACAAGGACAAAGGGTGAAGCGGATACAGAATTGGAAATTGGGAAGGGGATCTTTTCTGCTTAGCCAAGGGGAAAATGGTATATTGATGTAAAGTATCTAAATCACCTGCAACAGGATGAGTTTTTTGAATCTCTTTAATCCTTGATGCTGACATATGTCCAAGTCTTGAATGCCACAACATGGAACCAGGAGGTTGAATAGACAGGGCTTTAGAGGATGAGGAATTAAGATGAGAAGAGAGGGCAGATGGAAGTTTTAGTGACCCTCGAAGATGGTATAGTCCTTGACAAACTTAAGCTGAATAAATCTTTTTTTCTTGGTCCTTAGGTCCTGAATCAAACAAATATTTGAACAAAAAGAAACCTGAATGGTGTTGAACTATGTCATCTTGCTCACGGACAATAGGTTAAATGCAATTGGTGGCATATAGAACACAACAGATTGATCTCGAATTTTACTTTCCTGTTCAGTGGCAATCCGGGCAGTTCATCAGGGAAGACATCTTTATATTCTTTACCGCCAGGATATTGTCAATGGATGACATCTCTGACTAAGTGTTTAGTTCAAATACCAAGAATCCTTCACCTCCTTTTTGCAGCGCATTGTGAGCTCGTGCTGCAGTCTGGTAGATATTTTGGGACAGCTTCTTTAACTCAAAATCTCTTCATTAATATCATCTAAGGGTTCATGCATATCTTGTTTAGTGGGAGTTGGTTCTAGATGATCAAGTATAGGATAGGTAATAAGTCATCATCATCAAACATATTTTCAACATTATTCTCTTGTTTATGTTGAGTTTTATCACTAACTTCAAAATATGCGTTCTCATTGAATTTCACATGTATGGTTTCAATTATTTTTCGAGATGCAGGATTATAACACCTATATGCTCTTGAATTAGTGGAATAACCAACAAATATGCATTCAATAGATTTTTGTTCAAACTTGTCTAGATTATCTTTAATATTAAGTAAAAAAACATTTACACCCAAAAATTCTAAGATAATCTATCTTAGGTTATCTATTTTTTAATAATTCATATGGTGTTTTGTTTAACTTATTTCTAATTGAAAGCCTATTTATAATGTAACATGCACAACTAACAGTTTCATCCTATAAGAATTTTGGTACTTTATTCTCACATAACATTGTCCTAGCAATTTCTTCAATCGTTCTATTTTTACGTTCAACAACTCCATTGAGTTGTGGTGTTCTAGGTTGTAAGAATTCATGTTCTATTCCATGTAATTCACAAAACTTGATTACATCTTTTTTTTTAAATTATCCACCTCTATCACTTCTAATTCTTTTAATATTTCCTTCGTAAAGATTTTCGAGTTGCTTGATAAGAGTTTCAATTGCTAATAGAGCATCGTCTTTGTGTGTTAAAAAAATGTCCATGTGTATTGTGAGTAATCATCTACTATGACACACACATTGTAGTGTCCACCTATACTTTTTGTCCTACTTGGACCAAATAAATCTAAGTGAAGCAATTCTAGTACATGACTAGTACTCACTTCATGTTTTGGTTTTAATGTTTTTTTACATGTTTTCCTTTAATACACGTTTCACAAAATTGAAAATTATGTAAGTCTAACTTAGGAATACCTCTAATTAGATTCTTCTTAGATAATTTTTGTATAGTCGAAATTCCTATGTCCTAGACGTCTATGCCATAAATTTACATCTAACTTATTTGATACTAAGCACTTAATTCTAGCATATAACATGTTATTTAAAGAGAGGGTGTAAATATTACCATCCCTATTTCCTTTAAATACAGTTTCTCCCTTATCATTTATTATGTCACAAGAAGTGGGAAGAAAGAAAACATGATAACCAGACTCTATAAGTTGTGAAATACTAAGTAAATTGTATGAAAGATTACTTACTAACAACATATTTTATATTTGAAATGTGTTAGGGTCCCCAATTGTCCCTTTTCCAACAACTTTTCCTTTGTTGTTGTCACCGAATGTCACATTTCCTCCATTCTCGATTTGTTCTAGCTCGGTGAATAGCTAGGGGTTGCCCATCATGTGTATCGAACACCCGCTATCTAAAAACCACTTGGTTTTTAGATTTTTTGTCTTTGTCTCCTTTTTGTCTTCTTTATGATTTTCCTACAATAGAAACAAAGTTTTAGGTACCTTTTACTTGGGTCCTTGTTATATACCCTTTAGGTATCCAAACTTGGATGTACCTTCTAGGCACATATTTGACATTATAATTCGTTGCATAAAGAGGATTAACATGTACTTGACCATTCCATTTAAACGAAGATGTATGCATATAATTATTATACCTTGGTTTATTATATTGTAGACGAATATGAGGCATACGATTTTACGTTTGAAATGGCATCTTATAAGTATAATCATATGATATAAGTGTGTTCCTATATGCCTTATAAGGATATTGCCCATATCTAGGTCTATATGCATCATTTTGCATTGAAAGTTGTTTACTTTGCCTAGTCAAGTTTGTATACATATAGACATAATTTCTAGGTGATCTAGATGCAAAATTTTGCCTAGTTGCTTTTGTGGGTGAATTTTGTATTTTTATCTTAGAATAAGTAGAAGGAGGTGTTGGCAAAATATGAACATTTGACTTAGTTGTACTATATGGTAATTTAGACTTAGATGATACAAAGTTAGTCTTTTTACCTAACTTGTCATTTTCTTCTATATAGACTAAACCCTTTTTATCATTTCCACGTTTTTGTGACGATATAAGTGTGTCCAGCATGTTTGTGCCGTATTTAAATTGTTCTAACATTTTTTTTCTAAGTCTAGTTTTAATGCTATAAGTTGAGATATTTCGTTTTCACAATTTTTTACCTTAGATTTGAACAGGCTGTTTTCAGTTTTTAAAGTATGCTCATTATTCCTGTATGATTCAATTTTAATCTCTAAACAATCAAGAGTATTAGTAGACTTTTGTTTAAAAGATTCTAATTGATCATACAATTTCAAGTTGGACGTCTTCAACTTGTCATTTTCTTCAATTAGTTTCTTTTTCTTTTTAGATAATTTTTTACAATGTGCATGCATTTTTAGAAATTCTTCGTACATTTCATTGAAAGACATCTCATTATCAGAATCAAAATCGAGAGTAGATGTTACCTCTTTTGTAGACTTTGAATACACTCCTTTATGAGAGATTGATGACATGATGTATGATTTTAGATTAATACCTTGAATCTCAATCAAATGGATACAAATGCTCCAAACCTTCTTGAAGTGTTCAAATGTGCTCTTACTTCTAACTATTGTCTTCTTAGTGTGGTGTTAACCTTACTTCTTAGAGTGGTGTTGGCCTGTCTCTGATACCAATTGTTGGAAAGTACACATGCAGTAAACACCACTAGAAGGGGTGAATAGTGTTTAGCAGAAATTACACTACTACCCTTGGTTAAAATCCCCTTTGAAAAAAGAATCTGAGACCTCTTCAGATTTAGTACCCGTTTTTGAAAAATTCGAAACTCAGTGTAAACAACTCCAAAATTATAAAACTTTTCAGAGATTAACGTCAATGTTTTGACTAGACTCTGTCCAAAAATGAGACAAAAATACAATCATTTGACCTTCAAACAAATAAAAAGATTTAGATGGTCAATCTGAGGCAGAATTGGACAGAATAGTGCTAAACTTTGAATGCGTGTTTCTCTTTAATTACTCAACCAAAAAGGTTGATCTTTATATAAACACACTCCTTAGGATGTCTAGTTTATGTTTCTAAAAAGCCCTAACCTTAAACGGTCTTTCATGAAAACATAATTCAAGGTTTCTTGAAACTGGTCAGATTGCAGCCAGAATAGAGCAGTCATATTGCAAAGACTGAAAGGCTAACTTTCCTTTGCTCAAATCAAGTGATTCTTATTGCAAATGAAATCTAACAGTCTTAAGTATAACTCCAACAAAAATTACAAATTTTGAAAGTGTTTTGCTACTTTTCAAGATGTGTGAAGTTGGATAAAAAAATGCAGTGGAAACCGGCAGAAAAACAGAAAAGTAGAAAGAAGACAAGAACACCAAAGATTTATCCTGGTTCGGTCAATGTGACATACTCCACTCCCAAGGAACACCTTTCTTTGGATTTCACTATGGTATGAACACAAATACAACAACAACCAAGTTTGATCCTTGGGTCAAACACCAACCCTATCCAAGGCTTGGATGATCACCTTTATGCAACTCTTGGTTGCAACACCTTTAAGACCTATTTGTGTAGTCTTATAAATTTGGCTAACAAATCTTACAAGATATGAACAGGAGGCGTGTATAGTGTAGCTAGACAAAAAGCAGAAATGGAACACCTTAGCTACACAAAATGAGAGAAGAATAGCAAGACTATGAACTTCAACTTTTGCTTTCTAGTGTGTGTCTTCTCTTCTTCACCTGGCCTCCTAATTATTGTGTGAAATGACCCTTGAAGATAAGAATGCCGATGTGTCATCATCCTCGTCATCAAGTCTTATGTGTCTTTAACTCATTGGATGGCCACCATAGAATCTTTTACACATGGAAACTTCAAGCAATATGATTTGTCCACCTTTGCTTCCAACTTGGCCGATTTTATCACCTCAAAAATGACATGAAAATAGTTTGCAAAATGAAGATAATATAGAAGGCATATTCCTCCAAGATTGCCTCAACTTCTTGGCAAGATAATAGGCCATGTGATGGCTGCAAAATTAGCTCCACAACAGCTTTTACTAGCCGTTATTTTCAAATTGAAAATCCATATGGCAACTTTTGCCAACTAGCTTATATTTGGTTGGTCCAAGCGACATAATCATGTACATTTGTCACAACATGAATGGAACACCTTCTCCACATAATTAACCACGTTTTTGAGCCATTTATATGTGTACAAACTCATATTTGTTGAAGAGAAACAAGTAGATACAGTTGACAAGACTTTTTCAGCCAATAATTCAAAATTCCCACAATTTTCTCCTTGAAAGTTGTGGTGAATTTTGTACCAATAACACCCTCAGAATCTCTGCAATATGATGAGTGAGAACCTCCAACAACATATATAAAGATATCTCCAAGAATAAAATAGAATGTGACATCAAAACCTATCACATATCCCGCTACTGTCGATAATATCACTAAATAAAGAATAGAATAGATAATCATCAAATGATCTACGAGAAAACCATAAATGAGCTACATGTTAGATATAATATCAAACTCAAGTGATGTCCTTGAGGGAAATGGCCAAAATGCCCTTGGGGGATAAAAATAACAAAAATACCCCTGGTGATAGAAAACTCCAAAAATATCCTTGGCGAGAAATAAATATAAGAACAGCTTTGTAATGATAAATAAGTCATAAAGAAGTTCTTGTATTATTTTGTCCATGTCATGTACCTACAAGAACTCAAAATACGTTGCCCTTTTGGTAAGTTATAGAAACTTTCAAGGCATATTAGTCACAAGGCATAATAATATTCATCAAATAATGAAATCATAAAAATCATGTATAAAACATTAAGAACATATATGTACATGAAAACTACTGTTAATCACATTTTAGATAACGTGAAGCGCTTTGTTAGGAGAGTGAAGTAGCACATAATTACTTCTTCATAGATTAAGCGCTTTATGTAGCGTTTTATGTTGCCACTAGAATTCTCTGTTCAGAATTTCCAAAGGATGAAGTGCTTTATGTAGCATCTCATTTTGCATCAGAACTCTCTATTCAGAATTTTCAAAGGATGAAGCGCTTTATGGAGCGTGCAATGTTCTATCTAAAGTTTATGTCTAAACTTTCTGAAAGATGAAGTGCTTTATGAAGCGTTCAATGTTCGATCTAAAGTTTATGTTTAAACTTTTTGAAAGATAAAGTGTTTTGTGAAGCGTTCAATGTTCTATCTAAAGTTTTTGTTTAAACTTTTTGAAAGACGAAGCGCTTGATCGGGCGTTTGAAGCCTGAAGAAAAGTTTTAACATATAATACTTGTGCAAATCATCAAAACCAAGTTATACACCAACATTTTTTCACATGTTTAATATATTTCAACTCCTTAACACTTATACATCATGTGTGACATCACTTGGAATTATTTAAGTATGTGTCAATTAAAATCATAATTTTGAAAATTATCTAAACATATTTCTCAACATTCTCCCCTTTTGGATGATTTCTAAAATAACCTTACATGATTGTAATGTCACAAATTTTTTGCCAATTGTTTATCACATATCTACCAATTTTTATACCAATCGAATTGTTTTGAAAAACTCACCAATTTTATACTAATCGTTTTCAAACTCTCAAACTCTCTTTTTAGATACCTGTTTCAACATACGTGCTCCCCTTCAACTTATACTCTCCCTCTTAATCTATGCTCTGAGCCAATTGAATACCAATCGAAACTTATACCAATTGAACTTAACTCATTATTTATCCTTAAAATCATGACTTAAAATTTAAAATCTAAAATCATGTTATTATTCTCCCCTTTATTTTGCAAATCATGCAAAATATAGAATTATACGATTGTATGGTAGGACATCATACTTAACTTGGCTCGTAAAGTTTCAAAAATAGCTTGACTAAGGGGTTTAGTGAAAATATCAGCAATCTGATGATTAGTTCTTACATGATTGATAACTATATCCTCATTTTATACATGGTCTCGGAGAAAATGGTATCGAACTTCTATGTGTTTGGCCTTAGAATGAAGTACCGAATTCTGAGAAAGATTGATCGCACTCGTGCTATCATAGAAAAGTTTAACCTTATTCATCATAATGCCGAAATCACTAAGTTGTTGTTTAAGCCAAATTTTTTGGGTAGTGCATAAACTTAATGCTATATATTCGGCTTTTGTGGTAGAAAGAGCTACACTATCTTGTTTCTTAGAAAACCAAGAGATTAAACTGGTTCCTATGAATTGACACGTACCCCTAGTGTATTTTCTATCTATCTTGCAACCACTATAATCAACATCACTAAATGCGTATAATTCCAACAAAGCATTTCTATCATACCAAAGTCCTAAATGAGATGTATGTTAAATGTATCTAAATATCTTTTTCACCACATTATAATGTGACACTTTAGGACAAGATTGAAACGTAGCACACATACACACACTAAATATTATATCAGGTCTTGATGCGGTTAAATATAACAATGATCCAATCATAGACCTATATAGTGTGTCATCAAAAGGTTTTCTATTTTCATCTTTTTCTAGTTTGGTACTAACACTCATAGGGGTAGTTGTTGGTTTCAACTCTTCAAATCCAAACTTCTTAATCATATCATTGGCATACTTAAGTTGACTAATGTGGATTCCTTGAGGGGTTTGTTTGATTTGAAGCCCTAAGAATTAGTTCAACTCTCCTACCATTGGCATTTCAAATTCTGACTTCATGCATTCTTCGAAGTCTTTTACTAAGGTATGGTTTGTTGAGCCAAAGATAATATCTTCTACATATATTTGAACTAACTTTCCTTTGCTCAAATCAAGTGATTCTTGTTGCAAATGAAAGCTAACAGTCTTATGTATAACTCCCCCAAAAATCACAAATTTTGAAAGTGTTTTGCTACTTTTTCAAGATGTGTGAAGTTGGATAAAAAAATGCAGTGAAAACGGGCAGAAAAACAGAAAAAGTAGAAAGAAGACAAGAACACCAAAGATTTATCCTGATTCGCTCAATGTGACATATTTCACTCCCAAGGAACACCTTTCCTTCGATTTCACTATGGTAGGAACACAAATACAACAAGAAACAAGCTTGATCCTTGGGTCAAACACCAACACTATTCAAGACTTGGATGATCACCTCCATGCAACTCTTGGTTGCAACACCTTTAACACCTATTGGTGTAGCCTTATAAACTTGGCTAATTAGTCTTACAAAATATGAACAAGAGGCGTGTATAGTGTAGCTAGTCAAAAAGTAGAAATGGAACACCTTAGCTACACAAAGAATTAATCAAGAAATGAGAGAAGAATAGCAAGACTATGAACTTCAACTTTTGCTTTCAAGTGTGTGTCTTCTCTTCTTCACCTTGCCTCCTATTTATAGTGTGAAATGACCCTTGAAGATAAGAATGCCAATGTGTCATCATCTTTATCATCAAGTCTTATGTGTCTTCAACTCATTGGATGGCCACCATAGCATCTTGTACACATGGCAACTTCAAGCAATATGATTTGTCCACCTTTGCTTCCAACTTGGCCGATTTTATCACCTAAAAAATGACATGGAAATAGTTTGCAAAATGAACATAATATAGAAGGCATATTCCTCCAAGATTGCCTCAACTTCTTGTCAAGATAATAGGCCATGTGATGGCTACAAAATCAGCTCCACAACAGCTTTTACTAGCCATTATTTTCAAATTGAAGATCCATGTGGCAACTTTTGCCACCTAGCTTGTATTTGGTTGGTCCAAGTGGCATAATCTTGTACATTTATCACAACATGAATGGAACACCTTCTCCACACAACTAACCACGTTTTTGATCCATTTATATATGTACAAACTCAGATTTGCTGAAGAAAAATAAGTAGATAAAGTTGACAAGACTTTGTCAACCAATAATTCAAAATTTTCTTATTTTTCTCCTTGAATGTTGGGGTGAATTTTGTATCAATAACACACTTAGAATCTTTGCAAAATGAGGAGTGAGAACCACCAATAACATATATAAAAGTATCGTCAAAAATAAAATAGAATGTGACATCAAAACCCGTCACATATCCCGTTACTATCGATAATATCACCAAATAAAGAATAGAATAGATAATCATCAAATGATCTTCAAGAAAACCATAAATAAGCTCTATGTTCGAGATAATATCAAACTCAAGTGATGTCCTTGAGTGAAATGACCAAAATGCCCTTGAGGGATAAAATAACAAAAATACCTATGGTGATAGAAAACTCCAAAATATCTTCGTTGGCCATACATAAATATAAGAAAACATTTGTAATGATGAATAAGTAATAAAGAAGTCCTTGCATGATTTTTTCCATGTCATGTACCTACAAGAACTCAAAATACCATTTTTGTCCTTTTTGGTAAGTTATAGAAACTTCAAGGCACACTAGTCACAAGACATAACAATATTCATCAAATAATAAAATCACAAAAAACATGTATGAAACATTAAGAACATATACGTAAACGAAAACAACTGTTTATCACATTTTAGATAACATGAAGCGCTTTGTTTGGAGAGTGAAGTAACACATAATTACTTCTTCATAGATTAAGCGCTTTATGTAGCATTTCATATTGCCACAGAAACTCTTTGTTCAAAATTTCCAAAGGATGAAGTGCTTTATATAGCGTATCATGTTGCACCAGAACTCTCTCTTCAAAATTTTCAAAGGATGAAGAGCTTTGTGGAGCGTTCAATGTTCGATCTAAAGTTTATGTTTAAACTTTTGAAAGATGGAGAGCTTTATGAAGCGTTCAATGTTCGATCTAAAGTTAGTGTTTAAACTTTTCTGAAAGATAAATCACTTTATGAAGCGTTCAATGTTCTATCTAAAGTTTCTGTTTAAACTTTCTAAAAAATGAAACGCTTGATCAGACGTTTGAAGCCTGAAGAAAAGTTTTAACATATAATACTTAAGCAAATCATCAAAACAAAATCATTCACCAACATTTTTTCACATGTTTAATATATTTCAACTCCTTAACACTTATACCATCATGTGTGACATCCCTTGTTATTATTTAAGTATGTGTCACTTAAAATCATAATTTTAAAAATTATCCAAACATATTTCTGAACAAAGTTTTGTGGAATTATCATTTCATCTTTCTTATTTGGCTTTTCAGATTGTTTCATTGACAGGTACCATCGTCTTTTCTCACTACTTCGGATTCTACTTTTTTCTCATCTCCATCAGCTTTGTTATCCTTAGTACCAAGAAAAATTGACCGTTTCGATGTTATTTTCACTCATCTTTATATCATCATTCATTCAAAGAGTTTGTCTAGTTGATTGTTTCATCTTCACTCATCAGAGTTATAGCATTTAATTCTTTAGGATATATCTCAGTATTACTTGGCAAACTTCCTTGAATTCTATTCGACAATAAATTCACAATTTGACCGACTCGGTTTTCCAAATTTTTGATTGAAGATTCTTTATTCTTGATTAAAGTTTCCTGATTTCTTATCAAATCTCTTGATTTCGGAATTTAATTTCGGAGCTTGATATAAATTTTGCCAAGGTATCTTCAACATCTAAAATTTTCTCTTGAGTCGCTAGAAAATCCGGAGGATGCCTTTAATTTTGATTTCAAATCCAAGAATTTGTTTTATTTCTCTACGGCAAATTGTAGTTATTAGGATAAGGATTGTTATACCTTTAATTTTGGCCCACAAAATTGGCTTCATTGTTCGGGTAAAAATATTCATTCATGCTGGCCAAGTGATTATGTGGGCATTGATTTACCATTTGATTTCCTGCACAGTTTTCACAAGTCATTTTTCCTCCAATGCCTAAACCTTTACTAATTAAAGAAAGTTAATGCTAGAATAGCATAGTTAGTATCTAGCTCTTGCACGGAACCTTTTCTAGGGTTACTTCTCCCATTTGGCTATTGAGATCCTGTTACAGTCATCTCTTCGAATAGATCCCAAGCATCATCGGGTGGCTTTCTCATTATACTACCTCCACTTGTTGCATCTACCATTGCCCTAGTGCCATTTTCCATACCGTTATAAAATATTTCAAATTGCATCCATTTCGGTAGTTCATAATGTGGGCACCTTCTTAAATAATCTTTAAATCTTTTCCAAACTTCATATAATGATTCCCCACTATCTTGAACAAAATTTTGTTGTATCATTTCTTAATTTCATGGTTTTAGATGGTGGAAAATATTTAGTTAAAAGACTAGAAGCTAATTGGTACCGTGTAGTTATAGAACCTGAGGGGAGAGAATTTAACCATGCTTTTGCTTTATCTTTTAGGGTAAAGGGGAAAAGTCTTAACCTTATAGCATCATCACCAACCCTATTTTGCTTAAAGGTGTCACATATTTCTAAGAAATTAGAAATATGGGCATTAGGGTCTTCGCTCGATAAACCATAAAATTGAACAGATTGTTGAATCATTTGAATTATAGATGGTTTGATTTCAAAATTATTGGCATATATAGTAGGTCTAAGCATAGTAGAGTAAGCTCCTTATGCTTTAGGGGGTTGCATAGTCTCTAAGACACATAGGGGCTTCGTCATTATTACCTGCCATTTTAGTTTCACCGATTTCTAGCTCTTCTTTAATTTTTTGGATATTTAAATTTTTCTTTGCTTCTCTCACTTTCTTTCGGTTTTTTCTGGCAGTACCTTCAATATTAGGATCAAATAGTAATTATCCACCAGAACTACGGGCCATAAACTATAAAATCAAAATAAAAAAATTTAAAACAAAAAAGAAGAATAAATTAAAAATAACAAAACAATCAAAAAAACAATTTACAAAAATAATACTGATACTAAAACGAATCATGAAAATAACACAGATACTACACTATTCACGAGACTGACTCAGAGAGAATGAAAATTACGAAAGTGACACATACAAAATAAGAATTATGAAACTAAAAAAATCTTGAAATAATTACTGAAACTAAATATAATATCAAACTAATTACTAAAATAAAGGCAAGAAGGGCAAAAAACTGAAAAACAAAAAAAAGTAAATTATAATACATATATATAAACACACACACATGTATATATAAGAGTAAAACATTTTATATGTATAATATATAACTAAAAACCAAAAAAATATAAAAAAGAAGGGAGAAATAGGAAAACATAAAAAGTTTATATAAAACAATAAAATATTTTATATTTAAAAAATGTGTGTGTGCATATATATATATATATATATTTAAACACTCAACGTTGAAAATTTTTCATATATGTTTATTATATATAAAATAATTATATGATATTAGAATATAGTCCTCGGCAACGGCGCCAAAAACTTGATACGTAATTTCTAATCTGTAACTAGTGAGTGCACTAGTTAAAATTTTAAAGTAGTAGGCAACAGGGTTGTTGATCCCACGAAGACTAATTTTAAGTACCAAAATTATTTTTCACCTTAATTTAAACCTAATAAATAAAATTTAATAAAACCAAAAACTAACTACCAAGTAAATATCAAACCTTAGCTTTTCCCTTTTAAGTTCCTTGAGTAGTTTATGTTCCAGTTGATTTTTAGTCTCAAGTGTAATCCACTCTTTAACCAAAATAATTAACGAGTTTCTGTTTTTAACCGCTAAGGAAGAAATTCCATATTTAATTTTTAACCAATGTCTTGGCATAAAACCTAATTTAATTTGATAAACTCCGTATCCCCTTGTGAAATTTAATCAAATAAATCGCATTAAATATTTATGGAATTTCCTAGTTTCCATAACCTTTGATGATTTAATACTAGAAATCCCCATATAGAAATCGAATCTATTCCTAGTCAATTTTACTATGAGTTGTTGTTGACACGATCTTAATTAAAATATTCACCTCCCAGTTCATCAAATTTAATTATATGTTCTATCAATAGGTAGTTAATCTATTGGCGCAATAAAAACACCAATAATAATTAACGATTGGAATTCAACTAGTAAATTAAACAAATGAAAAATGAAAAACTAATACATTAAAATATCAAAATAATTCAACTTTCACAAAACCTAGTCAAGAAAATAAAAACTTAGCCACAAATTAAATCCATACTATCCATCATATACATGTATAATTGCATAAAAGAGTATCAGAAAAAGAAACCGTGCATAAAATTACACTTCTTCGCTTGGAAACTGCGCCCGACTAACGGACTGGCTGTGACCTGACTACTGCCTGACACGCCTTAAAAGAATGAAGAAAAGCTGAGCTGCAACCTGCTACTAACTTCTGACAGCCTGACGACAAATGAATGGATTGCTGACAAAAAGGCTGGTTGATGGCTGACGCGCTATGACAGATGGACGGAGAAAGTCATACTTGCTGCCACCTTTTTTTGTCTTTCCTGTCGGCTGGTGGGACTTGCCCCTGGTCGTCCGACTTTCTTCTTCTTTCTTTTTTGCCCTCTTTTCTTTTTTAGTGATGAATAAAAAGATGGATGGCAGGAAAAGTTATATCAGGAACCGTGTCTGGTTTCTGTTTCCTGGGAAATTATCCGCCTGGTGGGAGAATAAATCTCGGTTGGATGCTCTGCTGATGTTGCGAATTATATAGGATTTTATCCAGGTTTCCTATTTCACTTCAGATTCTTCCCCTAATTGATTTAGATATATCCAAAAAATCTGATCTTCCTTTCTTGATTCTATCATATCATCTTGAAATTAGTTTCCATCTCTATCTAGATCTTTTTCAGAATATTATCTGCATTTTAAATAAAAAAACACATGTAGTTATAATAAAATAAACTAAACTAAAGATTTATTTATTTAGCTAATTAACATGGAAAATAGTATCATTTAATTAATAATTCAATTAAGCTAAAAAGTTATAGTTAATTTAGATGAAAATCAATAGTTTCTAATCATTTTGATGAAAATTAAAAATATCCAAATTAATTATTTTTCACAAATTAAGTATTAGAAGGTATAAAAATATAGATAAATATCACTTATATCAATCATGCATATATTGGCTAATAAAACTTACTCTATAACATATATCAGGCCTAGTGTGAGACAAATATATTAGTTTACCTGTCAGCCTTTGGTATCTTGGCTTATCAGTTTTATTAGAGTTCTATACCTCGTTAGGCTTGTGTCTTTGCTTCACTAGTGTGCTAGCAGGCTTATAGTTGGTCATACCTGTGTCTTCAAGTAGATCAAGGACATATATCCTCTGAGACAGGCATAGGCCCTGTGATTATCTGGATACTTCCATACCAAGTAAGTACCTTAGTTGGCCCAAGTCTTTGGCCTCAAAGGATTCAACCAACTGCTTCTTGTTTTTTATAATCTCATTGTATTGGTTAGCAGTCAAAAAAATGTCATCAACATATACTAAAATAACAACAATGTGATCAGAATCAACATGTTTAGTGAACAAAGTGTGATCATTGTGACATTGTGTAAAACCAAGTGAGATAACTAAAGTATTCAACATTCCAAGCCAAGATCTAGGGGACTGTTTCAGGCCATAGAGAGATTTCTTTGGCCTACACACCATATTCATCTTGGACTCAGTCATAAATCCTGGGGAATATGCATGTGAACTTCCTCCTTTAAATCACCATTAAGAAATGCATTCTTAATGTCAAGTTGGACTAGATGCTAGTCAAGGTTTATAGAAAGAGTGAATAAAATCCTTACAGTATTGAGCTTTTTCAACTAGTCCAAAGGTTTCTTCATAACAATCCCATAGGTTTAAGTGAAGCCTTTGGCCGCCAACCTTGCTTTGTACCTATTTATGGAACCACAAGAGTTATATTTAACAGAAAATATCCACTTACATCAAACAGGTCTTATGCCCTCAACAGCTGGAATCAACTCCAAGGTTTCCTTCTTCAGCAATGTAGTCATTTCTTCATGGACTGCCTTCCTCCATTCATGTTATGCAAGGGCTTCTTGAATGTTTCTTGGGATCTTTGTATCTTCAAGACTAGAAACAAAGGCTCTGACGTTGTCTCTGAGCCTGTCATATGATACGAAATTGGTGATTAGCTTCTTGACATAGTCCATAACTCCTTTTCTAATTACAACAGGCATGTTGTCCACAAGATTTATTTCCCTATAGATGGAAGAGTTCTCACTGCTCCTTCATATACTCCTTGGAGTGCCATTAGTTTGATCAAGGTCCGGTTCACCTTCTTGTGATGGGGAGTTGCACTCTCCCTCAGGTGAATTCCATGTCTCTTTTATAGACTCAGGTCTAGCCATATATATGATGCTCCAATATCATTCTCAAATTCATGATTAGCATCAGGGAAGATGGCTCCATAGTAAGGTTTAGATTCATCAAACACAACATCCAGAGAGACATAGATCTTTCTGGTACTAGGAAAATAGCCTTTGTACCTTCTGAGTAAGAGCATACCTAAGGAATATGCACCTCTCAGACCTCATATCTAGTTTACTCTTGAATTGGTCAGGGATATGTCTATGCACAACACACCCAAACACCTTCAAAGGTAACTTAGAAAATAATTTAGACTCTGCATAAGATTGGGACAGATTATGTTTAGGGAAATCAAAACTAAGGACCTTGGATGGTATTCTATTGATGAGGTGAGTAGCAGTAAGCAATTCCTCACTCCAGAAATGCTTTGGAACCTTCATTCACATTATGATGGCCCTGGTGACCTCAAGGAGATGTCTATTCATCCTTTCTACAACTCCATTCTGTTGTCGAGTGTAGGTGTAGGAGGTTTGATGAAGGATTCCTTTGGTACTAAGATAGTCCTAAACTGAATTTTCAAGATATTCCATACCATGATCAGTTCTTAGTATTTTAATTGATGCATTAAATTGGTTTTGAACCATACTGATAAATCTCTCAATTATGTCACCAGCTTCATTCTTATGTTTCATCAGAAATACCCAAGTTACTCTATAGTGGTCATCCATAAAAATAATTCACCACCTACTCCCATTAATGTTGGCAACCCTTGAGGGTACCCAAACATCTGAGTGCACAAGGCTAGACGGAGAGTTTTCTAATAGCATTTAGCAGGAAATTTAGTTCTGATACTCTTAGCAAATTGGCATTCTTCACAAAACAAATTTCTTTGATTTATATTGGCAAGCAAGACTAGTATAAGCCTCTGGGGTACAAGAAGTTAGGATGTCCTAATCTCTTATGTCATAGCAAAATACTCTTAGTACTCCTACTAGCAGTCCACACATGCCTAAAACTAGGTTGATTACTGAGAGGACTCGATTCTTCAGCCTGAAGAAGGAAAAGTCCATTGACCTTTGTTAGCACTGCCAATCATCTTCTTGGAGAAGATTTCCTGAAAATAACATGTAAAAGGTGAGAACCTTATTTCACAATTGTTATCTTCAGCAATTTATCCCACAGAAATTAAGTTAAAACTTAGTTCAGGAATAAACAATACATTCATCAATTTTAATGTTGTGGTTAATTGAATGTTTCCACTGCCAATGATGCTGATTCTAGCCTCATTCGCAACCTTAACTTTAGCAAGATTGGTGAATGAAACATAGTTGGCTAGTTTACTTTATTCCTAGTCATGTGGTGAGTAGCACCAGAATCAACAATCCAAGTAGAGAGTAGTTTAGAAGTTTTACTATAACTTGCCATAGTTGCTTGTATGGCCTCTTGATTGATTTTAAGAGGTTCTTGCTTTGGTTGGAATTGCCTCATGACCTGATAGATGGCATCAAGCTGTGACTGAATAGGTACCTCAGAAGGTCCAGTCACAACATTGCAGAAAGCAGCAGAGGGAGGGCCCTCCAGTTTCCCAAGTTTGAAGCCTGAGACATCCAAGGTTCAGGATTCCTCCATTGCTCATTGAATCTAGGAGGAGGTCTCCCATTCTTGGCATAACACATATCCTCAGTGTGCCCAACTTTCTTGCAGAACTTGCACATTGGCTTGGGTTCAGAATTTCTTTTGTCAAACTGGCTTGGAGGCATATTCCTCCTGGTGGCAGCATTGTCTAACCATGCAGGCTTTACGTTTGTGATTGCCATAGCAGCCCCTTCAGTGGAAGAGGTGGAGCTCATCATAAGTTTTATCATGCTCTCCTTCTGTCTGATTTCAGAAAATACAGCATTGATAGATGGAAAAGGCTTAGTGCCAAGAATCCTTCCTCGTACAACATCAAATTCCGTGTTCAAGCCTGCCAGGAATTCGAATATTCTCATTGTCTCCGTGATGCCTTTGTGCATTTTGTCAGCCTCTCGATTAGGCTATCTGTGGGTGTCATGAACATCACTTTGTTGCCAGACTTGCTTTGGCTGTCCAAAGGACAGATTAACAGAGGAATCCCCTTGCTTGATGTCATGCACCATGACATCAAGTTTATAGAATTCAGAGATATTGTCCACTTTGAAATACATCTCCTGCGCTGGTACCCATATTTCAGAGGCAGAATCATAAAAAATAAAGTTGTTGCTTACTTCAGTGGTCATGGACCCAATCAACCATGACATAATCATAGCATTCTCAGTATTCCAAACTTTGAATTGAGGATCAGTCTCCACAGGAATCTCAGCATTAGGCTTGAGGTACTCTTCCTTCCCCTTGCAGTAATGAACATTTTTATAGCACTAGACCAAGCCAAATAATTTCTACCATTGAGTTTGTGATGAGTTATGGTAACAGGCGTTGCATCAATGGTGGATTGGAGTTTACTCCAGATGAGCCTGTAAGATCAGCTACAGGTCTAGCACCTGATGGTACTTCACTTTCAATTCCATTGCTTAACAACAAGAATACTGATCAAATAATAAGAGAAGCGTGTAGATAATACAACATAGTTTCAGAATTTCAGAAGAAATGGAAGACATCTAGAGAAGGAGATGATGAATGGTGAGAATTTCAAATTTTTGATCTCAAACGCTCAAATGAGCCGTTGGGTCTGATACCATATAGATAAATTAACTTACTTTAGCACTTAAATACATCACACGAATGGAAGCAACACTTGTTTTATTCAAATAAAGAGGATGGGAGAATATATACACAAGTTGCAATGGCTAGACTGTTGTTTGACAGTGACAACCTCTAATGGCTAGTTGGCCGGGCAAAATAAAAGCATCATCTCCTAATTAACCATCAAACTTATGATCATCCTCTACAACAATGTTTAAACTATACAACTACATATTAAAACTTAAATTGATACAAAGAGTATGGAGAAATTGAGCTCCAATAAGGTGTTCGACGTACTTAACAAACTATTCGATCAAATCCTCAAAGAACTTCTATCTTCTACAGTTTCTGCATTATGCTTCTGAGATGTCTTCAATGTATTTTCCTTGTATTCAAACATATTATTTTATTCCAGTTTATTTGTTTATATTTTGCTAAGCTTTATCTAAAAATTGAAATACATTTTTCAATTTACATGTCTATAAAAAATACACACAAATACTTACTTTTCATTTTAATTGAATACATTGTAAAACAAAAGTATGAAAAGAGAAAATTTTTACATTTTTAATAAAAACGCTTTGTCACCACCGTAAAATTAAACGGAAAACCTAATGTTTAAAAAAGTAAACAAAAATTAATTCAAAAAATGAACTAGAAATTTTTTTAATAAACGCGAATACTAATGTCCGGATAAGTTATTGTCGATAGATATATCAAGACCATGAATACCATGAAGACCATGGATAACATATATAAAAAGGTCATGTAGTAAACATTTTAATATTATACAAAAAAATAAGCTTGTGTAAATCACCAACATGCCCTTGTATCTAAAATGACAAAAATGCTTTTGAAAATCAATTACGTCAAACAAACTTGTAATGATACTCCATCGATGTGTTTTTATCCTTATATATCCTTCTTGAAAGATAACTCTACAAAAGCTCAAATGTATTTTTTTGACCTTGTGGTAAGTTTTCAAAACTTCCATGGCAAGTTAGCACACAACACTATATCAAGTTTAAGCAAAGGATCATTATGAACATGGGTGAGATATTATAGAAACTTTATCATATATAAAGAAAATTATATACGTGCCAAAAATGCTTACATACTTATCACATAGTAAAGAGATTATTTCAAATTATACTGACATTGATCGATCTGTGACTCAAATTTAGAGACTGATGTATACGATCGATCAATGTTGCTCAGATTGACAGAACGGTTCCTCACTATATGGTTTCGCTTTTAACAAGTCTTACATCGATCAATCTATGTAGGATATGATGTGTACTTTGATCGATCTATGTAAGGTATGATGTTACATCGATCGATCTATGTTGGATATGATGTGACTTCGATCGATTTATGTATTTTACGTTGAGAGATCGATGTCTTAAGTAGGTTTTCAAATTTGATCTCTGCGTACATCAATCGATCTATGTTCCATAAGTCAGATCATTTGATTATCCATAACTGTAGAAAAAGAGGAAAAGTCATGGGTGCAGTTGGAAATAAGCTTAAATCAAATATCACTCGCTTGCATTTGTTCCATAACTGGATTGACAAAATACAAGATTACAGTGGAAGAAAATAAAAGGACACTTAAGTGGGTATAACCATCTATTTGATTTCCCCAACAGATAGAAAAGTGCATAGTCTTTTATTATAGGTCGATTGCACCACGTAAAACACAAGGAAGAACAAGCATGTCTGGACACAATTAGTCTGAACCATAATCAAAGATACAGTGTGGGATCTCTTCATCCGGTAGATAGTCAGTTATGCATACGCAATCCTCATACTCACATACTCCTTGATCATTGCAAGGTTTTCCCATGCAGTCTTCTTCTTCTGGTGGTGTTGGGTCTTGCATCATTCTTCTGCCTATTCCAATGTCTGACTTAGATGGTGCCACTGCAAAAGTTGAAGTACGCATAAGCCATTGGAAAAATTATTTGCAATTCTAGTATGCGCTTGCTTATTAATATAAAATTATTTGGAATTGGAAATATTACGTTCTGAATTTCTCTAAAACTAGTTTTGTGTCTTTAATGACTTCGACCAAATTATAAAATAAATAAATCCACAGTTTTTTGTAATATAGACAATTAAATTTTAGTTATAATGGCAAAAGGGTATGTGGCTACGACAATTTTGATGTGGAGAAAATGGTCAAAGGGACAGAAAGACATAAGGAAGGGGGAAAATGTAAAGGGGAAGAGAGAGAGAGAGAACAGAGGGACAGGGGAACCACATGGGAAGAAAAGGAAACGAAATAAAACGAAAGAGAAACAAATGAAGATGGGAAAATTTTGAGAAAGAGGAAAGGAAGAAAAACGAAAGTAAAAAAAAGAAAAAAAAAAGAACAAAATCAAATCAAAGCAAACAAATCAAGGAAACCTACATTGATTGTTTATCTGGAGCACATTTAAGATTTATGTTAATGAAGCATGATGATTTTGTGTATATATTTCATGCTTTTCTTTCACAAGTTGATAGTTAAGACGTGTGCTTTGCAAAAACTACACATGAATCTTCTTTTTCCTAGAAATTGATTATTGCACAAAGAACATCAAAATTGCAAGAGATGCAAAATATAATTCTTCCGTTTAGTATTGTGTCTGAAATGTCTCTTCTTCCTAAACTTATCAGTGACGCTTTCTGTTATCATGCAGAAAAACAATTGAATAGAAACATACGAAATCTCATATCTTTCTTTTTCTAAATAAATAAATAGTTACTGAATCCATTTCAATGCAATTAAAAGTTGATCAAAATAAGAAAATATATATAAAGAAAAACCCTAAAACATGCATGTAGGATCAATGTCAAAACTGTCAAAAAGATACCAATACCTTTGTCATCTGCAAAGCTAAGGATTGAGACAGCATTCACTGTTGCTTGAAAACGGGTAAAAGCAAGGAAGAGAGTAAAGCATAGCACCAAGTAAGGCAGCTTTGCCATTCTTCAGCTTTTTCTGGAGGTTCTGAGATTATAAAGTATTTCACCTGCATGTTTATTGGACCCTATTTATAGGAGAGGAACTTCGTTTGAAATAGATGGGATTATAAAGTATTCCACCTTATTCGGTGTGCTAGTGTGCACAAGTCTAATAAGAGTTGTTGGATCCTAAAAAAAGATTTATTTTGGACACAAATGTCAAGTGTAGTGGATTTCATCTGTGTTGGAACATATGTAACTAAACTCTGTCAATCTTAAACAGTAGAAGAATCAAAACAGTTATGATGTTTTTGTCTTATGTCGCTTGTCTAACTGTTAAATGTATATTTTGTTTAAGTCGGACTTTAGAAGGCCGGCTTTTTCCCTTCTAAATTTTCATATGTTATTTTTCATTTTTAACATCTTTATACATATTATGGCCTTTTCGGATTCCTCTATTTTAAATTATATATATATATATATATATATATGTGTGTATGTGTATATGTATATAACTTAATGACATACAACACAAAAATAGCTAAAGACATAAAGGTAATGCTATTGTTGTTGTGTTGTTGAAGTATTTAGTTGATATGATAATTTAAAGTCTTTGTTAAGACTCTAGACCTTAATGTAATCTAACAAAAATTCATTAGGAAAAGATATTTCCTAAAACTTTCCTTTGGAAAAAAAAAGTCTTAAACAGAAATTTTTTTTTTTTAAAACGCATACCCAGGTTATGTCCATTACTTAGACCTTAAATAGGAACTTTGCCAACTGTCGTTGAATGTAGGGCCTAGGTTTATTATATTTTATTCACACACATGACACATTCTCAGCTGAATATTTGAAGAAAAATATACTTTTCTGAGGTGGTATTGATCTAAACGAAAATGGAATTTTCTTTTTCTATTTGTCTAGTCATTTAGTTGAACTGTCAAACAAATCCATTTGTCTTTCTTTCATGGTTGCAATTTTAGCATTGAAAAAGGCAACAGATTGGATTAAAAAGAATATATCGTGTTAATGCATAGATTTTTATTCCATATTGCTGATTTTATTGGTCTTGGAATTTTTAAATTTTATCAAGTAGTAGTTCTCGCCATCTATGAATTAATCAACTTCAGGGGGAATTTTGGCAAGGGACATAGGACACAGTCCAAGGCATGCGTGGTTCAATTTTATTTGATTT
Organism: Eustoma russellianum; assembly: GCA_036186865.1. Lineage (NCBI taxonomy): Eukaryota > Viridiplantae > Streptophyta > Magnoliopsida > Gentianales > Gentianaceae > Eustoma > Eustoma russellianum. The sequence continues at coordinate 35,307,481 of AP025045.1, forward strand.
TTGTTTTTTTTGAAGTACTTCCATTGATGACAGGAATTTACTAGCTAATTTAAATTTATTTTGTAAAAGAATATCTTGTCAATAAAAGTTATTTCCTCAGGCTTGATGGGAGAACTCAATTACTTTCTTGGACTTTAAATGTATCAAACCAAGGAACGAGTGCAAATTTCTCAATATAAAAAGCAAACTAAAGATCTTCTAAAGAAACATAAATTTGAGAATGGAAGGAGCATAGCACATAAATGACCACAAGTACAAAACTAGATAAAGCTAAAATAAAAAAGCCGGTTGAGGTAACAAAATATAGGGACATGATTGTTAGTTTACTTTATTTTACGGATAGCTGGTTGGATATATTACACGCTATGTGATTATGTGCTAGATTTGAATGTGTGCCTAAGGAATCTCAGCTAATTGCTATAAGTTGTATATTTCAATATTCGAAAGTTTTGTTGAACTTTGGATTATCCTAAGAATGTTGTTTTAATTAAAAAGCATATAGTGATTCGAAGGTAGAGTCCGAGTATATATCGGCAACCTCATGTTATTATACACATTTGCTTTGGATAACATACAATTTAAATGATTATAATATTAAGTTTGAAAAGGTGCCCTGCTATGTGACAATACCTGAGCTATAAATATAGAATAACATCCAGTTCATCAAAGTAGTATTGAGGTTACACATCAATTTATAAGAATTATATGAAAAAAGTTAGTTTGTGTTGAATCTATCACAACTAATGTTACACCCGAGAATTTTCAAACTAGCTGTTACGGCATTAACTTAAAAACTAACGTAGCCGTAGATGTAGCGACCCTTCGAAATTTAATTAACTACAGGCTATCATTTACGTCCAAGTCATTTCGTAACTCTATATTGGATATATTTATTTTATAGATATAAAGTAGCAATAAAGTATAAGTAAATAACAAAATAAAAAAATAAAACAAAATATATAAAGAGATAAGGTGCCGTGGATGAGAGGGTGGACATAAAACAAAAAAAAAGAAAGATTTAATACATAAAAAAAGGGCCGGATGGGTATGTGTTGAAAAAAAGGAGATAAAATAATATAGATTAATTAATTAGTTTAAATAAGGGTGGAAATTAGGATAAGGATTAAAAAAATAAATAAATTTCAAAAAAAAAAGGGTCAAAGACGTGAATTGAGGGGGGTGTAACCGCCCCCTCAAATTGTGCACAAGTTAGATAGCAAGTGGGGAAGGAATCTGAGGGTAAAAGAACCAAAAAAAAAAGAAGAAGAAAAAAAAGTGAGAGAACGCAGGGGGCAGGAGGCGGCGGCAGCAGGGAGGAAGAAAGAGGGGAAAGGGAAGAAGAAAGAGAGAAGAAGGAAGAAGGAGAAGAGGGAACGCGCAACACTTTCTTCAACTTGTTCAAGGTTGGGAGATTAGCCGTATAATTGTCTTTGTCCAGGTAGGTTCCCTTTTCGCCCTCCAATTGGTACAAATTCAAACATGCTTTGGTGGTATTCTAAGTGTTTTTGTTGTTTTAATTGTTGAATTTCATCGCATATTGTTTCAATCTGTGAAAAGCATGAGTTTTTGATTACTGTGGAATGCATTTGATGACTGTGGAATGCGTATACTGTATTGCGTGGATTGGATTTGATTTTAGGGAAAAATTTGATAATCAAAATAGCAAGAATTTGATTTGATGGAAAAATTTGATAATCAAAATATCACCCTTTTTGACAATATGTGGACACTTTTAAACGTTGTTTTGGCCTTAGAATAGGTTTCCATAGATTAGAAATAGGCAAAAATATAGATCAGGGTCGAAAAACGGTCGCCGGAGGCCGCCAGTGCGCCGCACGCACCGCCAGAAGCGACCCCGCGTGGCTGCATGCGCCTCTGGTATTCCAGGCACTGGGATTTGCGGTCTTTTAAAAAAAAATGTATAAAATACTGAAAAGGGCCGAAGGCCCTGACTGCTGGACAGGGTAGTCTTAACGGGCCAGCTGCACTGGTAGCAGCCCTGGCCAAAACCTGTTATATATATATTATATATATATAAAAAGGGGGGGCTGGCAGCTTAGCGGACCGGGCCGAATGGCCAACGGACCGGACCAGCTGGTGTCGGCCCAATTAGCCGGAATATATAAAAAAAGGAGATGACAACAGGCCGGACCCCTAGCGAGCCGTGCCATTCCGAGCGCGGACACGGCTGGCGAAATAGGGCCAGCCCAATTTAATACTGAAACTAAATAAATTCCAGAAACTATAAAATACTGAAACTAAATTATTTTCATTAAATTTCAGTAATTGTGATAATTTATTTAATTTGAATAATTAGGTAATAAATAGAAATAATTTAGGGAAAAATGAGGAAAAATATAGCAAAACGACAATAAATATATACAAGCCATGGAATAATAATTTTAACATCAAACAACATTAAATCATTACTCAGATAATAAATGAACCTAGATTTGAGTGCCAGAGGATGGTGAGGATGGACCAGGGGCCTCAGGCGATCATTAAATGAACCTAGATTTGAGTGCCAGATGATGGTGAGGGTGGGCCAGGGGCCTCAGGCGATTCTGTTGTTTGCCTTCATGGCACGTGCATTGCATGATGGTGGGTCGTGACGTACAGGTCATGGGCGCTCAGGATGGTGTACGGTGGCGGGGCCAAGTACACTCAGGATGGTGACTGTGGGTGGGTACGACCCACAGCCACTCAGTAGGTCCTGGGATCATGCATTGCATGGCGGAGATATCGGTATTTTGTGTGACATGATCTTGTTGCGTGTGACATGCATAGTAGGACATACATCACGTTGTTGCGCATTCTTTATCTGGAGTGAATTACTTTCCGCATTCCTTCATACGCTTATGTGATATCATGTTCTATGTGTTATGTGTTATATCATTTTTGTATGCTCGACTTGTACTGGTTGGAGGCAGGTGCCTACTGGGTGATTTCCCGTCACTCACCCCTACTCCCCCCCCCACCAGGTAAGCACGAAGAAGCATACGACTATGTCTTTGTTGAGGACGAGGCTGATACAGTAGAGTGGATAGACTGAGGGTCGCGCCTAGGATATAAGAAGACCCAGCAACCGTTTGTGTTTATTTTATTGGGATCTCATCGGACATCACATTGTTTAGATTTTCATACTTACGTTATTGTCAGAATTTGGTTCGTTATTGTATTAAGGAATTGTCTTTATCAAGAAAACTTTATGTTATTGTATTTCTTTTCTGCGCGAAAAAAATTACTACGTCTTTTCGGACATGTTGGAAATTGATTCGACGCTTTGTATTCTTCTTAGTGAGATACGGCGGGCGTACTGTTCCCGATGCTAGTTTTCGGGAGCAGGGAGCTACAGGTGGTATCAGAGTCGAGGCTTCTGATCCACCTCGGGAACGCAGGATTAACTAGATCACCTAGACATAAGCTGTGATCTTCTCCTAGAAATGCCGATTATACCCTTAATAAATGAAGTAGACTAAGTTATGATCGGGTTATGGGAGGTGTGTGCCGTTGGTGAGCTTTCTCTATTTAATTATCGTTGAACCCCCGAACCTTCGCATGAGCCTCATAAAGGCTCAAATCCATCGATTACTCCCGTAAGAAATCTCATCAAGACTCGCACAAGATCCAGAAAAATACTGTTGTATCATTAATAACCTGGCAAAGGAGGCAACGGTGATTGTGGTAACGACCACCAGAATCAGGAGGTCATTCTCCAGGCATTGGTTGACACCATGACCACCATTTGGTGAAATAACGGCAGTAGCAGATCAACCAGCGGCTTTCGCCGCTGCCACCACCAGATCTGAGGGTCTACTATATGGAAATGCAGGACTTCCGAAATCTGACGTTTAGAAGGACCCTTCACTGGGGAGTCATAAATATGCGAAATGACCGTTAATAATAATAAGACCGCTCGCGATGGAAGTACAACCGTAGAGGAGTGCATGGCCATCGCAGCCACCATGTGCTCATTGTTGATGCCACATTTAGGTCAGTGTGAGAAGATTATGCAAACATGAGTGCAACAACAAGAACGTTTTACGAGTAAGGGCACTGAGCAGAGGCCGGCACCACATCACAGCAGAAACAAGAACAGCATAAAGGGAAGCAAGGATCAGTGTCCATATCCACGTGATGGTTGATGCGGACATCGGAGAGGCTGGCGACGTTGTAGCGGAGTTCAACCGCCGGCAACCAGGTATCAATGACTCATCATCAGTACAGATGATGTAATCAGAAGTAAATGATCAGAGTTGCGCAGCGGAAGCGTGGGTTTCTTTAGTCACTTAAGTTCATAAGAGTGGACACCTAAATACAATACTATAATACACAATTTTACTAATTAAGAATATATACACACACAAGTTAATACAACATTTCGTAACGACATATTTTTCACATATCAAATACGTATGATAACATTAACTATACAGAATCCAACACAATTACACAAAGAGATATAACACAGTACAAAAAAAGGAGGGAGATACAACACATATCATAATGAACTATGAATGAACATCAACATAACTCAACAAATTATATATAAATACCAAATAAAAATTTAGGTGCACAAACACCACATAACGCACACCATGCTCATGCACAAAAAAAACATAAATTACCATGACATATAAACAAAATAACCGGAATAATTAATAGTAAAATCTCAGTCACAGCTGCAAAACCAACATCTTGGCCACCATCACATGCCACCACTCTGTACTTAGTAAAATTTACTAATTTAAGTACAACACAAATAATAAACACCACAAAAGTGCAAAATAGAAGTTAACCACCATATACCACAAAAAAATATATGCACAAGACATATTAACTATTAAATTGTGTGCATCTTTATAATAGTAGGACTTTGTGAGATGTAATGAACCAACCAACTTATAAGACCATATGAAGTTATCAACACACAAAACGGTATAAGTGCTAAAGACAAATAATAAAAGTTTGATATACACATGTACCTTTACATACGAAGTGACAAACATGAATATACGAAGCAATAGGTAAAAGATCACGATGTATATAGAATACGAAAACAACATAGAAGTTACGAACGAATAAAGAATATACGATAAGTCAAGATTATAAGTAAATGTTAAATGGTTAAGACAAAAAAAAACAGCACTGAGTCTCTTGCAAAGAGACATACACACAAACACAAATTGTTACCACATTAACGCTATAGAGGAAATAAGTCGATCTAAGGAAACATATAAATAGATACACAAAACGAAATGGTAATTAAATGATTTTAGGTAACTATGCACAAGTATACACACAATTGAGTCAAGGACGCTGCGACATAACTAATACAACAAAACAATGAAAAACATCATAATATATAACGAGAACAAACGACACTGTTACAAAGAATACAGTAATATATATACTTTTCATACAAGACATGGGATACAATATCGGTATACAGTTACAAGTTTTAAAACGAAACATTTAACATACACAATTGAAGTAAGCATGCTAAATACAAGTTAGGAGCGACATAATATGGCATGGCATCATAGAAATAGATTAAATTGTAAACAACTTAATAACATGACATATAAAAAACAACCATTAATATATATATATATATCGTACATGAACACCCAAATAAATTCTTTATATATCTACGTTACAGTAAAATTATGCAAGTATGCATTTTCCTTCTTCAGAATGATATATATATAAAGACATTTATACCGCAATAAGACAAGCTAATACGAAAAATATAGAGTACCAAAAAAAAATCTATACTTATTAACGACAACCATAAGTACAATATAGAGATCACGATAAACAAAGACTAAATGAGCACGCATAGTGTGCATATCGCTTAAAACTCAACTAACAAACAATATAAACATGATACATGTGACAAACAGCAGATAACGGTTGTGCATTCATGAGCTACATATGATACATAAGTCATATATGCGTTAAAATAAGGATACACAGCCTACAATATGTTTATATCAGAAATGCTTAACAGCTTAATAATTAAAATGACAACGCATATTAAAACCCGTATATGCTGGTATTTATTATGGACGGAGATACGTTTGGGCACTGCATTTCATCCCCAGACCGATGAGCAGTCAGAGAAGACGATACAAGCATTAGAGGACATGTTGAGGGTGCCACTGACTATAAGGAGAACTGAGATGCTATGATTAAGTTGACTGAGTCCTCCTACAACAATAGCTAGCGCCATCGGCATGACGCCATTTGAAGCGCTCTACGGGCGAAAGTGTAGATCCCCTGTACATTAGGACGAAGTTGGTGAGCATACTATTACTGGTCCAGAACTGGTTGAGCAGACCAGGGAGAAGATAAAGTTAATTCAAGAAAGGCTTGAGGTTGTCCAAGACAGAAACAAGAGTTGGACAGATTCGAAGAGGCATCCCTTGGAGTTGCTATCAGAGGCAAGGCCTACTTAAAGGTGCCACCTATAGAAGGTGTGGCATGTTCTTGGGTCTGAAGGGGTAAACTAAGGCCACGGTACATTGGACTTTATGAGATACTCGAAAGATTGGTTCATTAGCTTACCGTTTGCCAATACCCCCGTCGCCGACCCAAGCTCACAATGTATTCCATGTTTCTCAGTTAAGGAGGTATATTTCAAACCTGGGTCAAGTATTGGACACCCCAACTTTAAGAATTAGACCATATGCGTCATATGAAGAGGGTCATGTTCGAATGGTAGACCGCAAAGGTCAGGAGCTAGAGGATCAAATGCGAAAGCGCTACCCCTAACTCATCGTATAAGGTGCGACAAGTTTCGAGAATGAAACTTCTTGTAAGGTGGGTAGGATGTTACATCCGAGAATTTTTAAACTAGCTGTTATGGCATTAACTTAAAAACTAACGTAGTCGTGGATGTAGCGACCCTTCGAAATTTAATTAACTATAGGCTATCATTTACATCCAAGTCATTTCTTAACTCTATATTGGATATATTTATTTTATAGATATAAAGTAGCAATATAGAATAAGTAAATAACAAAATAAAAAAATAAAATAAAATATATAAAGAGATAAGGTGCCGTGGATGAGAGGGTGGACATAAAACAAAAAAAAAAGAAAGATTTAATACATAAAAAAGGGCCGGATGGGTATGTGTTGAAAAAAAAAAGAGATAAAATAATATAGATTAATTAATTAGTTTAAATAAGGGTGGAAATTACGATAAGGATAAAAAAATAAATAAATTTCAAAAAAAGGGTCAAAGACGTGAATTGAGGGAGGTGTAAACGCCCACTCAAATTGTGCACAAGTTAGATAGCAAGTAGGGAAGGAATCTGAGGGTAAAAGAACAAAAAAAAAGAAGAAGAAGAAAAAAGTGAGAGAACGCAGGGGGCATGAGGCGGCGGCAGCAGGGAGGAAGAAAGAGGGGAAAGGGAAGAAGAAAGAGAGAAGAATGAAGAAAAAGAAGAGAGAACGCACAACACTTTCTTCAACTTGTTCAATGTTGGGAGATTAGCCGTATAATTGTCTTTGTCTAGGTAGGTTCCCTTTTTTCCTTCCAATTGGTACAAATTCAAGCATGCTTTGGTAGTATTCTAAGTGTTTTTGTTGTTTTAATTGTTGAATTTCATCGCATACTATTTCAATCTGTGAAAAGCATGAGTTTTTGATTACTGTGGAATGCATTTGATGACTGTGGAATGCATATACTGTTTTGCGTGGATTGGATTTGATTTTAGGGAAAAATTTGATAATCAAAATAGTAAGAATTTGATTTTAGGGAAAAATTTGATAATCAAAATATCACCCATTTTGACAATATTAGGACATTTTTAAACGTTGTTTTGGTCTTAGAATAGGTTCCCATAGATTGAAAATAGGCAAAAATATAGATCAGGGTCGAAAAACGGCTGTCGGAGACCGCAGGTGCGCCGCACGCGCCGCCGGAAGCGGCTGCGCATGGCTGCATGCGCCTCTGGTATTCCAGGCGCTGGGATTTGCGGTCTTTTAAAAAAAATGTTTAAAATACTGAAAAGGGCCGAAGGCCCTGGCTGCTGGACAGGGTAGTCTAAACGGGCCGACTGCACTGGTAGAAGTCCTGGCCCAAACCTGTTATATATATATATATATATATATATATATGCTGGCAGCTTAGCGGACCGGACCGAATGGCCAACGGACCGGACTAGCTGGTGTCGTCCCAATTAGCCCAAATATATAAAAAAAGGGAGATGAAAGCAGGCCGGTCCCCTGGCGGGCCAGGCCATTCTGAGCGTGACAGGGCTGGCGAAATAGGGCCAGCCCAATTTAATTTAGTAAAAATAGAAATTTGCTGAATTTCCATAAATGTTGTAAATTAATTTAAAATAGAAATAATTATAGGAAAAATATAAATACCAGAAAATTATAAGTAAATTCCAGAAATTATAAAATACTGAAACTAAATTATTTTCATTAAATTTCAGTAATTGTGATAATTTATTTAATTTGAATAATTAGGTAATAAATAGAAATAAATTAGGGAAATATGAGGAAAAATATAGAAAAGGCTCAATAAATATATACAAGCCATGGAATAATAATTTTAACATCAAACAACATTAAATCATTACTCAGATAATAAATGAACCTAGATTTGAGTGCCGAAGGATGGTGAGGATGGGCTAGGGGCATCAGGCGATCATTAAATGAACCTAGATTTGAGTGCCGGAGGATGGTGAGGATGGACCAGGGGCCTCAGGCGATTGTGTTGTTTGCATTCATGGCACGTGCATTGCATGATGGTGGGTCGTGACGTATGGGTCACGGGCGCTCAGGATGGTGTACGGTGGCGGGGCCAAGTACACTCAGGATGGTGACTGTGGGTGGGTACGACCCACAGCCATTCAGTAGGTCCCGGGATCATGCATTGCATGGTGGAGATATCGGCATTTTGTGTGACATGATCTTGTTGCGTGTGACATACATAGTAGGACATGCATCACGATGTTGCGCATTCTTTATGTGGAGTGAATTACTTTCCGCATTCCTTCATACGCTTATGTGATATCATGTTCTATGTGTTATGTGTTATATCATTTTTGTATGTTCGACTTGTACTGTTGGAGGCAGGTGCCTACTGGGTGATTTCCCATCACTCACCCCTACTCCCCCCACCAGGTAAGCACGAAGAAGCGTACGACTATGTCTTTGTTGAGGACGGGGCTGATACAGTGGAGTGGATAGACTGATGGTCGCGCCTAGGATATAAGAAGACCCATCGATTGTTTGTCTTTATTTTATTGGGATCTCATCGGACATCACATTGTTTAGATTTTCAGACTTACGTTATTGTCAGAATTTGGTTCGTTATTGTATTAAGGAATTGTCTTTATCAAGAAAACTTTATGTTATTGTATTTCGTTTCCGTGCGAAAAAAATTTCTACGTCTTTTCAGACTTGTTGGAAATTGATTCGACGCTTTGTATTCTCCTTAGTGAGATACGGCGGGCGTACTGTTCCCGATGCTAGTGTTCGGGAGCGGGGCGCTACAACTAATGATCAATTAGCTGGCATATTTACAAAATTACTTTAAAGTGAGGCATTTAATAAATTTGAACCAGATTGGACATGATAAACAATGTGTGAAAAGTCAAAATTTAAAAACCATAGCACGTCGATTGATCGACGTGATTGATTAGGAGATTGATGTGTACATCGATACCTATATCAATCGATCAATATAGACAGCAGTTTCTACATCGTTCAATTAATATCATCTTATTATGCGGCTATAAAAGCTACCAGAAACTCGAAAATTCCTATTTTATCCTATTCCAACTTCGATTGATTAAGACATAAGGCAGGCGAATTCCTTCTCCAAACCTTCTCTACTCTCCAATTTCGAGCAAAAGCTTCTACTTCCTCTCCATCAACGTCAAATGTCACATCATCTTCTTCATTTTCTTCGTCTTCTTCATTCTCTCATTCCTCTTAAAACCTAAAATACAAAAATTTAAAGGAGAACTTCATGATGAGGAGCAAGAACACAACTAAGAGGCCTAGAACCTCCTAAAACAGTGAATGATAGTCAAGCAACCCTCTCCAAATCTAGGGTTCACAACCGTAAGTACCTATGGTGTAGCGACCCGTCCTGAGCCTTAATACTGGAAATGACTTACCTTTCGCTAAGGAAAATACAAGGCTTCGATACATTCAATTCCACATCAACATAACAACGTAATCGATATCAGCAGAAGTCGTAGAAATCAAATCTCAAAATGAGTATCATTAATAAAAATCAATATCTCGAAAATCGATGTACTACAATGTCAAAATAAGAAATAAAATACTAAATAAGAAATAAAGTCCACTAAAAATCCTCGAAATATCCTCAAGCCAACATCTTAGTATCCTTACTCCTGGTCGCCCTTAACGTACACTAACTAGAGATCCTGGGATCGGCAAAAATATTTAATAGCGTAGTATGAGCGACACGTTGCTCAGCAAGTAACCTCACAATATTTACTATGAGATCATACATGGAGAAGCGAGTGTAAATAAATAAATAAATATCGACATATAAAATAGCATGCTCCTTTTTGCAAATAAATTTTACCTCTTTACCCTTCTGATCAATCAAGCAACGGAAACACACGCAACTTAGTCATAGCACGCAAATGTTAGCACAATTAAAAAAATCCATGATGTAACTTTAAAAAACAATGAATGAAACGATACGATAACGATTTCGATTTTATTTTCCAATTCACTTTCCAATTTCAACTTCTGATATCCATATCTGATATTCATTTTAGATATCCATATCCGATATGCACATTCTCACCCATGCAATGCCATGGTCATGGATTTTACCTTACAAGTGACTCATATTGCAAGATTTACGGATTTGGTTCCCCAATAGCCATGTATGTCCAGGCAGCCTATCTCCTCATAGTCATACATGGCTTGAGTGCTCAATTCGCAGTCATATGTGTCCGAGCAGCCTATCTCACTCGTAGTCATATGTGCTTGGACGACCCCTTTTTTGAAACCAATCCAGCACTGCAATATATTTTCTTTGTAAGGGTGACTTTCAAAATATGCAATTTCAAAACAGTTTTCGATTATCGATACAATTCCCGATCCTCAATTCAATTTTCCATTTCATTTATGATAGGTCATTTCAACACTTTATACAATTAGCTCCAACGAATAAGCATAACCACATATATGCCCACGTCCATACACGTGCATATACGCGCATATACTTGCGGTATCTCCCTCAACCCACTTTTCCCCTACCCCTACCCAACTCACCTCACCTATAGCCCCCTACCTACTGGCCCCCCTTACTGCCCCTCAACCCAATACCTCTCCCCACTCCAGCTCCCTCGGCCCAGCTTCCCTTCCCCACCAAAAACCCTAATTTTAACTCCCACGCATATTAACCCTTGGTCTAAACCCTAGTTTCACACCACTCACTTTTTCTCACATCTAACCCTGTAGACACCTGTAAGTTCATGCTTAACACACTAATGTAAAAATTGCAGCCAAAAACCTCCCCATGCGCCCTCACGCGCCGCTAGAGGGTTGGCCATGCGCCACCTTTGGTGGGCGCGAGTGGCGTCCCTGGACTTCCGACCACCAGAATTCTTCTCTCCTTATTCCTACCATATTCTGCCCTCAAATCACAAATATTCCAATTTTTCAAAATTAATTTTCCCCACTTTCGGCAACAAAAACCCCAATTCGATCAATCCGATAAACGTACGATTCAATTAACAATTATCCATCAGTATTGGTTCATTTAGAACCCTCACTGTCCAGCCCCTTTAATTCGGCCATAAAAATACGAAATTAATCAAAACAATTTCCGAATACCACGTCTAGCAACACATAATTTATCATTCATATACATCTACGAATCATGCATTAATTACATATATATGGATATGCATCATGGAAGTTGCCCTAGGCAGCATCACCTACCCCATAAGCGACAACCTAAGCAAGGAAAACATTGTGCACTTACGACAACGATGGAGGCAGCTCTAGTCGATAGTCGAATGTTTCAATTCTCTCAAGCACCTCATACAGTCCAATACACCTCATTTACAATTTACCTTTTTCACTGAACCTCATTACTCCTTTAGTTGGAGAAACTCTCAAATACACCTTATCGCCCACGACGAACTCCTATGGCCTCCTTTTGGAATCCGCCCATCTCTTGCTGCGATCTTGGGCTATATTGAGTCTATCTCGAGTAATTTTGACCTTGTCAAGTGTTTGCCCAACTAACTCGGTCCAGTAATCGCATTCTCCCCAACTTCTACCGCCTTCTCCCCAACTTCATCCTAATATACGGTGAACGACATTTTCTTCCATACAAAGCTTCAAAAGCCGTCATACCAATCATAGTATGATGACTATTGTTGTACGAGAACTCCATCAACCTCATCATAGTGTCCCAGTTCCCTTTGAAGTTTGGCACGCAAACCCTTAGCATGTCCTCAAGAGTCTAAATAGTCTTTCTGATTATCCATCTATTTGGAGATGAAATGTGGTGCTCACTCTCTACTCAGTCCCCCCATCAATATTTGATATGCTATCCAAAATGAATATATAAATCTGGGATCTCGGTCCGACACAATACTTACTTGTACTCTATGTAGACTGACGATGCTATCAACATATAGATTCACTAACTTCTCCATCGTCGCTTCACTCGATACTGGTATGAAGTGTGCAGACTTCGTCAAACGATCTACGATCACCCAAATTGCATCATTGTCATTTCTCGTCTTAGGGAGCGCTGCAACAAAATCCAACGTATTGTGCTATTATTTCCACTCCGAAATCTCTAACAGCTGTATATATCCCCTAGGACGTTGATGTTTGGCTTTAAATTTTTGACAAACCAAACACCAAGCGACATATTCAGCAATCTCGTGCTTCATTCCGTACCACCAATAATTCTTCTTTATGTTTTGATACATCTTGGTAGTCCCCAGATGTATAGAAAGGCGTGTGTCATGAGCCTCCTTTAGCAACTCTTTCTTCAGTGCTTCATTACTCGGTACACATAATCGCCCCTGAAACCATAAACTACCATCATCAGATACTTGACACCCCTTAACTTGCTCACTCTGAAGTCTATCTCGAATACTTCACAAAGTCTCATCATCTTTCTGACCCTCTTTAAATCGATCCACCAGAGCCGGCGTGATCATCAATACTGCCAAAACATTCGTCGTTGAATCTACGATATCAAGGTCGAACTCTTCTATTTCTCCCTCTAGTGGAGTTTGTCTCGAGTGGCTCGAATTCCATCTAAGTGCATTTTCCACTCTATTTGCTTTTCCCGATGATATATGGTCAAATCGTAGTATTTGATGAGCTCCAACCATCATCTACGCCTCATATTGAATTCTTTCTACGTGATAAGTACTTCAGGCTCGTCTGGTAAGTGAAGAGTTCACATTTTTCTCCATATAAGTTATGTCTCCATATCTTCAGTGCGAATACCACTGCTGCAAGCTCCATGTCGTGAGTGGGATAATTTTGCTCGTAGGGCTTTAATTGCCTTGATGCATAGGCAATGACTTGTTCTCCTTCCATTAAGATGCATCCTGTAATCAAAGGGTTAGGCCATGGTTTATATGTATATAATCACAACTCATGAATTAACGATACATATACCTAAACCATTCTTTGAGGCATCGATGTATATAACAAACCCTTCACTACCAAAGGGTTGTGCTAGTACTGGCGCACTAGTCAGTCTCCTTTTGAGCTCGATGAAACTTCTTTCATATTTAGGGGTCCACTAAAACTTGGTCTTCTTTTGCGTTAGGTGGCTCAGTGGAACTACAATCCTCGAGAATCCTTCCACGAATTTTTGATAATATCCGGTTAAGCCCAGAAAACTGGTCCAAATGATCTTTGAATGCGTTGTTCATCAAGTCCATGAATGTGGCAAGTACATTTGTTAATCTAAAAGACATCACGAGAAACTCGTAGTGCCCATATATCGTACGAAACATCGTCTTCGCAAGGTCATCAGCCTTGATCCTCAGTTGGTGGTACCGTGATCGAAGATCAATCTTTGTAAACACTTTGGCACCCCATACACAATCGCGTTACACCAATATCAATAGTTAAAATATGAACAACTTGTTGTACTGAAAGTATAACCTTTAGCTAGTTGAATAAGTCGTTGATTCTCAGTAGTAGATACTTATTCATTATCATTATTTTGTTGGGTTCACGATAGTCTATGCACAGTCTCATGCTACCGTCTTTTTTCTTGACAAATAAAATCGGTGCTCCCCAAGGTGAAACACTGAATCTTATGAACTTTCGATTCAACAGCTCCTATAACTATTCTTTCAGCTCCTTCAACCCAGCTGGTGCCATTCTGTATGGTGCTTTCGAGATTGGCTCAGCTCAAGGTTTCAGGTCGATCTCGAATTCTACATTTCTGCTCGGTGGCAATCCAGGTAGTTCATCAGTAAAGACATCTTTATATTCTTTTACCCCCGGGATATCGTCAATGGATAGTGTCTCAGACTCAGCGTTTAGGGCATATACCAAGAATCCTTCACCTCCTTTTCGCTGCGCGTTGTGAGCTCGTGCTGCAGTCAGGTAGATATTTTGGGGCAGCTTCTTTAACTTGGTGTTCCCTTGAAAAGTGTAATCTGCTTGTGTAGGATCCTTGAATACTATATGTTTCTTTTGGCAATCAATGTGAGCATGATAGCGAGCTGACCAATCCATCCCTATTATGACATCAAAATCGCTTATCTGAATTGGTATTAGAGAAGCGTCGAACACGCAGTCCTCGAACTCTTGTCTGCAGTGCTTGTATAAATATTGAGAGACAATGAATTAGTCTCTAGCTGCTAGCACACGGTAAGGAGTGTCTAGCCGTTCATGGCAGCCTTCGAGGTTCTTGACAAACCTCTTGACGATAAATGAGTGGCTTGCACCACCATCAAATAACACATTCGCTGGGACCTTGTTTATTAGTATTGCACCTAAGGGTTTAGGGGTTCAAACACATGTTATGCAGATACATATATTATTAATTCAAAATAGAACGTAAATATACATATGACCACGTTGTTTGAGCCTTGGACATCACTGTCCGTCATGGTCTGAACTCAAGCATTTGGCCGGGGCCGGCCTCTCTGACGCAGTTGCTATAGAGCAGGTGCCGCTGCCAATCTCTTGGGCTCGAGCAATCTTTCTGCATGTGCCCTACCTTTCCACAGTTGAAACAGGCACCGGCCTTCCTCCAACACTCTCCAGAATGAGGACGGCTGTAGATCAAACATGACGGAGTGATCGCCGGCTGTGCACTCTGTAGCTGAGACTGCGGCTGTTGTGGCACCAACAAACACTGTTGTAGTGGCCTCGGCAGTGATATCGCCCCTCTTCATGGCATCCTGACCCTACGGCTGGATCTACCTCCAAGCTCAGTGCGGGGCCACTCGTCCCTAAACTCCTCATCATGCCTCTCGATGTCAATCTCCACATGATAGCATACGTTGAGCAACTCTACAAAGTCTCAAGCATCGATGTTTACCATGCCCGAACAGATACGGCTATTTAGACCCCTCTCAAACTTCACCATGCGGAGCTGCATGTCATCCATTTAGATCTAGAGCCATGCTCTGATACCACTTGTAGCGACCTGTCCCGAGTCCTAATACTCGAAAAGACTCACCCGTCGTATTTTTCTAGGGAAAATATAAGGCGATACATTCAATTCCACATCAACATAAACATAAATCGATGTCAGTGGAGGTCACAAAAATCAAACATCAAAATAAATATCATTAATAAAAATAATGTCTCAAAAATCAATGTACTATAATGTCAAAAAAAGAAGTGAAGTACTAAATCGAAAATAAAGTCCACTAAAAATCCTTGAAATATCCTCAAGCCAACATCTCAGTATCCCTAATCCTGGTTATCCTCAACGTACAGTAACTCAAAATTCTGGGGATCTGCAAAAATATTTAATAGTGTAGTATGAGTAAAACGTCACCCAGCAAGTAACCATACTATATTTACCATGGGATCATACACGGAGAAGCAAGTGAAAATAAAATAAATAAATGTCGACATATAAAATAGCATGCTTCTTTTCACAAATAAAGTTTACCTCTTTTCCCTTCTGATCAATCAAGCACCTAAAGCATACGCAACTTAGTCATCGCACGCATGTGTTAGCACAATCCAAAATTCCGTGATACAACTTTTTAAAACCACGAATGCAACGATACAATAACGATTTCGATTTCATTTTCCAATTCCAATTACAATTTCCACTTCCGATATCCATATCCGGTATCCATTTTTGATATCTATATTCTGACCGATGCAATGCAATGGCCATGACTTTTACCTTACAAGTGACTTATATTGTATGATTTACGGACTTGTTTCCCCAATGGTCATGTGTGTCCAGGCGGCCTATCTCCTCATAGTCATATATGCCTAGACGGCCCAATTGGTGGTCATATGTGTCCGAACGGCCTATGTCACTCATAGTCATATGTGCTTGGACGGTCCGTTTGTTTGGAACCAATCCAACTCCCAATATATTTCCTTTGTCAGGGTGACTTTCAAAATATGCAATTTCAAAACAGTTTTCGATTATCGACACAATTCCCGATCCTCGATTTGATTTTCCATTTCAATTATGATTTGACTTTTCAACACTTTATCCAATTATCTCCCATGGATAAGTATACCCACGTATATGCCCACACCTATACATGTGTATATACGTGCATATACTTACGCGTATCTTCCTCGACCCACTTTTTCCCTACCTGTACCCAACTCACCTCACCCCTAGCCCCCTACCTCATGGCCCCCCTACTGCCCCTCAGTCCAGTATCCCTCCCCACTACAGCTCCCTCGGCCCAACCCTCTTTCCCCACCGAAAACCTTAATTTTCACTCTTCCACACACTGACCCTCGGCCTAAACCCTAATTTTGCATTACTCATTTTTTCTCACATCTAATCCCATAGACACCTAGTACAGTTCACGCTTCACACAATACCACAAAAATTGCAGCGATAAATCTCCCCATGCGTCCTCACACGCTGCCATAAGGTTGGCCACACACAACCTTTGGCCGGTGCGTAAGCCACACGCGCCACCTGTCTCCCAGACCTCTGACCATTTGAATTCTTCTCTCCTTATTTCCTACCATATTCTGTCCTCAAACCACAAAGTTTCCCGTTTTTAAAAATTTAATTTTCCCTACTTTCTGCAACAAAAACCCTAATTCGATCAAGCCGATAAACATACGATTCAATTAATGATTATCCATCATTATCAGTTCATTTAGAACCCTCACTATTCTGCCCCTTCAATTCGTCCATACACATATGAAATTAATCAAAAATATATCCAAATACCACGTATAGAAACACATAAATAATGATGCATATACATCTACGAATCATGCATCAAATGCATATATATGGATATGCATCATGGCCGCTGGCCTAGGCAGCAGTACCTACCCTATACCCGACGGCCCATAGTAAGGAAAACACAAAATTATGCCACTTAAGATGTATATACATATAGTCGATACATAATTACAATGAATACATACATATAATCATCAATCTATGCAACCACAAATACGACATGCATGATCTGACTTTGATACAATGATATAGGCATAATTTAATCACATGCATAGCAAATATAGCAAGGGTACTTGCCTTAACCTTGATTATACTCTACCGTATGAAAAACCGAGTTGAAACAGACAAGTGTTTGGCTACTTATTCTTCCTATGGATGGCAGCCGAAGGGTTGAGTGCTGAGGGTGGTGGCTGCCGATATTTGGAGAATAAGGTGTAGGGAATTCGCTTGTTTAGGCTATAATTATATAGAATTAGGTTAGTGGATAATCATGGTAGATTCCTAGTATATTTTGGAATTTACCATTAACCAAAGTGGGTGATCTTAGTGGATAATTATATAGGATTAACCATTGACCATACTTTGGGAGTAAGTTATTGAGCTTCAACGCAAAGTGGGTGATCTTAATATATAGGTGGTGGTGCACGAGTCAAAATTCACTAAGCTCAAAGCCATGTAGAAGGCAAGCATCGCTGGCCTCACCTTCCCTTTGGATGAAGACTAGTTCCGCTTTCAATAATCACTACTGCCATTGCCCCTTTCTAGCTAGATTCTATATTAGGACTTCAAATTTACATTAAATGTGTATTTGCTAAATTTTAATGGGTACAAGTTATTTTCACATCTTTATGGGTTCTTTTTATACCTTAACTTATTTTCATGATTACAAAAAAGGGAAGAATATTGATATGTGGTTGATATTATGGTTTATATGGCATGGCATGCCACTTAGGCTAATATGTGATTGTTAATGTGGTATATAAGGCTAATGGGTTTAACACAAATTTGAGTATGATGTTACATTGAATCATATGAGAACACATGTATTAATGGAGAATATGAGACATGTGAGGCAAAACATAATGTCTATTTGGTTTGGCATATTCATGTGTTGAGAGAGAACATAAATACTGACTAAGGGAGAGATTGTTGTGCACAAAACTAAGATTGAAAACGTTGTTTAACAAAGTTGATAAAGAGTATTGTTTTTTCAAACAAAGTATCTTTTAAAATATATGATTTTGAATAAAGGTTTTCTCTCCAGCGGCGCATGCGATCCCGGCGTAGCCGATCAATCCGCGGCGTCTCGCCGCCGTTGCTGTAGCCGGACCGGCTTCACTCTATCACCGGCATTGTTTTCTTTTCTCCCGGAATTGATTCACTGCTTCCTGAGTACCATTCTCTAATAACCCGACATGTCTGAGGCGCCGCCGTCGTTTGCTGCAGTAGTTACCGGCGCCGCTACCTCTCAGTCTATCAACATCTCACCCAAAACGGTTTCTCGGTATAAAGGTATTCCCTTAATATCCTTTTTGGATTCGGAAATTGATGAACTTGCTGCTCCATTCAAATATTCACTAGTGGGTACTTTTTGGTATGGGAGACCTCCATTAAAGGTGATCAGGGAAGTTTTTGAAAAGATTGGTTTTCAACCAGATCTTCGTATCACTCTTATTGATCAGACACATATACTGCTCAATTTTTGAAATGAAGCAGATTATTTACGTTGTTTTTATCGGCGATCATGGCATATCTCTGGATGTCATATGCGTATCACCAAATGGACAGTAGATTTCGATCCGTCAACTGATGTGCCGATAGTGCCAGTTTGGATAGCTTTTCCTGGACTTCCCATCCATCTTCACCGCAAAGAGGCAATATTTGAAATTGTGAAACCCATTGGAAGCCCTATCAAACTTGATGTCGCAACAACGGAGGGTATACGACCATCGGTTGCACGGGTATGTGTGGAAGTCGATATTTCTAGAGAATTGCCGCAAAAGATTTACCTCGAAGCTAAAGGTCGATTTATTCTGCAAACTGTCAATTATGAAGATTTACCATTGTTTTGCACTTCCTGTCGACGGTTAGGCCATGCAGCCTCGTCATGCACGCCCTCTTCGGTGGAAACTATACCACCGCCGCCGCCACCCCCTCCGCGTCGTCCACAGGCGCAACGTTGGACTCCGGTAAAAAAATGCCCAGTTGCTCCATCCAATCCTTCAGACACTGTGCCCGCGTTGTCAGATATCCCTCCCCACGAAAGTTCCCCCATTCGCGAAGCTGTACCAACCGAGGATATTGCAGAGGATATTTTGGCACCATTGAGAGATCCTATAGAGACCAGTGACATTGGTCACTCATCTGATACAGACCTTCTGGTGACGGATAACATTGAGATTCCTATGGTGCCGGAGGATGTAGCCACTCGCATCCAGCAGCTGCCTTCTACTCCTGATACAGACATCTTAATCTCTCGATTACAGGACTCAGCAGATGATTTTATTCAGGTTGTACCACGTAGAAAACGTCGGGCAAAGAAGGATCTTCCACCATTACCTCCGTCGTCCATTCTTACACGCAGCGCTTCGCATGCGATACAGGGAAGTAACTCTACACTGTCTCAATGAATATTATGATATGGAATATACGAGGTCTTCGTGCCTCCAAGCCTCGTTTGCATCAACTGATTCGTGAACATCGATTAAATTTACTTGT
Organism: Eustoma russellianum; assembly: GCA_036186865.1. Lineage (NCBI taxonomy): Eukaryota > Viridiplantae > Streptophyta > Magnoliopsida > Gentianales > Gentianaceae > Eustoma > Eustoma russellianum. The sequence goes on from AP025045.1 coordinate 35,327,624, forward strand.
TCTCATAGAGCTTAAACATGCATCTAATACTGTTTCTCGATATGCTTTAGAGTTCGGATTTTCCAATTCATATGCATCACAGTCTGAACGTATATGGTTTTTTTGGCGTGATTCTCACTTTGAGTTGGTCTCAGTACATGATGAAGGACAAGTGGTACATTTTACACTATTATTTCGGCAACTTCAGTATGCTTTTGTCCTCTCGGCAATCTATGGCAACCATACTCCAACTTTACGTCGTGCTTTGTGGGCTTCTTTATGTACTTTTTCTGAAAATACAACGCTTCCTTGGGTTTTAGGGGGAGACTTCAATACATTCCGCTCTCTCTCAGATCATGAAGGACGCTCTCAGCCTTCACTGTCAGTTTTACAAGATTTTAATGATTGTATAGAGTCATGTGGTTTGATGTCACCGCCGTTTCAGGGTCCTAGTTTCACATGGTCGGATGGTCGAGGTCTTGGCAGATTGCGTAGACGCTTAGATTAGTTGTTTATCAATTCTGATTTTCATGATAAATTTGAAGACTTGCAGCTTACACATCTCCCTCGGATTGCTTCGGATCATACGCCATTGCTTCTAATATGTCGACAGAATATGGATTCGCTGCGTCGCACATTTCGTTTCTTAGATTCATGGCTGCAACACCCAGACTTCCATGCTTACATGCGTGATGCATGGACTGCATATCCAACAACGGGAGGCATGTATGGTTTTTATAACAAATTACTTAAGTTTAAAAAGGATGTGCAACGATGGAACAAAAAAATATTTGGTAATATTTTCTCTAGGGTCCAACACGCTGAGGCTCAGCTTACACAAGCTGAACGACAGTGGGACATGCAACCGACGAAGGAAAATCGTACAGAGTATCATCGCGCCAAGGCAGAATATCTACAAGCAGCTTCTTATGAAATGCATTATTGGAAACAAAAAGCAAGAGTCCGATGGTTGAAGGATGGAGATGCAAATATTCGCTATTACCACTCTATTGTCAAAGGCCGACGTCTACATCTTAAGATTCAGCAAATACAAACTTCTACTGGTCTTATTTGTACTGCCCCTAATGATATAATGACTGAAGCTGTGTCTTTTTATACATCTTTATTTGCGCGAGAAGCTACGGCCAACTATGATCAAATTCTCCGCCATATTCCATCGCTGCTTTCCTCAGAGGACAACGCCTCACTAACGCAAATTCCGATGCCCGATGAGATCAAGATGGCAGTTTGGCATTTGGATCCTCATAGTGCAGCGGGACCTGATGGTTTTGATGGTAATTTTTATAGATCTTGCTGGTCAATTATACACAAGGATGTTGTCTTAGCAGTTCAGGAATTCTTTCTTGGCGTTCCACAGCCCAAAGTTATGGCTAGTGCGTTGATCACATTAATTCCGAAGAAAGCTTCTCCTACTACCTTCAGTGATTATCGTCCTATATGTCTCGCTAATTTTATCAGTAAAGTCTGTACCAGAATTGTTGCTAGTCGTTTGAGTAAATTGTTACCACGCTTGATATCTCCAGAACAAATAGGCTTTCTTCCGGGTATGGACATTTCTACTCCAGTTTTGTTGGCTCGTGAGATGATTCATATGCTTGATCGAGGGGGTTCACAACTGTGTCTTAAGTTGGATATGCTGAAAGCTTTTGACAGAGTTAGCTGGGAATACTTGGAATTACTCCTTAAGGCCTTCGGATTTTCAGGTTTTTTCACGCGTATTATTCTGAATCATTTGAGTGCTACCACATTTGCAGTGTTAATCAATGGTCAGCCATCTACTTATTTTCGCCCATTCAGAGGAGTTAAGCAGGGAGATCCTTTATCTCCTTTATTATTTATTTTAGCAGCAGAAGGTTTTAGCAGAGGATTAAATGCTTTGATAGCAGCAGGTGTTGTGCAGCCGTTCCGTTTGGGACGTATACCGTTCCCAATTACGCACTTGGCTTATGCAGACGACCTTCTGATATTTCTTCGAGGTACACAGCGGAACTTGCAACACTTTCAGACATTTCTTAAACAATATGAAACTGCCTCAGGCCAGAAAGTGAATTTCCAAAAAAGTAGTATGATTCCCTCTGCTGCTGTTACTCCACAACAACGACAACTTTTCATGCATATTCTGGGCATGCGTCTCTCAAATCTTCCGTTCCGATATCTTGGATCCTATTTACACAAGGGTATCTCTCGTTCTCATCACTGTGTCTCGCTGCTACAGCATATTGATGACAGACTTCACGGGTGGCACTCCAAATTATTATTTGCTGCAGGCCGACTAGTGCTGTTACAATCCGTAATTGCTGCGTTACCTCTTCATGTTATGGCAGCGGGTGGCATCCCAAAATCGGTCATAAAGATAATTCATCGCAAAATGGCTGCATTTTATTGGGGTCGACGACATCATTGGGTCTCATGGACAAACATTACCAAACTGCAGGCTGAGGGAGGTTTAGGCCTACGGGATTTAAACGTCCTACAAAAGGCATATCATTGCCGTATTTTGTGGTCATATCATCAGAACTCAACTTTGTGGAGCAAATTCATGCATGCGAAATATGGTCAACGACAAGATTATCTTCCTCGGCTAACAGATTCACCTATCTGGAAAAAGATTTGCCGGATTCATTCTTTCTGCTTAATGCACACGGCAGGACAAGGTGATCAGCTCACATGGTTACCAACGACACTGGGGGAATTTTCACTCAAGAGTGCCTATGACATCTGCCGAACCTCTTCTCCAACCGTGCTGTCTGCCTCTTTTATTTGGTCCAAGCATCATTCTCCCTCTATCCGACAGTTCTTATGGCGTATATTTCATTCAGCATTGCCTTTTCAGGACTATATTGGACGATACATTGTGGCGCAACCAACACAATGCCCGTTCTGCAAGCGCGATTCCGCCACGATAGACCATGTTTTCTTATCTTGCTCTTACGTTCACCCTATATGGTATTATTTTGCAAGGGAGCTGCATTGTCCCCCTCCTTCTTCATTGCAACTACGTCAGTATCTTCTTGCATGGTGGTATCGGTCATCTCTTTCTTCTCTAATTGGGGTTTATAAAATAGTGATCCCCGCAATCATTGTCTACAACATTTGGTGTGCTTATACTTCCATGTTATATGGGGACAAAACAAATTTTACAACAGTTTCCCTACGATCATCCATCCATTATGATATTAATCTGTGGCACAAAAAAATAGTAGGATCTAAACTTTCTACCTACCCAAGGCAGATCTTCAGTTGGCTTCTTCCTCCTCGACCACCTCGACCAGTCATAATACGTTGGAACACACCGCCGTCGGGTCGATTGAAACTCAATGTGGATGCTGCAGTGGGGCGGCACTTTGTAGCAGGAGGTGCCATATTACGTAATCATAGAGGCTTATGTCTAGGAGCACTCTTATTTTGGCTCCCGCAATGCCCTCCTCTTCATGCAGAGATCCAAGCTGCGCTTTTTGGTCTTCTCTATTTCCTTCCGTTTTATCGCTCAATTACCCTCGAGTCAGATTGCGCCCAGCTGACTGACCGGCTCATGCATGCTCACGTCAGCCATGGGAATTCCCATCTTCGTTGGCTGCTTGATCTAGTTCATTCTCATCGGCTCCCTAGCAGTCATATTTATCGCGAAGCAAATATGGCAGCACATTACTTAGCACAGCAGGCAATGTTATACCCAAGGACGACTTACTATACCTCGACTACTCTCCCATCTTTGGTCAGGGCGGCGGTCACTTTGGATCTCACATCTGTTCACTTACGCGTTCCTTGACATTTACGGTCTTCCATATGGATTGGCGCTGTTTTGCATCACCTGCCTGCACCCATTGGGCTGCAGGCAGGCACGGTATGTTTATACATCCCTTTTTCTACGACTTACGCGGTTTCTTACATAAATATAACATGCTATCTTGTCTCATTGGAGCGACTTGGACATCACACTGGTGCATTTATCACATCCTTATTCTCTCATTGGCGATCGGAGGGCTATGCTGTTGGATCATAGGATTACATCAAGAAGCAGATACTTCCAGATTTCTTACTGCTGGACTCTACACACTGTCGCCTTGGCTGCCTAGTCAAGGCGACTTGGGTATGCATTTTGGAATTCTGTTTATGCTTATTACTTTTGGACTTTATCCTCTTTTAATATGTTCTCTTCATCCGCGCGAGATTACAACTGTGGCGACTACCATTTATTGGGACCAAGTGCTTCCTTTCATCCGACTGTCACGGTGGCATCAAATTTTCCATGGAGACTTCGAGGGATGGTTCAATAAAGTGCAACTAAGATCAAACGTTGGCGATTACGCTGTCGGTAGTCTCTTATTACAACATCCGTCTGCAGCACATCTTCATTTGTACACAATGTTACATCTATATCATATCAATGACAGCCGTATAAATATGTACGCTTTTTCCTTCGCCAAGGTTTTATCCACAAGGGTGGTTTTACTTGGCAAGGTTTTAATGCGGCATATCATATACGATTGGAGATATGAGATTATTAGTTCGTTAATTCATTTATTCACATATTCTGACTTTTGTAATATGGTTTTCCTCCGCCATAAGTGAGGTTTCAGCTTAATAAAATTTCGCTTCATAAAAAAAAATATATGATTTTGAAATCAGCAAAAAGAAAGAGATTGATGGAGTGTGGAGGTTTTGATAAAATTTTAAAGATGTTCAAAAAGAGGTTGAAAACTTTATTTAATCTTCGGAAATGATAATTTTTAAAAAAAGTAAAGATATTGACATTGATTCTATATAAATCTCGGAAACAAAGATCAATGTGTGCGTCGATCTCTCTGTTGATCGAGATATATATACATAGATCTCTCAAAGTTAACATTGATCGATTTATTTATAGAGTGTCCTACTTTGGAACTACTATCCAACATTGATATCTAAAATCAGTGGACATCGATCAATCGATTTGATGTGGATCTCTAAAAACAGACATCATTTAGTCTGTGTGTGAAGTGTGCAAAATCAGAAGCACATTGTCCAACGTCGATCTCTTAGACAAAGCAGATCGATCGATCGACCTCAGTAAATATTCATATTAAAAACACATTGTCCAAATTCAATCTCTAAAGCCAAGTAGATTAATTAATCTACATGATGTTAGTCTCTAAATTATCATACGTCGATCGATCAATGTTATACAGAATTCAAATTTTTATATCTGTTACAGACAGATTTACAGTGGATTTAAAGTGTTTTTTCATTTAATCTTTCCTAAATTAATTGTGCCTTTATAACTAATGTCCATAATACTTTCTTGAATATTCACACTTATCTAAGCTTCTTTAGGATAACTATGGATTACCAGATTGAAGCATAGGATGGTTGGAGACAACTTGACTTGTTCAAGAAAAATTAATAAAGTGTGAGACTTCCATGAAAACTTAAAAACAAGATTCACACCTTCTATATATCAAAGGAACTCAGTGAAATATTTATACACTTTCATCCTCTTCAAGCTTTATCTCCCATTGGTATCAAACGCTCTTAGAGCATAAAAGTGCTTATAGCATATTAATCTCTCGTTGCTGGTTTTTATTTTTGTATTATGAGAGTATTATAGTCTAACACAAGAGGAACTAAACATATTTGATCGCTTGCTTGATATTTATACTTATTTACAAAAGTGTCATTCATCTATTCTCCCAAAACCCATTTGACGAAAGTTCTTAGGTAAATCTTTGTTGACATTATGAAGAACCAAGTACAAAAGCTCAATAGCTCTTACGTGTAGCTATCGTAGTAGTTGATATTACACAAGTTGTTGTAGCAATAAGTTGCTATTATAGTAGACGTTGATGTTATTTTTCCTTATTGAATGTAATAAGAAAGTTGTTGAAAACTCATTCTAAAAACATAGTGGAGTAGAATAAAGGTTCTAACCATTGTGAATGGTGTGTCTCCAACTCACTATTTCTCATCTTCTTCTTTCTTATTTTATTAAGCATTAAAAGTTGGTGTAAGTTCAATTGAAAAAAAAAACTAAAAAAATTAATTCGCACTCTATTTACTCTAGAGTAATTGTTACGAATCTAACCGTCCACGGGCGAAATGTCTTTGAACATGGATGCTTCTAAAATCCACGAGGAGACGGTGTTCCCGTAAGTGCAGAAGGAGACTGAGGCTAAATTAGTATCTAAAATAGTGTTTCTAAATCAAATTCATGCAGTGCAAGGTGCGATTTGATTACACTAATGCTTTGTTCTTTTTTTGGCTTATGCTAAAGCAGAAAACTTTTACTAATTCAATTGTATTTGTGCATTAGAATGGTACATTGGATAGTCGTCTCTTAATTTAAGTTTTTAAATTGCAGGAATATTTACAATGATCTATTGTTATTAAGGAAATTATCAGACAACATAATTCGGTAACCTATTTCGCTTGAAGATATTTTGTCGCTGAAAATAAAAACTTTTTTTACTAAAATGCTAATAGATTAACCAGAGAAATCAAAGCATTAAGAGGATGCAACTCATACAAAAGTCCTTACATTTAGGTCAACATGCTGACCTAGATGTACTATTCAGTAATGTAAGTAATTTTAAACAATGGAAGTAGCACGTATGTCTAAAATATGTAGGTAAAGCTTATATATTGCTCTATACACGTGAGTGCAGATTCTATGTGTTACATCCCTAGATATAAATGACGTTCCTCAAAAAATCCATCTATTCCGAGCTTGCCAGATATGATACACCGTGGCAGCCAAGGCAATTTTTGCCGCCTTGGCTCTCAGAGCTTTTCCTTTGAGTCTGCACAAACTCTAGGGCAGAAGTCTGCTGATGGAGCTAATTCCCGTTGGTAGAGCTAGCCATGCCGAGATGATTAGCAAAACCTGTCTGGTAGCCGAGCAGTAAAAGAGTAAATGATGCATTGTCTCTTGTTTCTCCGAGCAGATGTAGCATGCTCTGTCTTCTAAGTAAACCAGCCTTTCTTTGGTGGGAAGCCTGTTCAGTCCAACAAGCCACAGAATGAAAGAGTGTCTGGAAGTTACTGCCGAGTCACAAACAATCTTGGCCAAATTGATTTTTCTACATCTATCCATGAAATATTAATATACTAGCCGATGTTTGAGAATGCCTTCTGTTGTACACGAGGTGAGTACTTCTACAGTTGAGGTGTAGGAGCCTTCACTGACCAACAGCTTGTCTTTGATCTCCATAAGTTTTTTCAGGAGGGGAGAGTCTGAGTTGCGTACCATCCTAGTGCACAACGTATTGTGCTGCTTATATTTGTGGTTCATCCTCTTTACCCATAGCGTGTCCTTCTTGTGGTGCAGATCCCACAAGTGCTTGGCTAACGATGCTTAATTTCATGCCTTCAGCTGACGAATACCAGAGCACCCTCCTTTTTAGGCATGCTGACCTGAGACCAGGAGACCCAAGCCTTTTTTGACCCAAATGAAGAATTCCTCCATAAGAAATATAGACAAATTATGTTCACCAGAGTCCTAACTGTTGCAGGTAGGGGAAAGCGCTTAACCCAAAATTTCACTCCCTGCAGCACTGATTTGATCAGTTGCAATCTACAAGCATATGAACGGGTAGATGCATTCTATAGTCCCACCTTATCCATTAGCTTCTTGATGAAAGGGGCATAGTGCGAGCTCTGCAGTTTGCGCCCTGCAATAGGAATGCCTAGATATCTAAGGGCATTGTGCTCGTTGAGAAGTGTGTGGTAAGCTGCCGCCAGTTAGTTGGGTCACCGATGCCTGCATGAAAATATTTAGATTTGGCCAGGTTAGTTCTGAGCCTTTAACAATCACCAAAGACACCGAATGCATCCATTACTTTTGTATATAAAAAGTCTGAAGACCTCTCCATAAACCTAGCAGTCACCAATACAAAACAATATTGAGTTATCACAAACCTATGAAGATGCTTAATTACGCTAGGCCTTTAGGCAATAATCTAGGAAGAAATAAAATATTTTCAACAATCATGACATCGATAGGAAATACTTTGGATGAAAACGAGGTACATAAAGTTTGTCTTTTGTGTTGTTTTATAGGTTTTAGTGAGAGAATTTCCACGTTTGGTGGAACAAGTCAAATCATACTCAACTGTGTCTTGTTTACTTTTATATTTTTCAACCTCTTGAGTTACTCCACTAACTTGTATAACTTTCATTGGAATGTACGGCCAATCTTCAACTATAGACCATAAATCGATGTCTATAACCATTAAGAATAGCCTCATTCTTAGTTTCCAATAAACAAAATTATTGCCATCAAAAAGAGGAGGACGTTGTGTAGACATATCTTCCACCTCACCTTTGTGAGAAACAATAGACATAATATATACCTTGGATTTGAGACAAGCAGTATATAATGAATTGTTGTTTCTTGTCCTTGTATTATTCGTATGGTGTTAAATCTTACTTCTTTTGAGTGGTGTTGGTTTGGCTCTGATACCAAATGTTGTACCGTGCACCTGCAATAAACACCACTAGAGGGGGGGTGAATAGTGGTTAGCGGAAATTACACTTCACCCTTTGTTAAAATCCCCTTTGAAAACAGAATCTGAAACCACCTCAGATTCAAAAACTCGTTTTTGAAAAATTCTCCAAAATTTGTACACAACTCCAAAAATTATGAAACTTTCCAGAATTGAACTTTAATGAGTTTGCAAGACTCTGTCCAAAAATCAGATAAAAATAAGATCGTTTGACCCTTCAAACAAATAAAAAGATTCAGATGGTCAATCTAGACAGAATTGGACAGAATGTTGCTGATTTTGCAAAACGTGTTTCTCTTTGAATACTCAACCAAATAGGTTGATCCTTATATAAAAACACTCCTTAGGATGTGTAGATGAAGTTTACAAAAGTCCCTGACCTTAAACAATTCTTGAAAAATGCAGAATTTAAGTTTTCTCAAAACTGGTCAGATTGCGGCCAGATTGGAGCAGTTATCTTGTAAAGACTGAAAGACTAACTTTCCCTTGCTCAAATCACGTGATTCTTGTTTCAAATAAAAACTAACAGTCTGAAGTATAAATCCACTGAAAATCCCGAATTTTAAAAATGTTTATCTATTTTTTAAAATTGTGAGAAGTTGTGTGAAAACTGCAGTCAAAACGGGCAGAAAACAGAAATAAAGAAACAAGAGAAGAACACCAAGAATTTATCCTGGTTCGGTCAATGTGACCTAATCCAGTCCCGAGGAACACCTTTCTTTGGATTTCACTATGAAATAAATACCTTACAACAAGAACCAAGCTTGATCCTTGGGTTATACACCAACCCTACTCAAGACTTGGATAATCACCTTCTAAGCAACACTTAGTTGCAACTCCTTTGACACCTATTGATGTAGCCTTATAAAGATGGCTAATCAATCTTACAAATGAAGCTCAAGAGGCTTGTAGCTCACCACAACACAACAAGAACACCTTTGCTACAATGAACAAAACAATAACAACAAGAAGATGAAGATGAAAGCTAGACAATTTCAACAAATGCTTGTGAGCTTCAAGTGTGTTTCATCTTCTTCACCATTGCCTCTATTTATAGTGTGATTTGAGCCTTGAAGATAAGAATGCCAATGTGTCATCATCTTCATCATCAACTCCAAATGTCTTCTCATCACTGGTTGGCTTTGTACACTTGGCAAAATAAAGCACAATGATTGGTCCACCTTGGATATCACCTTGGCCGAAATTTTACACCTTGGAATGTCTTGGAATTATCCTTAGCAAGAGTAGATAATAAGGAGAAGATAATGCACCAAAATAACCTCAAATCCTTGCTTGATAATAGCCATGTGAGCTTTTACTTTTTCAAATCAAAAATTCAGCACCAATTTGAATGTAGTAGCCGTTGGTTACTACAAAATTTTCCAAAAATATTTCTTGATTTTCTTAAATAAAATAAGAAAGGATAATATCACCAAATTATCCCCAACTTCAAGCACCATAATAGGACATGTGAAGTCTTCATTTGACTTCAAAAAATCTGCTGAAAAACACCCAAGAAAAAAATATATAGTTGTTGGTTTCATCTTTGAAATTTCCAAGTTGGCAATTTTGTCAACTAGCTCCTTTTTGGTTGGTCCACTTGTCTCCAGCTCATAAAATGAATAATGTATCACCTCCAACTGTAAACATACGTTTTTTAACATATATATATGTGTAGAAACTCAGATTTTTGAAGAAGAAATAAAAAGATAACAATTGAGAGGATTATGTCAACGTCAAAACACTCCTTAGCATGTGTAGATGAAGTTTAAAAAGGCCCTGACCTTAAACAACTCTTGAAAAATACAGAATTTAAGTTTTCTCAAAACTAGTCAGATTGCAGCCAGATTAGAGCAGTTATCTTACAAAGACTGAAAGACTAACATTCCCTTGCTCAAATCAAGTAAATCTTGTTGCAAACGAAAGCTAACAGTCTGAAGTATAACTCCAAGAAAAATTATGAATTTTGAAAATGTTTAGCTATTTTTTCAAATTGTGAGAAATTATGTAAAATTTGCGGTAAAAACGGGCAGAAAACAGAAATAAAGAAAAAAGAGAAGAACATCAAGGATTTATCCTAGTTCGGTCAATGTGACCTACTCCAGTCCCAAGGAACAACTTTCCTTGGATTTCACTATGAAATGAACACCTTACAACAAGAACCAAGCTTGATCCTTTGGTTATACACCAACCCTACACAAGACTTGGATAATCACCTTCTAAGCAACACTTAGTTGCAACTCCTCTAACAACTATTGATGTAGCCTTATAAATATGACTAATCAATCTTACAAATGAAGCTCAAGAGGCTTGTAGCTCACCACAATACAACAAGAACACCTTGCTACAATGAATAAAACAATAACAACAAGAAGATGAAGATGAAAGCTAGACAATTCAACAAATGCTTGTGAGCTTCAAGTGTGTTTCATTTTCTTCGCCATTGCCTCTATTTATAGTGTGATTTGAGCCTTGAAGATAAGAATGCCAATGTGTCACTATCTTCATAATCAATTCCAAATGCCTTCTCATCATTGGTTGGCCTTGTACACTTGGCAAAATAAAACACAATGATTGGTCCACCTTGGCAATGTCATGTTGGCCGATTTTTACACCTTGGAAAGTCATAATTATCCTTTTCAAAATGAAGATAATAAGAGGGATAATGCCACAATAATACCTCAACTTCTAGTCTTGAAAATAGGCATGTGGGATTTGAAGAATTCAAAGTCAAATTTTAGCTCCAAGAAGGTGAAGTAGCCGTTGGCTACTCCTTTTTTAACAAAAATAGTTTTGATTTTTCTTAATAAAATAAGAAAGGATAATACCACCAAATTATCCCCACCTTCAAGCACCATAATAGGACATGTGAGAGCTCCATTTGACTTCCAAAAATCTGCTGAAAATACCCAAGAAACGTCTATAGCCGTTGGGTATATTTTTGAAATTTCCAAGTGGGCAATTTTGCCAACTAGCTCCTTTTTGGTTGGTCCACTTGTCTCCAACTCATAAAATGAATACCACATCATGTCCACCTGATTATAAACGTTTTTCAACATATATATATGTGTAGTAACTCAGATTTTTGAAGAAAAAATAAATAGATAACAGTTAACAAGATTATGTCAACGCGTAACACCGAAATTCCCCAATATTTCTTCTTATATGTTGAGATCATTTCCACACCTTTGACACCTTTAATATCTCTGAATAATGATGATAAATTTTCTCTTATAACATATATAAGAGGGTCTTCAAGAAAAAATAGAATGTGACGTCTCAAATCGTCACATATCCAGCTATAGTCAATGATATCATCGGTTGAGAGAATAGATATAAAATTACCATATTATCTTCAAAATAATAATAACACAGCTCCAGAATGAAGATAATAATATGCTCAAGAGATTCCTTGAGTGAAAATACCAAAAATACCCTTGGGGATGAAATGACCAAAATACGCCTGGTGTGAGAAAACTCCAGAAATGCCCCCGATGGTCAGAAATAATCACAATACCACCTTTGTCATGATAACCAAGATAATAATATGCACTTGACATATCTCCACCATATGAGGTTTCTACAAAACTCAAAATACCAATTTTGCCTTTTTTGGTAAGTTGTAGAAACTTCCAAGGCACGTTAGTCACAAGACAATAATAATCACCAAAAAAACACATAATAATCACATAATGAACATGTATAATTCATATATGCATGAAAACAATCATTTTAACATATTTTAGAAAATTATTCCAAAAAAACCCTAGACATCGATCGATCGAAGTGCCTCAGCTTCAGAGATCGATGTCTCACAGAAAGTTTCAGAGTTTGCCTCTGACCTACATCGATCGATCGAAGTGAGGGTTCGATGTACATCGATCGATCGATGTGTGTCAGGTTTAGAGATCGATGTCTCACAAAAAGGTCTTAAACTTTTCTGCCTTACATAGATCGATCGATGTGAGAGATCCATGTACATAGATCGATCGATGTGCAACAACTTGAGAGATCGATGTCAATTTTTTCAAAAATTTTTCAACTTTTAATCACATATAACACTATGTGTGACATTTTAAGTATTCACCACTTAAAATCATGACTTTGAAAATTATCCAAACATATTTCTCAACATTCTCCCCCTTTTGGATGATTTTCAAAATAACCTAACATGATTTTAATGTCACACATATAACCAAAAATTTAACCAAATGTTTTCAACTTATAAATAGTATGCTGCTCCCCCTCAACTCATACTCTCCCCATTAACATATGCTCCAAAATTTATACCAATTAAAACGTAGCGTATGATTTATCATGACTTACCAACTAAAATCCATGACTTACCAACTAAAATCATGTTCTTATTCTATCTCCCCTTTATTTTGCAAATCATGTAAAAGATAGAACTATGCAATGGTATCGAAAGTCATCATTCCTAATTAGCTCATAAGTTTTCAAAAGTGGCTTGATTAAGGGGTTTGGTGAAGATGTCGGCGATTTGGTGATCAATTCTTATATGGTTTACGATCGCGAAGAAAGTGGTATCTCACCTCAATGTGTTTGGCCTTAGAATGAAGCACCGGATTCCGGGAAAGATTGATTGTACTTGTGCTATCGCAGAAAATTGGAATCTTTTTCATTTTAATGCCAAAATCACTAAGTTGCTGTTTAAGCAAAAGTATTTGGGTAGTACATAAACTCAAAGTGATATACTCGGCTTCAGTGGTAGAAAGAGCTACACTATCTTGCTTTTTAGAAAACCAAGAAATCAAGTTGGTTCCTATGAATTGACAAGTACTGCTAGTGGATTTTCTATCTAATTTACAACCACCATAATCCGCATCACTATATGCGTACAACTCCAACTTAGCATTTCTATCATACCAAAGTCCTAAGTGAGGTATATGCTTTAGATATCTAAATATCTTTTTCACTGCATTGTAATGTGATACCTTAGGACAAGATTGAAACCAAGCACACATACACACACTAAACATGATATCAGGTCTTGATGCAGTTAAGTATAACACTGATCCAATCATAGACCTATAGAGTGTGTCATCAGAAGGTTTACCATTTTCATCCTTATCAAGTTTGGTACTGACACTCATGGGGGTAGTCGTAGGTTTCAACTCTTCAAAGCCAAACTTCTTAATCATATCATTGACATACTTAAGTTGGCTAATGTGAATTCCTTGAGGGGTTTGTTCGATTTGAAGTCTTAAGAAATAATTCAACTCTCCTACCATTGACATTTCAAACTCTGACTTCATACATTCTTTGAAGTCTTTTACTAAAGTAGGGTTGGTTGAACCAACGATTATATCATCTACGTATATTTGAACTATTAATAAATCATTGCCTTTTCTTTTTAGGAATAATGTGTTGTCTATTGTTCCCCTTTGATAATTATTTGCAATAAGAAAGTTCGCAAATCTATCATACCAAGATCTTGGAGCTTGTTTCAAACCATATAAAGCTTTCTTAAGCTTGTAAACATGGTTAGGATTCTTTGTATCTTCGAATCCAGGGGGTTGTTTGACAAATACCTCTTCTTGGATGTATCCATTCAAGAATGCACTCTTGAAATCCATTTGGAAGAGTTTAATATTGCTTAGACTTGCAATCGCAAGTAACAATCTAATTGCTTCTAGTCGTGCAACGGGTGCAAAGGTTTCTTCATAATCTATTCCTTCTTGTTGATTATAACCTTGTGCGACTAGTCCAGCCTTATTTCTTGTAATTTTTCCTTGTTCATCTATTTTATTCCTAAACACCCATTTCGTTCCTATTATTGATTTTTTTTCGGGTTTAGGTACTAAGTCCCACACATTTTTCCTTGTAAATTGATTTAATTCCTCATGCATAGCATCTATCCAAGATATATCACCTAAGGCTTCCTTTACATTCTTAGGTTCTAATTGTGACATTAAGCTATGTCCTTTAAGTTGACTTATATTTCTACGTGTTCTAACCCCAACACTTGGATCCCCAATGATTAGTTCTCTAGGATGCCACCAATTCCTAGATTGACTAGGTTCACCCTCATCTTGTTCAAATGTTTTATTAGTGTGAACATTATCATATGTAATTGGATCATCAGTTGTATTATCTTCTAAATGCAAAGTTTCTTCATTTATTTCATCTAAGGGTTCATGCATGTCTTGTTCAGGGGGAGTTGGTTCTAGATGATCAAGTACAGGCTCAAGTAATACATTATCATCAAACATATTTTCAACATTTGTTTCTTCTTTATGTTGATGTTTATCACTAACTTCAAAGCATGTATTTTCATTGAATTTTACATGTATGGATTCAATTATCTTTCTAGATGCAGGATTATAACACCTATATGCTCTTGAGTTAGTAGAATAACCAACAAATATGCATTCAATAGACTTTTGTTCAAATTTATCTAGATTATCCTTAGTGTTTAGCACAAAACATTTACATCCAAATACTTTAAGATAATCAATCTTTTGTTGTCTATTGTTCAGCAATTCATAAGGCGTTTTATTTAATTTCTTTCTTATAGTAAGCCTATTTATAATATAGCATGCACAACTAACAGCTTCAGCCCATAAATATTTAGGTAATTTATTTTCACAAAGCATTGTCCTAGCAATTTCTTGAATCGTTCTATTTTTACGTTCAAAAACTCCATTGAGTTGTGGTGTTCTAGGTGGTGAGAATTCATGTTTGATTCCATATAGTTCGCAAAATTTGATTACGTCTTTGTTTTTAAATTCTCCACCTCTATCACTTCTAATCCTTTTAACATTTTCTTCACAAATGTTTTCAAGTTACTTAATAAGGGTTTCGATTGCTAATGGAGCATCGTCTTTGTGTGTTAAGAAGAATGTCCATGTGTAGCGTGAGTAATCATCTACTATGACACACACATAGTAGTGTCCACCTAGACTTCTTGTCCTACTTGGACCAAATAAGTCTAACTAAAGCAATTCTAGTACATGACTAGTACTCACTTCATGTTTCGGTTTTAATGTTTCTTTAATGTGTTTTCCTTTAATACATGTTTCACACATTTGAAAATTATCTAAGTCTAACTTAGGCATTCCTCTAACTAAATTCTTCTTAGACAATTTCTTAATAGTTGAAATTCCTATATGGCCTAATCTTCTATGCCATAAATTTACATCTAAGTCATGTGATATTAGACACTTAACCTTAGCATCTAACATGTTATCTAAGGTAAGAGTATAAATATTTCCATCTCTATTTCCTTTTAAAACCGCTTCTCCTTTTTCATTTATTATATCACAAGAATTGAGATGAAAGGAGACATTGTAACCACAATCTATAAGTTGTGAAATACTAAGTAAATTATAAGAAAGATTGCTTACTAACAACACATTTCGTATTTGAAATGTATTAGGGTTCCCAATTGTTCCTTTTCCAACAACTTGTCATTTGTTGTTGTCACCGAATGTTACTTTTCCTCCATTCTTGATATGTTCTAATTCGATGAATAGTTTGGGGTTCCCCGTCATATGCCTTGAACATCCACTATCTAAAAACCATTTGGTATTTAGATTCTTTGACTTTGCCTCCTTTTTGTATTTCTTGCGTTGTTCCTACAATGGAGACAAAGTTTTAGGTACCCTTTATTTGGGTCCTTGAATGTTAGGGGCATTATTCTTGTTTAGATAACCCTTAGGTATCCAAACTTGAGCATACCTTTTAGGCACATTTTTAGCATGGTTAAAATAAGAAGGATAAGCATATAGATGATTATTCCTCATAAGTGAAGATGCATTGTTATACTTGTTGCGCCATGGTTGATCACTACTATGTCTTGGCCGATTTTGGTAGTGTGTATAAGACATGTAATTTTGTTTCTTGAATGGCGCTATATAAGTGTGTTCATAGGCATTTCTATAAGACTTATAAGAGTGTTGCCTATACTTAGGTTCATAATAAGTTGGATGCATTTTATTTTTTTTAGTTGTATTTGTATACATATAGGCATAGTTTCTAGTTTGTCTATATGCAAAGTTTGGCCTATATGTATGTTTATGCGTGTGTGCTTTTATGGGTGTATGTTGCATTTTTGCCTTGATATAAGTAGAAGAAGGTGTAGAAGAAGATGTAGTAGGCAAAGTTGATTTTGTGGTATTATATGGCAACTTTGTACTAGATGAAACAAACTTAGTCTTTTTATTTACTTTTTCATTTTCTTCTTTATAGCCTAAGCCGGTTTTATCATTACCATACTTTTGTGATGAGATAAGTGTATCTAACATATTAGCACCCGATTTAAATTGTTCTAACATTTTTTCTAAGTTAAGCTTAGAAGACTTAAGTTGTATTATTTCATGTTCACAACTTTCCAATTTGGACTTTAACATATTATTTTCCATTTTAATCTTTTGTTCATTTTTCCTATATGATTCAAATTTCTTCTCTAAGGAATCAAGAGTATTAGTACATTCTTTTTTAAGAGATTCTAATTGATCGGAAAATTCCAGGTTGGACGTCTTCAACTTGTTATTTTCTTTAATTAGTTTCTTCTTTTCTTTAGAGAGCCTCTTACAGTGAGCATGCATTCTTAAAAACTCTTCATATATTTTATCAAATGTCATGTGACTATCAGAATCACTATCAGAAGAAGAACATACCTCGTTGGATACGAAGCAGACTTAAGCTTCCTCAGTTTTGGATTCTGAGTCGGATGAGTCGCTCCATGTGCTCACCTTCATTGCTCGTTTCCCTTTTCTTGACTTAGACTCTTTTGTCTTTGTCGTTTGTGCCTCCTTGTCCTTGGCTTGTTTATTATTATTGTTATTATTATTATTATTATTCTTCGTGGGACAATCGTATGAAATATGCTCTTTTTGACCACATTTATAACACTTTAATTCTTTATTATACCATTTAGTTGTGTTATTTTTCCTAGGTTGAGAAGAAGAAGAAGAAGAAGAACGTTGTCTATTCCTATTAGGACGCTTGAAAAACTTCCTAAGTTTTCTTGCTATTAATATCAAGTCATCATCTAATTCAGTGTCACTATTACTGTCATCATTATTTGTATGTGTTTCAGTTGTTTTGAAGGCTAATGACTTACTTGATGATTTAGATGACTCGGACTTCTGTTGATTTAACTTTACCTCATAGACTTTAAGAGACCCGATCAATTCATCCATCTTGGTGATTGACATTCGATTGCAGTCACCTTTGGATCCCATTCAACAGGAAGACTTCGTAGCACCTTTTGAACCTTTTTATTGTTCGAAAATGACTTCCCTAAAGCTTTAAGGGCATTGAAAATATTAGTAATCCTCAAATCCATAGATGTTATGGATTCATTCGGCAACATTTTGAAAGTCCCTAATTCAGTCATAAGCATGTTTATTTTTGACTCTTTAACACCACTAGTACCTTCATGCTTTAATACAAGTGATTTCCACATGTCGTGTGCGCTTGTGCAATTTGACACATATCCCGCTTCTGAAGTTGTAAGTCCATTCAAAAGTAATTGCATAGCTTTAGCATTCATGGACATTTTCTTTTTATCATCCGATGACCATTCACTTTTATACTTTTCAACCTCCTGTGTTACTCCACTAACTTGTACAACTTTCATTGGAATGTATGGCCCATCTTCAACTATAGACCACAAATCGATGTCTATAACCATTAAGAATAGTCTCATTCTTAGTTTCCAATGAACAAAATTATTGCCATCAAAAAGAGGAGGGCGTTGTGTAGACATACCTTCCAACTCACCTTTGTGAGAAACAATAGCCATTGTATATACCTTGGATTTGAGACCAGCAGTATATAATGAATTGTTGATTCTTGGCCTTGTATTGTTCGTATGGTGTTGAATCTTGCTTCTTTTGAGTGGTGTTGGTCTGTCTCTGATACCAAATGTTGGACCATGCACCTGTAATAAACACCACTAGAGGGGGGAGGGGGGTGAATAGTGGTTAGAAGAAATTACACTACAACCCTTTGTTAAAATCCCCTTTGAAAACAGAATCTGAAACCACCTCATATTCAGAACCCGTCTTTGAAAAATTCACAAATAATTGTACACAAATCCAAAAATTATGAAACTTTTCAAAATTAAACTTCAATGTGTTAAAAAGACTCTGTCCAAAAAGCAGACAAAAATAAGATCGTTTGGCCCTTGAAACAAATAAAAAGATTCAGATGGTCAATCTGGACAGAATTGGACAGAATGTTGCTGTTTTGCAAATAGTGTTTCTCTTTGAATACTCAACCAAAAAGGTTGATTTCTATATCAAAACACTCCTTAGGATGTGTAGATGAAGTTTCAAAAGGCCCTGACCTTAAACAACTCTTGAAAAATACAGAATTTAAGTTTTCTCAAAACTAGTCAGATTGCAGCCAGATTGGAGCAGTTATCTTACAAAGACTAAAAGACTAACATTCCCTTGCTCAAATCAAGTGAATCTTGTTGCAAACGAAAGCTAACAGTCTGAAGTATAACTCCAAGAAAAATTATGAATTTTGAAAATTTTTAGCTATTTTTTCAAATTGTGAGAAATTATGTAAAATTTGCGGTAAAAACGGGCAGAAAATAGAAATAAAGAAAAAAGAGAAGAACATCAAGGATTTATCCTGGTTCGGTCAATGTGACCTACTCCAGTCCCAAGGCACACCTTTCCTTGGATTTCGCTATGAAATTAACACCTTACAACAAGAACCAAGCTTGATCCTTGGGTTATACACCAACCCTATACAAGACTTGGATAATCACCTTCTAAGCAACACTTAGTTGCAACTCCTCTAACAACTATTGATGTAGCCTTATAAAGATGGCTAATCAATCTTACAAATGAAGCTCAAGACTCTTGTAGCTCACCACAATACAACAAGAACACCTTTGCTACAATGAATAAAACAATAACAACAAGAAGATGAAGATGAAAGCTAGACAATTCAACAAATGCTTGTGAGCTTCAAGTGTGTTTCATCTTCTTCACCATTGCCTCTATTTATGGTGTGATTTGAGCCTTGAAGATAAGAATGCCAATGTGTCACCATCTTCATCATCAATTCCAAATGCCTTCTCATCATTGGTTGGCCTTGTACACTTGGCAAAATAAAACACAATGATTGGTCCACCTTGGCAATGTCATGTTGGCTGATTTTTACACCTTGGCAAGTCAAATTGTTAGGTGCAACAATTGTCCTGTGACGTAGGCCGGTGGACGTAGGCCGTGTGGGCCAAGTCACAGTCAAATGCCGTGGGCGCTTGTGTGCTGAATGAACTATAAGGCTAGGGTATGCGCATCTCCTGTCACCAATTGGTTTTGAGAGAGATGGTAGCGCCTGAGGTCCTACAAGTGGTATCAGAGCGAGGTCACGTGTTCGATTCCCAGCGGGAGCAATTGCTGAGGGGGAGATTGTTAGGTACAACAATTGTCCCGTGACGTAGGCCGGTGGGCGTAGGCCGTGTGGGCCAAGTCACAGTCAAATGTCGTGGGCGCTTGTGTGCTGAATGCACTATAAGGCTAGGGTATGCGCATCTCCTGTCACCAATTGGTTTTGGGAGAGATGGTAGCGCCTGAGGTCCTACATCATGGCTGGGGATTGGGGAATTTTGTCATCTTTGGGTCCAATTTCTTTCACTTGTACTCGTATGTTTTACTTCTGCTTGGATTTAGTATGGGTTTCACTGGTGTAGTCACCTTCATTTTGTTCAAGATTTTGCTTGCTGTTATCTTTATGGAAATTATTTTTACAGGTTGACGGTTAGGTTAGCTCGTATTTCAAATATTTTTGCCTTATGCTTGGATTACATTGCCACTTCTAAGCAATATTTTGTAAAGGTTGGCATTAGAATTTGGATAGCACATTGTAAGTCACCTATAATTGTATAAGCTAAGCTGCGGTTGCTCATGTTAAGAATCTGGATACAAGAACAAAGAGTAGAAATCGTAATTTGTTGATGTCTTAAGGCGTGTATAAACAATACCCGTAAAGAATATTTGCCACCACTAGTTGCTGCAGGGTTATACACAAGTTTCCTCCTAGGATACAACAGCCAACAAGTTCCAAACCTCAGCAATAAGGAAAGAAACCAAATGAACTTTTAAACTTGAGAATATTTAGAGTAGGAAGAAGAACTTTAATGGCTAGAATGAACTTGTGCTTAGAATGTCTTGAAATGTGTTGCAATAGCCTTTTTATAGGCTCTTGAACATCATATCAGACGTTTCTAGTTGTTGCATGGTGATTGGATATGTCTCTTGGTACATAAGCTGTAACTTTAGATGAAAAGTCACATCTGCTGAGCACATCGATCAATCGATGTCTCACAGAGAGCTCCAACTTTTCATTTAAGCCACCTCGATCCAACGAAGTATCGATCGATGTCTTATAGTGTGCTCCAATTTTTCAGCCAAGCTACTTTGATCGATCTATATATCAATCGAAGTCTTGTTGATCGATCCAAGTTATTGATCTACGTTGGACAATGTACTTCTGTTAGGTTCGTAACAAACACTCTAGAGGGGGGGTGAATAGAGTGTTGGATAATTTTGTGGAATTTTTCTGATTTTTGGCTTTCTTCAACTCAAAACGAATTCAAAATCAAAGCAAAAACGAGAGATGAGAGACAATGAATGAGTACACCGGATTTAGAGTGGTTCGAATCGTAACTAATCCACTACCACTTTTTTGCCAAAGTAGATTTTCAATGACTACTCTTCTTATTAAAGCTAATAAGAACAACAACAACTACCACAACAACAACTTCAACTCTAAGCAAGAACAACTTCTTGCTACCTCACAACTTCAACAAAGTTCTCTCAAGAACTTTCTCACAGTGGGTGAAAGGAAGTAGTGGGGATCACACTTTCTTACTAGTCTAAACACAAACAAGAGATTAAATGTTTATGGTTCCTCTTGTATTTGACACACTGTCTCTCAATATACAACAATGAAGAACAAAGAAAGGCTTAACAAGCTTTAAGGACTTTTACACATATGAGAGAAATATACAATAATGAAGAATGAAGCTTAATGATGGTGAAAGTATGTATTTGTCTCATCTGAGCTTCTTCTACTTATAGGAGGTGTTCTTCATGTTTTTGGAGCCTCCACATGTCTTCAACTCCATCAAATGTCAAGACAATGTCCAATGAGTCTTTAGCCACCCTATGGAATGATTTGATCCTCAATAGAATATCTTAGCCATGGATACAATAGTCAAGAAAGGATGCGTAATATTAGAGAAAAGTCTACAAGAAATTTGAGCAAGATTGGAAAGATAAAACACCATGAATCTCCCTTGGATTTTGTTCCAACGGTCATAAAAATTTGAATTTCGGGGGGACATCGATCGACTGAAGTGTCTGTAGAACCTGTGTAGCATCACTAGAAGGAGAGGTTGAATAGTGTATGCGGAAATTCTTGTTTTTAAAAACGTTTGGCCCAAAAAACCCACTTCTGAAAACAGTCCCTGTTTTCAGATCCTGATTTGAAATAATTAAACGACCTAGTTAGAGACATTCAAAAATTATGAAATTCGGTAGGAATGAACTCTCAGATGTTATAAGTATCTCATAAAAATTTCAGAATAAAACTCCATTCCTAATCCTTTGAAAATTTGTTTTTGGTCAGATTGTGCGAATCTGCCAAAAACCGTACTCTGATTTGCAAAATTTATTCCGACTAATTCGTAACTCCAAATGGTCTTCAAATGTAATTACAAACCCCTTAAGTTATGTACTTAAATGGGTTGAAACAGTTTTTGAAAATTCCTTTAGAAAGTATGTCAACCACGTTGAAGTTCTCAACCTTTGCAAATCTGAAAATCAGATTGTACTAGTCTCACAACTAATCATGTTTGACTAACTTATACTTATCCAAATGAGTTTAAACTTAAGCCAAATGAAATCTAGGATATGTGTCTATGTTTCTGCAAAGTTTTGTAATTTTTGAAAGTCGTTTACCATTTTTACGATTGCCACGAATGCAAGGCAGAAACTGAAAACTGAAAGTAAAGTGCTGAAAGTAATAACACCGAGAATTTTATACTGGTTCGGTTAAGACAACCTACTCCAGTCTTCGAGGACACCTTCTTCGATTATCACTAATCAAAAAACTTACACAAGGGTTGCTAGAGTTACACATCAACTCCAACCCTTTACACACAATACAATCAATCACACCGATCACGAACACCACCACCGAACAGATAAAGGTTTGATCACACCTTGATCAATCCTTTTACAATAAATGAAACGTGTATGGTGGTCTAATCAAAGACAATTCAATATATTTAATATAAGAACAATAGGCTTGAGAGAAGAAGAAGAAGAAAGAAATGTAGAAGAAGAGAGTAGAAGACACTTTTTGCACTTGTGAGATTATGAGAGTTGTCTTGCTTTTGTTTGCACTCTTCTCTTATTTTTAATCCAAGTTGGCTGCCCCCTAGGGTCTTCCATCACCTTGAGAATTCTCTTTAATGCCCTTGTAAGATTACCTTGTGTAGATGTGACACCATCTTGTTTATTTGGCACAACTTGATTGGATGAATGTCTTGGCTTCGCTTACTTGACACAACTTGATTAGATGAATCTTGTCACCATTTAGTATCTGTAAAATCTGAGATTAAAGTGTAAAAACATGTGCCAAATGTAGTTCAAAATATTGCCAAATAATCTACAACAATCCCTAAAAATTTGGGAAGAAAATTAGTCATCATCAATGACAAAAAATCGGCCAGCACTAGGTTGTCACATGCTGAATTTTCAGCATGTGTTATATTCTCAAAGTTTTGAAATGTTACCTTGTGTAGTTTCCCTTCTTTATGTCACTAACCTTGTGTGGCATATTCTCCACCAATCAAGATGCTAGCTAAGCTCTAAATAAGCTCCACCAAGGCTGAGATAGGCATGTACATAGTCTCCAACATGTGCCGAATTTCACTTTTGTAAACTTTGTCAAATATTGCATAATAATTACACATGTATGGTACATTCCAATCAGCCCTAATTTGAATATTCTAGTACATTTTAACATGTATTAAATATGTAAAAAGTCTCTAGATACGTATTACATGTCATGCCAAAAACGTTCCATGTGTTATGTTCGTAGAAAACCGATTTTTCAACTTTCGTCGATTACGCGATTTTTCTCCGATTAAATTCAAACATTTTGCACATGTTATATATATATATATTATGTCACACATAATATACATAAAATAAATTAAATATTCAGCTCTAATGGTTGAGGTATAGGCGCCCCATGTGACAAAAAATATTAAATTTGAAATCTCCACAATTTGGCCTTAATTGTAGGTGATTTGTGTGTGCCAACATAGAATGATTTCATTGCTGAATATATCATGTGAGCCACGAAATTTCTGGATCTTTTTAAAGTATATGAGCTGTCCATCTATATATGCAAGTACGTGACACGTTGGCGAAGTTTCCGTAGTCACCCGATACGATAATTTTCGGTTTATAACCTTGTAACGTGTCGTAATAATTTTGTCATCACCATGACTTATATCATATGATATAAGACCTGAATATACTCATAAATATGAGGTAAGTAAAGTGGTGAGACGTTGACGTACGTTTATAATATATACAACGTGTCGGTAGTACGTCAGAATACATGTGTATTGTGCCTTTTTAGCAAAAATATAAATATATATATAAGATATATATAAATGGCGTGTGATATGGATGAGTAAGGAGACTTTCCATTCTTCAATTTGTTGCTATCATGCGTTCTCCAAATATATCTCCATTTAATGAACTAGTTAGTTCATTAACTTAAGTACTTCACTTAATGAACTGGTTTAGTTCATTAATGGTGGCACCTGAAAATAGTTCAAACACAACAAACGTTTGCCATTTGATGTAAGCTTTAACGCTTCATGGCTTGTTAGTACGACAACATTATATATAAAGCATATAAGGCATGTATGTCACAAAAACGTGTCACATAATAATTTTGTCATGCATTTCTTAAACACGTAGTATTTAAATCATGTATTTTGTGAATCACTCAAACTCTTTTCTCAAGAATCTCCCCCTTTTGATGATTTGCAAAATAATCTTAGTTCATGATCTAAATATGACCACTCCCCCTCCAATCGAGCACAAATTCAAATTTTTAATTTTTAATTGTCTCCCTCTTGAATTTTGCAATCATGCTCTTTCTCCCCCTTAAATTACTCTCTCTCCCCTTAAATCATGCACTTTCTCTCCCCTTTATATTGTAAATAACATCAAAAGTATATGTAAGAAAGAAATAGTAGTTTATAGTATGTCAACAAGACTCATGCACTTCAAATGCACTCTTAAGGGTTATTTATTCAGCCCTTTGCAAATGTCCCTTTTTGTACCCAAATTTAGGTGACCTTTCTAGGTCTTCCAAAAGGTGAGAAAAGAGATGAAGACGCAATATAATATGTAGGATCTGCAAGGCACCACTAGAAGGGGGGTTGAATAGTGGGTGCGAAAAATGTAGTTTTTAAAATAGTTTTAAACCAAAAACCCAACTTCTGAAAAAAGTTTCTGTTTTTAGGACTAGTTTAAGAAGTTTTGAAAACTAGGTTGCGGGTCTTCAAAAATTCTGGAATTTGGCGAGAACTTACTATCAGATGTTTTTAGTGTCTCCTAAAAATTTCATATTCAAATTCAATCTCTAACCCCTTGAAAAATTGTTGGGGGTCAGATTGCGCAAATCTACCAGAAACGGTAGTCTGATTTAAAAAATTAATTCCTATTTGTACGTAACTTCAAATGCTCTGAAAATTTAATGACTAACCCCTTATTAGTTTTATTTAAATTGGTTGAAACAGTTTTGAAAAATTCTTTTGGGAAGTTAGTCAAATATGATCAAAGTCTCAACGTTTGCAAGCCTAAAAATCAAACTGCACTAGTCTCAGAACTTTATACGTTTGAATGGCTTATCCTTGTCCAAAAGGGTTGAAACGTGCGCCAAATTAACCTTAAGACATGTGGCTATGATTCTGGAAATTTTCATGATTTTTGAAATTTGTTTACTATTTTTACCAACGTGATCAAAAACGATAAACAGTGCTCAAACTGAAAGTAAGTGCTGAAAGTAAATAACACCAGAAATTTTATACTGGTTCTGTTATAAACAACCTACTCCAGTCTTCGAGGACACCTTCCTCAGTTAGCACTAATCACAAAACATAAAATAGCACCTTACCACAGGGTTGATGGAGTTACACACCAACTCCAACCCTTTACAAACGTTGTATAGGAATACAATGATCACGAAGACCACCACCTTGCAAGTGCAAGATTGATCACACCTTAATTAATATTTTACAAAAACAAAGAGAATATGTTGTGGTCTATATGAAGCCTATTAAAATATATGAATATGAGTACAATAGGCTTCTAGAGAGAAGAAAGAAAGAAGTGTAGAGAGAAGAGGCTAGAAAACGTTTTGATGCTTCAATTTGCAAGACTTGTTCTTGTCTTTTGTTTGCTCTCTTCTTTCCTTTTTATCACCATATGGCTGCCCCCTATAGCCCTCCTCTTCCTCTTGAAAATTATCTTCCAAGTCCTTGGAAGAGTGTATTGCATCATTGTGACATGTTCTTGCTTACTTGGCACCTCCTTATTGGATGATCATTAAGCTCTTACTTACTTGGCACTCATTGATTTGATAGATGTTGTCATCACTTGATGACTAGATAAATCTGAAATTAAACCTCAAAAAGAATGTGCCAATTAGCAATAATCTTATTATCATAAGTTACATAATCATCCCACGTAATTAGCAAGACAACTTATCACAACTTCCCATCAAAATTTCGGCCATAACTGTAGCGCCCCGTACTCGGCTACCCCTCGTACGGTGCACCCGCCGTACTTTCCCTTTCAGAAAAGTACAAAGCGTCGATACTTAACTCGTAAAACCCATGAATAAACATGGATTACAAAGTCACGATCTTAACAGGTAGATAAAAAATACGGCAGAATTTGAACCTTAATCCGAAAGCGTCAAATCACGAATACATAGCAAAATTATACAAACTGATCCGATAGCAAACTACACCGCGAAATTATACAAACATTATCCGAAAAGAATCCAAAAGTAGCTATGTCCCAAAATGTCCCAAAGGTTCATCAAAAGCTTCCATCATCATTCTCTTAACAGCGACTTCAATAACCTATGGGTATGGCACCCTTGGCTCATCATCAATCCACTCGACTTCATTACCTGGCTCTGGGGGAAAAATAAATGGGTGAGCGACAAAGTCGCCAGCAAGTATACAATAACACCGTACAATAAAGAGAAAACGGCATACAAGAATCAAACCCCAATTCCTTAAGTTAAAACATACCTGCCATTACCTTTCCGAAGCATCATACTTAAAGTCATATCAACACTTAGCTAAGATCTAAATGTCATCACTTAGTTAGATTCTACGTGCTATAGCCAACCCTTACTTCTATGAATAGGTATCATGCGTAATGTGTATGAAAATGTGAATGCAATGTAAATGCAACAGGAAACATTCTTTCTTTCATTTAGACATGCTCTCAAAAATGCTTGAACTTTCTTTCTTTCTTTTAAATCATGCTCATCATAAAACAAGAGAGTATGTCAGCCTATTATACCGGGCATGACTCGGTTCTTATAACATGATCACCTTTAGGTCTATTATACCGGACCTGGCTCGGTTCTTATACTCTTCAGACCTATTATACCGGGCCTGGATCGGTTCTTATATTTCATCAGACCTATTATACCGGGCCTGGATCGGTTCTTATACTTCTTCAGATCAATTAACCCCGGATCTGTAGCTGGTTAAGCTGGCCAGAAGGGACAAAATTAACAGAAACTTTATATAAAACATCGATAAAATCATGAGCATGGAACATATGAGCATGTCAATGCAAGTGCATGGGATGCAACATGGTAAAATGCACTTATAACACATCATAAACAACTTTCTTCATGGGCTGGAAAACGAACCAGCAGCATGTCCTGTATTGCCCGGCCTCAAAATTAGCCTTTTGAGCCTATTTTCCAGAAACTAAAAATATGGACATGCACCACATGATCTTAACTACATTCTGTACAAATTTCATGCGATTTCGACAAGCGTAGGTACCTCAATAAAAATAATTCCGAACAAGGGTACAACAGAAATTCTGCTGCACTCTCAACTCCATTCCTTACCTTGTCTCCATCCATGAAAATCATTATGGGGCTCACTTAGCACCTGGAAATCTTTCCTATTTCCTTTATGAACAATATCCAAATGCCCATTCACCAAAACAAGTCAACAGAAATACGATACAAGTCATACAAGCACAAATGGTCAATCTGTCCTGTTTTCCAGAATGTTACACCAACTTTACATTAATGGTTTACCATCAAGACCAATAGATAAAATCAATTTCTTTACATGGATACTTAGCTCTATGTCTTAAGTACTTCTTGTAAAAATTTCAGGTCAATCCAAGATGTTTAAGGTACTTAAATAATTTTTCTCCCTAAGGTGGTACGACCAGAAACTGTTTTGACCCCTTGATACTAAAAATTCATTTCTGACCAATCCACAAATGATTTTCCAGAAATTCTAACTCCACAATAAACTACACATAATAAGCTACGACCACACCAAAAATAAGCTTAATCCAACGTTTAGAAGGTCCTTAACTAAGTCCATTAATTTGGCATAAAATCTGTCCAGAACTCTGTTACCAACCAATATGCATAGAAATATCCTTTGTTTCCTAATTTTGTTCTTTAGCCTATAATCCAAGTTAATGGTCATTCAATAGACATAATAAGGCTTCCCTATACTAATTCAAGTCCTTTTTAGCATGCAAAAGTCGTTCATATGGGCTGTTCATTTCTTCTAAACAAAACAGTCCTCTAGTCCAACAATTTCTCATATTAAAATCACTAAAAAAACGCTAGGTTCCATTCCAATCATGTCTCATTCAATATCAAACATAGGGCAGTCCCTAATCCATAACTTTTAACTCTTATTTCAAGTTTAAACATGCTTTATATTACAACATAAGAGAGGTCTATTATCCATCCTTTCAAAACATAAGAAAAAGGTAACAACTTAGGCATATTTTCATTAAAATCATGTCTTAAGCTTTTAGACATTCAAGTATGCGCATAATCACATATATTGTAAGGGGTTAAAGTGTACTTGCCTATTCAAGCTAAAGCTCTTGTCTTTGCTTGGTTATGAAGTGAGATGTGATGAAATCCTTCACCTTCTTCACAAAAATGAGCTTGGAATGGAGATTCAAGCATCACAACATGTCATCACCTAAGAAAGTTGATGGCTTTCACCTATTTACACCATAAAACCTACGGTTTTGGGTATGAAGAAAGGGAGGTCATGTGAGCTTCATTCTTTACCCAAATGAGAATTTTCTTAAGGAACTTAGAACAAGACTTACCTAGAGGTCTTCTTGAGTCTTGAAAGTGAAGTTGAACTTCTATCCTCCAAGATGAAAGGGGCGAAATCTTGGTGAGGGGGATGGAGATTGTCTAAGTGTTTTGCTCTTGCATGATGAGAAGGTAGATGTTTCTAGAATGGTTTGATTTAAAACATTTTAAGGACTTAGGAGAGGGGGACGGTTTTGGAGGGATATTTTTTGTGAGGGTTAGGGCTTTCTTGAATGTTAATCAAGGTTAGGTTAGTATAACCTTGGTTACTTTATTCCAACTAGGGTTACTTTAGTGCTAACCCAAGTTACTTTATCAAATCATGGTTATCTTAACCTTGGTTTAAGGAAAAAGTAACCATGGTAGGATTTAAAATCCTCCATGTCTAGACACTTAAGGGGGCGGTTAGGTTGGGGTCTTTATGACCTCAACCATACTACTTCCTTCTTTAATGAGTTGTCTTAACTTGTTCCTTAAATGCATGTCTATTTTATTTCCTATTTATTCTTTGCATAATAACTTCTTGTCTTAAATGGTGTAGTAGACTTTAAGTAATTACTTTTAACTAATAAAATTGGCTAGAGAATTCTAGAATTCTCATTCATGCCTTGGCCGAATTTTAGGCTTCTAGGCAACTTGATATTTCTTGTAATTCATGCACTATATTGTTTTTCTTTATTTTATCATATTCTAAAATTAACATATGTATGTATACATATACATATATATATATATATATATATACACACACGCCTAGGTGTACCATGTGTTATACATTCCATACGCATATATCATATACACGCACATACATACCTAGTGATGTGTATGGTTTACATATCCCTATATTTCATGTACCGCTTCAATAGTATTTAAGTAAAAGAGTTGAGTGGACTTAAGTAACATGTTCTTAGGAAATCATTGCTTTCATTCCGTCTCATATTCATAGTTTTCATGTACATGATCATTGGGGTACAACATCCTTCCCCCCTTCAATAAAGTTTCGTCCCCGAAACTTATGAACTGTCAAAGAGATAGGGGTACTTTTGCTTCATGCCTTCCTCTAACTCCCAAGTGGCCTCATCAACTGAATGGTTCTTCCATTGCACTTTGACCAGGGGAATAGACTTATTTCTTAATGCTTTCACTTTCCTATCAATTATCCTTTCGGGCTCCTCAACATATGATATATCAGCTTCAATCCTCAAAGGTTGCTCATCCATAATATGGCTCGAATCATGCACATACTTACGCAATTGAGATATATGAAACACATTGTGTAATTGAGACAACGATGGTGGTAGTGCAAGTCTATAAGCAACTTTTCCAATCCTTTCCAAGATCTCGAATGGTCCAATGAATCTAGAACTAAGTTTCCCTTTAATTCCGAACCTCTTTACTCCTTTCGATGGGGATACCTTCAAGAATACCTTATCTCCTACTTGAAACTCAAGTGGTCGACGCCTCACATCGGCCCACGCCCTGCTTCTATCCCGAGCAGCCTTCAATCTTTGTCTTACAATCATAACCTTTTCCTTGGTTTGCTCCACTAAGTCAGGTCCTGTGAAAATCTTATCTCCAATCTCATCCCAATACAATGGCGATTGACATTTTCTTCCATAAAGAGCTTCATAAGGAGCCATTCCAATAGATCGGTGATAGCTGTTATTGTATGAAAACTCAACCAACTTCAAACTGTTATCCCAGCTACCTCCAAAGTCCAACACACAAGCACGCAACATGTCCTCCAATGTTTGAATTGTTCTCTCTGATTGAATGTCAGTCTGGGGGTGAAAAGCTGAACTCATGCGAACTTCCGTACCCATCGCTTTCTGAAATGCCGTCCAAAACCTTAATGTGAAGCGGGGGTCTCGGTCGCAAACTATGCTCATAGGAACTCCATGCAAACATACAATCTGATCAACATACATAGAAGACAACTTTTCCATGGGTGCTTTAATCGACATCGCCATGAAATGAGCACTCTTCGTCAGACGATCCACAACAACCCAAATAGTGTCATACCCACTTCTTGTCTTAGGTAAATCGGTCACAAAATCCATAGCGATGTGATCCCACTTCCACTCAGGCACCTCAAGTTGTTGCAATAATCCAGCTGGCCTCTGATGTTCTGCTTTGACTTTCTGACATACAAGACATTTCTCAACAAACTCTGCTATCTGATTCTTCATTCCTGGCCACCAAACCTTTTGCTTCAAGTCATGATACATCTTATTTTCTCCTGGGTGAATAGACAATCGAGAATTATGGGCTTCCTGAAGCACTTCACTTCTTATCGCATCATCATTAGGCACACACAATCAACCTCTAAACCACAAACTGCCGTCACTACGGACTTTAAAATCGTCAGATGGCTTCTCCTTCAGCTTGCTCTTAACTTTCATCAATGCATCATCCTTATCTTGAGTCTCCTTAATCCTATCGATCAAAGAAGGAACCACTACTAACTTTGCAAGCACGTCGGAAATCGAATTCACTTCTTCCAGACCAAACTCTTCCATATCACGCTATAAAGGTGGTTGACGAGGATGACTCGTCTTACGACTCAAAGCATCAGCAACTCTATTAGCTTTACCTGGATGATACTGAATAGAGATGTCATAATCCTTGATCAACTCAAGCCATCGCCTTTGGCACATATTCAGCTCCTTTTGAGTGAAGAGGTATTTCAAACTCTTATGATCCGTGAAGATCTCACACTTCTCTCCATACAGATAATGACGCCAAATCTTCAGAGCAAATACAACTGCTGCAAGCTCGAGGTCATGTACCAGATAATTCTGCTCAAACGGCTTAAGCTGGCGAGACGCATACGCGATCACACGCCCATTCTGCATAAGAACACAACCCAATCCATTCTTGGAAGCATCACTATAGATCACAAACTGTTCTCCTGAAATGGGTTGAGCCAAAACTG
Source organism: Eustoma russellianum (assembly GCA_036186865.1). NCBI lineage: Eukaryota > Viridiplantae > Streptophyta > Magnoliopsida > Gentianales > Gentianaceae > Eustoma > Eustoma russellianum. The sequence goes on from AP025045.1 coordinate 35,359,463, forward strand.
GTGCAGACGTCAACCTTGCCTTCAATTCAGAAAAACTACTTTCACAATCCTCATTCCATACAAATTTTGTCTTCTTCTGAGTCAATCTAGTGAGTGGCATAGCTATCCTTGAAAATCCTTCAACAAACTTGCGGTAGTAACCGGCCAGTCCGAGAAAACTCCTTACTTCAGTGACATTGGTCGGCCTCGGCCACTCAGTAATTGCCTCAATCTTTCTGGGATCAACCGAAATCCCATTTTCAGTAATAATATGGCCCAGAAATGACACACTATGCAACCAAAACTCACATTTACTGAATTTCGCATAGAGCTGATGCTTTCTTAGAATACTAAGTATTATCCTCAGATGAGCTGTATGAGTTTCCTCATCAGGCGAATAAATCAGGATATCGTCAATAAAGACGACCACATACTTATCCAACTGGTCCCGAAACACCCGATTCATAAGATCCATAAACGCTGCAGGGGCGTTGGTCAGTCCAAAAGGCATCACGAGAAATTCATAATGTCCATATCTCGTCCTGAATGCTGTCTTAGGAATATCCTCAGCTCTTATCTTCAATTGACAATATCCAGATCTTAGGTCCACTTTGCTAAACACCCGAGCTCCCTGCATTAGAATACTTTAGATATTATTCATGATTATTATATTGAAATAAGACTTGGTAATTACTGACCCGAAGCTGGTCGAACAGATCGTCGATCCGAGGCAACGGATATTTATTCTTCACGGTGATCTTGTTGAGTTCTCGATAATCAATACACAGCCGCATACCTCCAACCTTCTCCTTTACAAATAAAACTGGGGCACCCAATGGTGACACACTTGGACGAATCAACTTCTTTTCCAATAACTCATGCAATTGCTCTTTTAGTTCCTTCAGCTCAGCGGGTGCCATGCGGTAAGGAGCTTTAGAAATAGGCTCAGCTCCGGGGAGGAGATTTATCTCAAAGGAAATTTCTCGATCAGGGGGGAGTCCTGGTAGTTCCTCTGGAAAGACATCAAGAAACTCTAGAACTACTGGAACTTGCGAAATGTCCACTGCTGCCTGCTCGGCACTAAGAGCATAAACAAGATAGCCTTGACATCCCTTTCGCAACGCTCGACGGGCACGAGCTGTATTCACAAAAATATTCTTTGACTTCTTCAACTTAGGACCTCCTTGAAATGATACTTCCTCTTGCTCCGGGGCTCTGAAAGTGACTTTCTTTTGATTGCAGTCAATATGGGCATGGTTCTTAGACAACCAGTCCATACCAAGAATAATGTCAAAGTCATTTATAGCAATCGGGATCAGATCAGCCGCGAACCGATGGTCATCGAGCTCGACCGTGCAATTCTTATACAGATAATGAGACGTAAGTACTTGATCATCCGCGGCTTGGATTCGATAGGGTGATTTCAGTCGGATAGGATCATGGTCAAATCCCTTTGCAAATTTCATAGATATAAAGGAGTGGCTGGCGCCACTATCAAACAACACGTTTGTGGGCATACAACATACAAGAATAGCGCTTGAATTATGCAAAGCTTTAACTACGCAGTAATATAATATTTATTGAATTAGCATTACATAATTTAAATCATACCAGCCACGACGTCTCCAGCTTCCTCAACTGCAGCATCGGTCATCACATGCACACGCGCATTCGAGCGCTGATGTTGGTTCCTCTGCTGCTGACCACCACGCTCTCGACAATCTCTCAGAATATGTCCAGTCTTTCCACATCCAGCACAAGCAGCTCCCTTATCAGGACAATCCCTAATTATATGACCAGTCTTGCCGCAACCAAAGCACTTACCAGCTTGTACATAGCACTCGCCCAAATGATTCTTCTGACAATGGGGACACATGGGAATGGCCTGCTGCTGCTGTCCTTGATTTCCTTGATTATTTCTCTTATTATTCTGATTCTGCCCGCGGCGCTGTCCACGATTCTGATTTCCTCTTTGGTTCTGATTCTGCTATCTACCTTGCCTCCCATGAAAATTCTGTCTAGTCATTTTCCTTGCTCCTTTATCACCGGAAGTGTCCCTTCCTATTTTCTGGCCCACCGTCGCATCGTGACGAATGATATTCTTCTCGATCCGATAACATGCATCAACAAGTGCCTCAAAATCAGCAGAGATAACATTTACCAACCAAGTACGAATCCTTGGGTTCAGCCCACTCTCAACTTCACCATCTTAGATTCCTCATCATTCATCGTAGTCGGAGAAAATCTACCTAAAGCCAGAAACATGCTCACATATTCAGACACAGTCATACCAGGTTCTTGCTTCAACATTTCAAAATCATGCCTCTTTTGCATCTTTACTAACGGGGGAAAATAAAACTTGTTGAACTCTTGGATGAATCTCTCCCATGGAATAGGTCGGGGCAAAGGTTGCAGCTTAGCTTTCCACCACTGGTTCGCCTCACCAAGGAGGAAAGGCCTCACAGCTTGGGTTTTCATATTATCAGGGGCTCCATTCAGTTCAAAACAGTTCTCCACTTCATCTAGCCATTTTTCAGCCATATCGGGGTCAGACTTGCCTTCAAAAGGCGGCACATTCGCTCGCTTGAGCTTCTCAAAATAATACTGCGCATCTCTTATCGGTTCGTAAGGAGGAGGAGGGGCAACTTGCTGAATCATTCCCTGGCCAATCTGAGTTACGGTCTGACAGAATGCTTGGAAATTCGGAATAAGAAGTGGCACTTGCGGAAGAGGGTTTCCTTGAGCTGGTGGGGGATTTTCATTCTGCGGTGGAGGAGGAGGCGGTGGATTCTGATTCTGAGGAGGAGGTGGAGGGACTTGATCTTGAGGTTGTGGAGGGTTTGGTTCGGGTGCATGGGCAGCATCTCTGCAAGGTCTACCATGAGTCCGAACCATCTGTATACGGAGCAGAAAGATATATATATATATATGTATATATGGATCGAAATGACTGACTGAATTTAGACATGCTTGGAAAAGGATTTCAAGTAGGAAAAAGAAATAATATGCGACACATCAGGCTAGCGGATCAACCAGGGGACCCTATTTCCAATCTAAGTTGTCTAAGCTACTGCCATCTCTTTTCTAAGATCATGACTTAAGTCTAAGATCAATTCTTAGTTTTCTAAGATCATAACTTAGCTTCTACGTTCTGCCCGAATCTAGAGCTTGGGCAATGATACCACCTGTAGCGCCCCGTACTCGCCTACCCCTCGTACGGTGCACCCGCCGTACTTTCCCTTTCAGAAAAGTACAAAGCGTCGATACTTAACTCGTAAAACCCATGAATAAACATGGATTACAAAGTCACGATCTTAACAGGTAGATAAAAAATACGGCAGAATTTGAACCTTAATCCGAAAGCGTCAAATCGCGAATACATTGCAAAATTATACAAACTGATCCGATAGAAAACTACACCGCGAAATTATACAAACATTATCCGAAAAGAATCCGAAAGTAGCTAAGTCCCAAAATGTCCCAAAGGTTCATCAAAAGCTTCCATCATCATTCTCTTAACAGCGACTTCAATAACCTATGGGTATGTCACCCTTGGCTCATCATTAATCCACTCGACTTCATTACCTAGCTCTGGGGGAAAAATAAATGGGTGAGCGACAAAGTCGCCAGCAAGTATACAATAACACCGTACAATAAAGAGAAAACGGCATACAAGAATCAAACCCCAATTCCTTAAGTTAAAACATACCTGCCATTACCTTTCCGAAGCATCATACTTAAAGTCATATCAACACTTAGCTAAGATCAAAATGTCATCACTTAGTTAGATTCTACGTGCTATAGCCAACCCTTACTTCTATGAATAGGTTTCATGCGTAATGTGTATGAAAATGTGAATGCAATGTAAATGCAACGGGAAACATTCTTTCTTTCATTTAGACATGCTCTCAAAAATGCTTGAACTTTCTTTCTTTCTTTTAAATCATGCTCATCATAAAACAAGAGAGTATGTCAGCCTATTATACCGGGCATGACTCGGTTCTTATAACATGATCACCTTTAGGTCTATTATACCGGACCTGTCTCGGTTCTTATACTCTTCAGACCTATTATACCGGGCCTGGATCGGTTCTTATATTTCATCAGACCTATTATACCGGGCCTGGATCGGTCCTTATACTTCTTCAGATCAATTAACCCCGAATCTGTAGCGGGTTAAGCTGGCCAGAAGGGACGAAATTCTTTCAAAACAGAAACTTTATATAAAACATCGATAAAATCATGAGCGTGGAACATATGAGCATGTCAATGCAAGTGCATGGGATGCAACATGGTAAAATGCACTTATAACATCATAAACAACTTTCTTCATGGGCTGGAAAACGAACCAGTAGCATGTCCTGTATTGCCCGGCCTCAAAATCAGCCTTTTGAGCCTATTTTCCAGAAACTAAAAATATGGACATGCACCACATGATCTTAACTACATTCTGTACAAATTTCATGCGATCTCGACAAGCGTAGGTACCTCAATAAAAATAATTCCCAACAAGGGTACAACAGAAATTCTGCTGCACTCTCAACTCCATTCCTTACCTTGTCTCCATCCATGAAACTCATTATGGGGCTCACTTAGCACCTGGAAATCTTTCCTATTTCCTTTATGAACAATATCCAAATGCCCATTCACCAAAACAAGTCAACATAAATACGGTACAAGTCATACAAGCCCAAAGGGTCAATCTGTCCTGTTTTCCAGAATGTTACACCAACTTTACCTCAATGGTTTACCAGCAAGACCAATATATAAAATCAATTTCTTTACATGGATACTTAGCTCTATGTCTTAAGTACTTCTTGTAAAAATTTCAGGTCAATCCAAGATGTTTAAGGTACTTAAATAATTTTTCTCCCTAAGGTGGTACGACCAGAAACTGTTTTGACCCCTTGATACTAAAAATTCATTTCTGACCAATCCACAAATGATTTTCCATAAATTCCAACTCCACAATAAACTACACATGATAAGCTACGACCAAACCAAAACTAAGCTCAATCCAACGTTTAGAAGGTCCTTAACTAAGTCCATCAATTTGGCATAAAATCTGTCCAGAACTCTGTTACCAACCAATATGCATAGAAATATCTTTTCTTTCCTAATTTTGTTCTTTAGCCTATAATCCAAGTTAATGGTCATTCAATAGACATAATAAGGCTTCCCTATACTAATTCAAGTCCTTTTTAGCATGCAAAAGTCGTTCATATAGGCTGTTCATTTCTTCTAAACAAAACAGTCCTCTAGTCCAACAATTTCTCATATTAAAATCACTAAAAAAAACGCTAGGTTCCATTCCAATCATGTCTCATTCAATATCAAACATAGGGCAGTCCCTAATCCATAACTTTTAACTCTTATTTCAAGTTTAAACATGCTTTATATTACAACATAAGAGAGGTCTATTATCTATCCTTTCAAAACATAAGAAAAAGGTAACAACTTAGGCATATTTTCACTAAAATCATGTCTTAAGCTTCTAGACATTCAAGTATGCGCATAATCACATATATTGTAAGGGGTTAAAGTATACTTGCCTCTTCAAGCTAAATCTCTTGTCTTTGCTTGGTTATGAAGTGAGATGTGATGAAATCCTTCACCTTCTTCACCAAAATGAGCTTGGAATGGAGATTCAAGCATCACAACACGTCATCACCTAAGAAAGTTGATGGCTTTCACCTATTTACACCATAAAACCTACGGTTTTGGGTATGAAGAAAGGGAGGTCATGTGAGCTTCATTCTTTACCCAAATGAGAATTTTCTTAAGGAACTTGGAACAAGACTTACCTAGAGGTCTTCTTGAGTCTTGAAAGTGAAGTTGAACTTCTATCCTCCAAGATGAAAGGGGCGAAATCTTGGTGAGGGGGATGGAGATTGTCTAAGTGTTTTGCTCTTGCATGATGAGAAGGTAGATGTTTCTAGAATGGTTTGATTTAAAACATTTTAGGGACTTAGGAGAGGGGGACGGTTTTGGAGGGATATTTTTTTGTGAGGGTTAGGGCTTTCTTGAATGTTAATCAAGGTTAGGTTAGTATAACCTTGGTTACTTTATTCCAACTAGGGTTACTTTAGTGCTAACCCAAGTTACTTTATCAAATCATGGTTATCTTAACCTTGGTTTAAGGAAAAAGTAACCATGGTAGGATTTAAAATCCTCCATGTCTAGACACTTAAGGGGGCGGCTGGGTTGGGGTCTTTATGACCTCAACCATACTACTTCCTTCTTTAATGAGTTGTCTTAACTTGTTCCTTAAATGCATGTCTATTTTATTTCCTATTTATTCTTTGCATATTAACTTCTTGTCTTAAATGGTGTAGTAGACTTTAAGTAATTACTTTTAACTAATAAAATTGGCTAGAGAATTCTAGAATTCTCATTCATGCCTTGGCCGAATTTTAGGCTTCTAGGCAACTTGATATTTCTTGTAATTCATGCACTATATTGTTTTTCTTTATTTTATCATATTCTAAAATTAACATATGTATGTATACATATATATATACACGCCTAGGTGTACCATGTGTTATACATTCCATACGCATATATCATATACATGCACATACATACTAGTGATGTGTATGGTTTACATATCCTTATATTTCATGTACCGCTTCAATAGTATTTAAGTAAAAGAGTTGAGTGGACTTAAGTAACATGTTCTTAGGAAATCATTGCTTACATTCCGTCTCATATTCATAGTTTTCATGTACATGATCATTGGGGTACAACAATAACACCTCTTTCACATGCTGAAATTTCAGCATGTGTAACATTTGTATTTTATTCAAAATGTTGCCAAGTTTGCTTTGATTTATTTCTTGAAAATAAGGAAGAAATCAAGAATCATTTAGTACATAAAATTCTTAGCAATTTTGGAATAAAATTGATCACCAATAAGGCCTAGAAATCGGCCACATTCTTTTCTACACATGCTGAATTTTTCAGCATGTGTGATATTTGAAGATATCACATTATTCATTTCATAATATATTCAAAACATTTCCATAACATCCTTCAATTAATTCGCATAATTCAAGATAGTTAATATGCCTTTATTTAGTGTAAAGAAATTGGCCAGCCATGCACACATGCTGAAATTTCAGCATGTGTTACAAATGTGACATAGTTTGAAATGTTACCTTGTGTAGCTCCTTCCTTTATGTCACCAACATTGCATGCTTCATTCTTGGCCAATCAAGATGCCAAAAAAGCTCCACATATGCTCCAATATAGCTGGTTTAGGCGTGTGACAAAGATTGTGCATGTGCTGAAATTTATTTTTGCAAACTTTGTAAAATAGTGCACATATAATTATACGCATATGGTATATTCCAATCAGCCCTTAATTGATTTTTCTAGAACACTTTAGAATGTATGAAGTATGTAAAAAGTGTCTAGATACATGTTATATGCCATGCCAAAAACGTTCCATGTGGTGTGTACGTAGAAAACTGAATTTTCGATGTTATCGATTACCCGATTTTTCTCTAATTAAATTCCAACTTTTTGCACATGTTATATATATTATGTTACACATAATATAAATAAATTAAACTTTAATATTCAGCACTTAGGCTGATCTAAAGTGGCGCCCAAACATGTGTCAAAATTGAAATTGGAATCTCCACAATTTGGCCTTAATTAAGGATGATTTGTGTGTGCCAACATGGAATGATTTTATGGCTGCACATACCATGTAAGCCACGAAATTTGTGGCCATTTTTGAAGTGTAGGAGCTTGTCATCTATTTATGGCAAGTACGTGACACGTTGGTGAAGTTTCGGTATTCACCCGATACGACAATTTTCGGTTTAGAACCTTTTAACTTGTCGTAATAAATTTGTCATCACTATGACTTATATCATATGATATAAGACCTGAATATACTCATAAATATGATTTAAGTATAGTGGTATGACGTTAACGTATGTACGTAAAATATATAACGTGTCGGTAGTACGTTGGAATATATGTGTATGTGCTTTTTAAAAACAAATCTGACCATATATATGTTGAAAATGGCGTGTGATATGAGGATGGAGAACTTTCCTTTCTTCAACTTGTTGCCTTTGTGCCTTTTCTAAATATGGCTTCCTTTAATGAACTACTTAGTTTAATTAACTATGTACTTCACTTAATGAACTAGTTTAGTTCATTAATGAAAGCACCTGAAAATAGTTCAAACACAACAAATGCTTTCCATTTGATGTAAGCTTTAAAGCTTCATGGCTTGTTAGTACGACAACATTATATATGAACTGTGTATGGCAAGTTTTATGCAACAACGTGTTATGTCATGGAATATGTCATGCATTTCTTTAATACACGTTATTTAAATCATGCATTTTGAAACCACTCAAACCCCTTTTTCTCTACAATCTCTCCCTTTTTGATGATTTACAAAATAACCTATATTCATGATTTAAATCTCATCACTCCCCCTTCAATCGTGCATAAATTCAAATTTTGAATTTCAAATTTCAAATCGCTCCCCCTTGATTTATGCAATCAGTTTCTCTCTCCCCCTTAAATCATGCATTCTCTCCCCCTTTATTTTGGAAATGCAATCAAAAATGCATGTAAATATAGAAAGACAATCAAATCAAATCAGCAGAAATCATGCCTAATTTAGAACGAAGATTTTCATACGTGGCTTGATTTAATGCCTTAGTAAAAATATCTGCTACTTGTGCCTCTATGCGGACGTGATCTATGACAATATCACCATTACTTACGTGATCACAAAGAAAATGACAGCATACTTCTATATGCTTGGCCTTAGAGTGTAGTACGGGGTTCTTAGACATGTTGATAGCACTTATACTATCACAATATATAGGAATTTTATTTACGGTAATTCCAAAGTCCGAAAGTTGTTGTTTTATCCATAGTAATTGTGTGCAACAAAGACTAAGTGCCATGTACTCAGCTTTAGTAGTGGATAAAGCTACGCTTGCTTGCTTTTTGGAAAACCATGAAATAAGTGAGTTTCCTATAAATTGGCAAGTGCCACTCGTGCTTTTTTTATCTATTTTACATCCACCATAATCAGAATCAATGTAGGCATGCAAATTAAAGTCACCATCTTTATCATACCAAATGCCTAAGGTGGGTGTGTGCTTAATAAATCGGAATATTCTTTTCACCGCATTATAGTGAGACACCTTAGGTTGACTTTTAAAGCGTGCACACATACATACACTGAACATGATATCAGGCCTACTAGCAGTAAGATATAGCAAAGAGCTAATCATAGATCTATATACGGCATTATCAAAATCCTTACCATGTTCATCTTTATCTAATTTAGTAGTGACACTCATAGGGGTGGGGAATGGTTTTAAATTCTCAAAATTGAATTTTTTAATCATATCATTTATATATTTAGCTTGGCTTATGTGGATGCGTTTACTCGTTTGTTTAATCTGCAAGCCAAGAAAGTAGTTCAATTCGCCAACAATAAACATTTCAAATTCAGATTTCATGCAATTTTCAAAATCTTCAACAAGTTTATGAGAAGTGGAGCTGAAAATAATGTCATCAACGTAAATTTGAATTATAAGTAAATCTGATTTATCTTGTTTTAAAAATGAGGTACTATCTATAGTGCCTCTTTTAAAACCATTTTCAAAAAAAAAGTAGCAAAACGATCATACCAAGCTCTAGGTGCTTTTCTTTAGTCCGTATAATGCCTTCTTTAGTTTGTACACGTGATCGGGATGTTTCAAATCTTTAAAACCGGATGGTTGTTTCACGTATACCTCTTCTTGTATAAATCCATTTAAGAATGCACTTTTCACGTCCATTTGATAAAGTTTAAAATCTTTCATGCAAGCAATGTCAAGTAAAAGTCATATAGCTTCTAAACGTGCTACGGGTGCAAATGTTTCATCATAATCAATTCCTTCTTCTTGATTATAACCTTGTGCTACAAGTCTAGCTTTATTTCTAACAACTTTTCCTTCTTCATTTATTTTATTTCTAAACACCCACTTTGTGTATTATGGTCTTATCTTGTGGTCGTAGCACTAAATCTCATACGTCATTTCTAACAAATTGATTAAGTTCGTCATACATAGCATCAATCCAAGAAGAATCACTCAAAGCATCATGCACATTTTTAGGTTCGGTTTCAGAAATCATGGCATGAAATTGGTTTATTTCATCCGGATTTATTCTTCTACGTGGTCGTATACCGTGAGTAATATCGCCTATGATGACATCATGTGGGTGATCTCTATGCCATCGTGGTTGATTATTTTCTACGTTCTCATGCATTTCTAAGTGATCATGCATTTCTAGTGTATCCTGCATATCATGCATATCAAACATGCCATCATCGTCATTCAACACTGGTTTCAATTCAAAATCATCATCATATTCTTTATCTTTATCAATCTCACCAAATTCATTAAACTTCACATGAATAGATTCTAGAATTTGTCTAGTGAGAGGATCATAACACCTATATGCTTTAGAATTCACAGAATACCCAACAAAGATGCATTCAACTGATTTAGATTCAAATTTATCTAAATTCTCTTTTGTATTTAAAACAAAACATTTGCATCCAAACACACGAAAATAGTCAATTTTAGGCATGCGATCATTTAATATCTCATAAGGCATCTTATTTATTTTCTTTCCAATGGACAAGCGATTTACTATATAGCATGCACAGTTTACGGCTTCCGCCCACAAAAATCTAGGCAATTTATTCTCGCACAACATAGTTCTAGCAATTTCTTGTAATGTCTTATTCTTTCTTTCTACTACTCCATTTAATTGTGGAGTTCTAAGTGGCGAAAATTCGTGTTTAATTCCTTTTTCTTCGCAAAATGAAATCATGTCCTTGTTTTTAAATTCACCGCCTCCATCGCTTCTTATCCTTTTCACATTGAAACCATATTGATTTTCAAGTTGTTTTATTAGTTTCACAATTTCAACGGCACTATCATCTTTATGTGCAAGAAATAAAGTTAAAGTATAACGAGAAAAATCATCAACAATCACACAAGCATAATGACGTCCACCAAGACTCGTAGTGCGACTAGGACCAAACAAATCAATGTGTAATAATTTTAAAACTCTAGTTGTGCTAATTTCATTTTTAGGTTTTAGTGACTCGCGTGTTTGTTTGCCTCTTATGCAAGATTCACACAGCTGAAAGTTGTCTAAATCAAGTGTAGGCAATCCTCCTATTAGGTTCTTTCGTTGGAGTTTTTCTAGTGTAGAAATGCCAATATGTCCTAAACGTCTATGCCACAAATTTACGTTAGGTTCATTTGACATGAGAAACTTAACCTTAGTGTCTAACATATCATCCATACAAAGCGTAAAGATGTTTCCTTTACGTTTTCCTTTTAAAACTGTTTCTCCATTTGTATTTATTATATTACAATATGGGTGAGTAAAATACACATCAAAACCATTGTCAATGAATTGCGAAATGCTAAGAAGATTATAGGATAAGTTGCTTACCAAAAAGACGTTTGAGATTTAAAGGGTGCTTGGGTTTCCAATTGTACCTTTCCCGATGATCTTGCCTTCATTGTTGTCTCCAAAGGTCACAGATCCTTCTTTTGTGACCTTCTTCAATTTAGTGAACAAGCTCACGTCACTCGTCATGTTCCTCGAGCAACCACTGTCAAGGAACCACTTGATAGATGTATCTTTTGATGTGTGGGTTCCCTGCAATGTACAAAAGTGATTTAGGTACCTTTTCAATTCTGGGTCCTTACGAGTTAGTTACTCACCTCTTAGTAAAAGTACATTTCGGTACCCATACTTGGGTGATCCTTCTCGGTCTAGCAAATGGCAAGAATGTAGATGAAGGTGCAATGTAGTAGACATGTGGTGAGTGCACTTTGGCCCTTTGGCCAAGAACTCCTTTATACACATTATATGGAGGATGTTTTTGATATGTCCTTGTGTTAGTGCGCGTAGTGCGTGATCTAGATGGATGAAATGAATGTCGTGTATGCATTACTTGTTTCTTCTCATATCTATATGGGACAAAATTATATTTCGCATGATTTGAAGAAGAAGTAAAACGAGATGAGGGGAGAGGGGGTCTTTGCATCATCTTAGTCGCCGTATTTGCTTTTGGAGTGTCTACTTTCTTAGACAATACAAACTTGGTTGGTTTAATGGATACTTCATTTGTTTCAATGTATCCTAATCATGTTTTATCACTATCATGCTTTTGTGATAAAATAATACGATCTAGCATGTTAGATCCCGTATCAAACTGTTTCATCATTTTCTCTAAGTCCGTATTCCTTGATTTCAAATTTCAAATCTCGGATTTCATTTCCTTATTTTGCGTGGTCAATGATGAAATATCTGTCTTTAATGCATTAATGATACATGACGACTCTTCTTTTGCATCGTTTAATTGAGCGACAAGATTCTTGTTAGAAGATTCTAACAGCTTCTTGTCTTCAATTAATCGCTTATTTTCTTTCGCGGGAGTCTTTGTAAATTTATGCAATTTAGAGATCAATAGATAAAAGTTGACAAGACTTTGTCAACGTATAAATCAAAATTCTTACATATTTCTCCTTGTAAGTTGTGAATTTTGTAACAATAATACCATTATAATCTCTGCAAAATGATGAGTGAGAACCTCCAATAACATATATAAAAATATCTTCAAGAATAAAATAGAATGTAACATCAATATCCGTCACATATCCCACCGTTGTCGGATAACGTCACCAAATAATGAATAGAAAAGATAACCATGATATAATTTTCACAAAAACCATAAACGTGCTCCATAATAAAGATAATAGCCAACTCAAGTGTTGTACTTGAGTAAAATGACCAAAATGCCCTTGGGGGCAAAATCATGAAATACCCTGGTGGTAGAAAACTTTCCATTTCCAATGGAGTTAAGGACACAGTCTTCCTTGACTTTGGAATATGATGGAATAAAGCAAAATGACTCACTAAATTGGCTGTGCTTCTTATATTGTGAAGTAGCAGTTGATCGACACGTAATTTTCATTATGGGTCATCGGGAAACAACCTCCATGTGTTTCTAACACATGGGTATGGTTGCGTACATCTGACCCCCCTATACCCCACCATAGACGGGAGCCTCTAAGGCAATGGGATAATGTTGTTGTTGTTGTTGTTGTACCTTGGTGGTAGAAAACTCTGAAAATAACCCCGATGGTAAGACATAAATATTAGAACACCTTCATAGTAATGAATAAGACATAAATGACTCCTTGTATGATTTTCTCCATGTCAAGTACCTACAAGAACTCAAAATACCACTTTTGACCTTTTTTATTAGTTTTAGAAACTTTGATAGCTTACTGGTCACAAGGCATAATAATATTCTCAAAAAAAAGTAATAAACTCACAATAATCATGTATAAAACATATACAAATGAAAACCATTATTTTATCATATTTCAAAAAAAATTTCAAAACCCTTGGGACATCGATCAATCGGTGTGCCTCTGAGTGAGAGATCGATGTCTCACAGTAAGGTTCTGGTTTTGAATCTATCTTACATCGATCAATCGACATGAGAGATCGATGTACATTAACCGATCGATGTATCTCAGGTTTAGAGATCGATGTCTCATAGTATTTATTATTCCATTACATCGATGTCTAACAGTAAGGTTTGAAATTTTTCTTGCCTTTGATCGAATGATGTGAGTGATCTATGTACATCGATTGATCGATGTATCCCTACATGAGAGATCAATGGTATTTTTCTTTACTTATTCAACTTTTTATCATTTATCATCATGTGTGACATTCTTAAGTGTTCAACACTTAATTCATGACTTTGAAAATTATCCAAATGTATTTCTCAACAACTTTTGACCTTTCAAACAAGTATAAAATTTTAAGTGCTCTGACTGAACAGAGAGTTAGAAAATTTTGAAAGACTTTAACTTTCTTGTATATTCACTTAAAAAGATTTATTCTTGTGTCAAAATAAACATTAGGATGTCTAGTTTATGTTTCCAGAATGCTTTGACCAGAAAATCTTTTTAATAATATTATAAATGCATGTCTTCTGAAAACTAGTCAATCTGTTGGCAGAATGGGACAATAATTTTTCAAAGACCGAATCACTAACTTTTCTTCGCTCACATTCAATGATTCTTTATGTAAATGAAAACTAATATTCTGAAGTTTATGTCACCAAAAATCAAGGATTTTAATAAAGTCCTACTAGTTCAAACGGACGTACGAATTTTACTAAAATTTTGAAAAAACGAGATAACAAGTAAAGAAGACAAGAACATAAGAATTTATTTTGGTTTGGTCAATGTGACCTACTCTAGTCTCAGGGATCAACTTCCTTTGGATTTTCACTATCAAATAGTCACCTTCAATCTTATAACATATTTGATTCTTTGGTTATACACAAACTCCAATCGAGACTTTGCACAGCACCTTAACAATAATAACCAAGCAAACACCTTACCACCTATTGATGTAGCCTTATAAAACGGCTAACCAATTACAACTTTTATGCACAAAACAGGTGTAATTGTTGCAAAATAACAACTTAAACAATAGAACTCAGCTACAAGTATGAAGAACAAGAATGGAGAAGAAGAAGAAGCGAGGAAAAAAAGAGTTCTAGGTGTATCTTCCTTCTTCATGTTCCACATCTATTTATAGGTGCGAGCATCCCCTTAGGATGATTAGGATACCCACATGTCACTTTCAATGTCATCAATCCAACTTGTCTTCATTTGATTAGATGAACACCTCACCACCTTGCATATTTGGCACCTTTAAGAGCTTCAATTAGAACACATCATCTATCTTTCTTATGACCAAAAATTTCAGCAAGAATGAAGTGGAAAAGGTCTTCAAAAGAATAATATCATCCATCTTTGTTTTCTCCACCCTTATCCCACATTCTTCTCTGAATTTCTAACCATTTAGTCAAAGATATGAGCTGGCCGTTTTAGCTTCCGAAAATCAAAATATATGCCACCTTTGATTATAACTGTGTATCTTTTTTGCCAACAAGTCAATTTGAATTTTCAGTTGGTTCATGCAGTGTAGTCTTCAAGAGGTCACAATTGCAGACGATGGAAGTGGCAGAGATGAAGAAGTTGAGGTGGATGTGTGGGCATACAAGGCTAGACCAGATCAGAAACGAGGTGTTCCGAGAAAGGTTAGGCGTGGTTAGTAGAGTAGATAAGATAAGGGAGGGAAGAATTAGATGGTTTGTGCATGTCAAGCGGAGACAGACAATGGCGTCAATCATAGCAATTGAAAGCCTCATTTTAAAGGGGAACAGGAGTAAAGGCAGGCCCAAACTGATTTGGGATGAGCAGATTAGGCACGACTACTAGATTTGCACCTCTCTGAGGACATGGTCCAGGACAGGAGTTCATGGAGACATAAGATTAAGGTTAACGAGGTACAGGTCATATACAGGGGCCCTTTAGAGCATATTTAGGGACGTCGATAGGCGTGGGCAATATCTACGCTTTAGGTTGACTTTGCACTTGTTTGTTTATGTTTTACTATTATTTTGCATTACATGTACATATACATGTTATGTTATTTTAATATCGAAAGCCTCTTCTTGGTAGTTCTTGAATTCTCTCACTAACACACTAGCACATCATATCTCTATTATTATGTAATTTATGCAGGTACATATAGAGCCGAGGGTCTCACTGGAAGCAGACTCTTGGGACAGAGGTATTGTTTGCCTACCATTTACCCTCCCTGGACCCTAGCGATAGCTTTTGTTGTCGTTAGGATATACTATGTACGGATGATCATGATGATAATCATGCAGTGTAGTCCAGTATATATGTCAAAACTTGATTTTTCCACCTCACACATACATATATCAATATTTTTTGGGTTTTAAGATGAGTGGGAAATCAGAGTTTATGAATAACAATGAATGGATAATAGTGAGCATAGATTAATAGTAAACATCACCGCTTGATCTAAGCTAATATCCATTTTCTCTCATCCAATTGTTGCAAAAAAAATTTTCAAGATGACCAATATTCTGTCAGAACTAATAGTAGAGAGGCCAAGAATAATGTATATAAGAATACCATGATAACCATATAGTATGACAAAATAAATGTCACACTTTAATAGAAAAGAGTACCGATGTTCATATAAGTTATGGTTGATGATAGATGAAGACCATGAAGACCATATATAAGAAGACCATATAGTAAACATTTTGGCATTACACGAAAATAAGCTTGTGTAAATGATCAAAATACCTTTGTATCCAAAATGATGAAAATGCCTTGAAAACCAATTACGTCAAAAAATTTGTAATGGTACTCTGTTTTTCTGTCCTTTATTATTTATATGTCATTTATGAAAGATACCCTCAAAAACTCAAAAGTATTATTTTGCCCTTGCGGTAAGTTGTAACAACTCCCATCTCAAATTAGTGACACAGCACTACATCAAGTTTAAGCATAGAATCATTATGAATATAGATGATATGTTTAGAAACTTTATCATATATAAAGGAAATTATATGTGTACCAAAAATGCTTACATGCTTATCACATATTAAAGAGCTTATTTCAAACTATACTTACATCAATCAATCTATCTCTCAAATTTAGAGATTAATGTATATATCGATCGATTCAAATTGCTCAGACTAAGATAACGATGTCGCACAGTATGGTTTCACTTTTAGTCAGCCTGACATCAACCGATCTATGTAGGATATGACGTGTACTTCAATCGATCTATGTAGAGTATGATGTTACTTCGATCGATAAATGTGTTTCAAGTTGAGAGATTGATGCCTTACATTAGGTTTTTAGTTCTGATCTCTACACACATCAATCGATATGTGTCTCTTTTGAAAGACTGTTGTATACATCGATAGATCGATGTGTTTCAATTTGAGAGATTGATTTTACTTCCTTATTTGTTGAAATCTCTTGTTATTTTCATAGTATAAAGTTGCTTTTTAGCATCCTTTTCTGTAAGACTTTGTATCTTACAAAAACACCGACGTCGGCCCAAACCAAGCAACCAGAAACTGTGAAATTCCATACAATTGATGATTTATAAAGGAATCAATTCAAAAAGAAAACAACAATTACAAATCAAGGAAGAAGAATTGCTGAATAGCGAAGAGAGAAATGAGAGCATTATAGGCGAAATTAGATAAAAGCCCTCAACTAACTTCTTCTATCACTATTAAGAGAAAGACATAACTACCATTTCCCTTCTGTTTTAAACTTCATGTGGTTCTTATCCTTTTCTTCACTTTGCTGACCTTCACCCAGCTGCAGCACCCTCTCCGGATATGACGGGTGCACTGATGTCTCCTCCATCACACGCTTGCTCTTAGCATTGACGTGTCATTTAAACTCTCACTTGTTGATTGCACATGTTGGTTTGTCATGATACCCAAAATTTCACCCACTTGACTACCTGGATCACACCTTTGCATCTTCCATGTCGATACTTCCTTCAGTTTTAACACTCCCCTCAAGCTAGGCTTGGTGTAGATATTCTGGATACCAAGTAGAGAGGTAATCTCAGCCGACCTCCTTATATCCACAGCCCTGGTAAAAATGTCCGCCCATTGCAGTTCAATTATAATATTCATCAACTTAAGCATCCCTTCCTGCATCTTATCTCTAACCACATGACAATCAGTTTTAATATGTTTAGTCCTCTCATGAAACACTGGATTTTCAGCAATGTGAATGGCACTCTTGCAATCGCAAAATAACTCAACTGGTATGTTACCAGTTATTCCAAGATCCTTCATCAAGTAAAGTAGCCATTGAAGTTCACATGTCACCATGGCCATCGACCTGTATTCAACTTCAGCTAAGGATCTTGAGACCGTGGGTTGCTTTTTGGATTTCCAAGACTTAAGAGAATTCCGAAGGAACACATAGTATTTAGTCACTGATCTCGTAGTCTCATTGTAGCCACCCCCCAATCTACATCTACAAAGTCCTTTAGCCTTAAGTCTCCAGTTCTTGGGAAAAGCAGTCCCTGTCAAATGGTTCCTTTTATGTACCTTAGAACTCTATGTGCTGCTTTGAGATGACACTCAATTGGGCAATCTAAAAATTGACTAAGTTGTTGAATAGCAAATGCAATATCAGGTATGCTGATAGTTAAGCATATATGCTTTCCTATTAATCTTCTGTAGAGTGAAGCATCACCTAATGGGGTTGAATCATTATGGGACAAGGTTGTGTGCGTCTCCAAATGACTCCTAGCTAGCTTAGCATCTAGAAATCCAGCCTGTTTCAGAATTTCAAGAGTGTACATCCTTTGACTGATATAAATGCCTTCCTTTGCCTTAGCCACCTCAATTCCAAAAAAGTATTTTAGGCTACCCAAATCCTTGATTTGGAACTTAGAATGGAATGCCTGTTTGATTTGAAAAATTGCATCCTCATTGGCATAGGTGACCGTAATGTCATCAACATAAACAAGTAAGATGAGCAAGAAATAATCAACTGTCTTTGTGAAAAAGGTATAATCAAACATGGACTGCTGAAAGCCTTGAGTTGTCAAGAATGTAGTAAGGATAGCATTCCACTCTCTGCTAGCCTGCTTCAGTCCGTAGAGAGATTTACGTAACTTGCACACCAGGCCAGGCTGAGGCATCGCAACTCCAGGGGGTGGGGTCATGTAGATTTCTTCATGAAGATCTACATGCAGGAATGCATTGTTGATGTTCAGCTGATGAATGGCCTAATTATGTCTTGCAACCATTGCCAACATGGCCCTAACTGTAGTCATCTTTGAAATAGGAGAAAAGGTGTCCTGATAGTCAATGCCATATCGTTGTGTGTATCTCTGGCAACCAACCTGGCCTTATATCTTTCGACGGTGTCATTTGGTTTAAACTTGATCTTTTAAACCCACTTACATCTAATGGGTTTCTTGCTAGGTGGAAGGACACCAACTTCGAGGTCTGATTTGTTTCCAAGGCTCCTAGTTCCTTAGCCATAGCCTCCTGTTAGTCAGGTGAGCTAGCTGCCTCTGCATAAGTGTTAGGCTCTATATATTTGTCAATACTCAATGCATGTGCCTTATACATTGGAGCCAGTGATGCATATAAAATGAATTTCTAAATTGAGTGACGAGATGTGTAAGTAGGAGACGCTGTCACTTGATTGCATTTATAATCTTGGAGATAAGTATGTGGTTGCTTGATTTGCAAAGGACGTGTAGAGACATGTAAGGCTTCTGGTGTCATTGTTGTGATTTTATATCTAGAAATGATAGAAAATTCAACAGCGAGAGTGCTAGGAAGTATAGGTGGTGAAGGTGCATCTGAAGGGATTTCAATGGGCAATGATTAGAAGAATGGATGGAGGCTGATTGTGAAGGTGAAGAAGAATGAGAGAAGGATGGTGAGGCTGGCAACACAGGTTGTGATGAATATGGTTACCCCAGCTATGTAGGTGTCTGGGAAGGTTGGGACAGTACAGCAGGAGGAAAACATTCTGAGGGAAGATAAGCAGAAGGAAGACAAGTAGGAACGCTTGACTTGATATCATTAGAGGGATGGTTTGAAGGTGGTGTTGAGGCTGAAGAATGTAGAGAAAAGGGAAATGTATTCTAATGAAAGGTTACATGCCTCGAGATATATATGTCTTTGGTATTAAGGTCTTGTAGAAGATATCCCGTTATGGTGTGAGAAGCCTAAGAATATGCTTCTCTGAGCACTTGGTGCAAATTTGTCCTTGTGAGGTTGAGTGTTGGTGCCATTGCTAGACACCCAGACACTCTAAGATCCGAATGCACATGTATGGTTTTGTATAGAAGTTCATATGGAGTTTTCTGATGCAAAATAGGAGATGGAGTGACATTTATGAGAAACACCGAGTGTTGTATACAGAAATCCAAATAAGGGGAAGGAAGTTTGGATTAAAACCTCAGTGACCATGCTACTGTAAGGATATGTTGGCGTTTTCTTTCCACAATGCCATTCTGTTGAGAAGTGTGTGTGTGCAACTTGTCTGATGTATTATGCCATGTGAAGCAAAGAAGCTTGGCATGTTAAACTCCTGCCCATTGTCCGTTCTGATTATTTTAATTTTGGCATCAAACTGTACATTAGCATATTCACAGAAGCTCTAAACAATGGTTCTTGCTTCTGCCTTGGACTTCATCAAATAAACCCAACAAAATCTAGAAAATCCAACCACAATAATAAGTAAATATTGTTGTTTGTACATCGTTTGGTATTTATATTGTCCCCAAAAGTCAATATGTACAAAAGTAAAGGGTGCAGAAGCTATAGAATTGGAAATGGGGAATGACAACCTCTTTTACATCAGATGTTATTACATTGGGATGAACCTTCTATATTCTTTTATCCTTGATGTTGGCATATGACCAAGTCTGGTGTGCCACAAAAAAAGCATTTGAAGGCGGAACATGTAGAACTTTAGATTTTTATTGTGAAGAGGAATATGTATGAGTTGTTTTTGGATATTTATGAAAGCCATGAAGATGATACAGACATTGAACCACATCAGCTGAACCAATCTTCTTCTTGGTCCTGAGATCCTGGATTAAACATATATTTGAATGGAAGGAAACTCGAATTATGTTGGTTTGAGTCAGTTTTCACAATGACAGTAAGTTAAAGGCAAATGAAGGCACATGGAAAGCGTCACATAATAATAGATCATCATTTATTTTTATTGTGCCAATATGTGTGATTAATGTAAGGGATTTATTAAGAAGTTGCACTGACAAAGAGCTAACAGAATGATAGGCTTCAAAGAGATGTAAGCGAGAGCAAACAATATCACTAGCCCTATAGTCTAAAATCCATGCGTTAGAGTTTTTAAAAATAGTGTTACCTGACGCCTTACTAGAGTTAGCTGCCATCTGAGCTGACATTGCAGCATGAGGTGCATTAGTATTAATCCCTGACTGCTCTAACTCCTTCCTCCCAGTCTTGCCACTGTGTTCATGCAAGAGACTCACAAGCTGTGCATACTGCTCTTGTGTGAGAACAGATCCTGACTGTGACTTAAGTGAGCATTGTTCATTATCATCGGGCTCATTGCATGCATAAAGATCAAAGTCTTTCTGATTGGTAGGCTCTTCAAGTTGCTGACCATTCTCATCAAAACTTACAAGATTCACCTGCGCTCTAGGTCAGAAACCTGGTGGGTATCCGTGTTTCTTGTGACACCTGTCCACTGTATGAACATTCATCTTGCAATAAATACAGAAAGGCACCTTAGTACTATTCTTACCAAACCTTGGTCTAAAACCCCGACCCGCCATTCTAGGCACAAACAAACCACCATTTACCACTCAAGATAGTTTTCCAGCATAAGCGTTAAACCTAGGTCCTTCACTAACATTCATAACAACAGTGGGGTTGTTTATAAACTGATTCTGAATTAGATCACTGCAACTTTCTCTCAAGTTTCACTGCCATGGCACAGAAAGTCTTCAAATCTGGCAGAGGATTAATTAATAGAACCTAAGATTTCACTGGCTCAAAATCTTCATTAAGGCACTTAAGGAACTTAATCACATAATCATCCTCAATAAACTTGTTGATTGAACTACTAAGATTGCAGACACACCTTTCGCAAGTACAAGTGGAGATAGATTTCAACACAGACAGTTCTTCCCAAATACTCTTCAACTTAGTATAATACTCGGTGACACTTGCATTATTTAATTCCATAGAACTCTTCTTGTAGATCAGACAATCTAAATTAATCTATATTTCCATATCTGAATTTCAAATTGATCCAATAATCTGCGGCATTATCCAACCATACCACAAAGCGCTAACAGAATGATAGGATTCAAAGAGGTGTAAGCAAGAGCAAATATGATCACTAGTCCTAGAGTCTAAAATCCATACGTTTGAGTTTTGAAAACTAGTGTTACCTAATGTTTTGCTAGAGTCAGCAGCCATCTGAGCTGACATTACAGCGTGAGGTGCATTAGTATTGATCCCTGCCTGCTCTAACTCCTTCCTCGCAATCTTGCCACTGTGTTCTTGCAAGAGACTCACAAGCTGTGTATACTGCTCTTGGTTGAGAACAGGTCCTGCCTGTGGCATAGCTGAGCATTATTCATTATCATCATGCTCATAGCACGCATAAGGATCAAAGTCCTTCTAATTGGCAGGCTCTTCGTGTTGCTGACCATTCTCATCAAAACTTACAGATTCACCTACGGTCTGGGTTTGAATCCTTGTGGGCATCCGTGTTTTTTGTAACACCTGCCATTGTATGACCATTCATCTTGCAACAAGTACAGAAAGGCACCTTAGTACTATTCTGACCAAACCTTGGTTTAAAACCCCTACCTGCCATTCTAGGAACAAATGAGCCACCACTTACCACTCCAGATGGTTTTCTAGCATAAGCGTTAAAACTAGGTCCTCCACTAACATTCATAAAAATAGAGGGGTTGTTTATAAACTTATTCTGACTATTAGATTACTGCAACTTCTTCTCAAGTTTCACTACAATGGCAAAGACAGTCTTTAAATCTGGCAGAGGACTAGTTGATAGGGCCTGAGATTTCACTGTCTCAAAATCTTCATTAAGGCCCTTAAGGAAATTAATCACACAATCATCCTCAATAAACTTGTTGATTGAACTACTAAGATTGCAGACACACCCTTCGCAAGTACCAGTGGGTATGCATTTCAACACAGACAGTTTCTCCCAAATACTCTTCAACTTAGTATAATACTCGGTGACACTTGCACTATCTTGTTTAATTCCATCCAACTCTTCTTGTAGATCAGAGAATCTAAATAAATTTACATTTCCATATCTGAATTTCAAATCGTTCCAAATATCTATAGCATTATCCAACCATACCACACTTTGAGCAATACTATAAATTAATGAATTTACTAAACCAGAGCCACCATGTTATTGGCTTTGATCCATGCATTATACCTCCTTGCTCCTTGTGCATGTCTCAAAATTGTGTCGTCTGCAAAGCCAATCTTGTTCTTGGATTCTAGTACTCGTTTAACTGATCTACTCCATCCGTGGTAATTATTGCCATCCATCAATGGTTGAACCAAGATCATAGAAGAATTATCACTAGGATGTATATAGTATGGATACTCTGAAGGATCAACAATCATTGGATTCTGTTTCGATGAAAAAGGCATATCACTATTATTATTTATGAATGTACCAAAATTCATCTCCAATCGCTCTGACACCTTGTGAAATTTCATACATTTAATGATTTAGAAAGGAATCAAGTCAACAAGAAAACAAACAATTACGAATCAAGGAAGAAGAATTGCTGAATAGCAAAGAGAGAAATGAGAGAATTATGGAGGGAAAAATGATACTTCATTCAGTTGGAAAATGTCAAGATAAAGAACTACTAACCGGTAGCGATGCTCAGCCTATTTATAGAAGGTGAAGACGGTGAAATTACATAAAAGCCCTCAACTAACATTTTCTATCACTTTTAAGAGAAGGGCAGAACTACCATTTCTCTTATGTTTTAAACTTCCCGCGGTTCTTCTCTCCTTCTTCACTTTGCTGCACTTCACCCAGCTGTAGCACCCTCTCCGGATTTAATGGGCACACTGTTGTCTCCTCCATCACACGCTCACTCTCAGCGCCCACGTGTCAATTAAACCTCTCACTTGTTGATTGCACATGTTGTTTGGTCATGATTCCTACAATTTCATCCACTTGACTACTTGGATCACACCTTTTCATCTTCCATATCAATACTTCCTTCAGTTTCAACAAAAACACCGAAAAGAAACAAACAGATTGTTTCTTTTTGGAACTCAGAAACCATTCTGGGTTTTTTCTCATCGTTCCGTTATACCTAACTCAAACGCCTAGCAAAGATAAAGTCATACTAAATGTCTGGACAAAGTGAAGGAAAAATAGACAATAGTGAGTTTACCATACACTTGGTAAACATGCTCAGAAGCAATTTCACCACTCAAGTGTAGAATCCTAATAATTTATCACTGGGTATAAAATTGAACAGTGATAATTATCAACTATGGGCTACACTCATGAGGAAGGCGATTGGGGAAAGAGGCAGAAGCCCACATTTCACTAGTGTTCCACCACTGTCGATGGTCACTGACCCAAACTTCATTTTGTGGGAGATTAATTACCATTGCATGTTCACTTGGCTCATACAAAACATTGAGTCTACTTTAGTGAACAATGTCCCACGGTATCCAACCGCAGAGGCAATGTGGGATGGATTGGTGATAACATACGGTGTCGGCCCAGACTTGCATAAAAGGGCCAACTCAATCTGCCAGAATGGAGGTGCACTAGATGACTTTTGGAATAAATTTCAGAATGTATGAATGGAAATCGGCATAAGGGATCCGAATACCATGAAGGATCCGGAAGATTTCACAGTGTACAACAACAAGATTCAGGAACAACAAGATTCAGGAACAACGGTTGTTCCAACGGTTAAACAATCAAAACTTAATAGCTTAAAAATCAATGAAATCACTAAACAAATTATCCAACTACAAGAATAATAAGAGAAACAGTAATTTTGTTATGGTTGAAGAATAACTACTTGTAATCTTGTCAATTAGCTTTTGAACCAATAAAATATACACAATTAGCTTCTAAGGTTAACATCATTACCCCTTCAAATCCTTATATTGAGAATATGATCTACGCATTCAAAGTGTCGAGGAGAATATGTCAAGCACTAGTTGGACTTACGGTTATTTTTTATTTAATGATAGAACTATTATCTGATTTCTTTTTTCTTTTTTTTTTGCTTCATATAATTAACTAATGAAGTCTTTAGAACATCAGTTATAATGTCATAAATTGGCAATGAAGAATATATTACCGGTGAGAAAGTTATGACATAAATTTTTCTAAATATTTCATTGGCCGGATTAATTATTAACAGTGGACATTGATAAACATGATCAATGAACATGAAGACTAGATGTCATTCTTGTTTGACCAAAGGCCAGTTTTTCAGGTCACGTATGTAGGTGCTCTAAAATTAAGGGAGTTTATTGGACTAAACTGCCATTGAGAATACTATACGTGTTTAGCGTCATTAGTTTATTCTCAACTTGAACAAAATGTAATAATCCCTAGACTTGAGATGTACATGCATGAATTGTATTATTTTGATCCTTTTTAACCTAATGTTGAAAGAGGTCTAAATTTAATTAGAGCTTAAATAGTACATGAACTGTAGAGGAAATAAGGTAGTTTCAAGAGACGATTCGTCGCTTTCTTAGATTAGGATGTTTATATCTCAACCACTTGGTTGAAATATAGTGACTTGATAACTACATGGTAATGGCATGATGAATTAGTAATAAGGTCAAATCAATGTAATCCAAAACTAAGAAAATATCATTATTGATAATGACACTTCATGTATCAGTAATAATTTGGATATTACAATAATAATAATTTGGATATTAAAATAAAGAGATTTAAATTACATGATATTTTTTCGTAAGTCATTTATAGTTGATTAACATTTTTCTATAATGTCGAGTAGCGAACAACTGATGCTAAGTTAACGTCGGTTAACATAGTCCGTACGGATTTAGTGCCCTCGTATTAGAAATTTTGAGGGTCATACACAATAGCATGAAGTGCAGAAAAAATTAATTAATTAGTTATTTATTAGTTGGAATGGACTTTTTCAATTAATTGAGTTCCTAGTTATTTTACGGATACAAGTTTAAGAACCAAGTTTTTGCAATTCCCGTATGGAATGAATGAAAGACTTCTTTCTTTTTGTCATTTCTAAGAATTGAATATTAGAAATTGTGGCATGGGTGAACGAATTACTAGCTGATAATTCAAAGGTTTTGGTGGTCCAGTGTTAGACATTAATGGTTCTGATATGTTATTGACGACATTAATTGCAACACACGTATGTATGTGTGTGTCTATATATATATATATGTATCGCTGCTGCCGCTGAATGGCTCCGAAAACTTCGGCGCAATGAAGCACGCCGCCGCCGGCCCTGCGGCGCTGCCGCCGCCGTTGATCATCACTGCAACGTTCCAACGAATTGTTGATTACCTTTCTACGCTTCGACTGATCTTTACGCCCAACTGCAATGGCTTCGACACCACCGCCATCCTTCGCTGCAGTGGTTGCAGGCGAATCCTCTTCACAGCGCATTTCAATATCGCCAAAAACAGTCTCATGTTACAAGGGCATCCCAATGATTTCATTTCTTGATTCGGAGATTGATGCTCTTGCGGCTCCATTCAAGCATTCTTTGGTTGGCACGTTCTGGAATGGCCGACCTCCATTGAAGGTGATCCGTGAGGTATTTGAAAAGATTGGATTTCATCGTGATTTGCGCATCACACTTATAGATCAAACGCATATATTGTTGAATTTTCGGAATGAATCCGATTATTTACGATGTTTTTATCGCCGCTCTTGGCATATATCGGGTTGTCACATGCGTATTACAAAATGGACTATTGATTTTGATCCTGCTACTGATGTTCCAATAGTCCCGGTTCGGGTTGCATTTCCCGGATTACCTATTCGTCTTCATCACCGGGACTCGCTCTTTGAAATAGTTCGTACTATAGGTACACCGATCAAGCTTGACGTTGCGACGGCAGATGGATTAAGGCCGTCTGTCGCATGCGTATGTGTTGAAGTGGATATCTCCCAAGAATTACCTCAAAAAATCTACTTGCAAGCAAAAAATTGGATGCTTTTACGATCTGTGGTTTATGAGGATTTGCGACAGTTTTGCACCTCATGCAGGAGGCTTGGCCATGCAGCTGCGGACTGTCATCCTAAAGACAAGGTGCCTATCCCGCCTCCACCGCCACCGCCACCGCCACGTCCAAGAGCACAACGCTGGACCCCAGTTAAACGGAAGGAAGGCAGCACGGTTGCACCTGCTGCACCTTTGCATCACATTTCAGACGAGGCTCAAACTCAGTCGGCAGAGAACCCAGCTCCTCCAGTTATCGTCCCACCGTCGCATATGGGAGATGATCTGCCGCCTGCTGAGGACCAAACAGCACCCCAGAATTCTGAAACTATTGATATTGGTCACACGTCTGACAATGATTTGCTAGAGCATGATCAGCAACCGGAGATAGCTACAGTAGCTGCAGAAGTGGTCAGGCGTATGGAGATGATTCCTGCATCGCCGGACGACGAGGTTTTACTATCTCCCCTGCAGGATTCTTTAGATAATGCAGAGTTTATTCCCGTTGTTCCTCGCAGAAAGCGTCATGCCAGAAAAGATCTCCCACCTTTACCACCCTCCACAATCCTAACTCGTAGTGCGTCGCATGCCATTCAGGAAAGTGATACTACTGTCTCAATGAATATATTATTCTGGAATATACGAGGCATGCGTGCCTCTCTCATATAGATCTGTTCGCTATGGATATTGGTTTTTCGAATCATTTCTTTTCTCAGTCAGAACATATTTGGTTGTTTTGGCGTGACATGGATTTTCATTTGGTTCGCTCACAGGATCAGCATCAGGTGGTTCACTTTACTTTTTTACTACGACAGCTTCAGCAGCACTTTGTATTATCCGTGGTCTATGGCAACCATGCCGTCTCTGTTCGTCGCTCCCTATGGCATTCCTTGTCTACCTTCTCGGGCTCCAACGACATGCCATGGGTTATTGGGGAAGACTTTAATACTTTCCGATCTCTGGAGGATCATGCAGGACGTTCTCAACCTTCTCTCTCATCCCTGCAGGATTTTAACGATTGCATTGAATCCTGTTCACTCATGTCTCCACAGTTTCATGGGCCGCGATATACATGGACAGATGGTAGAGGACTGGGTCGCGTCCGGCGCAGGCTGGACTGATTATTTTTCAACTCCTCTTTTCAAGATGTATTTGAAGACACACGCCTCTCACACCTACCTCGAGCTACTTCAGATCATACACCACTACTGTTTTCATGCCGATTGGGTACTGCTGAGGGGCGTAGATCTTTTCGCTTTTTAGACTCTTGGTTGCATCATCCTGACTTTCACACTTATATGCGAACTGCTTGGACATCCTATCCAATAACAGGGGGTATGTATGGCTTCTATTCAAAATTGCACCGCCTGAAGAAGGATATACAGAGATGGAATAAGGAAATATTTGGGAACATCTTTTCCAAAGTTCAGCATGCGGAATTGGTTATGACACAAGCGGAGCATGCTTGGGACGCTGACTCTTCAGAATCAAATCGACAGATATACCATAAGGCAAAGGCAGAATATCTTCAAGCCCTATTATATGAGTTTCATTTTTTGAAGCAGAAGGCACGAGTTCGATGGCTACAAGATGGGGATGCCAATACCCGCTATTTCCACTCTATAGTGAAAGGTCGGCGTACTCATCTGCGCATACAGCAGATCCGTACATCTGATGGCAGATTATGCTCTGATATAGCATCTATTAAAGGTGAAGCAGTATCTTTTTACACCTCCTTGTTTATGCGGGAACACACGCATACTTATGAGGCAGTGCTTAACAACATCCCATCCATAGTTACAGCGGAGGACAATTTGATGCTTACAAAAGTGCCTACAAAAGAGGAAGTTAAGACATCAGTCTGGCATTTAGACCCTCACAGTGCTGCAGGACCTGATGGATTCAATGGTAACTTTTATCGTTCGTGTTGGTCAATAATTTGTTCTGATGTGGTTAAGGCTGTACATGAATTTTTTCTTGGAATCCCTCAGCCTGCTGTCATGGCAAGTGCGCTTATCACATTAATCCCTAAAAAGCCGTCGCCAGACACGTTTAGCGACTTTCGGCCTATCTGTCTCATTAATTTCCTGAGTAAAGTCTGCACGCGAATCTTGGCTACCAGACTTAATACTCTGCTCCCACAGCTAATTTCGCCGGAGCAAACCGGCTTTCTTCCAGGCTCAGATATTTCTACGCAAGTACTGATGGCCAGAGAGATGATAAATATGTTGGATAAAGGAGGTCCACAACTCTGCTTGAAGTTAGATATGATGAAGGCCTTTGACCGTGTAAGCTAGGAATATCTTGAGAGGTTGCTCCGTTCTTTTGGATTTTCAGAGTTTGTCATTCGCCTCGTTTTGAATCATTTGAGTGCCACCACATTATCAGTTCTAGTTAATGGCCAGCCTACAAAATCTTTTCGGCCATGCAGGGGAGTTAAGCAAGGGGATCCTTTATCTCCTTTGCTTTTTATTCTTTTGTCTTAAGGCTTTAGCAGGGGGTTAAAATCTCTTGTCGCATCGGGTGTTCTACAGCCTTTTCGTCTGGGTAGGGTTCCTTTCACTATTACCCACTTAGCCTATGCAGATGATCTGTTGGTTTTCTTACGGGGTACACAGCGTAATCTTCGCCGCTTCCATTCTTTCCTAGCACAGTATGAAAATGCCTCTGGTCAAAAGATAAATTTTCAGAAAAGTAGCTTCATTCCATCCGCTGCAATTACGTCACAGCAGCATCATACCTATGAGTCTATCACGGGCATGAGGGCTTCACATCTACCGTTTCGGTATCTTGGTTCCTATCTGCATAAGGGCATTAACAGATCCAGCTACTATGTTTCCTTATTACAGCACATAGATGATCGTCTACATGGTTGGCACTCAAAGTTATTATCTGCTGCTGGCCGACTAGTTTTGTTGCGCTCAGTTATATCTTCTTTACCTTTACACATTCTCGCAGCAGGAGGGCTGCCCAAGTCAGTAATTCACATCATACATCGTAAAATGGCGACTTTTTATTGGGGCAATAGACATCATTGGGTATCCTGGGCTACTATTTCAACACCCCGGGAGGAGGGCGGATTGGGCATTCGGAACTTATGTGTTCTACAAAAAGCGTATCAGTGTAGAATTTGGTGGTCGTATCAACAACAACAAACACTTTGGAGTACTTATACACATGCTAATTATGGTCGCCGCGGTGATTACCTGCCTCGCCTACCAGACTCCCCGGTGTGGAAACTTATTTGCAGGATTCATCCTATCTGTTAGGCACACACAGATGAACAGGCAACACATCTTACATGGACTCCAACGCCATCTGGGGAATTCTCTTTGCGTAGTGCATATGACATAAGTCGACTATCTGGTTTATCGCTACTCTCGGCAAGGTTTATTTGGTTTAAACATCATTCGCCTACCACTCAGATATTCCTATGGCGAATTTTTCATTTGGCGTTACCTTTTGAAGACTATATTTGTAAGTTTTTTGTTGCCCGTCCATCCCAATGCCTATTTTGTAAGCAGGAGTCTGCTACGGTGGATCATATATTCTTATACTGTTTGGATATTCGGCCGATATGGAGTTATTTTACCAGCGAGCTACACTGCCCTATCCCAACATCCTTGAGGCTTCGTCAGTATTTACTCTCCTGGTGGTATCGCTCAAATTCTTCTTCTTTCCTTGGAGTATTGAAGATCATCATCCCAGCAATCATTGTTTATTCGATATGGCGCACTTATGCATCACTGATATATGGTGAGTCACACATTTTCTCGCTTATATCCTTAAAGTTTACCATACAGTATGATATATCCATGTGGTGCAAATCTATCACGGGAACCAAATTGCTGGCTGATCCGCACCACCCTTTTGCTTGGCTACCTCCGCTTTGGAGTCCACGTCCAATTTTGGTGCGATGGAGGTTACCGCCATCTGGTCGTTTTAAATTAAATACGGATGCAGCGGTTAGAAGACACTATAGTGCAGGTGGCGCTATTTTGAGAGACCATGCTGGCGTATGTCTAGGTGCGGTATCCTTTAGATTACCACCAAGTTCTCCTATTCAGGAAGAGATACAGGCAGCATTATTTGGAGTATTGTTTTTTCTGCCTCTATATCGGTCGATCATTCTAGAATCAAATTGTGCAATGCTTGTATCACGATTATACCACCCTTAGATGGTGTTCGGCAACTATTATCTTCAATTACTACACACATTAGTGCAGCTACATCGATTAGACTATCATTACATTTACAGAGAGGAAAACATGGCGGCACATTATCTGGCGCAGAATGCTATGCTCAACCCCTGCACTCAAATCTACACTTCCCGCTCTCTTCCGCAGTTAGCTCGTAGTTCCATCTCGTTGGATATTTCTTCAGTGCATTTGCACGTGCCGTGACCTGTCTAAGTCTTCCATATGGATTGGCATCAGCTGCATTTCCCTGCCTGTGCCCTTTAGGGCTCGGGCAGGTTCGGTATGATTTATTCCTTATTGGCTTCCATTATTTCTCATTGTTGGTTGATTGCTCTTACCGTTGCTTCATTATGTATTTCTGGATGGATTGGACATTGTCTTACCTCACTTGCGTGGCACCCGGCTGAGACGCTGCCCGCATGCTGGTTAGCTGCATTGGACCCCAACTTGGCGGGCCACAAGCTGTGCCTTTTTCATGTCTTCCGTATGGATTGGCACATTCTCCCTTTCTCTGCCCGGCCCAATAATTGGGGCAGGCAGGCTTGGTATGATTTTCTTACTGGTTGCCACTGATCTTTCATTATATACTGTCTATCTGCTTCACTCAGCACATATTCTCTTTTTGGCGTGGTATGTCTTGCCATTGTTTGCTGACCGAGTTGTTTATGTGTATCTGACTGCTGGGACGAGGTATTTCTACATGCAAGCACGTGGTCCTTTACGGTTACAAGTCTTCCATGTGGATTGGCATTTTACAATTACATCTGCCGGTGCCTTATTGTGCATCGGCAGACTTGGTATGTTTCCCATTCTTTTTGCCTGGATCTCTTCAGTGTGTCATCTATGTTACATTTACTCAGCCATGTATTTCTTTTGTGCATGGACACAACGTCTCTTTTTGGTCTGCTTTGTCACTGGCGGCTCTGCTCTCTCTGTTGGAACGAGGACTCATCAACGGCGAACCTCTGCAGGATGTCCTCGCTATTTGCGACTTTTGTACTCACTTTGGATTGTAATTTATTTATTTCTTCACGGTAGCGTATATCAGCATTCCATCTATATAAATATGTACGCTTTTTCCTTCGCTAAGGTTTTATCCACAAGGGTGGTTTTACTTGGCAAGGTTTTAATGCGGCATATCATATATATTTGGATGTTTGATAATCATACACTACTACTTTCGTTTTGTACTCTTTTTGTAATAAGGTTTCCCTCCGCCACAAGTGAGGGATTTTAATAATAACAAATTTTCCTTTAATATATATATATATATATATATATATATATATATATGTATGTATGTATCTGTGTCATTTAGGAGTTATTCAATATTGTTGTTGAAGGAGGTGAAGAAATGCAGCTGATGATATATATATATGTGTCATTTAGGAGTTATTCAATATTGTTGTTGAAGGAGGTGAAGAAATGCAGTTGATGATATATATATTTGTGCCATTTAGGAGTTATTCAATATTGTTGTTGAAGGAGGTGAAGAAATGCAGCTGATGATATATATATCTGTGTCATTTAGGAGTTATTCAATGTTGTTGTTGAAGGAGGTGAAGAAATGTAGCTGATGAGTTCAGCTGGAATTTAGTCGAACATATTTGATCAAAACAAAAACACCTGCTTGCAAGCTGATTGGAAGAAACGTGAAGTTACTAAATGTTGTGAGGCAGTTAGGACTGCCGTGTAGAATTGAAATTGATGGATTGAGGTGAATCTGACACGTGGGAATCAGTTATCTTGACTTGAGCATGCCATGGCATGAGAGCTGCGCTGTGCAGGGAAGAAGGAATGCATCAAAGTGGCGGGAATGTTTAAAATGAAGAAAATGACTGATATACCCATGGTTGATAAATTGATCAGCAGTAGTAGTTTTTACCAATACTACTATAAAGTACCCGTTGTAACTGCTACCAAGCAATAGAATAATATCTTCCTTCCTTCTCTCAGTTGATTTCCAATACTGGAATTCCATTTTAGCTCTCAGCTCTGTTCCTCTCAGTTTCGTTATTCCTCGTTCATTGCTTTATGAATTTGTTGTGATTATCTGCATGTGAGAAAACTGACATGGTATCAAAGCGTTTTTCTTTTGATTCTTAAATTTTTGAGTGCTTGAATTGTTGCGTGAAGTTTATGGCTTCGACTTCGATCAAGTTTGGTTCCATAGATCCTACGGAGGATCCTGTGTACATTCACCTAAGTGACAGTCCATCACTAGTTCTTGTACAATCGCTCTTGACTTCTCAGAACTACCATGGCTGGAGGCAAAACGTTTGAAGACCTTTGGAGGCTAAGAACAAAACAGGTATCATTGATGGTACAGTACCTAAACCGCTTAAAGGTGAGCGTAAGCACAATGCTTGGATCAAAGCAAACATCATGGTGGCCTCTTGGATTACAAACTCAGTTAGTCCATCAATTGCCCAAAGCATAATATGGATTGACAATGTTGTGGAGATCTGGAAGCATTTGAGACTTAGGTATGGTAAAGCGGATGCATTTAGACTTTCTGATATGCAGGAGGAATTTTATTCAATCAAACAAGAAACATTGATTGTTATTGATTACTATACGAAGCTTAAGACTGTTTGGGAGGAATTGAGTGTCTTACAATCGTTACCTTCTTGCACCTGTAATAGATTCACCTGTAATATTACTACTCAAAGAAGTAAGTATGTGGAAGATGATTTTGTGATAGAGTTTTTGAATGGATTGTCGGATGAATATGAGCATGTAAAGTCACAAGTCCTACTAATGAGTCTCTTACCAGACATTAATTTTGGCTTCACTATGGCAGTTAAATATGAGAGAAAAATTGTATATTCACATTGACAAGGATCGTTTGTAAACAATATTTCACCTGTTCTAAATATAGAAGATAAACAGTCAGTATTTATAGGACAGATGTCTGGATTTCCAAGATCCCAGGGAACCAGACAGAGTGTACTTGGAAATAGACAATCAGAGAATTTTAGAAGAGATGGTGGTCAAGTACAGAAGTCTGTGAGCGGCAAATGTCATGTATGTACTTATTGTGATTCCACAGGACATATTGTGGATAAATGCTACATGAAGCATGGCTATCCACCAGGATACAAGCCAAAAGGAAGGACAAAATTGTGTAATGATGAGTCTCAATGCCATGATGGAGATCATTTTGATGAAACAAGAGGAAACCAGCAAGTGATGTCATAGCAAGTCATGGCATCACAGATGCCATCAGTCTTCACACATGATCAATATATGCAGTTGATGAACATGCTTAAAGATCATCAACAGAGAAACTGTAGTGAGAAAGGACTTCAAGGAGAAGGAGAGGAGTCCTTGCATACCGTAATGTCAGCCCAGAAAATGCCTTCCTCTGGTAAGACAACAGGTAATGTAGTATGCAGAAACTTAAACATATGGATATTAGACTCAGGTGCAAGTGACCATGCTTGTTCTTCTCTCAACCTCTTTGATTCCTCTCAGTATGTTAATTCATTACAAGTGAAATTGCCTAATGATCTTCTTGTTGATGTGATGCACATTGGTACAGCAACAATTAACCACCATATCTTCAGCTAAACAATGTATTCGGCATCCCTTCATTTCATTTCAATTTAATTTCTCTTAGCAAACTTGCAAAACAAAATCAATTCAATATTCTCTTTCATTCTGACCAATGTTTCATTCATGACAGGAAATCTATGAGGATGATTGGTTAAGCCAAAGTGAGCTAAGGATTATACAAATTCCATAGTTCATCAAAGCAGTCAGACAGAAGCAATAACAATAGTTAGTCACCTTCTTCCAGTTCTATTCTTGCAGCTCACAATGTTTCAGAGTCCAAGTCATCTCTATGTGACTCAAAGCTTGGACATATGTCAAGCTTTAGGATGAGAGAAGTCCACAAGAAAAATCTTGAAGTTGATGCTATCTCTGCTTCCACCCCTTGTCATATTTGTCCCCTTGCTAAACAAAAGAAACAACCGTTTCATGTCTCAGTTTCTAATTCTGCATCCATTTTTTCTTTGCTTTATGTAGACATATGGGGTCCAAAGAAGTACCCCACAATGTATCATCGACGTTTTTTTCTTACTATAATGAGATTACAGTAGATACACTTGGGTTTACCTACAGAGACAAAGTCTGAAACTAGTGGAATTTCGCAAAGCTTCTGTACATATGTGTCTGTTCACTTTGAAAAGAATGTCAAAACTATTAGAACAGACAATGGCCTTGAATTTGAGATGAATGCATTCTTTGCTGCCAAGAGAATTATACATCAGACTAGCTCTATATATACTCTTGAACAAAATGGCCTTGTTGAAAGGAAATACCAACATATTCTTAATGTGGCCAGGGTTTTGAATTTCAGTCCAATTTGCCTATACATTATTTGGGTTTTTGTATACAACATGCAGTCTACCTAATCAATCTTACATCCTCATCTGTCATAGCCAACAAAACACCCTTCGAACTATTATTTTCTAAAACACCTTCATATCATAACCTCAAAGTCATTGGATGTCTGGCATGTGTACTTAATGCCAACCCAAATAAAGGAAAATTTGATCCTAGATCCAAAAGATGTCTGTACCTTGGCCAATCTCATACATCCAAAGGGTATATTCTACAGGACTTAGTCACTAAAGATGTGGTAGTATCCACAAATGTGGAGTTTGATGGACAATGTTACCATTTCTCATCTCATCCGGTTGAACAGCAGTTAGTGCCTTCAGATCATTCACTAAGGCATGACTCTGATACATCCGTATTACATCATGACACTCCCTTGTTCTCTCAACCCATTATCTCTGCACCATCTACGGACTTGAATCAGCCCATCATCACTCATGATTCCTCCATGTCATCCTATTCTCCTACGAACACCCCTATGTCAAATAAACAATCTCCTTTGGCTTCTTTATCCGCATCTGTCCCTTCATCACCTCAGAATCAGATTCCTATTACGGCCATTGACATTCCCTTGCCTATTCATTCCACTGGTAGACCCACTAGACTGAAAAGGACTCCATCATATCTACAGGATTATTGCTGCAATAAAACACTAGCCTCTCCCAGTCATAATTCACATCTTCACCTTAGCACTCCTCATTCTCTGAGCCAATGTTTTCCTTTGAAATCACAAACACCTAAGCATAAAGCATATGTTGTGGCCTCTAGTATACATACAGAACCTGCAAATCACACAGAGGCAGCCAGTTCCTCAGTTTGGCAGGAGGTTATGCAGGCTGAGATAGCAGCACTTGAGGCCAATCATACATGGAAACTGGTACACCTACCCCCTTGAAAGTAGGCTATTGGATGCAAAGGGGTCTATAAAATAAAATACCAAGCAGATGGCACTCTGAAGAGATACAAAGCTAGGTTGGTGGCCAAGGACTACACACAACGATATGGAATTGATTACCAAGAGACATTCTCACCAGTAGCTAAAATGACAACGGTTACAATGGTTCTAGCACTTGCATCCAGTAAAGGTTGGTATCTCCATCAACTTGATGTCAATAATGCTTTCTTGCATGGAGATTTACATGAGGAGATATATATGGTGCCTCCACCAGGTCTGGTTTTAGATGATTGTAGCGTTGTATGTAAGCTGTAGAAGTCGCTCTATGGACTTAAGCAACCTAGCCGTGAATGGAATGCCAAATTAACTACTTTCCTCCTTTGTAAAGGATTCACACAACCCAAGAATGACTACACACTGTTCATATGCACAACTCAAACTCATTTTCTTCTGGCATTGGTTTATGTAGATGATATTATTTTGACATCATCCCGGTTATCAGACATTCAGCAACTGATATCTGAACTCAATTCTTAGTTCAAAATTAAAGATCTTAGTGACCTTATGTAATTCGTAACTATTGAAGTAGCCAGGTCACAGGGAGGCTGGTGATCAATCAAAGGAAATATGCGTTAGGACTGTTAGAGCAAACTGGCTTCTTGGGGTCTAAGCTAGCCAAGACACCTGATGCGTGCAACTCGTGGGCTCCAACAATTCCACCTTCCAAACGTCCTTCACAAGGGTTAGGCACAAGGAAGAAGACTTCCCCTTGATTCCTTAATGAATAAAACGTATGGATTAAGAATGAGCAAGACCAACACTTCAAGATGGTCGTTGATCAGGCAAACCAATATGGCCCTCCTGGACGGCACCTTTAAGCAATGGCAACACCTTCAATATGCTCAACTTTGAAGGATCTTAACCTAGGTTTTTAATGCAAAACCAAGAAAACAAAGTATCACACAAAGTGAATGAAATATCAAGAATTGTCATTCATCAGAAGGTGAGATTACAATCAGCCAAAGGGGTCTATTTATAGGCCTTTAACCCACGCCTATCAGCCTTTAAATGACCAGATTTTGTTTCAAAATAAGCTAGCTAATAATGTTTGAAACTTGAAAACTATTTGAATTCAAAAAGTAAAACAAATCCTAGCTAAAATTTGAATTGCTTGCAAGGTGTCATCCCTTCTATCTTCAGCCGTGTATGTGGACCAAAATGGAGCCTTGGAGGAGCTGATTTGATGAGTAGGATATGCTTGATCTTGTTTTCAAAAGTTTGGATGAGGTTTGACTTCAAGTTGAGATTGAATTTTGAGTGCACTTTGAATTTGATCCTAGGATATCCTTAATCCTTCTAGCCGTTTTTGATGAGTGATGAGGGTCTTGAAAAATCTGATTTGATGAGGATAAGGTGGTTGGGGTTGAATTCAAAGGATGGTTGAAGATTTAATCCAAATGGAGTTTGAACTTGAATTCAAACTTGATTCAATTTTTGTGTTGTTGATTTATCCTCCAAAATGGCGTGTATATCAAGAAGATAGGAGCTGAAATCTTCTTCAACTTTAAATCTCAAATTGGTTGAAACTTGAATTCAAATTATGATTGATCATTATCCATTTGTTTCAAACATGGCCGGCCCCCCCTTTGTGGATAATTGAGATGATTTTGATTTCAACTTGATCAAGAGACTCTATCTTGGACACTTTTGAATTTGTCTTAGCATAGACAAACATTCTCTTCGAATATTCTCTTGAAACATTCTCTTCAACATTCTCTTCAAACATTCTCTTGAACATTCTCTTCAAACATTCTCTTGAAACATTCTCTTGTACCTAATTTACCTACAAAGCAAATACATAAAACTAAGATCACACGACACAAAATAAAATCCAAAAACAAAGAATGTAGGCGTGCATGTGATACATGCTCAAGTTGAAGGTTCAATGAAATGAACCCAAGGAGTCTTAGGTTCATCTTGAACATGCTTGTACAAGAAGGTGGCAACTTGATGACAAAGTTCCTTTGCCCTCCTTCTTGTCATAGGACCTTTGACCTCTTGATGGGGCCCTTGATCCTCATCGGACCCTTGATCCTCATCAATCCCCCCCTCCTCAAAAGGATTCGTCCTCGAATCAAAAAGGTCATCGTTGAAAGGGGTGAGGTCAGCAACATTAAAAGTAGGTGAAATTGAACCATACCTGTCGGGAAGATCAAGGATGTATGCGTTGTCACCTATGCGTTTCAATACTTTAAAGGGTCCATCTCCTCGAGGCAACAATTTTGACTTTCTTTCATTGGGAAAACTTTCCTTGCGCAAATGTAACCACACTAAATCTCCAGGTTTAAACACAACTCTTTTCCGATGTTTGTTAGCTCGTCTTTCATAAGCTTTGTTTTTCTTTTCTAGCTGTGTTTTAACTTGTTCATGCAGTTTCTTTATGGTGTCTGCTTTTTGCTTACCGTCAAGACTAGAACGTTCATGCACGGGAATAGGAATCAAATCAATGGGAGACAAGGGATTAAAGCCATACACGATTTCAAATGGACTATGCAAAGTACCGTGATGGACACTCCTATTATATGCAAATTCGATATATGGTAAACAATCTTCCCAATGTTTAATGTGTTTTTGCAAAATGGCACGCAAAAGTTGAGAAAGAGTACGATTAACGACTTCAGTTTGTCCATCCGTTTGTGGGTGTGCGGTGGTGGAAAATAACAACTGTGTACAAAGTTTAGCCCACAAAACACGCCAAAAATGACTCAAAAATTTCGTATCTCTATAACTTACAATTGTACGTGGCATGCCATGTAATCTAACAATTTCTTTGAAGAACAAATCAGCAACATGCGTGGCATCATCAACTTTCCTACATGCAATGAAATGTGCCATTTTTGAAAATCGATCAACCACAACATAAATGCTATCGCGTCCTCTCCGAGACCTAGGAAGTCCTAAAACAAAGTCCATAGAAATGTCAATCCAAGGGGAATCAGGGACGGGTAAAGGCGTGTAAAGGTCATGTGGTTGGGACTTGGATTTGGCTTGTTTGCAAGTGATGCAATTACCACACAACCTCTCGACGTCTACTCTCATGTGGGGCCAATAAAAATGTTCTTTAAGAGTCTCAAGGGTTTTGAACACTCCAAAATGACCCATTAAACCTCCCACATGGGCTTCTCTGGTCAATACTTCTCGTAGGGATGATTGGGGAACGCACAATTTTTGTTCTTTGAAAAGATATCCCTCATGTATGTAAAATTTCCCAAATGGTGCTTCTTTATATGCCTCGAATATGGTGCCAAAGTCATGGTCATTGGGGTACAAGTCCTTAAGTGATTCAAATCCTAAGAAGCGTGAAGATAATGTAGTCACTAACATGTATCTCCTAGAGAGGGCATCGGCAACTATATTATCCTTTCCTTGTTTGTACTTAATCACGTAAGGGAATTGTTCTATGAACTCTACCCATTTGGCATGTCTTTTGTTCAACTTTCCCTGCCCTTTAAGATACTTAAGGCTTTCGTGGTCAGTGTGGATCACAAACTCTTTAGGTTGAAGGTAGTGTTGCCAAGTTTGTAGGGATCTCACAAGGGCATAAAGTTCCTTATCATAGGTAGAGTAATTCAGTGTGGCTTCTTTCAACTTTTCACTAAAATAGGCTATGGGTTTCTTACTTTGGGTCAAAACTACGCCTATACCCACTCCACTTACATCACACTCGATCTCAAAGGTCTCGTCAAAATTTGGTAGCCTAAGTATGGGTGCAGTGGTCAGCCTACGTTTAAGTTCGTCAAATGCCAGTTGTTGTGGCTCGTCCCACCGAAAAGGCACATTTTTTTTGACAATTTCGTTTAGGGGTGCAGCTATGGAAGAAAAATCTTTGACAAAACGTCTATAAAAGCTTGCTAATCAATGAAAACTGCGAACTTCCCCTACATTCTTAGGTATAGGCCACTCCACAATTGACCTAACCTTTTCTTCATCCATCTCTACTCCCTCAGCCGAAATGACCAAGCCTAGAAAAACTACACGTTCTAAACAAAAGGAGCACTTCTTAAAGTTGGCGTAAAGTTGTTCTTGCTTAAGCTTTTCAAAAACGGCTCTAATGTGGTCAAGATGATCTTCTATGGTGTGGGAATAGATTAGGATATCATCGAAATAGACAACGACAAAGCGTCCTATGAACGCACGTAAGACTTCATTCATTAGCCTCATAAAGGTACTAGGGGCGTTGGTGAGCCCGAAGGGCATCACTAACCACTCATAGAGCCCAAACTTGGTTTTGAATGCAGTCTTCCACTCGTCCCCTTCTCGAATGCGTACCTGGAAGTACCCTTGCTTAAGGTCGATTTTGGTGAAGAATTTGGATCCGTGCAACATGTCTAACATATCGTCTAGCCTAGGTATGGGGTACCTATACTTGACGGTAATCTTGTTTATGGCTTGGCAATCGGTACACATTCTCCACGTTCCATCCTTTTTTGGTACTAAAATGACGGGGACGGCAGATGGGCTCAGACTCTCTCGAATTTGTCCACTAGCTAGGAGCTCTTCTACTTGCCTTTGGATTTCTTTGGTTTCTTCGGGGTTGGCTCTGTAGGCTGGGCGATTGGGTAACACGGCTCCTGGAACAAAGTCGATTTGGTGTTCTATTCCTCTAATGGGTGGTAATCCGGATGGTGGTTCGGAGGGAAATAGAACTTCATATTCTTGGATAAGGGACGCAACTGAGGTAGGTAAGTCTGGTGGGAGTTCTTCAAGGGCAAGCTGACACGACTTTGGAATGATGATGAGGACGGTTTGGTTGTTATAAAGTGCATGTGTAACCTCTCTTTTCTTTGCGAAATACCCACACTTCTTTTTGGAGTCGTTGACACTTAGGGGCACTACCTCTTTTCCCATGCTCTCGTGTTTTTTGTTCTCACTTTCATACACTCCACAAATTTTTTTTCGGCTTCTTTTTCCTTAGGATCGGCTCTAGACTTGGACATGCGTTGGTGATCCTCGTGGACTTTGTGTGGTGGAAGCGCATGCAGTTTGTACAATTTGCCATTCAATTTGAAAGAATAACGATTCAAATAACAATCATATGTCACATGTCGATCAAATTGCCATGGCCTACCAAGTAAGATATGACTAGTGCATTGGTGCGACATCACATAAAACATCATCTTTGTAACTACCAATGCTAAGAGAAATCAAAACTTGTTTACTTACACTAACTTCTCCGCAGTCATTTAGCCATGCAAGTTTGTAAGGGTGCGGATGATTAGTCATAGGCAAATTCAGTTTTCTTACTAATTCAATGCTAGCCACATTCGCACAAGAACCGGAATCAATGATCATGGTGCACACTTTACCATTTATCATGCAATGAATATGGAAAATGTTTTCTCTATGTTGTTTGTGATCATCTAATTTCGGATATGCATTTAAAGCTCTACGCACAACAAGAAACTCCTTAGTGTCAAAATCATCTAATGCGCTTAGATCTTCTTCAGGTTAAATTTCATTATCATGCTCAGACTCGTTTTCATGCTCGGACTCGGACACATATTCGTTTGTCTCTTCAATTAACATGATTCTTTTTTGCATTAGGACATTCTTTTCCTATGTGACCACGTCCTTGACATTTATAACATTTAATGTCTCTAAACCTGTTTGAAGGATCCGAAGAATTGCCAGTAGGAGCCTTTTGTTGGGTGCGTTCATCTTTCCTTTGTGTGGATTGCACACGATTATCCATCCTTTGCGATGATCCTTGGTCACGCGTTTGGCCTCCTGTAGGCCGTGACCTTCCTGTTCCTGAAGGCTTGCTGTGAAATCTTAACGAAGATTGATTAGTACGATAATTGTAATTGAAATTAGAGGAGTTACGTACCTTTAATTGTGCTTCAATCTTTTCATCCATATGGACCATGGTTGTGAGGTCGAGGTAAGGTTGAAGGTCAACCTTTTGCGCAATCTCCCTGTTTAAACCATGTAAGAATCGAGCCTTGGTGGCTTCTTCAGGTTCCTGCAAGTTAGACCTCTCCAACAAAATTTCTAACTCTTTATAGTACTCGTCTACACTTTTGGAACCTTGTCGTAAGTTATGCAAACTCGTGAAAATAGAACTCTCATAATTGTTTGGAATAAAACGTTGTCGCATTTCAAACTTCATTTCTTCCCAAGTGGCGATTGGGGGTTGTCTCGTCTTAGTTCTATTTCGACACAAATTCGTCCACCAATTAAGTGCATAACCAGAAAATTCAATGGAAGCATACCTCACTTTTTGCAATTCACTATAATTGGTACAAGAAAAGATCAAATCCACTTTCGTTTCCCATTCTAAATATTCCTCCGCATTACTTTTACCATAAAACGTGGGAATACTTATTTTGGGTTTGAAAAAATCGTCATCTGTGGGAAAAGGGGATTTTGGCGTCTATGGTAACCACGAGGATGGTGGTCATCAAAGTCATAATCATCATGCTCAAAGGGAATGTAATCATCATTGTACCTTCTTGGAACGTACCTTCTTGCTTGTGTAGGAGGGGCAAACCGTCTTGCTTCGGTGTGTGAGGTCGAATGTTATCGTCCTCAAATTCTTCTGGAGGATGGCGCCGTGGTTGTGGTAGGGGTACGGCCCTGCTTGTTCCTTGGCCATCACTCGTTTTGTAGCTTCTCTCCACGTCTTCCAAGCGATGCTTGATTATCTCATTGTCGTGCATGAGTTTCTTAAGCATCTCCAGCATTTTTTGTTGAGTATTGTCAACAGTTTCGGCTTCTTTAGACTTGCTAGATGCGGAATTGCTGCTGGCCATTGTACCTAAGGAATTGAATGAAAACAAAGGGAAAAAGAAAGAAGCAAACTAACACAAAGACAAACAAACGTTAAGGAATTAGTAAAAAAAAATAAGCTATGAACACTCTGTTTTCGATTCTTTTCACTCTCTTACCACTTTGGTTCTTGAATAACGTGAAGTTAAGAAGTCTCAAAGTGATCAATAAGGAAGTGTATTGCCAAGCCTTCTTCGAATCACAATGTTCTCCGCTTGTTTCTTCCTTCTTTTTGCTTTCAAGTTGCACCAATTAGTATCAAAATAGAATCAATTGAAATGAACACAAACTTGAACTTTATACTAAGATTCAAAGAAAATAAGCAACCAAAGTTGATGTATAAGGCTGAACCAAAGATAAACCAAGGGTTGTCGTGGGCAATCTTTAGTCAATTTTGATTCTATGCACTTATTATCCACAAAATGGTTCAAGTCATGCAACAATCGA
This sequence comes from Eustoma russellianum, assembly GCA_036186865.1. Classification (NCBI taxonomy): domain Eukaryota; kingdom Viridiplantae; phylum Streptophyta; class Magnoliopsida; order Gentianales; family Gentianaceae; genus Eustoma; species Eustoma russellianum. Next base: position 35,402,951 of record AP025045.1, read on the forward strand.
GCAACCAAGTGTGTGATTGGTTTAGGAAGATGAAGAAATGGATGATTGGGTATAGTGGACGGCAATGTGGGGTAATATGGTATCCAAGGTTTGCAAGTCGTACCAAAAATTTTCTACGCAATTCACAAACGTTTTGCCCTTTTTCTTTGCTCTTGTTCTTTTGTTTTTCTTTTTCTTCCTTGCTATTTCAATTGAGCAAGGTTCAGATTCTCCCTTTTTTTTTGACTAAGGGCAGAATTGGAATGTCACTTGTTTTGCACTTAGCACTTACGTTTTTGGACAGAATAGTGCAATGTATTTAAAATGCAATTTGTATCTTGGACTTGCAACAAAAATAACCTTGGAAAGTGAAGGAATTGGTTAAGGCCGATTAGGGTAGGGGTAGGGTTTTTTGATTTAGGGTTTTGTTTGAACGGTTTGGGAACTTTAGAATCTGATTGTATTTGGTGAAATTGGTTTGGGGGTTTTTGTTTGGGGTGTATATAGGGTTATTTGGGATCAGGTTGGTGAGTTTTAGGGTTGGGTTAGGGTGGGGCTGGTTGGGCCGTGGGGGGGGGGGGGGTGGGGCTGGTTTAATTTTTTTTTTGAGTTTGGTTGGTGTTGCAAATGGGTTGTGAAGACAAGCACACGTAGGATTACTAGATTTATAGCATGAAGTCAATCACAATGCGAATCATAAGAAGCATACAATCATCACCAACTAAAAGCTTCGGTAGCAACAAGATGATTTGAAACCGAGGTAGCTTTATAGGCTGATGGTTGGACTATTTTAAAGAAAGCTGAATGTAACCTAAAATGCAACGAATCCTAATTTGTTCAAGTTTGAATGACTCAAAATAAGATTGTGATGCGAAAAAGAAATAAAGGAAATGACACTTGAATGATGAAAAGCAAAATGCAGCAACGTGTAAGGAATCAAAGAAATATTTTTTTTTGTTTTGGACGTTTTTTTTAATGAATGAGATGCAAGACAAATGGCGTGTAGAGGGAGGAGTAGAAGAAGGACACAACTGAACTTGAAATGACTAGACTCAAACGAAAAGGAAATGATAGATGGTGGAATAGAGTAACCTGCGCTCTGATACCAATTTGATGCGTGCAACTCGTGGGCTCCAACAATTCCACCTTCCAAACTTCCTTCACAAGGGTTAGGCACAAGGAAGAAGACTTCCCCTTGCTTCCTTAATGAATAAAAAGTATGGATTAAGAATGAGCAAGACCAACACTTCAAGATGGTCGTTGATCAGGCAAACCAATATGGCCCTCCTGGACGGAACCTTTAAGCAATGGCAACACCTTCAATATGCTCAACTTTGAAGGATCTTAACCTTGGTTTTTAATGCAAAACCAAGAAAACAAAGTATCACACAAAGTGAATGAAATATCAAGAATTGTTATTCATCAAAAGGTGAGATTACAATCAGCCAAAGGGGTCTATTTATAGGCCTCTAACCCACGCCTATCAGCCATTAAATGACCAGATTTTATTTCAAAATAAGCTAGCTAATAATGTTTGAAACTTGAAAACTATTTGAATTCAAAAAGTAAAACAAATCCTAGCTAAAATTTGAATTGCTTGCAAGGTGTCATCCCTTCTATCTTCAGCCGTGTATGTGGACCAAAATGGAGCCTTGGAGGAGCTGATTTGATGAGTAGGATATGCTTGAGCTTGTTTTCAAAAGTTTGGATGAGGTTTGACTTCAAGTTGAGATTGAAATTTTGAGTGCACTATGAATTTGATCCTAGGATATCCTTAATCCTTCCAGCCGTTTTTGATGAGTGATGAGGGTCTTGAAAAATCTGATTTGATGAGGATAAGGTGGTTGGGGTTGAGTTCAAAGGATGGTTGAAGATTTAATCCAAATGGAGTTTGAACTTGAATTAAAACTTGATTCAATTTTTGTGTTGTTGATTTATCCTCCAAAATGGCGTGTATATCAAGAAGATAGGAGCTGAAATCTTCTTCAACTTTAAATCTCAAATTGGTTGAAACTTGAATTCAAATCATGATTGATCATTATCCATTTGTTTCAAACATGGCCGGCCCCCCCTTTGTGGATAATGGAGATGATTTTGATTTCAACTTGATCAAGAGACTCTATCTTGGACACTTTTGAATTTGTCTTAGCATAGACAAACATTCTCTTCGAATATTCTCTTGAAACATTCTCTTCAACATTCTCTTCAAACATTCTCTTGAAACATTCTCTTGAACATTCTCTTGAAACATTCTCTTGAAACATTCTCTTGTACCTAATTTACCTACAAAGCAAATACATAAAACTAAGATCACACGACACAAAATAAAATCCAAAAACAAAGAATGTAGGCGTGCATGTGATACATGCTCAAGTTGAAGGTTTAATGAAATGAACCCAAGGAGTCTTAGGTTCATCTTGAACATGCTTGTACAAGAAGGTGGCAACTTGATGACAAAGTTCCTTTGCCCTCCTTCTTGTCATAGGACCTTTGACCTCTTGATGGGGCCCTTGATCCTCATCGGACCCTTGATCCTCATCAATCCCCCCCTCCTCAAAAGGATTCGTCCTCGAATCAAAAAGGTCATCGTTGAAAGGGGTGAGGTCAGCAACATTAAAAGTAGGTGAAATTGAACCATACCTGTCGGGAAGATCAAGGATGTATGCGTTGTCACCTATGCGTTTCAATACTTTAAAGGGTCCATCTCCTCGAGGCAACAATTTTGACTTTCTTTCATTGGGAAAACTTTCCTTGCGCAAATGTAACCACACTAAATCTCCAGGTTTAAACACAACTCTTTTCCGATGTTTGTTAGCTCGTCTTTCATAAGCTTTGTTTTTCTTTTCTAGCTGTGTTTTAACTTGTTCATGCAGTTTCTTTATGGTGTCCGCTTTTTGTTTACCGTCAAGACTAGAACGTTCATGCACGGGAATAGGAATCAAATCAATGGGAGACAAGGGATTAAAGCCATACACGATTTCAAATGGACTATGCAAAGTACCGTGATGGACACTCCTATTATATGCAAATTCGATATATGGTAAATAATCTTCCCAATTTTTAATGTGTTTATGCAAAATGGCACGCAAAAGTTGAGAAAGAGTACGATTAACGACTTCAGTTTGTCCATCCGTTTGTGGGTGTGCGGTGGTGGAAAATAACAACTGTGTACCAAGTTTAGCCCACAAAACACGCCAAAAATGACTCAAAAATTTCGTATCTCTATCACTTACAATTGTACGTGGCATGCCATGTAATCTAACAATTTCTTTGAAGAACAAATCAGCAACATGCGTGGCATCATCAACTTTCCTACATGCAATGAAATGTGCAATTTTTGAAAATCGATCAACCACAACATAAATGCTATCGCGTCCTCCCCGAGACCTAGGAAGTCCTAAAACAAAGTCCATAGAAATGTCAATCCAAGGGGAATCAGGGACGGGTAAAGGCGTGTAAAGGCCACGTGGTTGGGACTTGGATTTGTCTTGTTTGCAAGTGATGCAATTACCACACAACCTCTCGACGTCTACTCTCATGTGGGGCCAATAAAAATGTTCTTTCAGAGTCTCAAGGATTTTGAACACTCCGAAATGACCCATTAAACCTCCCACATGGGCTTCTCTGGTCAATGCTTCTCGTAGGGATGATTGGGGAACGCACAATTTTTGTTCTTTGAAAAGATATCCCTCATGTATGTAAAATTTCCTAAATGGTGCTTCTTTACATGCCTCGAATATGGTGCCAAAGTCATGGTCATTGGGGTACAAGTCCTTAAGTGATTCAAATCCTAAGAAGCGTGAAGATAATGTAGTCACTAACATGTATCTCCTAGAGAGGGCATCGGCAACTATATTATCCTTTCCTTGTTTGTACTTAATCACGTAAGGGAATTGTTCTATGAACTCTACCCATTTGGCATGTCTTTTGTTCAACTTTCCCTGCCCTTTAAGATACTTAAGGCTTTCGTGGTCAGTGTGGATCACAAACTCTTTAGGTTGAAGGTAGTGTTGCCAAGTTTGTAGGGATCTCACAAGGGCATAAAGTTCCTTATCATAGGTAGAGTAATTCAGTGTGGCTTCTTTCAACTTTTCACTAAAATAGGCTATGGGTTTCTTACTTTGGGTCAAAACTACGCCTATACCCACTCCACTTGCATCACACTCGATCTCAAAGGTCTCGTCAAAATTTGGTAGCCTAAGTATGGGTGCAGTGGTCAGCCTACGTTTAAGTTCGTCAAATGCCAGTTGTTGTGGCTCGTCCCACCAAAAAGGCACATCTTTTTTGACAATTTCGTTTAGGGGTGCAGCTATGGAAGAAAAATCTGACAAAACGTCTATAAAAGCTTGCTAATCCATGAAAACTGCGAACTTCCCCTACATTCTTAGGTATAGGCCACTCCACAATTATCCTAACCTTTTCTTCATCCATCTCTACTCCCTCAGCCGAAATGACAAAGCCCAGAAAAACTACACGTTCTAAACAAAAGGAGCACTTCTTAAAGTTGGCGTAAAGTTGTTCTTGCTTAAGCTTTTCAAAAACGGCTCTAATGTGGTCAAGATGATATTCTATGGTGTGGGAATAGATTAGGATATCACCAAATAGATTAGCCTCATAAAGGTACTAGGGGCGTTGGTGAGCCCGAAGGGCATCACTAACCACTCATAGAGCCCAAACTTGGTTTTGAATGCAGTCTTCCATTCGTCCCCTTCTCGAATGCGTACCTGGAAGTACCCTTGCTTAAGGTCGATTTTGGTGAAGAATTTGGATCCGTGCAACATGTCTAACATATCGTCTATCCTAGGTATGGGGTACCTATACTTGACGGTAATCTTGTTTATGGCTTGGCAATCGGTGCACATTCTCCACGTTCCATCCTTTTTTGGTACTAAAATGACGGGGACGGCAGATGGGCTCAGACTCTCTCGGATTTGTCCACTAGCTAGGAGCTCTTCTACTTGCCTTTGGATTTCTTTGGTTTCTTCGGGGTTGGCTCTGTAGGCTGGGCGATTGGGTAACACGGCTCCTGGAACAAAGTCGATTTGGTGTTCTATTCCTCTAATGGGTGGTAATCCGGATGGTGGTTCGGAGGGAAATAGAACTTCATATTCTTGGATAAGGGACGCAACTGAGGTAGGTAAGTCTGGTGGGAGTTCTTCAAGGGCAAGCTGACACGACATTCTCTTGAAACATTCTCTTGAAACATTCTCTTCAACATTCTCTTCAAACATTCTCTTGAAATATTCTCTTGAACATTCTCTTGAAACATTCTCTTGTACCTAATTTACCTACAAAGCAAATACATAAAACTAAGATCACACGACACAAAATAAAATCCAAAAACAAAGAATGTAGGCGTGCATGTGATACATGCTCAAGTTGAAGGTTCAATGAAATGAACCCAAGAAGTCTTAGGTTCATCTTGAACATGCTTGTACAAGAAGGGGGCAACTTGATGACAAAGTTCCTTTGCCCTCCTTCTTGTCATAGGACCTTTGACCTCTTGATGGGTCCATTGATCCTCATCGGATCCTTGATCCTCATCAACCCCTATGGAAACTAACGCCAAGCTTTCACATGATGACTCGCCACTGATTTCAAATGTGTCTGTATATAGGAGCCTGTTTGGAAAACTTATCTATCTTACCATTACCAGGCCGGATATTGCATTCCCAGTTCAGCAACTTAGTCAATTCTTAGACTGTCCCACACAGAATCACTTAAAGGCAACACACAGTCTCCTGAGGTTCATCAAGGGAACAGTAGGACAAGGACTTTTATTTCCTTCCAATATGGAAATTAAGATGAGAACATTTGTGGATTCTGATTGGTCTGGATGCACAAAGACCAGAAAGAGTGTAACAAGCTTTTGCATTTTCCTAGGAGACTCATTGATTTCGTGGAAAGCAAAGAAACAGAAAACAGTGTTGAAGTCTTTTGCAGAGGCTGAGTATAGAGCTTTGGCATCCTTGGTGTGTGAAGGGCAATGACTGGTGTACCGAGCAAAGGATTTGCAAATAAAGGATCAAGAGCCTGTTGAAGTATTTTGTGATAGCAAAAGTGCAATGCACATAGCAGAAAATCCGGTGTTCCATGAAAGAACAAAACACATAGAAATTGATTGTTATATCGTTAAAGAGAAAATTCAGAGAGGTGTAATCAAGTTGATGCCCGCCAGAACAGAATTACAGGTAGCAGTTGCTTTCACAAAGCATTGGATTTGAGAAGGCTAAGAAGCTTGATTAAGACATTCGGGATATACAATGTATATGGCGAGCCTGGCTTGAGGGCGAGTGTTGAAGGAGGAGAAGAAATGCAACTGATGAGTTCAACTGGCATTTAGTCGAACATATTTGATCAAAACACAAACACCTACTTGCAAGTTGATTGGAGGAAACATGAAGTTGTTGGATGCTGTGAGGCAGTTAGAATTAACGTGTGGAATTCAAAGTGGTGTGGAAATCAATTATCTTGACTTGAGCGTGCCATGGCATGGAAGCTGTGCTGTGCGGGGAAGAAGAAAGAATACATCAAAGTGGTGGGAACGTTTAAAATGAAGAAAATGTCTGATATACCCCTGGTTAATGAATTGATCAGCAGTAGTAGTTTGTACATTCTTGTAATTTTTGTCTTTCTTCTTCTTTGCTATAAATTATCCGATGTAACTGCTATCAAGCAACAAAATAATATTTTCCTTCCTTCTCTCGGTTATTTCAAATTCTGGAATTCCATTTTAGCCCTCATCTCTATTCCTCTAAATTTCGTTATTCCTTGTTTATTGCTTTATGAATTTCTTGTGCTTTTCTGTGTGTTAGAAAATAGACCATTGTTGCTAATGTTTTTATTTGACGAAGTTAATAAATGAAATTCGTGTCGAATACTTGTACGAGATTGTTCGGTATTCTATCTTACCGTTCTTTTTGTAGGAATTTTTGGGGCCTTAAAGTTAGACTTAGCAACCGTTCCTTATTGGGTGACATTCATGTAGTTATATCGAGAAGCCTACTGTATAGACTTGAACTAGTCCATGATTTCAAGCTTGGAACCAAATTTAGCAAATAATTAAAAAAAAAAAAAGGTCGTTACACTTTTGTGGGTCAAACATTATTCCAGGGTTGCAGTAAATAAGACCTAGATCTATTTCAATTATGACGACCAAAGTTTGCCCAATACGAGAAAACATTGTAAGAAAAAAGAAAAGGAAAAAACGAATTCGAGCGTCAAAGGGAGAAAAAGTGTAGAAGAGGAAAAGACATTGCTGCAGTTGAAAATAAGCGTAAATCAAATATCACTCGCTTGCACTTGTTCCATAACTGGATTGACAAAATACAAGATTACAGTGGAAGAAAATAAAAGGACACTTAAGTGGGCATAACCATCGATTCGATTTCCCCAATAGATAGAAAAGTGCATAGTCTTTTATTATAGGTCTATTGCACCACATAAAACACAAGGTAGAACAAGCATGTCTGGACACAATTAGTCTGAACCATAATCGATGATGCAGTGTGGGATCTCTTCATCTGGTAGATAGTCAGTTATGCATACGCAACCCTCATACTCGCATACTCCTTGATCATTGCAAGGTTTTCCCATGCAGTCTTCTTCTTCTTCTGGTGGTGTTGGGTCTTGCATCATTCTTCTACCTATTCCATTGTCTGACTTAGATGGTGCCAGTGCAAAAGTTGAAGCACGCATAAGCCATTGGAAAATATAATTCTTCCATTTGGTATTGTGTCTGAAATGTCTCTTCTTCCTAAACTTATGACTGACGCTTTCTGCTAGCATGCAGAAAAACAATGGAATAGAAACATACGAAATCTCATATCTTTCTTATTCTAAATAAATAAATAGTTACTGAATCAATTTCAGTGCAATTAAAAGTTAATCCAAATAAGCAAATAAATATATAAAGACAAGCCCTAAAACATGCATGTAGGATCAATGTCAAAACTGTCAAAAAGATACCAATACCTTTGTCATCTGCAAAGCTAAGGATTGAGACAGCATTCACTGTTGCTTGAAAACGGTTAAAAGCAAGGAAGAGAGTAAAGCATAGCGCCAAGTAAGGCAGCTTTGCCATTCTTGAGCTTTTTGTGGAGGTCCTGGGATTTTAAAGTATTTCACCTGCATGTTTATTGGACCCTATTTATAGGAGAGGAACTTCGTTTGAAATAGCTGGGATTATAAAGTATTCCCCCTTATTCGGTGTGCTAGTGTGCACAAGTCTAATAAGAGTTGTTGGATCCTAAAAAAAAGATTTTTTTAGACTTCACTAACCTTTATGTGTCTTAACACACACATAGGACACAAATGTTAACTGTACTAGATTTCATCTCTGTTGAAATATATGCAACTAAGCACCGTCGAATCTTAAACAGTAGAAGAATCAAAACAATTATGAAGTTTTTGTCGTATGTCACTTATCTAGCTGTTAAATTTACATTTTGTTGAAGTCAGACTTTAGAAGTCCGGCTTATTTTCCTTCTAAATTTTCATATATTATTTTTCTTTTTTAACAGCTTTATGCATATTATGGCCTTTAAGGATTTCTCTTATGTGTAAAACCTAATGACATACAACAGAAAAATAGAATAAAGGAATTAGACAAAAATACATATTTATGTGAAACTTACATTTAAAATTAAGCTCAACTTAAGATTCAAAAGATTTCTTTTATGCTCAGTGTTATGTTTGTTTTATCTTCAAGAGGTGAAAAGTTTTGAAACAGCACATAGGAAGGTAATATCCCCATATACGAAATTAAAAAATCATCTTCACCACCATCACTCCAGTCCTTACTTAGCCACCTGCCGCCGCCACTAACACCACCACCGCCTACAACACCTCCACAGTCCAACAACTTCTCCCACCTTCTCTTCCTACACACATGTTGCCTCTTCATTGCAATCTCACAGATGTGAATGCTGGCAGCCACTGGTGCTCTCAGTGGCGGACGCAGCAGCTATTTTTTGGGGGGGGCAAATTCACACTATGGGATCACCGTCCACCTTTTCGGACTCAATAGACATTCCATCGACAATCGGGTAAAAACTCCCTTACAATATAGATATATGCAAATATTATAACATAAAATCTAAACCAACACATCCACTAATCAAAATGCAACAATAATAAGCAACCATCAACAATATCCAACAAAAGTTATTCATAAGCAATATTAACAAGCAGCAATATCCAACAAAAGTTATTAATTTGATGCTTGACATACCTTTTATTTACGAAATGAAGGACGAGCAGCAGGAGGGATTATCGGTGGCCGCAACAAATTTCTTCGAGTTCCCAAATTCTGAAATTGTTGCATAATCTTTTCATTTGAAATGGTTCCAAAAACTTTCTTCTCGAAGTAACATAGTAAACAGTCAGATAGTAAGTCGTCTCCCAATCGGTTGCGCAGATCAATCTTTATTATATTCATCGCAGAAAAACTTCTTTCCACACTCGCTGTTCCGACAGGTAAGATCAGTGCTAACTCGATGAGCCGATATACTAAAGTAAAGTAATTGTGATAAGGGTACAAGTGCAGAGCGCCGCAGGGTTGGAGGGAAATGAATTTATCGAAAAGAAAATGTCAAATGTCAATTGGGTTGGGGGTAATAACGGGAAAATGGGAAAAATATTAAATTAAAGTTTATTTTTTTAATCATGGAAATAGGAAGGTAAAAGGTGTAATATTTATTGTTTTTTTATTTTTAAAAACCAGTTTGTTTTTTATACAATATATTTTTTAGTTAGTTAAAAAAATACAAATGTGTATATCTACTAATCAAAATTTTTCCCATAGTTCCTAGTAACACACATATATCACATATCATGAGACAGTTTTGGGATTAAAAAACAGATACCTTAAATTTAGATAATCAAAAATACAATTGCATCTACCTACTACCTAAAAATTTTCTCTAAGCCCCCCATGCCCCCCTCTGAACGCCCCTGGGTGCTCTCGGAGTGGAGGGGTGGTGCTAGTAAAGATGGCTTTTTCTAATTTTTTGACGTAAGATCATATTTATCCAATTAGCAGTTTCTGAATGAAATAAAGAAGATATGGATATTTTATACAAATTCAGTAGATACGACTACACAGAGTCTAAGATACACTAAAGATATAAATATAGATATAGATAGCGAATGACTCTTTATAACAGATGAATATATCCTAACATTGTTTCATGATACCTCAGTGAGGCAACAGGATTGTGGAGCAGCAGAAACAACCACATGATTATTGCCAAGAACACACAATCACGCAATAGCAGTACAAAAGTAATGAATAATAGCCAAAGGAAACAATAAACAAAAAATGCACGATTTTTACGTGGAAAAATCCTCAAGGGGAAGAAAAACCCACGGCGGCGGCTAGCCAAAAAATTCACTATCGAGCAACTCTAATTTTTTCGATTACAACAATCACGCGTCTAATCTAGGGATTTTATAAAAAGAGGATCCGTGTCATTTATGGAGTTTACAACTCTACATACCATGAATAGGACTCTAACGGATATCCATTATATATGATAAATATGGAAAGTTTAACTTTGTCCAGGATTACTTTCAATCAAATCTTCAACAAGGAATGTTCCACCGTATAAACTTCAGATGCACTGCCGAGCTGAAACAATGCTCTGCTATCCAGCTCAGCTCGATAACACTGCTGTCCGTCTAAGAGAACCTATGCTGTGCAGTTCAACTTGGCACTATCCAGCTTAGCATGGTAGCATTGTTCACTTCTTCAAATTCTATCCAGGTTAGCTTAGGTTCAGCACGGTAGCTCAGCTCGGCTGCTCACTTCAGTTCTACCAAACTTAACAAAATCTCCCACTTCGAACTGACCTTAATTTCGACGCATCATGATATTTCCTCTTCTCCAGCTTCCGCCCTTTTGCACCTTCATCAAGTAACAAGACCCAGAGAAGCTTTGCAGAGTTCAAGCTTCTCTTTTGGAACAATCTCCGTCATCATGTCTGCTGGATTGATGCTAGCATGAATCTTCTCAAAGTCGAACTCTCTTCCTTCAAACATATCCCTTATGTAATGATATCTGATGTCAATATGCTTTGATCTTGCTTGATAAGCAGAGTTTCTCGCCAAGTGTATTGCACTCTGACTGTCACTAAATAGCTTGCAGCTGATCTGTGTGTGCCTTAACACATTTAGTAAACTCTTCAACCGCACCAGTTTGTTGGTAGCTTCAGCTGGTGCAACGTACTCAGCTTCAGTTGTTGACAGTACTACAACCTTCTGCAACCTCGATACCCAGCTGATTACAGCGCTGTTGAGCTTAAAAACATGTCCAGTAGTACTCTTGCATTTATCAACGCTTCCAGCCATATCAGAGTCTACAAAGCCTTGTCGGTTCAGATCATCGTTTCCTAACTGCAGTGTCAGATCATGCATTCCAACTAAGCTCCTTATTATCCATTTGGCTGCAGCCCAATGCTCAAGACCTGGATTAGACATGAATCTACTCACAACTCCAACTACATAGGAGATGTCTAGCCAGGTGCACACCAGGGCATACGTCAAACTACCCACGCTGAGTCGTAGGGAATCTTCTTCATTCGTTCAAGATCATCCTTTGTCTTAGAATATTACTTCCTTGATAAATTTTTGAATTACCTTGCCAAAGGAGTTGACACCGGTTTAGCATTCTCTATATTGAATCTCTTCTTCAACACCTTACAGACATAATCTCTTTGGCTCAGCCACAGCACTTGATTCTTTCTATCTCTTCCAATACTCAGTCTAGTATTTTCCTAGCCTGACCGAGGTCCTTTATAGAGAATCTCTTGTCCAATTGTTCTTTCAGCTTCTTGATCTCATCAGTGCTGCCTCCTGCTATCAACATGCCATCTACATAGAGTAGCAGAATAATATACGACCTTTCAAATTTCTTGAAGTAACAGCAGTGATCACCATGACAGTGCTTGTAGCCGACCTCTGTCATAAAGTTGTCAAACTTCTCACACCACTGTCTCGGAGCTTGTTTCAAGCTGCACAAGGTCTCCTGTAATTTACATACCATGTCTTCTTTACTACTTACCTCATAGCCCTATGGCTGCATCATGTAGATCTTCTTCTAAATTTCCGTGAAAAAAGGCTGTTTTGACATCATGCTATTCTAGGTGAAAATCTTCTACAACAGTGATGCTAAGGACGTTCTGATGGTTGACAGCTTGACCATTGGTGAAAAGATTTCGGTGAAGTCAACCCAAATTTCTGTTGGAAGCCTTTCACGACCTTGCTATATGCCTTTGAGTGCCGTCAGTTTCTTGCTTCAATCTGTACAACCATTTGTTTTGAACTGCCTCTTCCCTGGTGGCGTCTTTACTAGATCCCAGGTGAATTTGCTCTGCATAGAGTTCATCTCGTCTTCCATGGCTTCCCTCTAGTCTTCACTCTTGTCAGAGGTCATTGCTTCTTCATAACAGCTCGGCTCATCACAGTTAGTAGGAAGCAAATAATAAAGTGAAGGTGAGAACCTGATATGGGCAGTAATGGTTCTCCTCTCTCTTTGAACAGCAATTGGTGGTGTAGCTTTCTCCTTTAGAGCTTCATCTCCTGCAGCAGGTACCTCACCAGTGTGATCCATAGGCTTGCTCGACTCAACATAACCAATGTCACTTTTCTAAAAATACTTAGGCTTTGCAAGTTGTTTATCTTCCTTTACCCTGTCCTTATAAAGCACATTTTCATTGAAAATCACCTCCTTGCTTCTGATCACCTTCTTTCCTACATGATCCTACAGTCTGTAACCAAAACTGTCACCACTATAGCAAATTAAAGAGCATACCTCGGACTCGGGGTCGAGTTTTGTTCTTTCATCTGGTTTCAGCAGTGCAGCCATATACATTCAAATGAGCAAGTGAGATCTCCTAGGCTGTCCATATTTCTTCGGGCAGTTTACAATCAATCGCGATGGAAGGACCTCTGTTGATCAGATAGACAGCAGTGTTCACTACTTCTGCCCAAAAGGATTTTGGCAGACCAGCATGTATCCTTATACTTCTTACTCATTCACAGATGGTTCTGTTTATTCTTTCAGCAACACTGTTATGTTGATGTGTATTTGGCACAGTCTTCTCCCTTCTGATCCTGTTCTTGGCACAATAATCCTCAAACTCCTTGCTGCAATACTCTCCACCGTAGCCTGACTTCAAGTACTTCAGCTTCAGCCCTGTTTCGTTCTCAACAAGGCTCTTCCATTTTTAAAAAAATTCGAATACGTTAGACTTATGTTTAACAAAGTATACCCATAGCTTCCTAGTTGAGCCATCAATGAAGGTACCGTAGTAACAGGAGTCATTCAATGAAGGAACATATGAAGGCCCCCAAATATCTCTGTGTACAAACTCCAACTTTTCACTTTTGAGATTTCTCTTGTGCTTTGAAAAACTTACAGCTTTCTGTTTACTAAGGACACAAGCTTCACACAGTGGCATGTTAGTACTTGACAGACCTTCCAATTTCCCCTTGGATGCCATTACCCTCATCCCCTTGACGCTCATGTGTCTAAGTCTTTAGTGCTAGAGCTCAGCGTCACTTGCCGAGGTGACTGCATTCACTGAGCTCTTATTTGAGAATTGGTAGAGAGTCCCTACTCTCAATCCCTGCGCCACAGCTAAAGATCCCTTGACTTACTTCTAGTGTATTTTCCTGAATCATTCTTTCAAGTCAGAATCATCAGCCAGTTGTGTTATTGATATCAGGTTCTTGGTAAGCTGAGGTACGTGTCTTGCTTGCCGCAGCTTTAGCTGCCTTCCATCTGGTAGAGTCAAAATGATGTCTCCCTTGCCAATGATATCACAGGAGTCATCATTCCCGAGATATACCTTTCCAAAATTTCCACTTTTGTAAGTTGTGAAGTTTTCCCGCTTAGAGATGGTATGAAAAGAGGCTCCAGTGTCAAAGATCCAAGCAGCATCAACTTGGTTTTAACAACTCAAGATCGGGCCATCACTGTCGAATCCAAACGCTTGTGTGACATGAATTTCATTACCATTCTTGTTGGTCTGATCAGCCTTCTTCTTGACTATGCAATCACGTTTGAGGTGGCCCTTCTTCTTGCAATTTTAGCAGGTCAGATTTGTGCCTTTTGACTTACTCTTCCTTTACTGAGATCTCTCGCTGCCTTTGTCATTGCACCTCTTGACAGATCTATCACGCTCCTCCGTGTTCAACGCGATTCCAGAACTTTCAGCGCTGCCACTATTCCTCCTCCTTGAATCCTTATCAAGTAGCACATCTACCACATTCTCAAACTTCAACATACTTTCTCTAGATGAGTTGCTCACATCCATGACAACTCCATCCCAACTGTCAAGCAGACTTGACGGTATCTCCAAGGACAGAACCTCATTGTCAAAGACAATGCCGACCGACTCAAGTTGGCTAGTAATCGTGTTGAACTTACCCACGTGCTCCTGCATTATTTTGATCTCCGTTTTCTTCTTGTTGAAAAGTCTCTTCTTCAGATGCATCTTTTTAGAGGCAGATGACTTTTCATACATCCTCGTCAGAGCATTCATTACATCCTTTGTGGTCCTTTCGTTTGAGATATTAAAGGCCACGGTCTGTGCTAGTGATAGACTAATAGCACCAAACGCTTTACGATCCAGAATTTTCCATTCTCGTTCTGTCATGTCATTAGGCTTCTTCTCCTCCCTTCAAGAGGCAAATATAGATCTCTCTGATATAGATAATCTTCAACTTACATTTTCCAGAAACCAAAGTTTGATCCATCAAATTTCTCAATTCTTGATTTACCATCGTCGGCCATTGCTCCCACTCGAACAAAGAACCCTTAGGCTCTGATACCAATTGATGGGATTGCAGAACAATAGAAACAACAACAATGATTATTGCCAAGAACGCACAATCACACAACAGAAATACAAAAGTAATGAATAATAATCAAAGAAAACAGTAAATGAAAAACAAACGATTTTTACGTGGGAAACCCCCCGAGGGAAAGAAAAACTCACGTCGGCAGCTAGCCAGAAAATTCACTATTGACCAACTATAATTTTTTCGATTACATCAATCATGCGTCTAATCTAGGGATTTTATAAAAAAGGATAAGCGTGATTTATGGAGTTCACAACGTTTCATACCATGAATAGGACTCTGATAGATATTCTTTATATAAGATAAACATAGAGAGTTTAACTTTGTCCAGGATTCCTTCAATCAAATCTCCAACAAGGAATATTTCATCCAATAAAATTCAGATGCACTGCCGAGCAGAAATAAATGCTCTGCTGTCCAGCTCAGCTCCGCAACGCTGATGTCCATCTAAAAAAGCCTTTGTTGTGCCGCTTAGCTCGGCACTATCCAGATCAGCACGGTAACGCTGTTCACTTCTCCAAATTCTCTCCAGGTTAGCTTAATTTCAGCACAACAGCTCAACTCGGCTGCTCAATTTAGTTCCACCAAACATAACATGAAGTACACATATTCGCTATTTGAAGGTTACTTCACGACCATGACAAACAAACAAATCGTTAAGAAGCATGTGAAATTATATAAATATTAGAGTTAATCCTTCTTATAAAAATGGTGAAAATGATTTAAGAACTTTTCTTTTTTCTTTTCCTTTTTTGCAAGTTTAACCATTGGCTTCCTCAAACACCATTTGAAAAAGAATAATCTTCCGAACTGGACGGTCAAACATTTGAAACAGAATATTTTCCTGAGCAGAGGTTGATATAAACGAAGAAGGAATTTGTTTCTTCCATAAGTCAGATCATTTGGTTGTTCTATGACACAAAACTATTTGTCTGTATTTCCTAGTTGATTTTTTAATCTTAGCAATCGACAAAATATTGGATAAAGTTAACAGAACGTACTTCTAGACATTGGTTAACTGTCCAATACTGATTATAGTTAATAAAGATTTTCAGAAAAAAATTGTTTTTCTTTATTTATTTACAAGGTAAAAAAGAGTCTTTTTACTTTTTTATTCAGAATCCGACATCAGTACTATCTTGAAATGAAGATAGATGAGAAAAAACGAAAATACCCTTTTCGTTTACTTTGAAACTATAGAAAAGTTTAGGCAGCTGGTGTTAAAGTATCTTTTTTGTGTTTCTAACACATGGGTATAGTTACGTACATTTGACTCTCTTATACCTCGTTATAGGAGAGAGACTCTAATACAATGGGTAATGTTGTTGTTGTGTTGTTGAAGTATTTAGTTGATATGATAATTTAAAGTCTTTGTTAAGACTAGAGGTAGTCTAACAAAAATTCATTAGGAAAAGATATTTCCTAAAACTTTCCTTTGGAAAAGAAGTCTTAAACTGAAAATTTTTTTTAAAAAACGCATACCCCGGTTATGTAAGCTAAATTAAATCACCTTGCAATTTTATGTCCATTACTTAGACCTTAAATAGGAACTTTGTCAACTGTCGTTGAATGTAGAACCTAAATCCATTCTTTTAATTCTTCCTTCAGGACCAAACTATTGCACGTCAATTATATTCAAATAGTCGGTGAACGAAAATTGGATTATTTTAATTGAATATGGTTATATATTGATAAGTCTATTTTATTATTTTATTCACACACTTGACACATTCTCAGCTCAATATTTGAAGAAAAATATACTTTTCTGAGGTGGTATTGATCTAAACGAAGATGGATCTTTTTTTTTTTCATTTGTCTAGTCATTTAGTTGATCTGTCAAACAAATCCATTTGTCTTTTTTTCATGGTTGCGATTTTAGCATTGAAAACGGACAAAAGATTGGATTACAAAGAATATATCGTGTTAATGGATAGTTTTTATTCCATATTGCTGATTTTAATGGTCTTGGAATTATTAAATTTTATCAAGTTGTAGCTCTCGCCATCTATGAATTAATCAACTTCAGTGGGAACTTTGGCAAGGGACATAGGACACAGTCCAAGTCCATTATCCTAATGGAAAAATTTACCTATACAATATATTTTATATTGTTTTTGGTCATCACATCCTTTATCTTAAAAATATTTACTTACCGACTTTCCACATTGTACTAAAACAGAGTTTATCAGCCAAATATCACATTATCCTACAATTTATGCTATTATCACTAATTTGATCTTTTGCTTTTCCAGTGATTTTTTTTCGGTATGCTGCTTCAATTTTATATGATTTTTGTTTTTTCAAGTACTTCCATTAGTGACGGGAATTTACTAATAAATTTAAATTTATTTTGTAAAACAATATCTTGTCAATAAAACTTATTCCCTTGGGCTTGATGGGAAAACTCAATTACTTCCTTAGGCTTCAAATTTATCAAATCAAGAAATGAATGCAAATTTCTCAACAAAAAAATACACTAAACATCTTCTCAAGAAATATAAATTCGAGAATGGAAGGAGCATAAGCACACAAATGATCACAAGTACGAAACTGGATAACGACTAAAAAGAAAAGCCAATTGAGGTAACAAAATATAGGGACATGATTGCTAGTTTACTTTATTTGACGGCAAACTGGCCGGATATATTACACGTTACCTGATTATGTGCTAGATTTGTGCCTAAGGAATCGTATCTAATCGCTATAAGTTGTATATTTCAATATTTAGAAAGTTATGTTGAACATTGGATTGTTTTATCCTATGAATGTTGTTTTGATTTAAGAGGATATAGTGATTCCAAGGTAGAGTCTGAACATATATCAGCAGCCTCATGTTATTATATACATTTGCTTTGGATAACATACACATTAAATGATTATAATATTAAATTCGAAAATGTGTCCATGCTATCTGACAATACCTCAGCTATAAATATAGAACAACATCCAGTTGATCACAGTAGAACTAAGCATATTGAGGTTAGACATCAATTTACAAGAATTATATGAAGAAAAGTTACTTTATGTTGAATCTATCAAAACCAATGATCAATTAGCTGACATATTTACAAAATTACTTTCGAGTGAGCATTTAATAAATTTGAACCAGATTGGACAGGATAAACAATGTGTAAAAAGTCAAAACTTAAACCATAGCACGTCGATTGATTGGGAGATTGATGTGTACAGCGATACCCATATTAATCAATCAATATAGACATCGATTTCAACATTGTTCAATTGATGTCATCGGATTATGCAGCTATAAAAGCTGCCAGAAATCAAAAAATTCCTATGTTATCCCATTCCAACTTCGATTGATTAAGACATAAGGCAGACGAATTCATTCTCCAAACCTTCTCTACTCTCCAATTTCGAGCAAAAATTTATGTTTCCTCTCTATCAACCTCAAATGTCACATCATCTTCTTCATCTTCTTCATTCTCGCATTCCTCTTAAAACCTGAAATCCGAAAATTTAAGGAAATCTTCATGATGAGGAGCAAAAACACAACCAAGAGGCCTAGAATGTCCAAAAATTGTGAAGGATAGTCAAGCAACCCTCTCAAAAGTTAAGGTTAACAACCGTAAGTACCTATGGTGTACCATCCCATCCGAGTCCTAATATTGGAAATGACTCACCTTTCGCTGAGGAAAATACAAGGCGTCGATACATTCAATTGCACGTCAACTTAATAACGTAAATCGATATGAAAGGAAGTCATATAAATCAAACCTCAAAATAAGTATCATTAATAAAAATCAATGTCTTGAAAATCGATGTACTACAATGTCAAAATAAGAAACAAAAAACTAAATTAGAAATAAAGTCCACTAAAAATCCTCAAAATATCCTCATGCCAACATCTCAGTATCCCACTCTTGGTCGCCCTCAACGTACACTAACTCGAAATCCTGGGATCTGCAAAAATATTTAATAGCGTAGTATGAGCGACATGTCGCCTAGCAAGTAACCTTACTATATTTACTATGAGATCATACACGGAGAAGCAACTGTAAATAAATAAATAAATATCGACATATAAAATTGCTTGCTTATTTTTGCAAATAAATTTTACATCTTTTCCCTTTTGATTAATCAAGCAACTAAAGCACACGCAACTTAGTCATAGCACGCAAGTGTTAGCATAATTAAAAAAATCCATGATGTAACTTCAACTTCGGATATCCATATTCGATATCCATATCCGATATTCATATTCTCACCAATGCAATGCCATGGTCATGGCTCTTACCTTACAAGTGACTCATATTTCAAGATATACGGATTTGTTTCCCCAATGGTCATGTGTGTCCAGGCGACCTATCTCTTCATAGTCATATATGCTTGTACTGCCCAATTAGTAGTCATATGTGTCCGAACGGCCTATCTTACTCATAGTCATACGTGCTCAGATGACCCGTTTTTCGGAACCAATCTAACTCTGCAATATATTTTCTTTCTAAGGGTGACTTTCAAATATGCAATTTCAAAACAGTTTTCGATTATCGATACGATTCCCCATCCTTAATTCAATTTTCCATTTCAATTACGATTTGTCTTTTCAGCACTTTATCCAATTATCTCCCACGTATAAGTATACCCACATATGCACATATACTTACACGTAACTCCCTTAACCTACTTTTTCCCTTACCTTTATCCGACTCACCTCAGGCCTAGCCCCCTACCTATCGGCCCCCCTAGTGACCCTCAGCCCAATACCCCTCCCAACTCCATCTCCCTCGGCCCAGCCTCCCTTTCCCACCAAAAACCCTAATTTTCACACCCCCTATATTAACCTTTGGCCTAAACCCTAGTTTCGCACCTGTCACTTTTTTTCACATCTAACCACATAGACACCTAGTACGGTTCACGCTTAACACACTATTGTAAACAATCGTAGCCATAAATCTCCACACGCGCCCTCACGCGTCGACAAAAGGTTGGCCACGTGCCATCTTTGGCAGGCGCATGTGGCATCTCCTGGACCTCCGACCACGAAAATTCTTCTTTCCTTATTTCCTACCATATTCTGCCCTCAAACCACAAAAAAACCATTTTTCGAAATTCATTTTCCCACTTTCGGCAACAAAAACCCTAATTCGATCAATCCGATAAACGTGCAATTCATTTGACGATTATCCATCATTATTGGTTCATTTAGAACCCCACTGTCCAGCCCCTTCAATTCAGCCACACACATACAAAAATGATCAAAACAATTTCCAAATACCACGTATAGCAACACATAATTTATCATGCATAAACATCTAAAAATCATGCATCAAATGCATATATATGGATATGCTTCATGGCAGCGGCACCTACCCCATAAGCGCGGCCTATAGCAAGGAAAACACCAAATTATGCCACTTAACGTGTATATACGTATACGATACATAATAACAACAAATAGATACATATAATCTTCAATCTATAAAACAACAAATACGACATGCATGATCTAATTTTGATACGAAGATATATGCATAATTTACGCAAATGCATAGCAAATATAGGAAGGGTACTTGCCTTATCCTTGATTATCCTCTATCGTACAGAAAACCAAGTTGGAACGGACAATAATTTGGCTCCTTCTTCTTATGGATAGCGTCCGAACGGTTGAGAGGGGAGGGTGGTGGCTGCCAATTTTTGGAGGATAAGGCGTTGGTAATTTGCTTGTGTAGGATATAATTATATAGAATTATGTTGTTGGATAATCATCGTATATTCCTAGTATACTTTGGAATTACCATTAACCAAATTCTATCTTACTTCATTTTCTTTTCCTATTAGGATGTTTTATTTTATGTAGCTTTCTTCTTTTATATAACGTGTGTATATGTGTATATGTAATATATACATACATATATATATACATACATACATATATATATATATATATTGCATAGTAAAAATGAGGGTCATAACATTCCTCCCTTTTACAAAAAGTTCGTCCTTGAAACTTATGTACATAGTCAAACAAGTGTGGGTATTTCTTCCGGATCTCTTCCTGAAACTCCCAAGTTGTTCCATGTTCCGTGTGATTCGGCCATTGGACTTAGACGTATTGAATCACTCGCCTCCTCAGAACTTGATCTTTACGATCAACTATACGAATCGACTCTCCTCGTAAGTCCTATTGCCTCTCACTTTCAATGGTCAAGCCTCCAATATATGACTTGGGTTAGACACGTAGCGTCTCAACTATGATACGTGGAAAACATTCTGCACTTGCGACAATGCTGGAGGCAGCGCTAGCCGATAGGTGAATGTTCCAATTCTCTCAAGCACCTTATATGGTCCAATATACCTCGGACATAATTTACCTTTTTCACCAAACCTCATTACTTCTTTAGTTGGGGATACTCTCAAATACACCTTTTCGCCCATGACAAACTCCAACAGCATCCTTTTGGAATCTGCCCAACTCTTGTTGCCATCTTGGACTATATTGAGTCTATCTCGAATAATCTTGACATTGTCAAGTGTTTGCTCCATAACTTGGGTCCAGTAATCGCCTTCTCCTTAACTTCATCCCATTATAATGGTGAACGACATTTTCTTCTATACAAAGCTTCAAAGGGCATCATACCAATCGTAGAATGAGGACTATTGTTGTACGAGAACTCCATCTACTTCACGTTACTATCCCAATTCCCTTTGAAGCCTAGCACGCAAGCCCTTAGCATGTCCTCAAGAGTCTGAATAGTCCTTTTTGATTATCCATTTGTTTGAAGATGAAATGCAGTGCTCACTCTTAACTCGGTCGCTATGACTCTTTGATATGCTGTCCAAGATCAAGATGTAAATCTTGGATCTTTGTCCGACACAATACTTACTAGTACTCCATGTACACTGACAATGTTATCAACATATAGATTCACTACCTTCTCCATTGTCGCTTCCCTCGATACTGGTATAAAGTGTGCGGACTTTGTCAAACAATCTACGATCACCCAAATTACATCATTGTCGTTTCTCGTCTTAGGGAGCCCTGTAACAAAATCCATCGTAATGTGCTCTTATATCCACTCTGGAATATCTAACGGCTTTAAATATCCTCTAGGGCATTGATTTTTGACTTTAAATTGTTGAAAAACCAAACGTCGGGCGACATATTCAACAATCACGCACTTCTGTCTCGAGTTGCTCGACTTCCGACTTTGTGCATCTGCCACTCTATTTGCTTTTTCCAGATGATAGCTGATGGTCAAATTGTAGTATTTTATAAGCTCCAACCATCATCTCTGTCTCATATTTAATTCTTTCTGCGTGAATAAGTATTTGAGGCTCTTATGGTCAGCGAAGACTTCACTTTTTTCACCATATAAATAATGTATCCATATCTTCAGTGCGAATACCACTGCGGCAAGCTCCAAGTCGTGAGTGGGATAATTTTGCTCGTAAGGCGTTAATTGGCTTGATGCTAAGGCAATGACTTGTTCTCCTTGCATTAAGATGCATCCTGTAATCAAAGGGTTAGGCCAGGATTTATATGTATATAATCACAATTCATGAATTAACGATACATATACCTAGGCTATTCTTCGAAGCATCGCTGTATATAACAAACCCTTCACTACCAAAATGTTGTGCTAATACTGCTGCACTAGTCAGTTTCCTTTTGAACTCGTCGAAACTTCTTTCACATTTAGGGGTCCACTCAAACTTGGTCTTCTTTTGCGTTTGGCGGCTCAGTGGAACTGCGATCCTCGAGAATCCTTCCACAAATTTTTGATAATATCCGGTTAAGCCAAAAAAATTCCTCACCTTTGTGATGTTTTTCAGTCTTGGCCATTCAGTGATCACCTCGATCGTCTTGGGGTCTACTGCAATATCCTCTTGCTATATTACATAACCCAAAAAGGTCACACTCTTGATCCAAATCTCACACTTTCTGAACTTGGCGTACAACTTTTTCTTCCTCAGAATCTCCAACGCCTTTCGCAGATGTTCAACATGAGTCACTTCATTGGACGAGTATACCGGAATATCATCGATGAATACCACCACATACCGATCCAACTGATCTCTGTATACGGTGTTCATCAAGTCCATGAATGCGTCAAGTACATTCGTTAATCCAAAAGGCATCATGAGAAACTCGTAGTGTCCATATCTCGTACAAAACATCGTCTTCGCAACATCATCAGCCTTGATCCTCAGTTGTTGCTACCCTAACCGAAGTTCAATCTTTTTAAACACTTTAGCACCTGATACAAAATTGCGTTAAACCAATATCGATAGTTAAAATATGAACAACTTGTTTTACTGAACAGTATTACCTTTTGGTGGTAGAATAAGTCGTTGATTGTCGGCAGCGGATACTTATTCTTTATCGTAATTTTGTTGAGTTCAGGATAGTCTATGCATAGTCTTATGCAACCGTCTTTCTTCTTGATAAAAAAAACCGGTGCTCCCCAAGGTGAAACACTAGGTCTTATGAACTTTTGATCCAACAGCTCGTGTAACTATTCTTTAAGCTCCTTCAACTCAGCTGCTGCCATCTTGTATGGCGCTTTCGAGATTGGCTAAGCTTCAGGAATCAAGTTCATCTCAAATTCTACTTCTCTGCTCGATGGCAATCCGAGTAGTTCATTAGGGAATACATCTTTATATTCTTTTACCACGAGGATATTGTCAATGGATGGCATCACAGACTCAACGTTTAGGGCATATACCAAGAATCCTTCACCTCCTTTTTGTTGCGCTTTGTGAGCTCATGCTGCCGTCAGTTAGATATTTTGGTGCAGCTTCTTTAACTTGGTGTTCCCTTGAAAAGTGTACTCTTCTTGTGTAGGATCCTTGAATACTACATGTTTCTTTCGCCAATCGATGTGAGCATGATAGCGAGCTAACCAATCCATCCCCAAGATGACATCAAAATCGTTTATCTGGATTGGTATTAGAGAAGCGTCGAACATGCGATCCTCGAACTCTAGTCTGCATTGGCTGTATCAATATTGAGAGACAATCAGTTGGTCTCCATCTTCTAGCACACGGTAAGGAGTGTCTAACCGTTTAGGGCAGCTTTCGAGGTTCTTGACAAACCTCTTAGCGACAAACGAGTGGTTTGCACCACTATCAAATAACATATTCGTTGTGACCTTGTTTATCAGTATTGCACCTAAGGGTTTAGGGGTTCAAACGCATGTTATGCAAATACATATATATATTCAAAATACAACGTAAATATACATGTGACCACGTCATTCGAGCCTCGGACATCAATGTCCGTCATGGCGTGAACTCGAGCATTTGGCCATGGTTGGCCTCTCTGACACTACTGCTGTGGAGCAGGTGCGGCTGTCAATCTCTTGGGCTATGGGCAATCTTTCTGCATGTGCCCTACCTTCCCACAGTTGAAGCAGGCACCATCCTTCCTCCAACACTCTCCAGCATGTGGACAGCTTCAGATCAAACATGACGGAGTGATCGCCGGTCGTGCACTCTGTAGCTGAAGCTGCGGCTGTTGTGGTGCCAACAGACGCTACTGCAGTGGCCTCGGCTGTGATATCGCCCCTCTGCGTGGTATCGTGACCCAACAGTCGGGTCTACCTCCAGTCTCAGTGCGGGGCTGCTTGCCCTTAAACTTGTCATCACGTCTCTCGAGCATTGGCATTTACTACGCCCAAACAGATGTAACGCCTCGCTCCTGAACCCTAGCATCGGGAACGGTGCGCCCGCCGTACTCACTAAGGAGAATCCAAAGCGTCGAATCAATTTCCAATATGTGTGAAAAGACGTAGAAATTCTTCGTGTGGAAATGAAATACAATAACGTAAAGTTTTCTTGATACAGAAAATCCTCAGTAGAATAATAAATGAGATATGACAAGAACGTCAACGTGCTAACATCTAAAGTCTATCGAACTATACAAGGTGATGTCTGATGGAAACCCCAATGAACTAATAACAGACAGTTGCAAGGTCTCCTCGTATCCTAGGTGCGACCATCAGTATGCCCATACTACCGTGTCAGCCCCGTCCTCAGCAAAGATATATTCGTACTCTTCCTCGTGCTCACCTGGTGGGGGAGAGTAGGGGTGAGTGACAGGAAATCACTCAATAGGTACCTGCCTCCAACTAGTACAAGACGAGCATACAAAAAGGATATAGCACATAGCACATAACATGATATGCTATTTGCTATGAAAACCTCTCAGTTCTGCCTATGAAAACCTCTCATTTCTATTTTGATTGCTTCCTTGTTGCTTGAAATTTTTGATTACAGTAGTAAATTTTTACATGGTATCTAAGAATTCTTGGCTATTTATAGTACAACTGAGATTCTGGTTTCAATTTTGCCTGATTGTGTGTGATTACATGTTTTTGTGAACAATTAAGTTTTTACGTTGCAATACAATTGCCATGACTTCTACATTTGGTACTAACTTCATCCTAATGATAGTCCAGCTATAATCCTTGCACAACCTCCTTTAAATCCTCATAATTTTCAGTCATGTAGCAGGATGTTTCAGATGTCACTGATTGTCAAGAGTAAGATTGGCTTCATTGACGGATCTATACAACAACCAGCCTTGAATGATCCATAGTATCCAGCATGGAGATAGGTAAATTCTATGGTACACTCATGGATTATGAATAGTGTGCTATCTCTATTGCACAGAGTGTTATGTGGTATGATATTGCAGTAGAAGTTTGGAGTGATTTGGAGCATAGGTTTGGTACTGGATATGCTTTTAGCATCAGATTTGCTTGAAAACTTCTATGCAGTTAAGCAAGAGAATGATTTTATGAATGATTATTTTACTGAGGCGAATGTGTGGTGGGAAGAGATGATGGCATTGAGGCCTGTCCCAATGTGTACTTGTCGTGGATGTGATGTGATGTAGGGACCAAACTGCATGAGTTTGTGGAGAGTGACTATGTCATAAAATTCTTGAAAGATTTAAATAAGGAATTTTACCCTGTCAAATCACAAGTATTTGTGATGACTCTTTTGTTTAAAATTGATGTTGTATTTGCAATAGTTTTGATTATGAGAGGAAGTTAAATGGTTTGAACCCTTAAGGTTCTTTTAATAATATTCTCACGACACTTATAACAGAGAACTGTGACAGTATGAAAGTAGTTGACAATATTAATGCCTATATTAGTGAAGGTTGACGCAGTTACGGAAGGGGGAGTGGGAGGTTCTTCCCAAAAGGCTCTAAAAGACAACAGTGCACACGGTATGATTGGACATTTTGAACAAAGATGCTATAGGAAGCATTGATGCCCTAAGAGTTTCAAACCTAAGATCCGAGTGAATCCGCCTGAAGTTGTTAATGGAGGGTTTGAGCATATACAGATAGATCATGGCAGTAAGGCATGTCAAGAACCTTTGCTTACACTAGAGCAAACTCAAAAACTCATGGCAATGCTAAGTATGAATGATGGGAGTCTGTCTGCCTTGGTCCATGGACAACTCATGGGAAGTCAGGGAGTAGTGATGTCTACTCTCTTGGGTAATGATCAAGGTAAATGTCATTCTAATAATTTGAACATATGGATGCTAGATCCAGGTGCTACTGATCAAATAGTCTGTAACCTCAGTCTGTTCCATTCTTGTAAACCAGTTGAGCATATATCTGTAAAATTTCCTAAAAATTTCTCAATTTCGTCTACACATATTGGATCAGTTGTTATAAACCCTTTCTTGATTATTCACAATGTGTTGTATCTTCCCTCTTTTACTTATAGTTTTCTTTCACTCAGCAAGTTTCTTTGTATCCATTCCTTTCTTATTCAGTTTTTGGGAAATTGTTGTGTCATTCTGGAATGTGTGTTCTTGAGGGTGATTGGTTCAGCTGAACAATACAAAGGTCTATACTATCTTCATGGAGTCCTTAAACAAGCAGCTACTTCTTCTAGTTGCTTGTTAGCTGCTTCTCAGCTTTCAGATTGTTCCTTTCTATGGCATTATAGATTGGGTAATGCATCAATGTCTAGAATAAAAGAGGTACAGAAGTTTGATATCTCTGTCTATATTCATGAAGTTTCACATAAGTGTACTGTATGTCCTTTTAGACAAAATGAATTGAAATCCTTTTCCTTATCTGAATCTCTTTCTAAGTCCCCTTTCGATCATTTGCACATTGATATTTGGGGCCCTTATAGACACTCCACTGTGTATGACCAATGTTATTTTCTTACCATTGTAGATGATCATACACGGTACCGTTGCTATATTTGCTTAACAAAAGTCAGAAACCAAAAGCATTGTTGAAAGTTTTTGTCAATATGTCTCCAATCAATTTGAAGTTCGTCAAATGCATAAGAACTGACAATGGCCAGGACTTAAAATGAACCATTTCTTTATGCACAAAGGAATTATACACCAAATCAGCTGTATCAACACTCCACTTTGAAATGGAGTTCTTGAATGCAAGCTTTAGCATATACTCAATCCATCAATAGCCCTAAATTTCATGCCAATATACTTATCTGCAAATGGGGATTTTGTACTCAATATACAGCCCACATCATCAACATTTTACCTACACTAGTATGCCCTAGTAAATGCCTCATCAGCTCCTTTTTAAGACTGCACCCTCATACTATAGCCTCAAAATCTTTGGTTGCTTGGCATTTGCCAGCAACACTTCTTCACATAGCCAAGTTTGTGCCTAGAGCTTTTCCACGCGTTTATATTTGATTAGCTTATCATACCAAGGGTTATCTCATGTTAAATATTGCTACAAAGACCATTTTCATCTCTAAAAATTTCAATTTCATGAACATTCCTTCCCATTTGTCAATGATTCATCCTCAAGTTTGTCATCCCCATCTGCACCCAACCCTCTGCAGCATAGCGTTACCCAACCTTTTGTTGACTTTCATAAGCCTTTACAATCATCTTCACAACGTTTATCTCAGCCTCTATCTTTTTCACCAACTCCCAACAATCCTTCCCACCATAAGGCTCTAGATGTATCAGAAATAGCCTCAACTAACTCCAACGCTTCTGACTCTGTCACACCTCAGCCTGACACTCATCCTTGTACGAGAATTGAAATCTACTTACCTTTACCTCAAACTGATCAACATGAATCCCCAGGTCTGCTAGAGTCAAACAAACGCTTAGCTACCTTCAAGACTACTACTGTGGTCCCTTATACACTTCATTTGTATCTTCATTACCTTCTTGCACGGCATCTTCTATCGTTTACCCTATTGTGGATTACATGTCTTTTGTTTCACTAACACCAAAATATGGATCCTATGCTTTTAATATTAGCAGGATCCAATGTCTTATTAAGAAGCAGTCAAATCCGTTCACTGGCAGAAGGCAATGCTGCTTTGTTGCACTTGAGGCCAGCCACACCTGGTCTTTAGTCCCTCTTCCTGCATGTAAGAAACCTATTGGCTGCATGTGGATATACAAGGTGAAATATAAATATGATGGGAGCATAGAGAGGTACAAAGCAAGACTTGTGGCGAAGGGGTTTACACAGCAATTATGTATTGATTACAAAGATACTTTTTCTTATGTTGCCAAGTTAACTACTGGCAGATTACTTCTAGCTATGTCTGCCTTAAAACAGTTGCATGTGCATCAACTAGATGTTAACAATGGTTTCCTACATGGTGACCTAAGTCAAGAAATATACATGACTTTACCTGAGGGAATCATTGCTCCTGCAAACAACATAATTTGCAAACTTCATAAGTACCTCTGTGGATTGAAGACAACAAGCAGAGAATGGAACCTTAAGTTGACTAAATTTCTTGTTAGTCAAGGTTACACATAGTCCAAACATGATTATACAATGTTCATCACGTAAACAATAGTCACATTTCTGCTCATTTTGGTTTATGTAGATGATATATTTGTTGATAACAACTCACTTCCATAGATCACTTCCCTTTATGATCAAGTG
This sequence comes from Eustoma russellianum, assembly GCA_036186865.1. Classification (NCBI taxonomy): domain Eukaryota; kingdom Viridiplantae; phylum Streptophyta; class Magnoliopsida; order Gentianales; family Gentianaceae; genus Eustoma; species Eustoma russellianum. Next base: position 35,431,686 of record AP025045.1, read on the forward strand.
ATGATTCTATTACCTTGGTGGCATTTGAATGGAAAGACAGGTATGATGGTAAGACACCAAAATTTGGGGGTTCGGTTCTTGTATGTACTTTCCATTTAATGCACGATTGTTTATGGTGTACTTGCTGGTGACATTGTCACTCACCCCCCTTATTTTTCCTCCCAGAGTTTATAGGAAACGGGGTAACAAGGATTGATGACGAGCATAGGATCCCACATCCGTGAGAATGCGAGTGGATGACAACTTAGGGATTCTATTATGATGGATTCATAATATGAAGGATTTATGTTGGAAGCAATTATTGCAAAATTACTGATGTAATGAATGTGGTTGTAAAACTTATGTCGGATGTATAGAATGATTTATGTAAAAGTTTTTAATTCTGCCTAAATTTTACTACCATGTTGAATGTTAGCATGGGAATCCACGACTTATGTTATGGATTTTTGCATGTTAAGCATGACGCTTTGTACTCTCCTTAGTGAAGTACGGCGGGTGCACCGTATCCGGACGAGGCCGGGTGCGGGGTGCTACAAAGTCCTTTTCAAAAATCTATACCCGAATGTTCTATGCCAACATGTGGATCACTCCCAAAACCGAGTCTCAGGATGTTTCTCTGCACACTGTTATAAATGGTACGCCGCTCAGTTTCTCAATGCAGGACATTTGTACTGCATTACGAGTAAGAAATGAGGGACTGAGTGATTTCTCTGTATTTGACTGGAGTAATAAATACGGAGTAAGTTAGAAGGACATCAAGTTCGATTTTGAATAGTTTCCGTCTAAAAAGACTCAAAATATGCCATTGGTGAATCGGATCTTGTTGGCGGTTGTAACCTACTATGTCAACGACAAAACAACTAGAAATCCAAGCAACATGGATTTCTATGTCATATACAGTATAAAGCACGAGACACAGCTTGTTGGACCATGCACCTACAGTAAACACCACTAGAGGGGGATGAATAATAGTTAGAAAAAATTACACTAATACCCATGATCAAAAACCCCTTTCAAAACAGAATCTGAGACTACCTCCGATTCAGAATCCGTTTTTAAAAAATTCAAAAATAAGTGTACATAACTCCAAAAATTATGAAGCTTTCCAGAATTGAACTTTAATGTGTTAACAAGACTCTGTCCAAAAATCATACAAGAATAAGATCGTTGGCCCTTTAAACAAAAAAAAGATTCAGATGGTCAATCTTGACAGAATTGGAAAAAATGTTGCTGATTTTGAAAAACGTGTTTCTCTTTGAATACTCAACCAAAAAGGTTGATCTTTATATCAATACACTCCTTAGTATGTGTAGTTTATGTTTCCAAAAGACCCTGACATTAAAGAATTCTTGATAAATACAGAATTTAAGTTTTCTCAAAACTGGTCAGATTGCAGCCAGATTGGAGCAGTTATCTTGCGAAGACTGAAAGACTAACTGACCTTTACTCAAATCAAGTGATTCTTGTTGCAAATGAAAGTAACAGTCTGAAGTGTAACGCCACCAAAAATTACGAATTTGGAAAGTTTTTAGCTATTTTTTCAAATTATGAGAAGTTGTATGAAAACTGCAGTAAAAATGGACAGAAAACACAAATAAAGAAACAAGACAAGAACACTGAGAATTTATCCTGGTTCGGTCAATGTGACCTACACCAGTCCCAAGGAACACCTTTCCTTGGATTTGACTATTAAATGAATCACCTTACAACAAGGACCAAGCTTGATCCTTAGGTTATACACCAACTCAATTCAAGACTTGGATGAACACCTTCTATGCAACACTTAGTTGCAACACCTCTACCTCTTATTCATGTAGACTTATAGAATTGGCTAATCAATATTATAAATGATGCTCAAGAGGCTTGTAGCTCAACAAATACAACAAGAACACCTTTTCTACAAAGAATGAAACAAGAACAACAACAAGAAGATGATAGCTATACAATTCAACAAATGCTTTCAAGTGAGCTTCAAGTGTATTTCATCTTCTTCACCATTGTCTCCTATTTATAGTGAGAATTGAGCCTTGGAGATAAGAATGCACATGTGTCACCATCTTCATCATCAATTCCAAGTGTCTTCACATCATTGGTTGACCTTGTACACTTGGAAAAATAAGACAACATAATTGGTCCACCTTGGCATCACTTTTTTGGCTGAAAATTACACATTGGCATGTCTCATTTATCCTTTGCAAAATGGAGATAATTGTTTGTGTATGTGCCCTAGGCCATGATTTGGATATTTATGTTATGCATTTATTATTAATAAAAGAGGTTTTATTATCATTGTTGTTGGTTAGTATGTTACACAATTTTGATATATGTCCCTGATTCATTATTGTTATGGAGATAAAATAATTTATAATCAGTATGAGTATTGATTTGATGATCATAAGATGATTATGTGTATGGTGATACGAAGAACACCGAAGATTTATCCTGGTTCGGTCAATGTGACCTACTCCAGTCCCAAGGAACACCTTTTCTTGGATTTCACTATGAAATGAACACCTTACAACAAGAGCCAAACTTGATCCTTGGGTTATACACCAACCCTACTCAAGACTTGGATAATCACCTTCTAAGCAACACTTAGTTGCAACTCCTCTAACACCTATTGATGTAGCCTTATATAGATGGTTAATCAATATTAAAAATGAAGCTCAAGTGGCTTGTAGCTCACCACAATACAACAAGAACACCTTTGCTACAATGAACAAAACAATAACAACAAGAAGATGAAGATGAAAGCTAGAAAATTCAACAAATGCTTGTGAGCTTCAAGTGTGTTTCATCTTCTTCATCATTGCCTCTATTTATAGTGTGATTTGAGCCTTGAAGATAAGAATGCACATGTGTCACCATCTTCATCATCAATTCCACATGTCTTCTCATCATTGATTGGCCGTGTACACTTGACAAATTAAGACACAATGATTGGTCCACCTTGGCAACTCCTTGTAGCCGAAATTATTAACTAAAAAGTGACTTGGAATTGTCTTGAAAATGTGAAGATAAAAGCAAGGGATAATACTCCACTATTCCCTCAACTTTTTGGCACAAGAATAGGCATGTGGATTCTGAAGAATTCAAATTCAAAACAGCTCAAAAATCGGCCAATTCAGCCGTTACTTTAAGGCTGAATTTTCCAAAAATACTTTTGATTTTCTTTAACAAAATAAGAAAGGATAATACCACCAAATTATCCCCAACTTCAAGGACCATAATAGGACATGTGAGAGATCCATTTGACTTCAAAAAAATCTGCTGAAAATACCCAAGAAAGCCACATAGCCGTTGGTTTTATTTGAAATTTCCAAGTTGGCAATTTTGCCAACTAGCTCCTTTTTGGTTGATCCACTTGTCTCCAACTCATAAAATGACTTACACATTATATCCACCTGATGATATACGTTTTTCAACATATATATATGTGTAGCAACTTAGATTTTTGAAGAAGAAATAAATAGATAACAATTGACAAGATTATGTCAACATGTAGCACCGAAATTCTCCAATATTTCTTCTTATATGTCAAGAACATTTCCACACCTTTGACACCTTTAATATCTCTGAATAATTATGATAAATATTCTCTTATAAAATATATAAGAGGGTCTTCAAGAAAAAATAGAATGTGACATCTCAAATCGTCACATATTCAGCTATAATCAATAATATTATCGGTTGAGAGAATAAGATATAAGATCACCATATTATCTTCAAAATAATAATAACACAGCTCCAGAATGAATATAATAATATGCTCAAGAGATTCCTTGAGTGAAAATACCAAAAATACCCTCGGAGGTAAAATGACCAAAATACCCCTGGTATATGAAAACTCCAGAAATGACCCGGATGGTCATAAATACTCATGATATCACCTTTGTCATGATAAATAGGATGAGAATACATCCTTGAAATATTTGCATCATGTGATGTTCCTACAAAACTCAAAATACCAATTTTGCCCTTTTTGGTAAGTTGTAGAAACTTCCAGGGCACGTTAGTCGCAAGACAATAATAATCACCAAAAACACATAATAATCACATAATGAACATGTATAAATCATGTACAAATGAAAACAATCACTTTAACAAATTTTAGAAAATTATTTCTAAAAACCCTAGACATCGATCGAAGTGCCTCAGCTTCAGAGATCGACGTCTCACAGAAAGGTTCAGGTTTTGTCTCTGACCTACATCGATCGATCGAAGTGAGAGTTTGATGTACATCGATCGATCGATGTGTCTCAGTTTTAGAGATCGATGTCTCACAGAAAGGTCTTAAACTTTTCTGCCTTACATAGATCGATCGATGTGAGAGATCCATGTACATAGAACAATATGTGCAACAACCTGAGAGATCGATGTCAACTTTTTCAACTTTTAATCGCATATAAAACCATGTATGACATTTTTAAGTATTCATCACTTAAAATCATGACTTTGAAAATTATCCAAGCATATTTCTCAACAGGATAAACACCTTGAGTGATTACAATGTCAAGTTTGACAAAATTTCTATCTTATGTGATAACACTTCAGCCATAAATATAGCACAAAACCCGGTACACCATAGTAGAACCAAGCATATTGAAGTGAGGCATCACTTTATAAGGGATTGTATTAAAAAAGGATTAGTATGTGTTGAATCTGTTCTCATCAATGACCAACTAGCTAATATTTTCACCAAATCCCTTCCTTCCAAAACATTCGAATCCATTAGAACAGGACTAGAGATGATAAATAATGTTTAGAGGGTTAAACTTGACAAAAAGACAGTAATCAACATACATCGATCGATCTACGTAGTTGTTTGAGAGACTGATATAAATGAGACATCGATCGATCAAAGTCTCCAACATTGATCGATCCATGTCATCGGGCGCAGTAAGTATAAAAGCTGCGAAAAAAAGAAATCTTCATTCCAACTTTCTCTTGACTATAACCCTAACCCCAAAATCGCTCCTCTTAAAAAATACGTCTCTTTTACCCCTAATTTCTTGCAACAAACATCAATTTCTCTTCAAGCCAATCGATTTCTACATCAATTTCTTGATTTTCATCAACTCTCTTGCAAATTTTGTGCCCTAACCATTTAAATGGCTCCAAAAACAGAAAACACCTCTAAAAGGGTAAGAACCTCTCTTGAAGAGGAACAAGTACCTTAACAATCCAATCCACAATCCCCAACCGGGTCTAGAACAAAGGGACTATGGAAAAAGACCAACCTCTCTCAAGAAAACATGTTGCCTGAGGTTAAGGGTAGGATATAAATTAAAAACTTTCCATGGCTCTATTCAGGAGAGTATAAACAAGCTTTAGAAGAGCCATTGGGTCCAGGTAAATTCGTATACATTTCACTTAGGGCTCAAGTGTTATTGGATGAATGGGAAAATAAGAAAAGGTCTACCATTCCATTGAAATTTCTCAAAATTTAAGATATTTAGAGCAATGAGGAATTAAGTCCAATCATCAATTAGTTAGATGATCAAAAACCTATTTAGGAGGTTTCAGAAATAGATTACATGTCTACCCGTTGTACCCGCCTATTTTATGCAAATCTTTGGGTAGAATATTTAAATGGACTCCCATTCTCCCTAAATTCAGTCATCGATGGTCAACTTGTAGCATTTTATACAATAACAATAAATGAGCTTCTTGGTGTCTGGGTGAAGGTTTAGATGATTTTGATTCGTGGAAATGGGACAACTATAGGTATAAGGTGACAGAAGATGAGGCCAAAACGTTTCTTGGCTTCCATCCCACCAGGAACATTAATGATATGTCTTTGGTTTATCACGTTTTGCTTGCCATTGTCACTTTTTGTGTGAATGGTAAGTCGGCCAGACTTCCTAGTAATTTATATTTTTACATAGCCTATCGTATAAAAATGAGAGAACAATTGAATTTCGGGGAAATCTTCTTTTTGAATGTGTTGGAAGCGGTCACTAAAAAGTCCAAAATGCTTCCATATATCAATCTAATTTATAGATTGCTCAAAAAGGCAAATATGGTGTTGGATGAGGCTAACGTAGAGAAAATAGCCAATAAAGACGATTACACCAAAGCCAACATCCAACAAATTCACAAATCTAAAAAGGAAGCTCAAAGAAAGGGTATTAAGAATTAACCCAAAGAAGAAGAGGCCGAAAACATCCCTGCCGAAGAACCAGCCCCTCCAATACATCCCACCGAACCTCAACCTCAACTTCAATCTCAATCTCAAACTCAACCAAGCCCTACCTACTGAGTAGATAAAGGAAAAGCCCCGATGGAGGAGGACAGCAGCTCAGAGTATAAGTTTGATGCCGAGGTTGAAGTTGACGAGCTCTATCGATATTTAAATCAATTCAAAGAAGACTTAACCAAGGAACAAGTTCAAATCGATGACCTTGAGCAGGAAAATGTAAGTTTCAAGAATAGAGTTTCCACAATTGAGACCAAATACAACAAGTTCAAAGCAAAGCTCAAGTCATGCCTTCCCGGATTGGCATTCTCCTCCGATGAAGAATATAGCTCAGATTCCCCCAAATCATCCCTATATTTTTAACTATAGGTTCTAGCTTACCATAGCACATATTTTATGTATTTGCTACATTTCTTGTGATTAATGCAATCTTATGTTTATCTCATCTTATTGATTTTATGTTTCTAAAAGGGAGAGAAATTGGTACTTGGCTTGAATTGCTTGCTTACTTGATTGGTTGGTATTTGGCTTGCTTGACTGGTTTTGGCATGGTGGCTTGGTATTTGGCTTACATTATGTATGTTGGTAGTGTTGAATATAAGCGGTTGTTTTGGATATGGAACATTTGAAATACTTGATAAGAAATAAGAATTTAACATGTTTGGCATGTATGACGAAAAACTAGGGTAAATGGAAATATGCCAGGATATATATGTTGCATTTATAAATTGAAGCATGGTTTGGTTAAGGGGAAGGTTTGAAAAGTTCTCATCATATCAATTGATTTTGGGAAGATTACTTATTGAGGGGGAGTTTTGGATATACTCACATGTTTCATGTCTTTAGGGAGAGCATAGAATGCATGGACTAAGGGGAAGATGTAAAAATTTTCAATTTTTTAACTTTTAGCTGGATCTACAAGAAAAAACGTTATTTAAAAATCTTGCTTTTGAAATCATCAAAAAAGGAGGAGATTATTGGGATATGAAATGTTTTGATGATGTAAAAAAATGTTTTGAATAAGTTAAAACTGTCACACTTAGAATTTGAAGAAAAATAAAAAAAACATATTATCTCTCACATAGATCGATCTATGTATACATCAGCCTCTTAAAGGGAGACATCGATCAATCTATGTTGGAAAGGTCTAAGGTTAAAACCTTTCTGTCCAATATCGATCTCAGACTGGGGACACCAATCAATCGATGTGGAAGAAGTTCAAAACCTGAACCTCTCTGGAAGGCATTGATCTCTCAGTCTAATAGATATCGATCGATCGATGTCACATCAGTCTCTCAGGGAGAGACTTCGATCGATGTGTGACGGTTTCAAACTAGAACCTATCTTAAAGACATCGATCTCTCAGTCACAGGGACATCGATCGATCAATATCACATTAGTCTCAGGGAGAGACTTCGATTGGTCGATGTGCTGCAGGTTCAAAACTGGAAACTCTCTGGAGGACATCGATCTCTGATGAGATTCAAGGAGTCCTAAACATACAAACTTCAAAAACAAGGGCCTTGAACATACAAACTCCATAAACAATAAGCTTTTGCACAAATAGAAGATGTAAACTAAAGAGCTTCTTGTTCAAACATGTATAAGATGAGCCAAGGAATGTAGATGCATGATTTTTCTATGTTTATTGAGGCTATGATCTGATTGTCCAAGTGTTTCAATGCATATTATGAGATGCAAGGGTTGGGAGAAGGACAAGATGGTCATTTCATGTGTGAGCGTCCTAGTATCGAGTCTAGTTGTTTGCTTTGTCTTTGTTTAGATCTAGGGTAATTTAAGGAGTCTTTTAATATATTTTTAATATGCTAATGGTCGTTTTGAGTGTCTTTATAATGTGTCAAGACAAGATATGGAAAGTGGCTTGGGGAATCCCTATTTTTCTGGAGGGCAGCCAGACACCATTCGTTATTTTTAATGCACAGGTCGGAGTACAGGTCCAAGTGGGTTCAAACCACTTGGAGGTGTTAGAAAAATCAATTTGGGACATTTTTGTTTTACAATTTTCCTAATTCGGACTACAAGATGGACAAAAATCAGATGGAAGATGGGCGTACATAATGGAAAGTACTCAAGCCCACTGAATAGATATATAATCTTTGGAAGGCTATATCTCTACGAAAAAGATTCCTGATGTGGTGATTCAAGAGCCCAAATTCAACAACTTTACTGAAGAGTACAAACCCTCATTCGGCGTCTAGAAGCGGATAGAAGTCCATAACAGACAAGGTGTATTCTAGAACGAGATTTTATGGATTTGAATTGTACAATCTTTCTCATTTGTTTTGACTTATCTTTTTACTTAAAATTTATTTAGATGGATAGGTATGGTCTAAGGACTTGATTGATTAATTATTTTTTAGAAATTAGCAAAATAATGACATTTAAACGGCATGTGCGGCGGCTAGGGTAACCAGATTTTCAGAAATTCAGAAATGTTCATTCCTTTGGCAGCCGTGTGCTTGCTTCTTCTTTGTGTGTTTTTCCCTTGGTTTTTTCAAAAACTAAAATCAAGGCTAGATCAAATTAAGGTTTGAGCAAACTTAGTTATTTAATTACAATCTAAGAGTACGGAACGACGTCTTGGATCGGAAGATTCGAATTGCTCGACGTAGACCTTTTGGCAACTCTTGTCCAAGAAGGTGGTGTTTGCACCATTGTCCTACGCAAGGGCTGTTTGAAGGTGTCTTTTGGAGTTGAAAGAAACGATCGTCAATTCAATACGATCCAAGATCGTATCAAAGTGGTATCAGAGCGAAAGTTTTTCTTTTCAACTCAAATACCTTTATTTTGTGTCTTTTTCTTCTTTTTGAGTCACGTTCGTATCAAAAACAAAAGGGTCGCTGAATCTAAATTAGTGGCATTTGTATTTCTGGGTCCGTTTCTTTGTCGAACAGAAGAGGATATTCTTGTTCATTTTAGGATTGGATTGTTTTGTCTCGTTCAAAATTCAATTATTGTTGGTGCTGTTAAAAGAAAGGCTGCGCTTTTCTCATTCTAGGACAGCACATCATATTCATAATATACCCAAAAAAAGAGAGGTTACGTTTCTTTTGGGCAGCACGTGCAACACCAACAGAAAAGTTGGCCGTGTGCACTCATATTTTTCTCCTAACCTTTCAAAATCAAATCTTCACACAAATTTGACAATAGGGTTCATTATATTAGAATTCAAACTCAGCCATAACATATAAATCAAGTCCATTGCTTAAAAATGCTGCCTAGTCACGCGTAAATCTTGTTGCTAACGAAGCTTTTAGTTGATTTTAGACTTATGTGACTTGATTGCATTGTTTCTTGGTTTGCATTGTAATTTTTCTTGTATCCATGGCTAATCTTCCTTCACCATACATACAGACATACAAAGCTATCATTTTACCAAACCACAAAAAACCTAATTGTGGAGATACAAAAACTGTTTTGCTACATGTATAAAACAGCCCTTGAAAGTGCCTTTAATTGCCCATGTATAAAACAGCCTTGAAAGTGCCTTTAATTGCCGTGAACAACAATAAAGGCCCTCAAAGAAACCCTCATTCAAGGGTTGTAGGTTGCGGGACATTTATTTTCCCCTGTGTTCTTACTTTTCTCTCCCTCTTTTATTATACCCATGATAACTTGCAGACTTTGTTTTAATATTGCTACCCCGCCCCGCCCTTCCTCCTCTTAGGTCATTCAGCTGCTTCTTCATGTTGAATAACTTCACTCCCATTCTCTTTTCTGTTTAAGACACAAATTCCCACTTGGGGTTTCTGTCTTCTTTCGTTGAAGTTGTAAGGTGACTTCATAGTTTTTCACCCTTTACACAGATTACTTACGTGTCAATTTCATGCAGAAGAGTTAAAATGATATATATCGATCAGGTTATGCAAAATAAAAAAATCCAGCAATAATATGAAAGGAAAAAGCCAAGAGAAAAAAGAAAAAAAGAAAGAAAGGCGTAAGAACACAAAAGTTGTGGCAATTTGCTTGAGAATAGTACCAAGATTGTTGACCAATTGTTTGAATATCAAGTTCCATCCAAGACCACAAAACTGTGCCTATTGAAGTCACAAAACACTACACTATTCATTGGCTTTACACTTGGATACTTGATTGATGTAACAGAATCAACAACTTGTGATTAATTTACATAAGGCTAAGGTTAACTAAAGATTGCCCAAGGCAATCCTTAGTTTTGTTTGGCTCAGCCTTTAACGTAATTTTGGTCTCTTTTTTTCTTTGATTCTTAGAAGGTTAAGTGTGTTAAATTGTCTTCTTACTTGGCTTGATACCTTTGCTCATTGGTTGCTGAAAATTGGTTGATACGTTGGAGAAAAAGGTACATTTGACCATTGGATTGTGTTAGCCACTTGAAAAGATTGATTTGGTTGTATCTAGCTCATGATTGGCCAAGGAAAATACAAACTGTGAGTGACTATACAAGAGCGAGGGAGGAGAATACACATTGATTTTGATTTCACTAATGTAACGATGTTTCTTTTGTCTTTGTATTAATTTTTCCTTTCACTGTTTTCTTGATTAATTTCAGGTTAGTCAAGGATTACATGGATGATGACATAAGAAACCTCTATATTGCAACGATAGAAGGCTTCAATCAAGCTTATTATGGAATTGCATTATGATTTGCATGATTTAAGTGATGATTTTAGTGTTGATATTGAGAATGATTCTTGTGATGATGATGATGAAATTTCAATTGATACACATGTTTTTCATGATGATAAAGTCGATGTGCCGAATGAACATGACTTACATGATAAGCTTCTTGAATTGCATGATCCTAAATTGTTTAAATCTGGTTTTTCCGAATCTGATTCCAGTAATGATGTTGTTTTGCACTCTAAAGTGTGTGAACTTGATAAGAAATTGCATGATGGTTTCCATGATGATATTGAAGTTGAACATGACTGTGTGAAGTTTTAAAACGTAATTCTGACATTCGTAAGAAACTTCTAGCACAAGAAAACAGAACTTTGAGATCCTTGATAAATTGCAGGGTCTTAGGAGACATGTTGATATTTATCGTGTTCATATGCATGAGACTGACTTGCGTGCTGAAAGTGATGAGCTTGAACCTAAAGTTGTTTGTGCTACACATGAGTGACATAATTTGGTTGATTTACATGCTGATTTACAAGATGATTTGAGTGATATTTCAAGTGAGAATAGTGATGTCTTAGGTCATAAACATGATAATGATGAGAAGCATGAATGCGTTGTCTATAATAATTCTTTGTTTGAGTCCCTTCAAAGTGACATTCCATCCCATGAAAATTCTAATTTTGCATGAGTATGAATCTGGAATTATACTTGAAGTTACGTTACAAACTGATTTTGATGATGATAATCTGCATGTTAGTGTTGATTTGTGCTTTGTTGAGCATGATAGTTCAAATACATCTGATTTAGAAGTTATAAAGAGCATACAAGGTACATTTTTTATTCCTCATGTTTTACATAATTTCTCTTTCATGCATGATAAATCTTATGCGAGGAGATTCTCTACCTATCTTGTTACTGCATCTTAAACACATTAGAAAGATGTGCTTGCTGCTAAGTGTGCATGTAGATATGTGTTATGATGTGTTGTTATTTGCAAATGTCTTCATTCAATTAATTGCTCATCCTAAGCATGTTAAACTTAAATTACGTATGATCATTACACTTGGTTTGGTTGAACTTGTATCTTACATAGTTTACAAGTAATTTGTGGAGTATCCCTCTTATCCATTTGTGTGTTTAGATTTAAGGTCAAATCCTTTTGAGGGAAGATGCAATGATGAGATTCAAGGAGCCCTAAACATACAAACTTCACAAACAAGGGCCTTGAACATAAAAACTCCACAAACAAGAAGCTTTTGCACAAATAGAATATGTAAACTAAAAAAGCTTGTTGTTCAAACATATACAATATGAGACAAGAAATGTAGATGCATGATTTTTCTATGTTTATTGGGACTGTGATCTTATTGTCCAAGTGTTTCAATGCATATTATAAGATGTAAGTGTTGGTGGAAGGACTCGATGGTCATTTCATGCGTGAGCATCGTGGTATCGAGTCTAATTATTTGCTTTGTGTTTGTTTAGGATAATTTATGGAGTCTTTTAATATATGTTTAATATGCTAATGGTCATTTTGAGTGTCTTTATAAGGTGTCCAGACTAGATATGGAAAGTGGCTTGGGAAATCCCTATTTTTCAGGAGTGCAACCAGACACCGTTCGATATTTTAGATGCAAAGTTCGGAGTAAAGGTCCAAATGGGTTCAAACTACATGGAGGTATTAGAAAAATCAATTTGGGATGATTTTCATGTTTTGTACTTGTAGCGCCCCGGCCCGATACCGTCATCGGAACCAGTGCACCCGCCGTAGTCTACTATGAGAACTACGAAGCGTCAAAGCGGATCAAACATACATCGTCTATGACGTAAGATAAATCAACGGAAACGTTGATAAATTTAAAACTTCATCGTCATTAAAACAACCATAAAATGCAGCGGAATTAAAAGGTGCTTGTTCATCTAGCCAACATAAGTTTTAGAACAACATTATAACAATGAGTTTCCAAACTTAAAGAAAGTAGTCCAGCATCTATCTATTCCCATGTTCATCATCCCATTGAGCCCACTCGCCGTCGTCTTTGATAAATATCAACTCATATCTAGGCTCACCTGAAAAGGAATAGAGTGACTGTTCTTAGCGAAATTATCGCCAGCAAGTAATCCGTCTATACACCTTACGGAATCACACACGACGAGTCACCAGTGTACAAAACATTGCCCAAAAATAAGGTGCTCGGGTTAGCAAATAGCATCTTAATAAGAATTCCTCAAAACCGATAAAGCACATATATGTACACAGATACGGGAACAACATGTATTTAAACAACGTATCACATAAGCAAATCATAGACTAACCACGTTTCTTGCATGTCATGTCTTATGCTTCGTGTATCATGATGCATGTACTTCTTTAAAATCACACACAACACCCATGCATATGTCTTCTTTCATAAACATGTCATGCATGTCATTTCACAAAACATTTCATCACTTTACATATCATATTCTTCGCGTAGCATAACTTTATACCCTGTGGGTGATCAGTCCACAGAAAACAGAACTTTATACCCCGTGCTGAAAGGTCCACAGCCCCATAACATATACTTTATACCCCGTGCTGAAAGGTCCACGGCCCCATTACATATATCATATATCCGTGCTGAAAGGTCCACGGCCCCATTACATATATCATATATCCGTGCTGAAAGGTCCACGGCCCCATTACATATATCATATATCCGTGCTGAAAGGTCCACGGCCCCATAAAATAACTTTATTTTCCGTGCTAATAGGTCCACGGCCCCATAAAATAACTTTATTTTCCGTGCTGATAGGTCCACGGCCCCATAAAATACTTTATACCCTGCTGTTGATTCACAGATCACGCTTTTATACCCTGCTTTCGCAGGCGTGACTTTTATACCCTGCGATCAACCAGCAGCCATCTTTTCTTTCGAAAACTTCAAACTTTTCTTGTAAACACATGTTGTTTCGCAAAGCAATTCTCAAATCAAATGCAAGTGCCCATGTCATGATGCAGAATGCTCATGTAACATCATATCAAACGTGTAAAACATGCACACACACTTTACATATCAAGTACAAAGTCCTGAACCTCTATCACATTCTGCTCGTAACATTTCATGTCCCTTCGTATTACGAAATCATCTCGAGTTCACACTTAACCTTGCTCGTTCATACTTCCTCAAACACACCCTTTTCGTACCATTTTGTGCTCTTTCATATTGCTAACTCACTTTGGATTCATACCTAACTTTACTCATTCACACTTAACGTTTACAACTCAAATACACCTCATTCATACCACCTCATGCCCTTTCGTATCACGAATCCACTTCGAATTCATACTTAACCCTACTCATTCACACTTAAGGTTTACAACTCTAGCACACTTTCAAAACACTTTGTAATTTATGAGCAATGGAAGATAATAAAGGTATCTCACACACACATCTTACATATCAAGTATACGGTCTTGCACCTCAAACACTCCCTGTTTGTATCTTTCCAAGTCCGTTCGTCTCACTAATTCACTTGGGATTCAATCTTATTCTTACTTAGTCAATCTTACCATCTATTCCTCAATACACCTCAAATACCCTTGCATTTTATGTTCAAAGAAAGTGTATAAAGTTGTTACACTTATATAGGGTGCCTAAAGGGTCAAAAAGACTTCCAGTATACTTGGAACGCTACATGAAGCGCCTATAGTGACATAGAGCGCCTATACTAGGCGTTCGAAGTGTTCGGGATGTTCCGTAGACATTGAACGCCTACATGAAGCGCCTAATGTGACATAGAGCGCTTTATGTAGGTGTTCGAAGTGTTCGGGGATGATTCATGACACATTGAACGCTACATTAGGCGCCTATTGTGACATAGAGCGCCTAATGTAGGCGTTCGAAGTGTTCTGACGGTTCTAAATTGCAGTTTTTCTGTACGGGAAAGCTTCAGGACACATTGAACGCTACATTAGGCGCCTAATGTGACATAGAGCGCCTAATGTAGGCGTTCGAAGTGGTCTGACGATGCCAAACTGCAGTTTTTCTGCAGTAACTTCCTCTCCAACACCCTCCTTCTTCAACCCTTTCATTTTCAACACTTAAAGATCCATCTTAACATCTAGATTCATCTTACTTAACACACATCTAAACATGAATTGATGCCTAGCCATGCCTAACAATATCCACTCTAGCCTTCAATCATTCACAACCTTCAAAAGATCTCATCAACTTTCCCAACACAACAAGACTACAGCAATGTCATCACTCATCTCTCAATTTCCTACACTTACTCTCTACCTCTAAGTGTAGACAATCAACATAAGAGCAGCGCAAGACAATAAGCACGTCAAAATATACACTTTTATGGGCATGCTTGACAACTACGAAGCACCACACAACTATTTTCATAAATATGGCCCAAAGAACAAGACTTTACACAATTAGCAACAAGACTTACGTATAACAAAGCATTTAAGATAGACAAGACAAGAATACTAATGTGTGATTCATGTTTTCTCTTTGTAAGAACATAGGGCCTTAAGTATCAAAATTTGCGTAAAGCGTATAGAAAGATTACTTGCTTGGTTTCTAGTTAATCTTACGGATTTACTGCAGAATTTCAGTGATGATTGCACCTAGGTTGGCCTTCTTCCTTCCTTTTTCCTTCCTCTCTTCTTCTTCTTCCTCTCCTTTCTCCTTCTCTTTGCTCCTGCGGTTTTCCCCTCTTCTTTTTGATGGTATAACCGTCCCATAAGGCTGAGATGGGGAGTTATACTAAATTTTGGTAACTCCCCTATCTCCTAGTAGGGACTAGTTTAGTAATTTCCCATAATTTTCCATTAATTCTACTTTTAACCCCTTCTTCTTATTTTCTATATTTTAGGTAACTAAATTTCACAATCTACATCATTAATTAAGTTGTGGTCAAGGTTGACCTAGAGTGTTGAATGTCGTGCTTAAAAGTCATGGGGTGTAACATTCCACCCCCCTTACAAAAAGTTTCGTCCTCGAAACTTACGTACCTTAGTCAAAGAGTTGAGGATACTTCTCCCGCATCTGTTCTTCGAGCTCCCAAGTGGCTTCATGTTCCGTGTGATTGCTCCACTGGACCTTTACATAGGAAATCACTCGCTTCCTCAACACTTGATCTTTTCGGTCCACAATTTTCACGGGTATCTCCTCATATGTAACATCATCCTGGAGTTCCAAAGGTTGAGCTTCAAGTACATGACTTGGATCCGCCACATACTTTCTTAATTGTGACACGTGGAATACATTGTGAACTTGCGCCAACACCGGAGTTAATGCCAACCTATATGCCAAAGCTCCCACTTTCTCAAGTATTTCGTAAGGACCAATAAATCGAGGGCTTAGCTTGCCTTTTACTCCAAACCGCATGACACCTTTTGTAGGCGATACTCTCAAGTAGACCTTTTCACCTACATCAAATTCCAATGGTCGTCGTTTGGAATCTGCCCAACTCTTGTTGCGATCCTGAGCCGTCTTAAGTCTTTCCCGGATAACTTTCACCTTCTCTAACGTTTTCTCCAATAGCTCAGGTCCCGTGATGGTCCTCACGCCCACTTCGTCCCAATAAACCGGGGACCTACACTTCCTTTCGTACAACGCCTCAAAAGGAGCCATGTCAATTGCGTTGTGGTAACTATTGTTATAAGAAAACTCCATCAGCTTTACCATTCCGTCCCAACTCCCTTTAAAATCCAACACGCAAGCCCTTAGCATATCTTCCAAGCTCTGAATAGTCCGCTTGGACTGTCCATCGGTTTGTGGATGATAGGATGTACTCATCCTTAACTCCTTACCCAGGGCTCTCTAGAATACTATCCAGAGCTTGGAAGTGAACCGTTGATCTCGGTCAGACACTATACTTATTGGAACACCCTGTAGGCTGACAATGTTGTCCATATCTAAACTTACCAACTTCCGAGAAATACTTCCCTGGAGACCGATAGAAAATGTGCAGATTGGTCGATCGATCCACAATCGCCAAAATCATGTTATAGCCACTTCTTGTTTTCGGTAATCAACCACAAAGTCCATAGTAATAATTCCTATCTCTACCCTGGAAGCTCCAACAGTATCACTAATCCACTAGGTTCTTGGTGTTTAGTCTCAACTTACTGACACGCCAGACCTCTCCCAATGAACTTCGCAATGTGTCTCTTCATCTTACACCACCAATAATATTGTTAGCGATCCTTGTACATTCTGGTGCTACCATGATTTATTGCTAACCTTGAGCTGTAAGCCCCCTTGCAAAATTTCTTCCCTTAGCTCGTCTAAATCATGTACACACATTTTTCCTCTAACATAAGTTCCTGTCCACCTTGGTCTGAAATCCATCAATCTGACTATACTTTAGTTTCCCAGCAATATCACCCACAGTCCTATTCTTCTTTCGAGCTTCTTTCAACCAATCCATCAAACTCGGGGTGACGGTCAATGATGCGAAAACATTACTATAGAGTCAACAGGAACCCAGCTAAATTCTTCTATTTCTCTCTCAAGTGGTGACTGTCGCGCATGGTTAGATTTTCTGTTTAATACATTGGCCACTTTATTAGCTCTTCCTGGATGGTAATTAATGGTTAATCCCTAGTCCTTTTGTAGTTCCAACCCTCTTAGCTGGCTCATGCTTAGCTGTCCTGAGGCATACTCGATAACTCGTTCGTATTGCATCAAAACACAGTCTACAAGTGAAGTATCAACTAAACTCAATTTGGATGGAAAGTCATAACTTACGCTATAGTTTACGTACCTAGACTGTTTTTTTTTGACCCATCACTACATATCACAACCCATCAATACCAGAAGATTGAGCCAATACTGGAGCTATGGTTAACCTCCTCTTACGCTCCGTAAAGATTTTCTCGCATTATGCCGTCCACTCAAACTTGGACTTCTTTTGTGTAAGGCAATTGAGAAACATCGCTATTGTCGAGAATCCCTCGACAAACTTCCTATAATAACTAGCTAGACCCAAGAAACGCCGACTTCGGTGTCATTCGTAGATCTAGACCACTTGGCAACTTCCTTCAATCCATAGCAATTCCCTTGAAATGTTATACCTTCCATCATAGAATTCTTAATAGTCACTTGTTTTAATCGATAGTCAATGTTGATGTGGAATCGTAATTTGATCTTAGACGCTTGGACACAGTATGGAATCTCCAACTATTCTGGTGAACCACAAAGGCGCTTAACAAATCCCTTTGCCACAAAAGAGGGGTTCACGCCGCTATTAAAAGAACATTAGTGAATATCTTGTTCACTAAAATTGTACCTCATACCACATCGGCGACTTTCCAAATATCCATGGCAATCATGACATTGACGCGAACATTTGTCTTCGGCTGCTGGGCCGCTTTCCCCCAGGGCATTCTTTCTCATCTCTGGACAATCTCTAACGAGATGACCTACCTGTCCGCATCGATAACACACTCTTGCCAACTTCCCACATTCACCATCATGGCTCTTATTACAATGCGGAAAACTCCTACAGCCTAATTTACATCTGGGTTCTATGATGGGGGTCTTTACAATTTTCCCGACTGGACATCTCTTCTGAATCTTGATCCAAACATCCCGGCCTGCTACCAACTCAAATCTCTTCTCTTACCCTCTTACCTTTGTCAGAGTATCCTGCATCGGCCTCTCTTGCCACCACTCTACGAAAATCACTCTCGACGCAGAGGCGTGCATCCATCATGTCCTCGTTGGTTCTCATCCATGCGCTTACGATTGCTGACTGAATTCTTGAGTCCAAACCTCGCTCGAACTTTGTCATCTTTAAGCGATTATCAGGCATAATCGCTGGAGCGAACTTACCCAAAGCATGGACATGGTCGGCATACTCCGACATTATCATCCGACTCTGTTTTAGCCCGTCGAACGCCTTTATTTTGTCTAAGATCGCTGTCTTGGGCACGTAATACTTCAGAAAGGCATCACAAAGTTGTATCCAAGAGATCGGTGGGTCCAAAATTAAAATTATTATAGAAAGTTAAATGATATACGCGCTCGCACACACCCAACCCAGATCATACTTAGGCTCTAGAAAATCATCACTTATACCTAAGGATCAAACTTAAGGAAAAATCATATCTTAGGTGTCTAAAAGATTATGAACCTAAGTTTCCGAGATAGATCTGAAGCCTAGGCTCTGATACCACCTGTAGCGCCCCGGCCCGATACCGTCATCGGAACCAGTGCACCCGCCGTAGTCTACTATGAGAACTACGAAGCGTCAAAGCGGATCAAACATACATCATCTATGACGTAAGATAAATCAACGGAAACGTTGATAAATTTAAAACTTCATCGTCATTAAAACAACCATAAAATGCAGCGGAATTAAAAGGTGCTTGTTCATCTAGCCAACATAAGTTTTAGAACAACATTATAACAATGAGTTTCCAAACTTAAAGAAAGTAGTCCAGCATCTATCTATTCCCATGTTCATCATCCCATTGAGCCCACTCGTCGTCGTCTTTGATAAATATCAACTCATATCTAGGCTCACCTGAAAAGGAATAGAGTGACTGTTCTTAGCGAAATTATCGCCAGCAAGTAATCCGTCTATACACCTTACGGAATCACACACGACGAGTCACCAGTGTACAAAACATTGCCCAAAAATAAGGTGCTCGGGTTAGCAAATAGCATCTTAATAAGAATTCCTCAAAACCGATAAAGCACATATATGTACACAGATACGGGAACAACATGTATTTAAACAACGTATCACATAAGCAAATCATAGACTAACCACGTTTCTTGCATGTCATGTCTTATGCTTCGTGTATCATGATGCATGTACTTCTTTAAAATCACACACAACACCCATGCATATGTCTTCTTTCATAAACATGTCATGCATGTCATTTCACAAAACATTTCATCACTTTACATATCATATTCTTCGCGTAGCATAACTTTATACCCTGTGGGTGATCAGTCCACAGAAAACAGAACTTTATACCCCGTGCTGAAAGGTCCACAGCCCCATAACATATACTTTATACCCCGTGCTGAAAGGTCCACAGCCCCATTACATATATCATATATCCGTGCTGAAAGGTCCACGGCCCCATTACATATATCATATATCCGTGCTGAAAGGTCCACGGCCCCATTACATATATCATATATCCGTGCTGAAAGGTCCACGACCCCATAAAATAACTTTATTTTCCGTGCTAATAGGTCCACGGCCCCATAAAATAACTTTATTTTCCGTGCTGATAGGTCCACGGCCCCATAAAATACTTTATACCCTGCTGTTGATTCACAGATCACGCTTTTATACCCTGCTTTCGCAGGCGTGACTTTTATACCCTGCGATCAACCAGCAGCCATCTTGTCTTTCGAAAACTTCAAACTTTTCTTGTAAACACATGTTCTTTCGCAAAGCAATTCTCAAATCAAATGCAAGTGCCCATGTCATGATGCAGAATGCTCATGTAACATCATATCAAACGTGTAAAACATGCACACACACTTTACATATCAAGTACAAAGTCCTGAACCTCTATCACATTCTGCTCGTAACATTTCATGTCCCTTCGTATTACGAAATCATCTCGACTTCACACTTAACCTTGCTCGTTCATACTTCCTCAAACACACCCTTTTCGTACCATTTTGTGCTCTTTCATATTGCTAACTCACTTTGGATTCATACCTAACTTTACTCATTCACACTTAACGTTTACAACTCAAATACACCTCATTCATACCACCTCATGCCCTTTCGTATCACGAATCCACTTCGAATTCATACTTAACCCTACTCATTCACACTTAAGGTTTACAACTCTAGCACACTTTCAAAACACTTTGTAATTTATGAGCAATGGAAGATAATAAAGGTATCTCACACACATATCTTACATATCAAGTATACGGTCTTGCACCTCAAACACTCCCTGTTTGTATCTTTCCAAGCCCGTTCGTCTCACTAATTCACTTGGGATTCAATCTTATTCTTACTTAGTCAATCTTACCATCTATTCCTCAATACACCTCAAATACCCTTGCATTTTATGTTCAAAGAAAGTGTATAAAGTTGTTACACTTATATAGGGTGCCTGAAGGGTCAAAAAGACTTCCAGTATACTTGGAACGCTACATGAAGCGCCTATAGTGACTTATAGCGCCTATACTAGGCGTTCGAAGTGTTCAGGATGTTCCGTAGACATTGAACGCCTACATGAAGCGCCTAATGTGACATAGAGCGCTTTATGTAGGTGTTCGAAGTGTTCGGGGATGATTCATGACACATTGAACGCTACATTAGGCGCCTAATGTGACATAGAGCGCCTAATGTAGGCGTTCGAAGTGTTCTGACGGTTCTAAATTGCAGTTTTTCTGTACGGGAAAGCTTCAGGACACATTGAACGCTACATTAGGCGCCTAATGTGACATAGAGCGCCTAATGTAGGCGTTCGAAGTGTTCTGACGATGCCAAACTACAGTTTTTCTGCAGTAACTTCCTCTCCAACACCCTCCTTCTTCAACCCTTTCATTTTCAACACTTAAAGATCCATCTTAACATCTAGATTCATCTTACTTAACACACATCTAAACATGAATTGATGCCTAGCCATGCCTAACAATATCCACTCTAGCCTTCAATCATTCACAACCTTCAAAAGATCTCATCAACTTTCCCAACACAACAAGACTACATCAATGTCATCACTCATCTCTCAATTTCCTGCACTTACTCTCAACCTCTAAGTGTAGACAATCAACATAAGAGTAGAGCAAGACAATAAGCACGTCAAAATATACACTTTTATGGGCATGCTTGACAACAACGAAGCACCACACAACTATTTTCATAAATATGGCCCAAAGAACAAGACTTTACACAATTAGCAACAAGACTTACGTATAACAAAGCATTTAAGATAGACAAGACAAGAATACTAATGTGTGATTCATGTTTTCTCTTTGTAAGAACATAGGGCCTTAAGTATCAAAATTTGCGTAAAGCGTATAGAAAGATTACTTGCCTTGGTTTCTAGTTAATCTTACGGATTTACTGCAGAATTTCAGTGAAGATTGCACCTAGGTTGGCCTTCTTCCTTCCTTTTTCCTTCCTCTCTTCTTCTTCTTCCTCTCCTTTCTCCTTCTCTTTGCTCCTGCGGTTTTCCCCTCTTCTTTTTGATGGTATAACCATCCCATAAGGCTGAGATGGGGAGTTATACTAAATTTTGGTAACTCCCCTATCTCCTAGTAGGGACTAGTTTAGTAATTTCCCTTAATTTTTCATTAATTCTACTTTTAACCCCTTCTTCTTATTTTCTATATTTTAGGTAACTAAATTTCACAATCTACATCATTAATTAAGTTGTGTTCAAGGTTGACCTAGAGTGTTGAATGTCGTGCTTAAAAGTCACAGGGTGTAACAGTACTTCTCCTAATTCGGGCGACAAAATGGACTAAAATTAGATGGAAGATGGGCGTTCAGAATGGAAAGTACTGAAGCC
>AP025045.1:35454020-35524273 GCA_036186865.1 Eustoma russellianum
TAATTCGGGCGACAAGATGGACTAAAATTAGATGGAAGATGGGCGTTCAGAATGGAAAGTACTGAAGCCTACTCGATGGATACCTGATCTTTGGAAGGCTATATCTCTGCGAAAAAGAGTTCAAATGAGGTTATTCAAGAGCCTTAATTCAGTGGAATTTCATCCGCTACAACTTGTCAGAAGAGTGCAAACCATAATTTGGCGTCTAGAAGCGATTAGAAGTCCATAACTGACAGGTTGTATTCTAGAACGAGATTTAGGGATTTGAATTGTACAATCTTTATTGATTTGTTTTGACTTATCTTTTTATGTAAATTTGATTAGATTGAAAGGTAATGGTCTGAGTACTCGATTGATTAATTATTTTTTAGAAATTAGCAAAATAGTGCCATTTAAAAGGCATATAGCGCGGCTAGGGTAACCAGATTTTTAGAAATCCAGAAATTGACATTACTTGGGCAGCCGTGTGCTTGCTTGTTCTTTGTGTGTTTTTCCCTTGGTTTTTTCAAAAACTAAAATCAAGGCTAGATCCAATTAAGGTTTGAGCAAAGGTAGTTGTGGAAGCACAATCCAAGGATACGGTTGGATTGGGAGATTCGAATTACTCGATGTAGACGTTTTTGGCAACACTTTTCCAAGAAGGTGGTGTTTGCACCATTGTCCCACACAAGGACTGTTTAAGGTGTCTTTTGGAGTTGAAATAAATGATCGTCAATTCAATACGATTTAAGATCCTATCAATCTCTCAACCCAGACACATCGATATCGATTTCTCCCAGAATTCAAATTTTTATGACCATTGGAACAAAAACCAAGACAGATTCATGGTGTTTTCTCTTCCCAATCTTGCTCAAATTTGTTGTAGACTAATTGGACGTTGTCTTGACATTTGATGGACTAATTGGACATTCTAGGTTGGCAATTGAGGATCAAAACACTTCATAGGATGGCTAAAGACTAATCGGACATTGTCTTGACATTTGATGGAGTTGAAGACATGGCAGCGGCTACAAAAACATGGATAACATCTCCTATAAATAGAAGAAGCTCAGATGAGGCATTTATACACTTTCACCATCATCAAGATTCATTCTTCATTGTTGTGTATTTCTTTTATTTGTGTAAAAGTGCTTAAAGCTTGTTAAGCCTTTATTTGTTCTTTATTGTTGTATATTGAGAGATTGAGAGTCTAACACAAGAGGAACCATAAATATTTGATCTCTTACTTGTGTTTAGACTAGTGAAAAAGTGTAAAACCCCACTACTTCCTTAAACCCACAGTGAGAAAGTTCTTGAGAGAATTTTGTTAAAGTTGTGATGTAGCAAAAATTTATTCTTTCTAAGAGCTGAAGTTGTTGTAGTTGCACAAAGTTGTTTTGTGCAAGAAGTTGTTGTGGTTGCTTACAATAAGTTATTAGTGTAAGTATTGCTGTGGTTGTTCTTATAATAAGAAGAGTAGTTGTTGAAAATACACTTTGAAAACAAAGTGGTAGTGGAGTAGAATAATTTGCGATTTGAACCACTCTATATCCGGTGTGCTCATTTATTGTCTCTCATCTCCCATTTTTGATTTGATTTTGAATTCCATTTGAGTTGAGCCAAAAACAAGAAAATTCTGCAAATTGCCCAACTCTCTTGACTCCCTCTACAATGTTTGTTACGGACCTAACACCATCTTGCATTTATAGACCAAAAAACCTAAATTAAGTGAAAACGCGTGATTTATGAAAATCAAGAACCGATGGATAGATCGTATTGACCGGTCGGTACATGTAATTTGCCTTGGAATGCTTACCGACTTCAGAATCTAATACTTGGATATCTTCTGGCTGAATCAATATTCTCCAGTTGTATTATCCAGGAAAATGCTTCCGATCTGGCAGGGTTGGGGTCAATTCAGCATTGAGGCCAAGGAAATTTATATTTAGGATATGTGGTGCCAGCATAGTGGTTTTATTAACGGCGTCCAGCATACTTGGGCCCTTCCAGCATTGTTGATCCTGCTTTTTCTTTTGCGTTGAAGTTATGAGCTTTTAATAAAAAATGACAGCATTGGAACCGCACATCCTTCAGAGACATTTTTTTTAACATCAAACGCCCTGAGGATGAGTTGTTGGATATCGAACTTGTGGCGCTCCGGCCCGATATTGTTAATCGGTACCAGTGCACATGTTGTAGTCTGCTACGAGAACTACGAAGCATCAAAACAGATCAATCACAGGTCATCCATGACGTAAGATAAATCGACGGAAATGTCGTAGAATTTAAAACTTCAATAACAACCATTAAATGAAATGAAATACAACGGAAATGAAACGTGCTCGGGGAAAATGTCTAATATATCCTCCAATACAAAACTATTAAAGAATAAGTCTTTCAGCTAAAAAAAGAGAATGAACGTAAATCTATCCACTTCAGTGACCATCATCTCAATGAGTCCACTATCATTTCATACTCTGGCTCACCGAAAAGAAGATGGAGTATCTATTCTTAGTGAAAATATCGCTAGCAAGTAACCTGTCTATACACCTTACAAGACCACAGACGACGAGTCACAAGTACATAAATCAATGCCCAAAAGAAGGTGCTCGGGTTAGCAAATAACGTCTTTATAACAATTCATCATGCCAAATAAGTCACATAAATGAGACACAAATACGGAACCAACACAAATCGATCAAAATGTACTACAGAAACAGATCATGTGCGAATGTCTTTTTTTGCATGTCAAATCTTGTGCTTCGTGTTACATGATGCATGCACTTCTTTAAAACGACACACTAACTAACAAAACCCATACATATGCCTTCTTACACGAACATGTCATGCGTGTTATTTCACAAACTATTCATACTTCTTCTTATCTTATTCTTTGCGTAGCAGAACTTAATACACTGTGGGTGATCAATCCACGGCAAAACAGAACTTTATACCCCGTGCTGAAAGGTCCAAGGCCCCATAACATATAAATTTTATACCCTGTAGTTGATAATCTTGTCTTCTTTTACATACACGTGTCTTTTCGCAAAGCAAAACTCATGTCAGAATGCAAAATGCTTGTGTCGTGATGCAAATGCTCATGTCACGTCATATTAATCTCTTAAACATGTACACACACTCTTTACGTATTGATTACAGGGTCACAAACCTCAAACGTTCCCCAAGCATAACTCACCTATACTATTTCACACCCTCTCGTATTACAAAATCACCTCGAGTTCATACTTAGCGTTACTCATTGACACTTAACGTTTACAACTCAAATACACCTCGAAAACACTTGTATTTTATGAACCACGAAAAGGAATAAAATTATCTTAAATACATGGAGCGCTTAATGTGTCGAAGAAAGCTTCTAGAACACTTGGAACGCCTTCAAGTAGTGCCTAATGTGACATAGAGCACCTATACTAGGCGTTCGAAGTATTCTCGAATAAACTGGTACACATTGAACGCCTCATAAGGCGCCTCAAGTGACATGGAATGCCTTATTGTAGAGAAAAGGGGAGTGATTTCAAAATGTATGATTTAAATGTGCTTAAAAACGTGCATGATATAAATGTGCATGACATATTGCATATAACCTGCCTTATATAGTTCATATATAATGTTTCCGTACTAACGAGCCATGAAGCGTTAAAGCTTACATCAAACGGCAACCATTTGTTGTGTTTATACTATTTTCAGGTGCCACCATTAATGAACTAAACTAGTTCATTAAGTGAAGTACTTAGTTAATTTAACTAAGTAGTTCATTAAAGGAAGCTACATTTGGACAAGGCACCAAGGCAACAAGACTAAGAAAGGAAAGTCTCCTCCTCCTCCTTTCACCACATATATACACGCCTATATATATATAAATATATATATTTTCAGATTTTTTGAAAAAGGCACATACACATGTATTCCAACGTACTACTGACACGTTATATATTTTACGTACGTACGTTAACGTCACGCCACCATACTTAACTCATATGAGTATATTTAGGTCTTATATCATATGATATAAGCCATGGTAATGACAAATTAAATACGACACGTTAAAAGGTTCTAAACCAAAAATTGTCGTATCGGGCGAATACCGAAACTTCGCCAACTTGTCACGTACTTTCCATAAATAGATGGCCATCCTCTACACCTCAAAAATCTTTATAATTTTCGTGGGTATGATGATAATTCCAGCCATAAAAACATTCCATGTTGGCACACACAAATCACCCCACATTAAGGCCAAATTGTGGAGATTCCAATTTCAATTTTGTCATATGTAAATGGCGCCACTTTAAGACCAGCCAAGTACTGAATATTAAAGTTTATATTATGTATATTATGTGTAACATAATATATATAACATGTGCAAAAAATTAGAATTTAATTAGAGAAAAATCGGGTAATCGATAAACATCGAAAGTTTGTTTTCTACGTACACAACACATGGAACGTGCTTGGCACATCATACGACATGTATCTAGACACTTTTTACATATGTCATGCATCTCAAAGTGTTCTAGAAAATTAAATTAAGGGCTGATTGGAATATATCATGTGTGTATTATTAAATGTGCACTATTTTACAAAGTTTGCAAAAATAAAATTCAGCACATGTATATACATATCATACACGCCTATTCCAGCTGAAATGGAGCATATGTGGAGCCTTGTTGGCATATTGATTGGTCAAGAATCAATGATACAATGTTAGTGACTTAAAGAAAGAAGCTACAAAAGGTAATGTTTCAAATTTTATCTCATTTGAAACACATGCTGAAAATTTTAGCATGTGTATTAAGAGCTGGCCGATTTTCACCATTGATGAGCCTATATTTTGTGTCTTGAAGTATGGAATTAAGTTGGAAGACAAATTGGAATTAATTTGAATAAGAAATGAAAGTAAATTTGTGATATCTTGAATATCACACATGCTGAAAAATTTCAGCATGTGTATGAATGTATCTAGGCCGAATTCTTGGCCATGTTATTGTCCAATTTTATTCCCAAAATTGATGAGAATATTGTCTAATAATTGGTGATTTATTTCTAAGAGAAAAATCAAACAAAATTTGGAAATAAAGCACCATGTATCACATGTTGAAATTTCAGCATGTCAAGTCTCATTCATGGCCGATTTTTTACTTATTTTTGTGAAGAAATTATCTTGCTTAATTTATGTGATGATCTTGGAAGTTATGACAGTTATTTTATGATGATTTTGGCACATATTTTTAGTGGAATTCTCAGATTTTCCTAGTCATCAAGTGATGACAACATTCAACCCATCAATGAGTGCCAAGTAAGCAAAAGTTAAATGATCATCCAATGAGAAGGTGCCAAGTAAGCAAGATCATGTCACAATGATGCCACATATTCTCCCAAGGACTTAGAAGATAATTTTCAAGAAGAGAGGGACATCAAGGGGGACGGCCAAGGTGCTTAAAAAGGAAAGGAAGAAGAGCAAAACAAAGACAAGAACAAGCATTACATTCTTGAAGCATCAAAAACGTTCTAGCCTTCTTCTTCTACACTCTGTTTCTTTCTTCTTCCTAAAAGCCTATTGTACTTACATTCATATTCTTGAATAGGATTATCTTAGACCACCACACATTCTTTATCTTTGTAAAATATTGATCAAGGTGTGATCAATCTTCAATCTTGCAAGGTGGTGGTGTTCGTGCGTATTGTATTCATCATACAAGGTTTGTAAAGGGTTGGAGTTGGTGTATAACTCCATCAACCCTGTGGTAAGGTGTATTTGTGTTGTGTGATTAGTGTGAACCGAGGAAGGTGTTCCTCGAAGACTGGAGTAGGTTGTTTATAACCGAACCAGTATAAAATTCTTGGTGTCATTTACTTTCAGCACTTATATTCTGTTTCAGTACTGTATCATTTTTGATTACGTTCGTAAAAATAGTAAATGTTTTTCCAAAATTATGAAACTTTCCATAATCATATCGACACGCCTTAAGGTTAATTTGGCACAAGTTTCAACCCTTTTAGACAAGTATAAGTCAATCAAACGTGCAGTCTGATTTTCAGACTTGCAAAGGTTGAGACTTTGATAGTATTTGACTAACTTCCCAAAAGAATTTTTTAAAATGTTTTCAACCTGTTTAAATATAACATATAAGGGGTTAGTGATTAAAATTTCCGAGCATTTGGAGTTACGTACAAATAGAAATAAATTTTTCAAATCAGTCTACCGTTTCTGGTAGATTCGCGTAATCTGACCACCAACGATTTTTGAAGGGGTTAAAGGTTGAATTGAAATCTGAAATTTTTAGGAGACACTCATAACATCTGAGGCTAAGTTATCTCAAAATTTCAGAATTTTTGAAGACCTACAACCTGGTTTTAAAAACGTTTTAAAACTGGTCCTGAAAACAGAAACTGTTTTCAAAAGTTGAGTTTTTGAGTCAAAACAATTGTAAAAACCACACTTTCTGCACCAACTCCCCCCTTCTAGTGGCGCCTTGCAGATCATACACTTATGAGGTGTTCAAAGTATTGTGCAATGTGCTGTGACGCATCGAACGCCTACATAAGACGCATTATATGACATGAAGCGCTTAATGAGTTGTTCGAAGTATTTTGGAATGCACCTGGACACATCAAACGCTTACTTTAGGCGCCTAATGTGACATTGAGCATCTAAAGAGGTGTTCGAAGTGTTCTGTCAATCCCCAAAACCTGCAGTTTTGCAGTAACTCCCTCTTCTCTTCTCCTCTCTTCTCCCCTTTCATGTTAAACACCCCAAATTCTACCTTACTACCTAAATCCATTATGCATAACACACAAAAACACAGATTGCTCCTTAAATCTATCAGACTGCATCTACCCTAGGCCCTCTACCATTCACGTCTCCGGATAGGTCATCACCCTTCTAACCCAAACCAAATTTGCAGCAACTCATCATTCAACTCTTCCGACCATCCTCAAATCATTCACAATCATCTAATGCACGATTAATAACCATGATAAACTATCACAAGGCAATAATTTCACCAAAGATGACACTTTAAGGGCATTTTTATCAACAACCAAGAAAATCATAGATACTCTCAGAAAATGGCCCAAAAGATCATAATTTTATTCAATCAACAATAATAGATGGACGTAGTAGAATAACTAACATAAACAGATCAAGATTACAAATGTGTAATCTAATTTTCTCTTTTTTTTAAAGAAAATAGGGTCTGTTGAATCAAAGTGAGTAAAGTATATAGAAAGATCACTTGCCTTTGTATCTAGATAATCTTACGAGTGTATGGGGGAATTTCGGAAAGGATTGGACCTGGGTTGGCCGCTCTTTGTTCTTCTTCTTCCTCCTCTTTTCTCTCTTTCTTTCTCTTCTTCCTTTCTCTCCTCCTTTTCTCTCAGCCGTTTCTCCCTAGTTCTTTATCTTTTTAACCGCTGGCTACTCTTGGGAGAGTTATACTCAATTATGTAACACCCTCAGCATTTAACTAGGGAGGGATAGTTTTGGTATTTTTAGGTTTAATTTTCTTAGTTTCAGCTTTTTGATTAATTTTTCCATCTACAATTCATTTAACTAAGCCTCGTAAACATATATAATTAATAGAATTGTATTTTAAGCTGTTTATAACTATTTAACATCGGACTCGTAAGAATACGGGGTATGACAGAACTGTAACACCAAATGCAACAAAATGAGTTTATTAGGGAGGCCTTATCAAGTAGTCGCACGAAATTTCAGTTTTAGGCACGATGTGAAGAGGTCTTTTGGCATAAAAAACATCGTGTTGGCTGGATATCAGAAGAAGATGCCAATACTAGTTTTTTTTCAAGCCCAATTTAAGGTGTTAAGCAAGTATCACATGAATGAAAGTCATTTTTCATTGAGTCGAAGTATTTTGTACAACATCATGAGGTCCGCTTCGTCCCCCCTTACCAAACCTCCTTAGCCGAATAAGTCACTGTGTCGTTTTAATCTAGAACCTAGCTATAAATAAGGAGATAAGGTTACGCGATTTGATAGGGATTTACATTGATCCCATATCCGCTATTCCTTATTTAAAAGATCATAATTCTACCTCTTAAAACTCACCCTCAATCTGTGTACTGGGCTCATGAATACCCAAATTGCACAATAATAAATACAAAAAATGTCTGGTAACCTGTGAGGCGAACTTCGAATTTGACAAACGGTAGTTCAAAACTTCCATCGTCGAGTTTTTCTTTAATACAATGCTAAACCACCTCAACATGATTGGTTCGATCGCGTTGAACTAGGTTTCTTGAATTACTTATCACAGCCTTGTTGTCGCTCATTAACCGAGTCAGAGGTCGTGGTGGAAACTGAACTTCACACACCAGCTTCTTCATCCATAATATCTCTATAGTGCCTTTTGTAATCCCCCAAAATTCCGCTTCTACACTTCATAAGTCCACCAACTTTTGTTTCTTATTTTTCTATGTGACTAGATTTCCACCTAAAAAGACAAAGTACCATGAAGTCGACCTCCTGTCATTAGAACAACCTACCCAATCAGCATCAGTAAATACCTCAACATCTAAACGTTTGTGTTTCTTCAACAATACACCTCGTCCTTGTGTTCCCTTTAGGTATCTACACATCCTCTTGAGTACCGTCATACGTTCTTTTGGTGAATGATGCATAAAATTACTTACGACTCCGACCGCATAGGCTATATCTGGTCTTGTGCGACAGAGATAAATTAACTTTCCTACTAGCCTCTGATATTGTTCTTGGTTTGTAATTGAAGCTCCTTTTGTTATCTGTAACTTGTAGTTTATCACTATTGTGATGTCAATCAATTTGCAATCTAATATTCCTACCTCAGTCAGTAAGTCAAGAATATACTTTGTTGAGAAATGAAGACTCCATCTCTGGAACAAGAAACCTCTATCCCAAGGAAATTATGTAAACCTCTTAAGTTGTTCATCTTAAACTCAGTGAACAGTCTCTATCAAAGTCGTGCAATTTCTTTTCTATCATTTCCAGTGATAATTATGTCCTCCACATATACAATTAGGCATGCAACCAGTGTTCCCTTTTCTTTGAAAAACAATGTATGATCAGCATCACGCGGGGATTGCTTCAGTCCATACAAAGCCTATTTAACCTATATATCTCACCTTCCTAAAATTCTTTTGAAAAATCCGGCAGAGCGTCCATATATACTTTTTTTTAATTCTACATGTAGAAATGCATCTTTTACATCAAATTGGTAGACTGTTCTATTTTGGTTAGCTGCTATGGAGAACAATACCCAGATAATATCAATCTTTGCAACCGCTGAGAATGTCTCAAAGTAGTCGACTCTGTAGGTCTTAGTGTATCCTTTTGCTACAAGTCTTGTCTTATATCGTTCAATAGTCCCATATGCTTTATATTTGATGGTTAATACCCACCGAAAATCCACTGACTTTTTTCCGTCCAGCAACATGCACATTTCCCATGTCTTATTCTTTGGTCATTGCTTCCATTTCTATCCTTACCACGTCCCACCACTCTTTCTTTTTCTTAGGCTCCTGAATAATCGGAGGAATCGACTATGAGTATAGTTACATTAATACTGCCTTTGCACTGCCAGAAATTTTCCTTTTGGCTACATTGAGAGCGTACCTCCATGGTCGGGCCACCCGGTCAGGTGAATATTACACTGGTGGAACACCTTTATTGCTCCTAAACGGATGAACTCGTACTTGTCTCTCATTAGAAGTACCTACATTTTATTCAGTGATATGTTCTTCATTATAGTGTAGATCACTTTCCTTTTGTTGGACATCCAATAAAGCCGACGTATCAGGAGTGAGAACTGAGTCCTCAGCCCTTCCTTTGTTGGGAGAAGTCAGCTTGGTGGTGCCATCTACTCGCTCTTGCTGGATAGTTTATGGACATCTAAAACTATGTAACTAGTCGAGGGACTCACTGAAACACTCCCCCCTGAGGCCCATTTTGTGTATGAAAAAAATACTAATATTCTAGGAAGAACCGATCATGATGACATGAAGTCGACAAGTAGTGGGATTATAAGGTGTTACCCTTTCTGGTGGGTGGCATATCAGATGATTACACATTTGCAGCACATGGCTCTAACTTTGAGTGTTCATTTTTTTGGATGTCAACAAAGATAGAACACCCAAATATACAAGGAGGAAGAGTAAGAATGCACGGAATAGCTGCGTGAGTGGTTAACGTTTGTAGTGGAGTTTTATGGCTAAGAATTTTTGTAGGGAGTTAGTTTAAGAGGTATACTACTTTGGCAACAGCTTTTGGCTAGATTGTTTGGACACATGGGATTCAAACATCAAGGCTCGTGTTGTTGCTAGATAATGTAGTTTTTTCTTTTGGCTACCCCGTTATATCTAGAGTATGCGTGCATGATGTTTGATGGATCAGTTTATGATCTTAGAAGAAGTTTTTGAGAGGTATATATTCACGTCTATTATCAGATCGAAGAATCTGAGTTGTTGTGTTATATAGAGTTTGAACAAAGTGAAAAAAGAGGACGCATTTTTCAAGGACTCTCTGACTCATTTTTTAAGAAGTATACCCATGCTATTATAATGAATTCATTGATGAACAATACAAAGTACTAAAATTGAGTATGATTTGGGACATCTGTAAGGCCCCAACATCTGAATGCACCAAAGAAAACATTTGTGGAACCCGGGGGTATTATATAGACGAGATGTAGTACGGTGACTTTGGGCATCAATACCCTTTCACACTGCACATGTAAGTGTTTTATTAGTGAATAAACTTGGAAATAAAAACTGCTGACAACTAAACAAGGGTTGACCTAGACCATTGTGTCATAGCTGTTGGTTTCTATCCCGTGAGTGAGTACAGACCGACCATGTTGAGCAACCTCATCAATGTAGTATAGGCCTTCGCGTTCAGTACCATATCCAATGATCTCATTTGTATGTATGTCCTGCATGAGACAAAAGTAAGGATACATAAGTACAACACAATTGAGTTATTTGATAATATTGCTAAAGAACAACAAATTTTGACGATAAAGTAGGAACATATAAATAGTTATATAATCTCATGTTTGAAGAAACTCAGACAGAGCCCCTGCCGTGTACAGGGACAAGTTCACCATTGTCTATTTTAATATGGGTTTCCAAGGGTTTAGAAAGAGATATGAAGTTGTTGGGATCATTGGTCATATTGCCAGTGGAGCCGCAATCAAATATCCATACAGTGGACTTGTTAGTTATCGGAAACTTAGAGTTGTGTGTGTAGTGCATGTGGATTTCGAGTTAAATTGGTACAATGGGAGGAGTCAGTAGGATTTTCTGTAATTTCAGTAAGTATATAAGGCTGGCTTGTAATTTCAGGAAGATGTGGGGTTGAACATGAGTTTATAAAGGAATAGGTTGGTGCAAAAAAACCCTACCCTACATCCACAAAGAACCTCGACCACCCTCTCCATTTTTTTGGATTCTTTTTCTCCTTCTTTAGCTCTTCTATCTCTCAGCTCTATCTGATTGCCATAGGTGTTGCTGGTGGTGAGGTTGTCTATGTCGCGACTGGTATCCTTTGGGATGCCTATGGCTGCCGCACCACGTCTGACAGTGCTTTGATTGGATGAATTCCAGCCATCCCACCATTCTATGTACCCCACTAGTAAAAAGTACGATTCTTTAGCGCAGTGAGAGCATCGGAGAGGGGTCTTGTCCTCTTTGTCTAACTGGTGTGATGAAGATGACTCTAAGAGCTGTTTAGTCGCCGAGATAATTCTCTGCAGCCTTTGTTTGCCATGTTTCATGTTGCCAACCTAAAAATTAACCCCGATGATGTGTCACTTTCAGCTGAGGGGTTAGACTTCAAAATATGCATTCTGACTTCTTTATGCAAGGTTAGTCCGTACACCGCCTTCACCGGTGGTAGTGGTTCTTTCTTAGGATTTCTTGTTTTGCTGGTTCAAATTTTTCGTCAATATCTATCAGCTCTTTAACTTTTATGTTGTATATCCCGATATCGTTAGGGTACTTCATCAGGTTTGGGTCTTTTACCTATATAGGAATCCAGAATGACTAGAACTTGTTCCAGATTTTTTTCAATTGTATTTGTGGCTGCCTTATGGTGTTAGCCCTCTTGTGCAAGCCAAAGACATGTCGGGAGTCCGTGCCAGATCCATATGTGATTGCTAGCCTGTCCCAAAAAGATTTGGTTGTCGGGTATTGAGACATGTTGGTCATGAGGTATGATTCAAGATTTTGAATCAACCACGTGAATGCACCTTCATCATCTTGTTCCCATCTTGAGAAGTTAGAGTCGGTTGATGGGGGTGGAGGTACCTCTTTAAGGTGGGCGCTCCACCCCTACCTTCGATGGCTTTTCGGATCGGAGTTGCCCCTAGTGTGCAATTCTCGCTATTGGGTTTCATTTCTATAGCAAAGTTTTCTTAGTTTGTTGCAAGTTGTTTTGAACCGAGACTCTGATGAAGTAAATTTGCGAGTTGCACCGTGAACTCATCAGGAAAATTTCTTTGGTTCGTTTTGGTTTCTTAACTTTTGCATGGATTTGACATACTTTCTGTGGTTGTTGTGGCGTGTTACTGGTGATTGGTCTTGTGTTTGGTTTATGGTCGGGTTGATCAAGGAAGGTAGTATGGACTGTGATGATGTTTCTGAGTCCCAATCATTCGATTGTTCAACTTTCTTTCTTTGTTTGTGTTTGATCGGTCGTAATGTGGCTGGTGTTTCGTGTTAGGTCCCTTAGAACACACTAGAAGGGGGGGTTGAATAGTGTGTTCACCAAGTATGGATATTTTGTGACTATTTTTCGTTTTTGAGTGCAACCAATACTTGGATGTGTTCTTTAGAAAGATAAAACTTGAAAGACAAGAAAGAACACGAGTATGTATAGAGGTTCAAGTCAAGAGACTCTACTCCTCTACCTTCTTGATGTTTCACAAGAAGGATTTTGAAATGGGGATTGTTATTTCTTTTGGGGGAAACAACAACCAAAACAAAATCAAAAGAATACAAACTAGGCACCTTGCCTAGACCACAACCAAGAGTTCTAACACTTTGAATTTTTGCCTCCAAAGATCTTCTTTGCCCTCAAAGAAATCTTGTAGGGAGAATAGTGCACCACACACTATCAACAAACCCTTCAAAGTTTAGAAAACTTAAACAAAGAGCACCCTTGCTCCTTGACCAACAATCTACCAAATCTCTCACAGAAAATCTCACCAAGAAGAAGACTCTTCTTCTTACAATAATCACTCTCAACAATAAAGTAAAGATGTACAAAGATTACAAATATTTTGAGAGCTTGAGCTTGAGAGAACTTGAGAGCTTGTGTAGTAGAAAGTTGGAGAAGAATGTGGAAGAAACCCTATTTTATCAACTTCAAAGTTTCTTCCCGTTTGAAACCCTCTGCACTGACATTAATGGGTTTTGGCATCATGTGTTGGTGAGTCCTCATCATTGGAGATCTCCCTTTGGCATGTAGCAACATTCTTGGAGAGATTTCAAAATGAATGCTAAGAAAGGAAACCTGAGAAACTTCAACAGAGAGAAGCCTGCAAAAAAGACACTAAAAAGAGAGGGTACAAAGAGTCAACTGATGTTAAAAAGTGAAGTTTCAAGACCTTTGTAACGTTGGTCACATGAAGCGCCTAATGTGCAAAAGCACAGGCGTTCGATTGTGACATTGAGCGCTTGATGTGAAGGAGAACAGTCGTTCGAAGTCACATCAAGCGCCTAATGTGGGCTTCTTAAGGCGTTCGAAGTCACATGAAGCGCTTAATGTGCCACTTCACGCTTGTTCGAACTAACTCTGACTTTTACTCAGAGAAAGTACTTAGGAGTACGTGCCCAGCCAGGGGAGAAAAGTACTTTTGGCATGGTGGACTGCATAAAGCGCCTAAAGAGGCGTTCAAAGTGTTCGCACTTTTCAACAGGTCACATAAAGCGCCTAATCAGGCGTTCAATGTGTCCTGTTTCATAAACACTCACATGAAGCGCCTAATCTAGGCGTTCGAAGTGTTCGCATGTCCAGACACTTCACATAAAGCGCCTAATCTAGGCGTTCGAAGTGTACTGGACTCCACCAAGGTACATTAAGCGCCTAATGTAGGCGTTCGAAGTATTCTGACTTCAAACAACACACATGAAGCGCCTAATGGGTTGTTCAATGTGCCAAAATGTGCAAATCATCAAAACTCAACATGATCTAACATTCTCCCTCTTTTTGATGATTCACAATATGCATAACTTAACAAAGCTCCCCCTTAATATGCTCTCCCTCACTAAGTGCAATGAAAAAAAATAACTTGAATGAAATGATGAAACAATTCTAATGAACATCAACAATAAATTCAAGTTATAAAAATTTCATTCAATAATTGCAGAAAGACAATTAACACCAACAAATAAAAAAAATTTACATAGCACCACCACTTGGTGGTGTAAACCCACTAAAACCAAAACCACCACTAGCGGCAAAATCCGTGAACCCACCCATGGATCCACCAGCACCACCAGCAGCATCACCAGAACCTCCACCAGCACCATCACCACCACCACCACCACTTTCTCCCCCTAAATCATCAAAATTAGGAGGAAGAGCCCATGGACTGATCTGCATGAATGCATTGCGAAATGCAGTCATGCGCAGTTCATTTCGCGCATGCCGAGCTTCATGCTCAGCATCACGAAGATGCAACTGCTGAACGGTTTGTTCAAGGGCAGCAATGCGTGATAGTAATTCCGAGGAATCACTACCACCCGTGGCATCAGGAGGTCCTTCTTCGACCTCATCATCGTCAGGAATAGTGGTGGCTTTCCTTTTCTGCGAGTCAACGGCCTGGGCGATGTTATAGTGATCATAAAGATCGGATTTGGCAACGGTGGACAAATCATCATCATTAATAACAATGCCTTTGGATTTGAGCAAAATCGTGACAATGTTGGCAAAAGGCAGAGCTTTGGACACCTTTCGAAGGGCCGCAAACATGACTTCGATGATGATCCAGGCCAGATTCAGCTGAGTAAGGTGCTTGAGGCGGTAAGAGACATAGAAATCCATGTTACTGGGATTTCTAGTGGCCTTACCATTGATGCAGTAGGTGACAACCGCGAGCAGAATACGATCCACCAACGGCATGTTCTGAGTCTTTTTTGAGGGGTAGTATCCCAAATCAAATTTAACGTCCTGCTCGGGAACGCCGTATTTGGAACTCCAGTCAAATACGGAGAATCTGTCAAGCCCTCATTTCTGATACGCAAAACTTCACAGATTTCAGGGACAGTGAAGCTAAGAGGAGTACCATCAACGAAGGAGTTGAGAGAGAAAGGTTGAGACTCAGATTGTGGGGTGACCCACAGATTGGAGTAGAACAGCCGGGTGTGCTCGCGGGAGAATTTTTGCATGTCAAGTCTGGACCAAAGGGATGTCCAGCCTTGGTGTTCCAGAAAAGGAACAATTCCAGTGCACTGCTTGTCTCAGGCACGTTGCTGAGGTTGAGCAGCTTCAGAGGGATGATCAGACGGTTGTTTGCTACCCACTCCTGGTATAGCATGCAGGAATGGTAGGAAACGTGAACACCTTTATCAATTGAGCGTGGAGGTTTCTTGATGTCGGGCTCAAACTTCTTCAACCAAGGAAAGTTTGTCCTTGGTGAGCCCTTCGCGAATGGTGACGATTGCAGGAGGCTCGACAATACCTTGTCCAGCCGTTGTTTTTCGCTTTTGGGATCTTGGACGTTTTGAAGGACCAGCAGAAGCCATTGTTGGAGGAATTTGAGGAGAAGGGGTCTTGAAGATTAGAGGAAATGATGAAGATACGAGTGAAGAAGGAAGAAAAATGAGAGGTTGGATTTTAAAGGGTGAAGGAAGGAAGATGAAGAGTTAGTGGAGTAATGGTGGAGAGGGAGGTAAGGGAGAACGTGGGAGAGTTGGGAGAGAGAGGAGTGAGAAAGAAGATGAAAAGTTTGAGGGAATGGGGAAGAGGAAACGGCAGAGAGCGTGGGGAAGAGGGAAGAGGAAAGAGGCGGCTGGAGAATTGATGATCCTTGAATGGCGCGACAAACTGAATAGGCGGCGAAAAGACAGTGAAAGAATAGGGTTTAAAGCGCCTAATGTGACATCGAACGACTTCACAAATATGTATGAAGCGCTTAATGTCACATTGAACGACTGTGAAGAAAGGAGGATTGAGCGCTTAATGATACTTCGAACGAGTGAACACACTAAGATAAAGCGCTTAATCCTACATCGAACGACCCAATAAAGCGCCTGATGTCACTTCAAACGAGTGACATCCTTAGCATCAGGCGCTTGATGTAACATCGAACGCCTGAACCAATTTGAGATTAAAGCGCTTTATGTCTACTGATATTGAAAATTTTTGAAATTTTCATGATCAAAACTCAAGATGGTTTTGTCAACCCATATTGAGCAACCCCAACCTACTTCTATAGATAAGAATACATCACTAGGCAAGGGTTTCGTGAAAATGTCCGCAAGTTGGTCATGTGTAGGAACAAATTCTACACTCACCAAGTTCTTTTGTACACAGTCACGGATATGAAATGATACCTCACTTCAATGTGCTTGGTCCGACTATGTTGGACGGGATTTTGTGCAATATTTATGGCGGACGTGTTATCACACAAAATTGGCACCTTTGAGAAGTGAATGTTATAATCATTTAACGTGTTAGTCATCCATAACAATTGTGCACAACACGAGGCGGCCGACACATATTCGGATTCCGCCGTAGAGAGAGACACACTGTTTTGTTTCTTGGAGTACCAAGAAACGAGACAATCTCCAAGAAACTGACAAGTTCCGGAGGTGCTCTTTCTATCAACTAGACTCCCCGCATAATCGGAGTCACAATAACCTCTTAAATCAAAACATGCATTCTTAGGATAAAACAAACCAAATTTCAAAGTACTTCTAAGGTATCTAAGGATGCGTTTTACCGCAATAAAATGCATCTCCCTAGGATCACTTTGAAATCTAGCACATAAACATACCGCATGTAAAATATCAGGTCTACTAGCCGTTAAGTAAAGTAGACTACCTATAATGCCACGATACAAGGTTACCTCGACATGTTTTCCCTTTTCATCCTTGTCAAGCTTTGCACTTGTGCTCATTGGAGTGTTCACCTCTCTTCCTTCACCAAAATTGTACTTTTTGAGCAAGTCTCTTGTGTATTTGGCTTGGGAAATGTACACACCATCTTTGGTTTGTTTGATTTGTAATCCAAGGAAATAATTTAGCTCGCCCATCATGCTCATCTCGAACTCACCTTGCATAAGACTAGCAAATTGCTCACAAAGACAATTGTTAGTAGCACCAAAAATAATATCATCAACATATACTTGAACAATTAAATGATTCCTACCTTGTTTCTTTTATGAACAAAGTAGTGTCAACTTACCTCTTGAAAAACCATTATTAAGAAGAAAAGTACTTAACCTCTCGTACCAAGCTCTTGGAGCTTGTTTGAGGCCATAAAGAGCCTTTTTAAGTTTGAAGACATGATGTGGTGAATCATGACATTCAAACCCGGGAGGTTGTGCAACATACACTTCCTCTTGAATAACACCATTCAAGAATGCGGATTTAACATCCATTTGGTAAAGTGTAAAATCTCTATAACAAGCATATGCTAATAACATTCTAATAGCTTCAAGTCGTGCTACGGGTGCAAATGTCTCATCAAAATCAATACCTTCTTCTTGACGGTATCCTTGAGCAACTAACCTAGCCTTGTTTCTAGTGACATTACCTTGATCATCCATCTTGTTACGAAAAACCCATTTCGTACCAATAATAGGATGATCATGTGGTTTGGGAACTAACTCCCAAACATCACTTCTTTCAATTGGTTTAATTCTTCTTGCATAGCCAAGATCCAATTTTCATCAAGAAGTGCATCTTTAACATTTTTAGGCTCTATAAGAGAGACAAATGCATTCTCTCTATATTGCCTTCGTGTGGTGATACCTCTATTTAAATCACCTATGACTAACTCTTGAGGGTG
Source organism: Eustoma russellianum (assembly GCA_036186865.1). Classification (NCBI taxonomy): domain Eukaryota; kingdom Viridiplantae; phylum Streptophyta; class Magnoliopsida; order Gentianales; family Gentianaceae; genus Eustoma; species Eustoma russellianum. The sequence goes on from AP025045.1 coordinate 35,472,028, forward strand.
AGAACTTTTGTGCTTAAATGATCTAGGAAGATTGGATACATCACCTCCAACTTCCTCTTGATCATGTTCCGGAAGAGATGAACCTTCATCATTGTCATGAACCTCATGTTCCGGAATGTGTGATGCATTTTCTACATTTTGTGAATCAACATGAGTAGAGGAGACACTTCTACGTGACTCACTAAGTTCATTTACACAAGGTGGAGGAGTGCCTTCGAGAGGTTCAACTCTCAAGTCAACGAAGATGTTTCCATTTGGAGGATCATCAACGATTTCTCGTTGAGGAACAACCATAGGAATATCCTCAAGAATTTCTTCTTGAGGAGTCACATCTTCATCCTCTACACAATCCTCATCAAGTTTAGGTTCATCACTAAGTGACTCATTAAACTTAACATGGATTGATTCTTCCACCTTTTGACTCCTTTTGTTGAAAACACGAAATGCCTTTACTATTTGAGGCATAACCTAAAAAGATACCTTCATCCGCTTTGAGGTCAAGTTTGTCCAAAGTATCTTTGGTATTTAGTATAAAACACTTGCAACCAAAGACTTTGAAATACCCAATGTTGGGAACTTTTCCATTCCAAAGCTCATAGGGTGTCACATTTAGGTATGGTCTCAAATAGACACGATTGATCACATGGCAAGCGGCATTAACCGCTTCGGCCCAAAATACTTGGGCAAACCGAACTCGTTTAACATTGCTCTACACATTTCTTGTAGAGTTCTATTTTTCCGTTCGGCCACACCATTTTGTTGAGGAGTTCTAGGTGCCGAAAGATCATGAGAGTATCCTTTGGATACACAAAACCTTTCGAAATCACCATCGAACTCACCACCACGATCACTACGGATGGTTTTGATAGTGTCACCCACGTGATTTTCCAATCGTTTACTTAGACTTATAAACTCACTACATGCATCACTTTTCTTAGCAAGAAACATCACCCACGTATAACGAGTATAGTCATCTACAACCACGAAGGTGTAATGTTTGCCACCCAAGCTTCTTGTTCCAACATCCCCATACAAATCCATATGAAGCAATTGTAGGGGCTTGGAGGTGGAAATATTTGTCTTGGGTTTGAAACTTGTTTTCACAAGTTTCGCCTTTTGACAAGTGTCACATAAGTCATTGTTTTCAAAACTCATTTTTGGAAGGCCTCGGACTTTATCATTTTCGCAAATAAATTTAAATGTTTTGAAACATACATGTCCGAGACGTCTATGCCATAGTTGCGTCAAATCATTCTTAGCAACTAGACACGATACATTTTGAGAAACCAAATCATTGATGCTAACTTTGTAAATATTTTTGAAACGCAAAGCCTCAAATAAAATCTTTTCTTCCTTTTTCACAACACACTTTGTTTTCAAAAACGTTACCTCATAATTAGCATCACAAAGTTGACTGACACTTATCAAGTTAAACTTAAGACCTACAACATATAAGACATCACTAAGAGAGAAGGAATCGTTACCCACAATACCATGTCCTTTGATTTGGCCTTTGCTACCGCCAAAGTGGACAATTCCTCCGTCTTGCATAGTGAGTCTATGGAAGAGACGTTTGTCTCCCGTCATATGGTTGGAACACCCACTGTCCACGACCCATTTGACCTTCTTGTCTTCGCTTTCTCCATTGAGTGCTAGGGCCTACAAAAGAACCATATGAAGTTGGTACCCTTTTTATTTTGGGTCCTTGAAGGTTAGTTACCTTCATCTCGCCTTTCGGCACCCACACAAGATTCTTATTATTCTTAGCTCTACATACTCTTTCTACATGACCTTTCCTATTGCAATAAAAACATGTAGGAGTATGCTTGTGTGTTGGTGCATGCTTGTGCAAATGTTTGTGCATTGGCACATGTCGTGTTTCCTTCTTAGGAACCACCTTCTTTGGAATAGTAGAAGGTTTTTGTTTCACAACATGGACCAAAGGTTGTGATACCTTTGGTGCATTAGCCTTTGGTTTAGGCATGTGCCTTTGCTTTTTCAAAGAGGTTTTAGACTCCTTGATCACTTGTGTTTGTTCCTTTTTGTTTCCCTTCTTAGATGCATACATGACACTAGGTTTGACTTTCATGCTTGGCCTAGATGCATCTTTATTCTTTATCTCTTTAGCACCTACCCTTGAATCATTTTTCTTATCCTCAAGGGCTTGAGCACATGATTTCATCAAATCATGTTTCTCTTCAAGTGCAATCACATGCATAGTTAAAAATATGTCATGCTCAAGTTGCAATGCAATGTGATTCTCTAACGTGTCATTGTACTCATTTATGCATGCTCTAAACTCTTTCTTGACACGTTGATATTTTAAATCAAGGAGATCATTTTCTTGTATTAAATCATCTCGTTCATCAATAAATTTATAATGAGATGAGATATTGCATACCTCCTTGTCATCGTCGATGGCCATTAGTGCAAAGAACTCCTTGTCGAGATCATCTTCCACCACCCCCGTGAGTGCAAGATCATCTCTATCGCCATTGTCGCTTTCGGATCCGGAAAGAAAGCTCTCCCAATGGGCTACCTCCGCTTGCAAAGCCTTCTTCCTTTGGTAGATGGCCTTCTTGTCTTTGAGTTGCGGCTCTTTCACCCGACAATCCTTCATGAAATGACCAAGCTTCCCACATTTGTAGCATTTATTCTCTTGGTCCTTCACCTTGTCCTTGGGGTATCTTTCCTTGACGAATCTCCTTGCTTCGTCACCATTTTTTCTTGCAATACGTCGGAATCTTTTGACAAGAAGTCCGACTTCATCATCCGAGTCCTCCGACTCTACGACCAACGCCTTTGAAGATTGGCGAATAGGATCATTCTTTTTTTGTGCATCTAAATGAATCTCATAACTGATGAGATTCCCGTATAACTCGTCCAAGGTGATTGTTTCAAGATCCTTGGACTCCTCAATGGCCGTAACTTTTGCATTCCATTCTCTTCCTAAACTGTTTAGGAAGCAATGGTTTAAATCTTCTTGTTCTATCTTCTTGCCAACCGCTTTGAGAAGGTTGACAAGTTTGGTGAATCTTTGGATGGACTCTTCAATCTTTTCACCTTTGGGGACAGTGAAGTTGTAAAATTGTTTTATCAACTGTCTCCTTTTGGCCTTTCTTACTTGAGAAGTTCCTTCATGGATCATCTCAAGCTTTGTCCAAGCCTCATGTGCGGATTGGACACCTTGAATCTGAGCTCTCTCATTTGTGGAAAGAGAGCTATTTAAAATAGCAAGAGCCTTGCTATTTATGGCCAACTGGAACTCCTCCTCCGGGGAAGGATCATCAATATCAATGGGAATCATAGATCCTTTTGAGACCTCAACCCATATTCTGTGAGAACAAGAACGCAAGTACGTTTCCATGTTTGACTTCCACAGTGGGTAGTTTAAAGGGTCAAACATGGGAACTTTAACATGAACATTTGAGATAGAAGGGAATAGGGTTTCCTGCCTCCTTCTTCTGGAAATATCAGCAGTAGGAGAACTCACATCCTCATCAACAGAGGCCTGCCTCCTTCTTCTGGAGGTTTCAGCAGTAGGAGAACCCAAATCATCAAAAACAAAGGGATCCATACTAGAAATGATCAAATCTTGTATTTGGACTCAAATAAGCAAGATGTGGCTCTGATACCAATTGTTAGGTCCCTTAGAACACACTAGAAGGGGGGGTTGAATAGTGTGTTCACCAAGTATGGATATTTTGTGACTATTTTTCGTTTTTGAGTGCAACCAATACTTGGATGTGTTCTTTAGAAAGATAAAACTTGAAAGACAAGAAAGAACACGAGTATGTATAGAGGTTCAAGTCAAGAGACTCTACTCCTCTACCTTCTTGATGTTTCACAAGAATGATTTTGAAATGGGGATTGTTATTTCTTTTGGGGAAAACAACAACCAAAACAAAATCAAAAGAATACAAACTAGGCACCTTGCCTAGACCACAACCAAGAGTTCTAACACTTTGAAGTTTTGCCTCCAAAGATCTTCTTTGCCCTCAAAGAAATCTTGTAGGGAGAATAGTGCACCACACACTATCAACAAACCCTTCAAAGTTTAGAAAACTTAAACAAAGAGCACCCTTGCTCCTTGACCAACAATCTACCAAATCTCTCACAGAAAATCTCACCAAGAAGAAGACTCTTCTTCTTACAATAATCACTCTCAACAATAAAGTAAAGATGTACAAAGATTACAAATATTTTGAGAGCTTGAGCTTGAGAGAACTTGAGAGCTTGTGTAGTAGAAAGTTGGAGAAGAATGTGGAAGAAACCCTATTTTATCAACTTCAAAGTTTCTTCCCGTTTGAAACCCTCTGCACTGACATTAATGGGTTTTGGCATCATGTGTTGGTGAGTCCTCATCATTGGAGATCTCCCTTTGGCATGTAGCAACATTCTTGGAGAGATTTCAAAATGAATGCTAAGAAAGGAAACCTGAGAAACTTCAACAGAGAGAAGCCTGCAAAAAAGACACTAAAAAGAGAGAGTACAAAGAGTCAACTGATGTTAAAAAGTGAAGTTCAAGACCTTTGTAACGTTGGTCACATGAAGCGCCTAATGTGCAAAAGCACAGGCGTTCGATGTGACATTGAGCGCTTGATGTGAAAGAGAACAGTCGTTCGAAGTCACATCAAGCGCCTAATGTGGGCTTCTTAAGGCGTTCGAAGTCACATGAAGCGCTTAATGTGCCACTTCACGCTTGTTCGAACTAACTCTGACTTTTACTCAGAGAAAGTACTTAGGAGTACGTGCCCAGCCAGGGGAAAAGTACTTTTGGCATGGTGGACTGCATAAAGCGCCTAAAGAGGCGTTCAAAGTGTTCGCACTTTTCAACAGGTCACATAAAGCGCCTAATCAGGCGTTCGAAGTGTTCGCATGTCCAGACACTTCACATAAAGCGCCTAATCTAGGCGTTCGAAGTGTACTGGACTCCACCAAGGTACATTAAGCGCCTAATGTAGGCGTTCGAAGTATTCTGACTTCAAACAACACACATGAAGCGCCTAATGGGTTGTTCAATGTGTCAAAATGTGCAAATCATCAAAACTCAACATGATCTAACATTTCGTAGTCTATTGTGTCGTTTCTTTCTTCTGGGTTTATGATCCGAACAAAGGGGAATTTTTATCTGAGTCCTCGAGGATCAAACTTCTTCTGATACCGTGTTAAGCAAGTATCATGTGAATCAAAGTCGTTTTTTATCGAGTCAAAATACTTTGTGCAACATCATATATAAGACAAGGATGGTACTAACCTGTAAATAAAATGATAAGATTACACAATTTGATTGGAGATTTGGTTGGAATTTATATTGATCCTGTATCTACTTTTCCTAATTTAAAATATCGCAATCGTATGTCTTAGCATAAGTGTTGCGAGAATAAATTGCATATTTCTCGGGAAATAAAATTAGCAACCAGTCGGCTGATAATCAAGCACAAATTGGGCAAGCAGTGGTGCATTGGGAGGAGCAGCTTGAGATTTCTTGGGTTTAATACCGGATTTGGTTACTTCTGATGATAATGCATTTTTGACTGTTATTCCCTCGGAAGAGGAGGTTTATGCAGCCGTGAAACCGGTAGATACAAATATTGTTTTTGGACCTGATGGTTTCGGGGAGAAAATTTGTATATCTTGCTGGCATATTATTGGCAAGGATGCCACAGCAGCCACGCAATTTTTGTCTCCGGGAAATTCTTTCCCACGATGATATATGGCTACCATTTTGACTTTGATACCGAAGGATTCATCGCTAACTTTTGCGGACTTCTCTGCAGTTTACGGCAAAGATATTTCCCAAATTGCTGGCCATGCGGTTGTCGATGTTGCTCCCTCGTTTGATTTCTCTAAATCATACAGGCTTTGTGCAAGGGCGAGCAATTACAGATTATTTTATTGGCACGAGAGCTTGTGCACTCTTTTGTAACAAAGCGACGTGATCCCAAACCTATTCTTAAACGAGACAAGGCTTACACCAAAGTTGATTGGGATTTTTTGCAGCAAGTATTGCTAAAATTTGGCGTTAAATAAAATGTGGCATGAGGAGGTCTATCCGGTTTATCACATGCCTTAGGGGATGCCCCGCTGTCACTCATATAGGCAGATGATCTACTGATTTTGTTGGAGAAAATGGAAAGAATTGAAATTGAGCCAAGTTGCCAACTGTGGTTAGCAACGGATTTTGAGCCAATATTATGATTAGTTTCACAAGTGATAAGTGGAAACTAATGATTCCTTAATTATCTATGCGACAAGTAGATAATTGTAGGCTTTTGATTACTCGATTCCAGTACCGGGTGATTGAGAAATTAATGCTCAAAGTATAAGGGAAAGTAAGCTCATCTCGGTCTGTACCTGATGGGCTCAGGTAGCGGACTGAGCTGCGTACCTGATGGGCTCAGATAGCGGACTGAGCTAATGGACGCAGGTTCCGGACTGGGCTACAGGAGGGGCTGCGGGCTGCAGACTGTAGGCTGAGTTCTGTAGCACCGGGTCGGATCTTATCAACTAGGGAGGCGTTTGTTTTTGTTCAAACTCTCCAAGTTGTTAAGATTAGGCTAATGTTAAATTTGGAAAAGTTGTTGAACTTCAACCGGCCGAGCTGACATAAATTTGCTATGATTTGACGGCTCAGATTGAACAGTTAGTTGATCTGATGGCTGATGGCAGATTTGGTGCGGTTATCCGATCCAATAGTTTAGGCCAAGCTGGTATCTGATCTTATGGCTGAGATTGGATTGACTGCAACATACTGACCTCAGAATTTTCCTATAAATAGGGACCTATCTGATCTCTTTGGTCACTTACTTAGAAATCCAAATTTCTTTTCCTCGTTCTGCCATCTCCTTTTTCATATTCATTCTCCCTCATATACACTTCTGCATCAGTATACCAAGAAGTTCAAGACATTTTAACAGGTTCGTAGAGCTCAATGCTGTAGTGCCACTCGTCTGAACTGACTTCCGTTGTATCATGGGAGAAGGTTTCTCCTCTGGTTGGACACTGTATACCGTAGCAATACGTCCTAAGGACAGAATCCTGGACTCACCTTGGATCTTTGCTCAGCTGAGCTGTGAAGATGATTGCAGAGCTGAGCTCTGCTGATCGAAGGATAGTGCAGTACTATTATGTACAGTGTTGTCGTGCTAAGCTCTGCTGTGTGTTGAGCTCAGTTGTTGTGTTGACGACATTCGTTATTCTGCAGCACAGCCGTGCTGAGCTCTGCTCGGCTGAAGCGGCTGAGAGCACAACTGTCGTTTGTTGTGCTGAGGTGCCGAGGTCGGCAGGTTAGTGATCAGCCCAGAACGTAAATACAATTGCGATGACTGGACTAGCCTGATTTGTCTGATCAGTCTGACTTTAGTTCAGCTCAGCTGGAAGTCTGATAGCGCAAAACCACTGTTCAGAAGTTTTGTTCAGTTCAAGTAGGTAGGTGGGCTGACTGTTTAGGACGCAAACTCAATTGCGTTATCTGACAGTTCGTGCTATCTGAACTGTTTTGACTCTACAAATCAGTCCAGCCTACCCTGAGCTCGGCAGGTCGGTCATTACTGTACATAAGTTAATTTTGTGTCTTAGAATTTTTTTCTAACAGATTTTTGCGTCGACACAGCGAGATGGATTGAAGAGACTAATCCGGTTTTTGCAAGCTTTCGAAGTGGGTGTCGTGTCCGCAGATTAGTGTTCAAAAAAGATCTTTTGACATCCGCCGTGAGTGCAGAGGACTATACAGCGATTGAAACATTTTCAGCATCGACAATTGCCTTTTTCCTATTTAATATGGACGGAAAACCGCTGGCCTCTTTCAATATCTTGTTGACAAAGTTCTGGCAAGAATTCAAAGTTGGTCCTCTAATTTGCTTCTTTTGTGGGAGGTTTACGTCTCGTCTTCCATACCAACTGCTTGAAACTCTTGACATTCTGCGGAGTGTTAGTCAGCAGATTGAGCCCGCAATGGCGTCTTTCCGTTCGTGGGCCTGTTCACATGGCAGCATATATCATTGGAGAGCTTTGTCACTACTACCCTGTAGCCTCTCCCATTTGTCAATTGTTTTTCCATATAAAGGGTGATATGGTGTATTGAATAAAGTGAGAAAGGATTATTCTTCCAATGACTTTTCTCTCATTGAAAATCTATCAGATGGGTCGATTACATGCCAAATTTAGCAGGTTGATATGCTAGTTCGGGTTTGGAGGGTCGGTTTTATCATAGGTTAAACGGATTCAATCTGATTCTGATCTCATCCCGCGAAGGTCAAACCGAAACCCACAAAATTATGCTTGGATTCGTGTTAAGTTGACGTGTCTTATTAGAAATTGTCATCCCTAACTATGTGACATTCTAGTAATTACTACATAACCAAGAGGGTATTGACATGTAACTAGAAGGGGATACCACATCAACTTTGTGATTATGTGGAACGGAAGATGTCAATCTCTATACATCAAGGATGCCATGATGTTATTGATGGCTTATTTTAAAATTTGTACATGGAAATGGTATTTTTTAGGTTTAGGATCGCCAAACCTATTGACCATAACACCCTCTGCTTCCCATACGCTGGTTAGCTTCTTATTGACAGCAGAACCATGTCTCGGCACGTAAAGCTGGCGCACCACTTGGCTCATCGGCTCATTTCGCTGCCTTTTGCGGCCTTACGCATAATATCTAAGCAATACAAAATGAGGGTTTCATTTGTTATAGGACATGACCATACATCTTAGAACACAAGCTGATGATAACCATGTAACCATGTAACCATGTATCTATTAAACGAAACTTAGTATGATCCTATCAAAAACAAGTTTTGTTGTTCGTATGTCAATAAAGTACTTTATTGATTTCCATGACATATAGGCTAACAGAATACAGAATTTGGGCTAATATTAAAACTACTAAATTAAAAAAATTAAACAGCACTTTCATATGGGCTTAAATGAAACTTAGTATCATCCTATCAGAAACAAGTTTTGTTGTTCGTCTGTCAAGAATGGTAAAGTACTTTATTGATTTCCATGACATATAGGCTTACAGAATACAGAATTTGGGCTAATATTGAAACTACTAAATTATAAAAATTAAACAGTACTTTCATATGGGCTTAAAAAATTGGACTAAGAATTGGACAGGGGCCGTGCGAATGTAGGCTTCCACTGTCACAAATTATGACGTAGGTTCTGTTTCTTGAGCAGATTATGACGTAGGTTCTATTTTTTGAGCAGACCTTAGGCAGGCGCCCCTCCAAGATACAATGGAGATCACCAACCTAGATCATAGGCCTTTATGATCGTCTATTTATCCCGTCCAGGTAAACATGAGACTTGTTGTCTACTGCCTTTATTTTATAAGACAGTGCCTTCAGTCTCTATTGCCAGACAGCCGATGCGGGATAAACCAATGCCCTCTCCTTTACTTCGACCTTCAATATGAGTTCCCCTTAAATAAAATCCATTCCTTCCAGCAATAAAAGAAAAAGAAAAAACAGAAAAGACGCCAATTCCATTGATCTCCTCAGGTGACTTGGCGGTGTCTCCAGTATTCTTTACCAAAAGTGTTGAAGGAAGCCTTCACCAACAAGCTGTTGTTGAAGATGCAAGTGAAGAAGGTAGCAAACAAGCACAATCCGTGAGAAGTAAGTCAGGATGATTTCTATACGTTGGGTTGATGTTGTAATCAAAGGCTAGGATTGATTGTTGACCATGCTACAGGGGTGGATCACAGGAGTGGAAGGTGCTGCGCTAGTGAAGTGAGGAAGAAGGAGGTTGAAGAAGAGAAGACGCTTGAGAGTTTTAAAACAGGGCCGAAAGGACATTTTTGCCCCTGGTTCATGTCTTGTGTTGTTATGCTAATAAGGGCAGTTTAGTAATTTTGCGTCTGTAATTCTGTTATAATTGCTGTACAAAACGGGTTGCTCTCCAACCCGTTCTTTGACGGTTCATTTTTGAGAAAGAATCCGCCCGTGGTGTTGCTCTTTTCTCTTGTTTTCGCCTCCTCTCAATTGCTCTCATCTTCCTCTTTCGTTTGCTTGTTTCAATTTTTGACATGGTATCAGAGCTTTTGGTGATCGTGAATGATCTATCTTGATAATATACAGTAACTGTATTTTTTGAATCTTGTTCATCTTGAATTGTTTTTGTAATGGCTTTGCCAAAGAATAATCGAGGTACACCTGTGGAGAGCAACTCGCAGAATATATTGTTTTGAACAAGAACAAACCAGAATCAAACTTCAGAGAATACACTGCAGAATCCTTTCTATCTGTATCCTGGGGACAGTCCTTCGACCGTGTTGGCCCAGCCTCCGTTGAACACGCATAATTTTCACACCTGGAGTCGTACTTTCAGGATGGCGTTGCTAGTGAAGAACAAAATAGGCTTCATTGATTGCACAATTCCAAAACCATTGCAGCCTGATCCTATATATCCTATATGGAGGAAAGTCAATTCTATGGTACAATCTAAGATAATGAATTTCGTTTCTCAATCTATTGCACAAAGTATTATGTGGTATGATAGTGCTTTTGATATATGGAACATTTGACTCTAAGGTATGGTAGTATGGATCCATTTAGACTCTCTAAATTTCTGGAAAAATTTTACTGCATCAAGCAAGATACCTTATCTGTGACTGACTACTTTACTAAAATGGAAGTGTTTCGAAAGAACTTATGACTTTAAGACCTATATCTACCTGTAACTGTAGAGGTTGTAGGTGCAATGTAACTGCCGAGATGAAGAAATTTGTTGAGAGTGACTATGACATTAAATTTGTAAAAGGATTGAGTGACAATTTTGATCCAATTAAATCATAGGTGTTCGTGATGACACCTCTGCTTGATATTAATACTGCATTTTCAATGGCTTTAAGTTTGAGAGAAAAGTTATGTCTGATTCCTCTGTGGTTGTTTTCGATGGTAATGCTACATTGATGAGTGAGGAAAATTCAGAAGGCCTGGTTGCCAATGCATATGTAAAAAGGCAACAGACTGGTGCATATAAGAGAGGCAGTGGTACGTTCTCTCAAGGAGATAACAGACGTTATCAGTGCACTCACAGTGGTATGTTAGGACATACCGTTGATAGATGCTATAAAAAGCACGGATACTCCCTGGGTTTACTCCTTCCAGACCTAGAATTAATATGACAGAGGTGGTTGAAGTAGAACATGAGGTGAGTCAAGTTTAAAGGAGTGTTCAGTCCCTGATGCTAACTCCTCAATAAAATCAGAAATTGATGAAGTGGCTGAATAAGCATGAGGATGATTCAGAGGAAGGAATGGGGTCGGTTGCTCAGGGTGCTGTCATGTCTGTCCAGGCTGGTAAGTTGACAGGTAACACTCCTACTAATGTCTTAAACACATGGATTTTGGATTCTGGTGCAACTGATCACATTGCATCAAACCTTTCCTTATTTTCTTCTTACAAACCAGTAAAACATATCTCTATTAAACTGCCTACCAAGATGACAGTAGCAGCAACACACATCAGCACAATTGTTGTTAATTCCTATCTGACTCTCAAGGATGTCTTGTATGTTTAAGTTTTTGCCTTCAATCTTTTATCCCTTAGTAAGCTTACTTCTGATCCTAGCTTACTCATTCAGTTTTATTGTGATACTTGTTTGATCCAGGATCAATTGTCAAATAGGATGATTGGTTTAGCTAAATTGTTCCATGTCTTATACTATCTGCAAGGGACTGCAACCTTGAGTACTATGCCAACCTATCTTGCTACAAAAGCTTCTGACACAGTCAGTGTAATATGGCATTGCAGGTTGGGACATGCCTCAATCCCAGAATAAAATAAATCCAGAAGCATGACGCTTCAGCGTCAGTACAAGAGCTCTCCATTCCCTGTTCCATATGCCCCCTAGCCAAGCTCAGAAAGCTCCCATTTCATGTTTCCTTTTCAGTTTGTAAAAATCCTTTTGATCTTGTTCATGTTGACATTTGGGGGCCAAACAGACACCCCATATTGTATGCCCAAAGATTCTTCCTTACAATTGTAGATGATTACAGTAGATATATTTGGGTCTGCTTGGTGAAATCAAAGTGTGAAGTTAGGGGTTTATTACAAAACTTCTGCCAATATGGTGCTACTCAATTTGGAAAAACCATTAAAGTTCTTAAAACATATAATTGCCAGGAGTTTAATATGTCTGAATTTTATATGAAGCATGACATGATTCACAAGAAAAGCTGTGTATACACACCACAGCAAAATGGTGTGGTGGAAAGAAAGCACCAACATATACTTATAGTTGCAAGGTCACTAAAATTCCAAGCACATCTGCCCATGTCTTATTGGGGCTTTGCCATCCTACATGCTGTACATCTTATCAATCTTATACCAACTCCTATTCTTTATCATAAAACACCTTCTGAACTGTTATATCAAAATAAACATGTATACTAGCACCTTAAGGTGGTTGGATACCTTGCATATGCCTATAACTGGTTGCCTGGCAAACATAAATTTACTCCTAGAGCCATTAAGTGTCTCTTTCTTAGTATTCCTTCTACCACAAAAGCTTATATCTTACAAAACCTTGAAACCAAAGACATCTTTGTGTCCAGAGATGTTCAATTTGATGATCACCACTTTCCTTTTGATCCCAACTCCGATTCCAAACATACTAAGTCACCCACTCAGACACATATTAACTCTCCTAGTTTCTTCACTGACCCTTCACCTTTTCCATCCTATGTACCAGCCTCTCATATTCCTATACACACCAACCATCACCTAATTCTTCTACACATCCCCCAACTGATCATTGTGCACATCATTCTCCTGCTCAGCCATCACCTCCCACATCATCATCACCTCCTGCCAATACCATCCCACCAACCAGTCCTGAATTCATTTTAGACATTTCCTTCATCATTAATCCAGATGATCAATTACTGATCTCTGACCCTACTATTCCCCATATTCCAGAAACTGAAACTTCATCAAGGCCAGTCAGACAAAGAAAACCACCAGCCTATCTCCATGACTATCATTGCAATCATCTTACAACATCTGCTCCTAAATATCCTCTTCAATCTCACTACTCATTGAATTAGTTGACACCAAAATACAAAAATTATATGCTTAACGTTAGTTTGCAGCAAGAACCTACAACTTATCATCAAGCAGCACAGTCAGCTCACTAGTAGCAGGCTATGCAAGCTGAGCTAGCAGCCTTGGAGGCCAATGATACTTGGAGCATGGTCCAGTTACCTGCAAGTAAAAGACCAATTGGGTGTACAAAATCAAGAGGAAGGCTGATGGAAGCATTAAAGGTTACAAGGCTAGGTTGGTTACAAAGGGGTACACTCAGCAAGTAGGGATTGATTGTATGATACCTGTTGAGAAATATGTTTGGATAATTTTCAAAGTCATGATTTTAACTGGTGAATACTTAAAAATATCACACATGGTGTTATATGTGGTTAAAAGTTGAAAAAGTTGACATCGATCTCTTAGGTTGTTGCACATCGATCGATCTATGTACATAGATCTCTCACATCGATCGATCCATGTAAGGCAGTGAAAGTTCAAGACCTTACTGTGAGACATTGATCTCTAAATCTGAGACACGTCGATCGATCAATGTACATGGAACCCTCACTTCGATCGATCGATGTAGGTCAGAGAAAAAGCCTGAACCTTTCTGTGAGACATCGATCTTTGAAGCTGAGTCACTTCGTTCGATTGATGTCAAGGATTTTATAAATATTTTTCTAAAAAGTGTTAAAATGATTGTTTTTATTTGTATATGATTTATACATGTTCATTATGTGATTATTATGTGTTTTGATGGTTTTAATTGTATTGTGAACTAACATGCCTTGGAAGTTCTATAACTTACCAAAAAGGGCAAAATTGGTATTTTGAGTTTTGTAGGAACGGCACATGGTGAAAATATATCAATAACTGATTCTTATTATATTTATAAAGAAAAAGGTGGTATTATATTCATTTTTGACCATCCGGGCCATTTCTGGATTTTCTCGTACCAGGGGCATTTTGGTCATTTCACCCCTGAGGGTATTTTTGGTTTTTCACTCAAGAAATATCTTGAACATATTATTATCTTCATTCTGTAGTTGAGATATTATTATATTGAAGATTATATGGTGATTCTTTATCTTATTCTCTCACATGATGATATTATTGACTATAGCTGGATATGTGACGATTTGAGATGTCACATTCTATTTTTTCCTTGAATACCCTCTTATATATGTTTTGAGATCATATTTATCGTCATTATTCAGAGATATCAAAGGTGGTAAAGGTGTGCAAATGATCACAACATGCAAGAAAAAATATTGGGAATTTTGGTGCTGCACGTTAGCATAATCTTGTCAATCCTTATTTGGTGATTTCTTCTTCAAAATCTGAGTTGATATGCATATATATAGCCTTCAAAACGTGTATATTCAGGTGGATATGATGATTTATTCATTTTATGAGTTGGTGACAAGTGGATCAACCAAAAAGAAGCTAGTTGGCAAAAATTGCCAACTAGGTGGCTACAAGGAAAAAAAAGGTGATTTGGTCAAATTTTTTAAGCCTCACATGCCTATTCTTTTGGTAAAAAGCTGAGAGATTGTGGAGTTGTTATCCCACTACATTATCTTCAACATTTTTAAGACAAAATATGGTGGAAAAAACGGTCAAATTAATATCCAAGGTGGACCAATTATGTTGTCTCATTTTGCCAAGTGTACAAAGCCAGCCAATGATGTAAAGACATTTGGACTTGATGATGAAGGTGGTGACACATGTGCAATCTTATCTCCAAGGCTCACTTCACACTATAAATAGGAGGCAATGGTGAAGAAGATGAGACACGCTTGAAGCTCACTTGAAAAGCATTGTTGATTTGTCTAGCTATCATCTTCTTGTTGTTGTTCTTGCTCCATTCTTTGTAGAAAAGGTGTTCTTGTTGTATTTGTTGAGATACAAGCCTCTTGAGCTTTATTTGTAATATTGATTAGACATTCTTATAAGGCTATGTCAATAGGTGGTAGAGGTGTTGCAACTAAGTGTTGCTTAGAAAGTGATTATCCAAGGCTTGAATAGGGTTGGTGTATAACTCAAGGATCAAGCTTGGTTCTTGTTGTAAGGTGATTCATTTCATAGTGAAATCCAAGGAAAGGTGTTCCTTGGGACTGGAGTAGGTCACATTGACCTAACCAGGATAAATCCTCGGTGTTCTTGTCTTGTTTCTTCATTTCTGTTTTCTCTTTGGTTTTACTGCACTTTTCATACAAGTTCTCACAATTTGAAAAAATAGCTAAACACTTTCAAAATTCGTGATTTTTGGTGGAGTTATACTTCAGACTGTCAGCTTTCATTTGCAGAAAGAATCGTTTGATTTGAGCAAGTGAAATTTAGTCTTTCAGTCTTTGTAAGATAACTGCTCCAATCTGGCTGCAATCTGACCAGTTTTGAGAAAACTTAAATTCTGTATTTATCAAGAATTGTTTAAGGTCAGGGCCTTTTGAAATCTTCATCTACACATCCTAAGGATTGTTTTGATATAAAGGTAAACCTTTTTGGTTGAGTATTCAAAGAGAAATACGTTTTGCAAAATTAGCAACATTCATTCCAATTCTGTCGAGATTGACCATCTGAATCTTTTTATTTGTTTGAAGGGAAAAACAATCTTATTTTTGTCTGATTTTTGGAAAGAGTCTTTTTAACACATTGAAGTTAAGTTCTGGAAAGTTTCATAATTTTTGGAATTGTGTACATGTATTTTTGAATTTTTCAATAACGGGTTATGAATCTGAGGTGGTCTCAGATTATGTTTTCAAAGGGGATTTTTACAAAGGGTTGTAGTGTAATTTCCGCTAACCACTATTCACTCTCCCTCTAGTGGTGTTTATTGCAGGTGCACGGTCCAAAAATTGGTATCAGAGAGAGGTTTACACCACTCAAAGAAACAAGATTCAACGCCGTACAATCAATACAAAGCCAAGAAACAATTACTCTTTGTAGCCTGCTTATCTCAGATTAAAGGTACATACTTTGGCAATAGTTTCTTACCGAGGTGAGTTGGAAGGTATGTCCACTCAACCCCTCCTCTTTTTGATGGAAATAATTTTGCTCATTGAAACTAAGAATGAGTCTATATTTAATGTCTATAGACATTGATTTATGGTCTATAGTTGAAGATGGACCGTACATTCCAATGAAAGTTGTACGAGTTAGTGGAGTCACACAAGAAGTTGAAAAATATAAAAGTGAATGGTCATCGGAAGATAAAAAGAAAATGTCCATGAACGCTAAAGCTATGCAATTACTTTTGAATGGACTTACAACTTCTGAAGCAGGGTATGTGTCAAATTGCACAAGTGCACATGATATGTGGAAATCACTTGTATTAAAGCATGAAGGTACTAGTGGTGTTAAAGAATCGAAAATAAACATGCTTATGACTGAATTAGAGTCTTTCAAAATGCTGTCAAACGAATCCATAACATCTATGGATTTGAGGATTACTAACATTTTTAATCCCCTTGAAGCTTTAGGGAAATCATTCACGAAGAATGAAAAGGTTCAAAAGGTGCTAGGAAGCCTTCCTGCTGAATGGGATCCAAAGGTGACTGCAATCGAGGAGACAAAATCAATGACTAAGATGGATGAATTGATCGGGTCTTTTAAAGTCTACGAGGTAAAACTAAACCAACAAAGTCCGAGTCATCTAAATCATCAAGTAAGTCAATAGCTTTCAAAACAACTAAAAAACATACAAATAATGATGATAGTAATAGTGACACTGAGTTAGATGACGACTTGATATTAATAGCGAGAAAACTTAGAAAGTTTTTCAAACATCCTAATAAGAATAGGCCACGTTCTTCTTCTTCTTCTTCTTCTCAACCTAGGAAAAATAACACAAACAAATGGTAAAATAAAGAGTTAAAGTGTTATGAATGCGGTCAAAAAAGACATATTTCATATGATTGTCCAACAAAGAAAAATAATAATAACAACAACAATAAGCAATACAAGGACAAGGAGGCACAAACGACAAAGACAAAGAAGTCTAAAGCAAGAAAAGGGAAACGATCAATGAAGGTGAGCACATGTAGCGACTCATCCGACTCAAAATCGGAAAACTGAGGAAGCTCAAGCCTGCTTCGTATCCAATGAAGTAAGTTCTTCATCTGATAGTGATTCTGAAAATGAAATGACATTTGATAAAATGTATGAATAATTTTTAAAAATGCATGCTCACTATAAGAGGATCTCTAAAGAAAAGAGGAAACTAATTGAATAAAATGACAAGTTGAAGACGTCCAACTTGGTATTTTCCGATCAATTAAAATCTTTTAAACAAGAGTCTACTAATACTCTTGATTCTTTAGAGAAAAAAATTAAATCACTTAGGAAAAATGAACAAAAGATAAAAACGGAAATGAGTATGTTGCAATCTAAGTTAGAAAGTAGTGACAATGAGATAATGCAACTTAAGTCTTCTAAACTTACCTTAGAAAAAATGTTAGAAAAATTTAAATCGGGTGCTAATATGTTAGATACACTTATATCATCACGAAAGTATGGAAATGATAAAACCGGCTTAGGCTATAAAGAAGAAAATGTAAAAATAGATAAAAAGACTAAGTTTGTCTCATCTAGTACAAAGTTGCCATATAATACAACAAAATCAACTTTGTCTGCTACATCTTCTTCTACACCTTCTTCTACTTATATCAAGGCAAAAATACAACACACACCCACAAATATACACACGCATAAACATACTTCTAGGCCAAATATTGCATCTAGACAACCTAGAAATTATGTCCATATATATACAAATACAACTAGAAAGAACAAAATGCATCCAACTTATTATGAACCTAAGTATAGGCAAGACTTATATAAGTCTTATAGAAATGCCTATGAACACACTTATATAGCGCCATTCAAGAAACAAAATCGCATGCCTTATACACATTACAAAATTCGGCCATCATATAATAATTATCAACCATGACGCAAAATGTATAACAATGCATCTTCACTTATGTGGAATGATTATGTATATGCTAATTCTTCTTATTTTCCATATCATAACTATGCTAAAAATGTGCCTAGAAGGTATATTCAAGTTTGGATACCTAAGGGATATCTAAACAAGAATGGTGCCCCTAACATTCAAGGACCCAAATAAAGGGTACCTAAAACTTTGTCTCCATTGTAGGAAAAACTCAAGGAATGCAAGAAGGAGGCACAATCAAAGAATCTGAAAATCAAATGGTTTTTATATAGTGGATGTTCGAGGCATATGACGGGCAACCCCAAACTATTCATCAAATTGGAATATATCAAGAATGGAGCAAAAGTAACATTCGTTGACCACAACATAGGACAAGTTGTTGGAAAAGGAACAATTGGGGACCCTAACACATTTCAAATACGAAATATGTTGTTAGTAAGAAATCTCTCTTATAATTTACTTAGTATTTCTCAACTTATAGATTGTGGTTATAATGTCTCTTTTCTTCCCAATTCTTGTGATATAATAAATGAAAAAGGAGAAACTATTTTAAAAAGAAATAGAGATGGTAATATTTATACTCTTACCTTAGATAACATGTTAGATGCTAAGGTTAAGTGTCTAATATCACATGAATGAGATGTGAATTTATGGCAAAGAAGATTAGGCCATATAAGAATTTCAACCATTAAGAAATTATCTAAGAAGAATTTAATTAGAGGAATGCCTAAGTTAGATAATTTTCAAATGTCTGAAACATGTATTAAACGAAGACACACTAAAGAAACATTAAAACCGAAACATGAAGTGAGTACTAGTCATGTACTGGAATTGCTTCACTTAGACTTATTTAGTCCAAGTAGGACAAGAAGTCTAGGTGGACACTACTATGTGTGTGTCATAGTAGATGATTACTCACGCTACACATGGACATTGTTCTTAATACACAAAGACGATGCTCCATTAGTAATCGAAACTCTTATTAAGCAACTTGAAAACATTTACGAAGAAAATGTTAAAAGGATTAGAAGTGATAGAGATGGAGAATTTAAAAATAAAGATGTAATCAAAATTTGTGAACTACATGGAATTAAACATGAATTCTCACCACCTAAAACACCACAACTCAATGGTGTTGTTGAACATAAAAATAAAACAATTCAAGAAGTTGCTAGGACAATGCTTTGTGAAAATAAATTACCTAAATATTTATGGGCTGAAGCTGTTAGTTGTGCATGCTATATTATAGATAGGCTTACTATTAGAAAGAAATTAAATAAAACGCCTTATGAATTGCTAAACAATAGACAACCTAAGATAGATTATCTTAAAGTATTTGGATGTAAATGTTTTGTGCTGAAGAATAAGGATAATCTAGATAAATTTGAACAAAAGTCTATTGAATGCATATTTGTTGGGTATTCAACTAACTCAAGAGCATATAGGTGTTATAATCCTGCATCTAGAAAGATAATTGAATCCATACATGTAAAATTCATTGAAAATGCATGCTTTGAAGTTAGCGATAAAACTCAACATAAACCTGAGAATAATGTTAAAAATATGTTTGATGATGATGTAATACTTGAGCCTGTACTTGATCATCTCGAACCAACTCCCCCTGAACAAGACATGCATCAACCCTTAGATGAAATAAATGAAGAAACTTTGTAATTAGAAGATAATACAACTAATGATCTAATTACATATGATAATGTTCACACTAATGAAACATTTGAACAAGATGAGGGTGAACCTAGTCAATCTAGGAATTGGTGGCATCCTAGAGAACTAATCATTGGGGATCCAAGTGTTGGGGTTGGAATATGTAGAAATATAAGTCAACTTAAAGGACATAGCTTAATCTCACAATTAGAACCTAAGAATGTACAGGAAGCCTTAGGTGATATATCTTGGGTAGATGCTATGCATGAGGAATTAAATCAATTAACAAGGAAAAATATGTGGGACTTAGTACCTAAACCCGAAAACAAGTCTATAATATGAAAGAAATGGGTGTTTAGGAATAAAATGGATGAACAAGGAAAAATTACAAGAAATAAGGCTTGACTAGTCGCATAAGGTTATAATCAACAAGAAGGAATATATTATGAAGAAACCTTTGCACCCGTTGCACGACTAGAAGCAATTAGATTGTTATTTGCGATTGCAAGTCTAAGCATTATTAACCTCTTCCAAATGGATGTCAAGAGTGCATTCTTGAATGGATACATCCAAGAAGAGGTTTTGTCAAACTACCCCCTGGATTCAAAGATCCAAAGAATCCTACCATGTTTACAAGCTTAAGAAAGCTCTATATGGTTTGAAACAAGCTCCAAGAGCTTGGTATGATAGATTTGTAAACTTTCTTATTGCAAATAATTATCAAAGGGGGACCATCGACAACACATTATTTCTAAGAAGAAAAGATAATGACTTGTTAATAGTTCAAATATATGTAGACGATATTATCTTTGGTTCAACCAACCCTACCTTAGTAAAAGACTTCGAAGAGTGTATGAAGTCAGAATTTGAAATGTCGATGATAGGAGAATTGAACTACTTCTTAGGCCTTCAAATCAAACAAACCCCTTAAGGAATTCACATTAGCCAACTTAAGTATGTCAATGATATGATTAAGAAGTTTGGCTTTGAAGTGTTGAAACCTACAACTACCCCCATGAGTGTTAGCACCAAACTAGATAAGGATGAAAATGGTAAACCTTTTGATGACACACTTTATAGGTCTGTGATTGACTCATTGTTATACTTAACGACCTGACATCATGTTTAGTGTATGTATGTGTGCTAGGTTTCAATCTTGTCCCAAGGTATCACATTACAATGCGGTGAAAAAGATCTTTAGATATCTTAAACACACACCTCACTTGGGACTGTGGTATGATAGAAACGCTAAGTTGGAATTACACGCATATAGTGATGCTGATTATGGTGGTTGCAAATTAGATAGAAAATCCACTAGCGATACTTGTCAATTCATAGGAACCAACTTGATCTCTTGGTTTTCTAAAAAGCAAGCTAGTGTAGCTCTTTCTACCACCGAAGCCGAGTATATAGCTTTGAGTTTGTGTACTACTCAAATACTTTGGCTTAAAGAGAAACTTAGTGATTTTGTCATTGAAATGAATAAGATTCCAATTTTCTGCGATAGCACAAGTGCAATCAATCTTTCTCGGAATCTGGTGCTTCATTCTTAGGCCAAACACATTGAGGTGCGATACCACTTCCTTCGAGATCATGTTCAAAATGAGGATATAGTTATAAACCATATAAGAACTGATCATCAAATAGCTGACATCTTTACCAAACCCCTTAATCAAGCCACTTTTGAAAACTTACGAGCCAAATTAAGTATGACTTATGATACCATTGCATAGTTCTATCTTTTGCATGATTTTCAAAATATAGGGGGAGATAGAATGATTTTAGTTGTCATAATTGATTGAATAATATGCTAAGTTTGCTAAGTTTCAATTGGTGTACGTTGAGCATAGGTTAAGGGGGAGAGTATAATTTGAGTGGGAAAGTATAAGTTGAGGGGGAGCGTACTATTTAAAAGTTTGTCAAAAACAAAGCTTGATAAACAATTGGTTATAAGTTGTGACATTAAAATCATGTTAGGTTATTTTGAAGATGATTACAGTAGATATCTTTGGATCTGCTTGTTGAAATCAAAGTGTGAAGTCAGGGGTTTATTACAAAACTCCTGCCAATATGGTGCTACTCAATTTGGAAAAACCATTAAAGTTCTTAGAACATATAATGGCCAGGAGTTCAATATGTCTGAATTTTATATGAAACATGGCATGATTGACCAGAAAAGCTGTGTATATACACCACAGCAAAATGGTGTGGTGGAAAGAAAGCACCAACATGTACTTACAGTTGCAAGGTCACTAAAATTCCAAGCACATCTGCCCATGTCTTATTGGGGCTTTTCCATCCTACATGTTGTACATCTTATCAATCTTATACCAACTCCTTTTTTCATCATAAAAGACCTTTTGAACTGTTATATCAAAATAAACCTGTTTATCAGCACCTTAAGGTGTTTGGGTGCCTTGCATATGCCTATAACCAGTTGCCTGGCAAACATAAATTTACTCCCAGAGCCATTGAGTGCCTATTTATTAGTATTCATTCTACCACAAAAGGTTATATCTTACAAAACCTTGAAACCAATGACATCTTTGTGTCAAGAGATGTTCAATTTGATGAGCACTATTTTCCTTTTGATCCCAACTCAGATTTCAAACATACTGAGTCACCCACTCAGACACATATTAACTCTCCTAGTTTCTTCACTGACCCTTCACCTTTTCCATCCTATGTACCAGCCTCTCATGTTCCTATACACACCAACCATCACCTAATTCTTTTGCACATCCCCCAACTGATCATTCTGCACATCATTCTCCTGCTCAGCCATCACCCCCCACATCATCATCACCTCCTGCCAATACCATTCCACCAACCAGCCTGAATTCACTTTAGACATTCCCCTCATCATTAATCCAGATGATCAATTACTGATCTCTGACCCTACTATTCCCCATATTCTAGAAACTGAAACTTCATCAAGGCCAGCCAGACAAAGAAAACCACCAGCCTATCTCCATGACTATCATTTCAATCATCTTACAACATCTGCTCCTAAATATCCTCTTCTTCTCACTACTCAATGCATCAGTTGACACCAAAATACAAAAATTATATGCTTAATGTTAGTTTGCAACAAGAACCTACAACTTATCATCAAGCAGCATAATCAGCTCACTAGTAGCAGGCTATGCAAGCTGAGCTAGCAGCCTTGGAGGCCAATGATATTTGGAGCATGGTCTAGTTACCTGCAGGTAAAAGACCAATTAGGTGTAAGTGGGCGTACAAAATCAAGAGGAAGGCTGATGGAAGCATTAAACGTTACAAGGCTAGGTTGGTTACAAAGGGGTACACTCAGCAAGCAGGGATTGATTCTATGAAACCTGTTGAGAAATATGTTTGGATAATTTTCAAAGTCATGATTTTAAGTGGTGAATACTTAAAAATGACACACATGGTGTTATATGTGGTTAAAAGTTGAAAAAGTTGAAAAAGTTGACATCGATCTCTCAGGTTGTTGCATATCGATCGATCTGTGTATATAGATCTCTCACATCGATCCATGTAAGGCCGTGAAAGTTCAAGACCTTACTGTGAGACATTGATCTTTAAACCTGAGACATATCATCGATCAATATAAATGGAACCCTCACTTTGATCGATCGATGTAGGTCAGAGACAAAACCTGAACCTTTCTGTGAGACATCGATGTCTGAAGCTGAGGCACTTCGATCGATCGATGTCTAGGGTTTTTAGAAATATTTTTCTAAAAAGTGTTAAAATGATTGTTTTCATTTGTATATGATTTATACATGTTCATTATGTGATTATTATGTGTTCTGATTGTTTTAAATGTATTGTGAACTAACGTGCCTTGGAAGTTTCTACAACTTACCAAAAAGGGCAAAATTGGTATTTTAAGTTTTGTAGGAACGTCACATGGTGAAAATATATCAAGAACTGATTCTTGTTATATTTATCAAGACAAAGGTGGTATTATATTCATTTTTGACCATCCGGGTCATTTCTGGAGTTTTCTCATACCAGGGGCATTTTGGTCATTGCACCCCTGAGGGTATTTTTGGTATTTTCACTCAAGGAATCCCTTGAGCATATTATTATCTTCATTCTGGAGTTGAGATATTATTATATTGAAGATTATATGGTGATTCTTTATCTTATTCTCTCACATGATGATATTATTGACTATAGCTGGATATGTGATGATTTGAGATGTCACATTCTATTATTTCTTTGAAGACCCTCTTATATATGTTATGAGAGCATATTTATCATCATTATTCAGAGATATCAAAGGTGGTAAAGGTGTGCAAATGATCACAGCATGCAAGAAAAAATATTAGGAATTTTGGTCCTACACGTTGACATAATCTTGTCAATTCTTATTTGGTGATTTCTTCTTCAAAAATCTGAGTTGATATGCATATATACAGCCCTCAAAACGTGTATATTCAGGTGGATATGATGATTTACTCATTTTATGAGTTGGTGACAAGTAGACCAACCAAAAACAAGCTAGTTGGAAATTGCCAACTAGGACGTATTTGAAATGTAGCCAACGGCTACAAGGTAAAAAAAGGTGATTTGGTCAAATTTTGTAAGCCTCACATGCCTATTCTTTAGGTAAAAAGCTGAGAGGATTGTGGAGTTGTTATCCCACAACATTATCTTCAACTTTTTCAAGACAAAATGTGGTGGAAAAATCGGTCAAATTAATATCCAAAGTGGACCAATTATGTTGTCTCATTTTGTCAAGTGTACAAAGCCAACCAATGATGTAAAGACATTTGGACTTGATGATGAAGATGGTGACACATGTGCAATCTTATCTCCAAAGCTCATTTCACACTATAAATAGGAGGCAATAGTGAGGAAGATGAAACACGCTTGAAGCTCACTTGAAAAGCATTGTTGATTTGTCTAGCTATCATCTTATTGTTGTTATTCTAGTTCCATTCTTTGTAGCAAAGGTGTTCTTGTTGTATTTGTTGAGCTTCAAGCTTCTTGAGCTTCATTTGTAATATTGATTAGCCATTCTTATAAGGCTATATCAATAGGTGGTAGAGGTGTTTCAACTAAGTGCTGCTTAGAAGGTGATTATCCAAGACTTGAATATGGTTTGTGTGTAACCCAAGGATCAAGCTTGGTTCTTGTTGTAAGCTGATTCATTTTATAGTGAAATCCAAGGAAAGATGTTCCTTGGTACTGGAGTAGGTCATATTGACCGAACCAGGACAAATCCCCGGTGTTCTTGTCTTGTTTCTTCATTTCTGTTTTCTGCCCGTTTTTACTGCAGTTTTCATACAAATTCTCACAGTTTGAAAAAATAGCTAAACATTTTTAAAATTCATGATTTTTGGTGGAGTTATACTTCAGACTTTTAGCTCCCATTTGCAACAAGAATCGTTTGATTTGAGCAAGGGAAAATTAGTCTTTCAGTGTTTGCAAGATAACTGCTCCAATCTGGCTGCAATCTGAACAGTTTTGAGAAAACTTTAATTATGTATTTATCAAGCATTATTTAAGGTCGGGGCCTTTTGGAAACTTAATCTACACATCCTAAGGAGTGTTTTGATATAAAGATCAACCTTTTTGAAAAATCAGCAACAGTCTGTCCAATTCTGTCCAGATTGACCATCTGAATCTTTTTATTTGTTTGAAGGGCCAAATGATCTTATTTTTATGTGATTTTTAGACAGAGTCTTTTTAACACATTGGAGTTAAATTTTGGAAAGTTTCATAATTTTTGGAGTTGTGTACATATATTTTTGAATTTTTCAAAAACGGGTTATGAATCTGAGGTGGTCTCAGATTCTGTTTTCAAAGGGGATTTTTACAAAGGGTTGTAGTGTAATTTCCGCTAACCTCTATTTATCCTCCCTCTAGATGTATTTATTGCAGGTGCACGGTCCAACAATACCTTCTCTCCTGTTGCCAAAATGACAACTGTTAGACTCATAATTGCATTTGCTTCTCTAAAAAATTGGCATCTTCATTAATTTGATGTCAACAATGCTTTTCTTCATGGGGATTTACATCAGGAAATCTATATGACCCTGCCTAAGTGTGTGTCTTCTCCTACTCATGGTACAGTATGTAAGCTCACCAAGTCCTTGTATGGTTTGAAGCAAGATAGTAGACAGTCCAAGCATGATTACACTATGTTCACCAAAGAAACTTCATGCAGCTTTCCTTGTTCCTCTTGGTTTATGTAGATGACATTTTAGTGGCAGGTGATTCTTTGTCTGAAGTCCAAGCTCTGAAGAATTCTTTGCATCAGGTCTTTCATATTAAGGACCTTGGCTCTCTTAAGTATTTCTTAGGCTTAGAAGTGGCCACGTCTCAGGAGGGATTGTGTTATGCCAAAAGAAATACACCTTGGAATTACTGCAAGAAACTGGAACTCTGGCCTCTAAGCCTGCCAAGAGTCCCATGGAGCATGACCTGAAGTTGACACACAATGATTCAGAGCTGATAGAAGACGTATCTGGATATAGAAGAATAATTGGGAAGATGTTGTACCTGACTATTACCAGGCCAGATATTACATATGCAGTGCAGCAACTCCGCCAGTTTCTTGATGTTCCTACTAGCTTACATCTCAAGGCAGCACAGAGAGTGTTGAGGTACCTGAAAGGCACACCAGGGCAATGAATTTTCTATTCCAGTACAGGTGTCTTTAAGATCACAGCCTTTTCAGACTCAGATTAGGGAGGATGTTCAGAGATCAGAAAGTCAGTGATAGGATATTGTGTATTTTTTGGAAGTTCATTGATATACTGGAAGGCTAAGAAGCAAACTGCAGTCTACAAGTCTTCTTTAGAAGCTGAATATAGAGCTCTTGCCTCAGCAATTTGTGAGGTGCAATGGATACTCTATTTGCTGAAGGACTTGAAGGTTGATCATGGTGAACCAGTTGATTTATTTTGTGATAATAGGAGTGCTATTTACATTGTGGAGAATCCAGTGTTTCATGAGAGAACCAAACATATAGAGATTGATTTCCACATTATTAGAGATAAGTACCAAGAGAGTATTATCAGGCCGGTGCCTATTAGTACTAGACTGCAACTTGCTGATAACTTCACCAAGACCTTGGACTCACACAGGTTAAGCATCCTAACTGAGACTTCAGGGGTTTGTAATTTTTTTTCTCAGTCAGGATTGGGGGGTGTTGAAAGAAGCCTTCACCAGCAAGCTGTTGTTGAAGATGCAAGTGAAGAAGGTAGCAAACAAGCACAATCCGTGAGAGGTAGCTTAGGATGATTTCAATACGTTGGATTGATATTGTAATCAAAGGCTAGGATTGATTGTTGACCAGGCTACAAGGGTAGATCACAGGAGTGGAAGGTGCTGCGTTGGTGAAGTGAGGAAGAAGGAGGATGAAGAAGCAAAGACGCGCGGGAGTTTTAAAATAGAGGCGAAAGGACATTTTTGCCCCTAGTTCATGTCTTGTATTGTTATGCTAATAAGGGCAGTCTAGTAATTTTGTGTCTGTAATTTTGTTATAGTTGCTGTACAAAACAGGTTGCTCTCCAACCCGTTCTTTGACGGTTAATTTTGGAGAAAGAATTACCCCGTGGTGTTGCTCTTTTCTCTTGTTTTCGCCTCCTCTCAATTGCTCTCATCTTCCTCTTTTGTTTGCTTGTTTCAATTTTTGACAGAAAAGGAGGAGCTTGCTTGCAAACCAGATAGACTTTTGGTAGAAGAAGAAAGACATATAATATACAGTAGGTGAATTTGGTGATGGTAGTAGTGGGAGAGGCTACAGGCTACTGGGAAATTTGTCAATTGCTTTTCCATGCCAATTGTGTGCCCCTTTGGAGGTGGGTGGCCTTGAGATTCGTCAGCTACAGGACATTTCCCATGGCTTCATGTATGGTTCATAAATATGCTACAAAATGAGTCCATATTGCACTCGACACTTATCGTCTCTTAGTGTGGCACTCTTGGCTAAGAATACAATCCGTAAAGCTCTTGGATGAAGAGCACATTCGCGTGATCATTCACAATGGCGAGGCAAATGCCTGGTCCGTAAATTGGTCCCATTATGGTATCCTGGAGCGTCCTGATAATATGGTTATAGGCAAGTCTGTGGCCATTTCGCTTACAGATCCCACAGCTCGGAGTGACCCTCTATTTGGATTTTTGTTTTTCATGCAGTTGATTTATCGTGGTCTCACATCCGCCGTGGGTCTGATAAATTCGTTTGGACAGCAACATCTTCTAGCCGATTTAATACTTCTGATTGGGATTTGTTGCGCACACGGGTCATACCTACCCGATGGCTGAATATATTTGGCAATCTGCTATCCCATATTTTGTCGGTCTTTGACGAGGACATAAGTATTGCCTTAAATAACAATAAGTTTATCTGACCACACAAAGACACAAATCGCCCTAGGTTTATATCAGCGGTCTAAAGAGCATAGACAAGTTGGTACGGTCCAGAGGCCGCTAGACATCTCCTCGACACGGGCAAGGATCTCAAGTCAGCATCAATAAATCCTAACCAAAAACGTCGAGCGTTCACTTCAGCTCAGACATCTCTGCACTAGCGGTCTCATCTATGCCTCGCAGGTCGGCCATGGACCTAGTGTCCCAAACCTATTATGTTTTGCTCGGTAAGACAAGCACCTGCGAGAGCAAACGCTTGACACGTAAACAGCTTAGCCATGCAACTCAACACATGGCAACGCATGCAGTCATGCACGAGCAAGAACAGAACACTTTTGGCACTCCCCACCAGATCTTCTAAACATGCATTGGCTGCCCAAACTGTATAAAAGGAAGTAATGAAGCCCTTCAGTGGCCATTTTAAGTTTTGTGAGCAAAAATTACTCTCACAACACAAAAAAAGGAGACATATGTATCTAGTATTCTTGCATAAAAATATGGTAAAGTCTATAATTGACTTGGGCGTCAGAGGATTTTTCCTAGAGCAATAGCTCGGGGACCTCTAACGTTGTTCAAATTGTGCATATTTTTGGGAAAGCTAGTTCTTGGAACACGCTAAATCTTTACAAGACTTTGATGGTGTTTTTCAGCATTTGAATCATCTTTGGTCCAGATGAAAATCTGACATCGCCATTTGACGTTAGAAGGAGGGTCAATCATGCCTTAATTTACATTTTTCCTTCCCAAACATGCATAACATCCTTCTAAAATGGGAATAACAATCAATATGATGGTGAGAGATCTTCTCACCACTGGCGGTGGAGAGACGGTCTCGACCATCTGTCAAAGCAGGTCTTCCGTGGGCAGATTGGACGTCTATATGTTGTCCAAGGGATTATCTAGAGGATATGATCAAGCCGTAAAATATGTGAATCAAAATATGGGTACCTTTCAAGTTTTGTTTGACCAAATCAAGGGCAAGGCTCCAGAGGCAACGTATACTGCCCAATGCATTTCTTAAGACTATCGAATAAGGCAAGAATCTCAAGAGTGCTCCTCCCTACCAAAGGATGGGTTCATGGCAAATGCTAGGTGCCAGGATAAAAAATAGATATCGAACCTTTAACCCCATTGGAAAAGCCCTTGGACATGAAGTCACGCCATTCCAAGCACGTGTAACAGGCGTCGCTTCTCCACTACGGTCGAGGCGACTTTGAGGGTGAGTTATCCTTAGAATGCCGCAAGTACACATGGGTGGTGCAAGAAAGCCCCTTTTATGATGAAATTGTGGAGTACCCTGCGGAAGAAAATTTTAGGGTGCACAGGATGTACACCCACTACGGCACCTCCGA
Source organism: Eustoma russellianum (assembly GCA_036186865.1). Lineage (NCBI taxonomy): Eukaryota > Viridiplantae > Streptophyta > Magnoliopsida > Gentianales > Gentianaceae > Eustoma > Eustoma russellianum. The sequence goes on from AP025045.1 coordinate 35,501,424, forward strand.
CCCCACGAATCATCTCTTCAAATTCCATACACAATGAGTTTGGAAAATGTTACAGACATGCTGAGGTGCAAAGGATTCCTCGTTTATTTGAGGAGAAAGGACAGAAGATGGTTTCAAGAGTTGTCGTCTCAATCTATATACTCTTTCTAAAAACGGGCCCAGAGGTTCAAACTACAATTTATGTCTTGCAAGCATCATGTCAAAAAATCTTCACAATTGGTGACTCAATGGTAGATGCCAGAGAAGTCAGTTTTACATTATATTCAATGCTTCACCGACAAGTCACTGTAGGTCAGGGATCCCAACGATGGGATAGGGTCTGTGCGTTCACAAATACGGTGAAGCCGGGTCGCCTCATTTCCCGATTGGGAGAGGTGAACTGAAAGACGCTTTAGGACTGTTAGAAAAAAGCCCACCAATTCACTCAAGACGAAGAGACCAACAGGCTGAAAAGTGGCTTAGTCATCCTACTAGAAGCCAAGCTAGGGCAAATACAAAGAAGAAAGGCCATATGGATCCCATGAACAAGCGCAAATCAATTGTTTGACCTCCTGAGTAGGGGTGGTGACTATACATGAGAACTCACATGCGGTCCAAAGTTGCTATGCTATGGTAATTAAAGGAAAATTATCCATACCACAAGTTAGCCTTTACGATATTACCCAATCAATTAAGAAGAAGCTGGAGTCAGACGAGGCGGTCCAAGATTCCATTTTAACCCTGAACGGCCAAAGAATGTGATCAAAACTTGAACTTGGATGCCTACGGATTTGCTGATCCAACTCCATAATTTGTTGAGTGAATTTGCAATTATCTTTGGTTGCACTTCTGAGCACATGCCAGACATTTCTATAACATTTGATTAGCATAAGTTCAACGTATCTAGCATCAAACTTGTCAATCAGAAAAATAGAAACTTCTCCTTAGAGGGATCAAGGTAATCGCAAAAATATAGGCAGATTCCTTACTGCCAAGTTTATAATAGAAGTCCTCTATCCAATCTGGTAAGCGAATCTCGTGGTGGTGCCTAAGCCTGATAAATCTCGAGGCTATGTATTCATTACATTGATTTGAATAAATCTTGTCGAAAAGGATGATGTCCCTTGCTAAAGGACGATAGATTAGTGGATTTAATAATTGGGCATGAGGTCTTCGACTTTCGTGACGCTTTCAAAGGCTATTGAAAAATAGCTATAGCTAAGGAAGATCAAGATAAAACCTCCCTCATCACTGTAAAGGGAATCTACTGCTACGTCAGTATGACTTTGGTCTAAAAAACAAAGGAGCCACCTATCATAGACTAGTTAATTTCTTGTTCATGGATCATATCGATCGCACCGTGGAGGTTTATATTGATGACATACTTGTCAAGAGCAAGACTCTTGATGTGTATATCCAAAACTTGAGAGAGGTGTGTTGAGAAACTAGAGTTTGAGTGATTTGAAGATGCATGATTTAAATGTTACATGTTTCCGAAATGCATGATTTGATTGTTACTTGACATGCGTACGTGATACATATGCATTACATGTTTATATATATTGTTGTTGTAGTAACGTGTCATGAAGCATTAAGGCTTACATCAAATGGCAAACATTTTTTGTCTTTATAATATTTTCAGGTGCCATGTTAAATGAACTAAACTAGTTCATTTTATGAAGTGCTTAAGGAGATGAACTTACTAGTTCATTAAATGAAGTAGTCAAGGAAATATATTTGGAGATAACTACTTGGAAACAGATTTTCGAATGGAAAGTCCTCTCCTCATTCTTGCACACACGCCACATATGATATATATACATATTTTTATAACGACGAACTATATATTTCTATCCCAATGTTTCACCGACACGTCATAAACATCATAAACGTACGTCGATATCACATCACCATATACACATCATATTTGTGACTATATACAGGTTCTATATCATATATTACATTTCATAAATCACCAAAATTATGTCGACATGTAAATTTCCACATCGGGTAACTACCGAACCATCACCGACATGTCACATACTTACCATATAAAGATAGCCAACCTATATAAACTCCAAAAGCTTCAAAATTTCGTGCACCACATGTGTAAATCAGCCCCAAAGTCATACCATGTTTACACACATCAATCACCTACAATTTGTCTTAATTTGTTGAAGATGCAAATTCAAACTTTTCTAACACATGGCCGTTTTTTATCTCAGCTATTGTAGTTGAAAATACACTTCATATGATGTATATTATGTGTGACATAACATATTTTACATGTCTAAGATGTTTGAGATTAATTGGAGAAAAATCGTGTAATCGACGGAAGTCGAAAATTCGGTTTTCTACACTTATATACATGGGACGTTTTTCATATGTATGTAACATGTATCTAGAAACTTTTTACACATCTAAGACACATTGGAGTATTCTAGAAAAACAAATTAGTGGTTGATTAAAATTTACCATACGTGTGAAGATATTGCATCATTATATGTCAAAATTACAAAAATAATTTCAGCACATGGGAGCTGAGGAGTACACGCCATTTTCAGCCTTCTTGGAGCCTAGGTGGAGCTTGTTTGGTACTTTGACTGGTGGAGGATGCGCCACAAGTGATTGGTGACATTGAAGAAGGCTAAGACACACAAGGAAAGAATTCAAAATCAAACAAAGTGCTAAAGTTTTTAGCACATGCTAATATGGCCGATTTTTATGTAATGATTTGCTTCAACTTTTTCCAAAATCGAGGGATAATCACATCTTGATTGATTGGAAATTATCTTATGTGATTTTTGACATGTGTTTCAGATTTTTATGTTAAATATCCAGGTCATATTATGAAGTGCCAAGGTGAAAAATGATGGCCTATCATGGAGTGACAACTAGGCGAAAGACACATCGTTCGTCCAATCACATTTCACCAAGTAAGCAAGGGTGTGCCACAAAGTTATACAAAGCATCTTCCAAGGTATTCAAGACAATTTTTCAAGGGAGAGATAATCCAAGGGAGCATCATCTACCATCTATAAAAGAAGGCAAAGTGTTCAAGACAATGCAAGCCAAAATTCATGTTCAAGCAAGACTATTCTCTTCTTCTCTTATTCTCTTCTGTTGCTCTTAGCCTCAAGCCCATCATTCTTACATTCTAAATTCTGTATACACTTTGATTATACCACTCATATACATCTCATTCTTGTACAAGATTGATAAAGGTGTGATCATACCATCATTTGTGCGGTGGTGGCGTGTATAACTCCAGTCATTCTTGTTCTAAGGTGTTTTTGTGTTTAGTGAATGTCGAGGAAGGTGTTCTCGAAGACTGGAGTCGGTTGATTTGACCGAACCATTATAAAAATCTCAGTGTTATTACTTTTTAGCTCTTTTACTTTCAGTTTCTGTTTTTCTACATCGTTTTCCACAGTAAAAATAGCAAACATTTTTTCAAAAATCACCAAACTTCGCAGAAGCATATCCAAATGTCTTAGCTTTCATTTGAAACAAGTTTCATTGAATTTGGATAAGTATAAGTCGTTCAAACATTCATAGTTCTTAGACTAGTGTAATCTGATTCTTAGATCTGCAAAGGTTGAGAACATCAACGTGGTTGACATACTTACTAAAGGAATTTTGAGAACTGCTTCAACCCATTAAAGTGTACATCCTAAGGGTCATTGCATAAAATTTTCCAATCACTTAGAGATGTCAATAAATAGGAATAAATTTTTCAATTTGAGGAACAATTTTTTGCAGATTGACACAGTATGAGTGAAACCGTTTTCTCAAGGGGTTACACCTTGAATTTTAATCTGAAATTTCTATGACACGTACATAACATGTGAGAGTACATTGTCACCAAATTTTATAAATTTTGGAGGTCTATAACCTGATCATTCAGTCAATCTAAAACAGGATCTGAGAATAGAATCTATTCTTAGAAGTGGATAATTGGTAACAAAAGTTCTTAAAAACCAATTTTCCCGTGCTCACTATTCAACCTCCTTATTCTAGTGGTGCTATATAGGTCCTACAAGGTGTTCATCATCATCCTAAGAATTCTTGTGATATATAGTCCATAAGGAAGGGGTTCAAGCTAACCGGAGCAAAGAGGTGCAAAGGCTAATTAGAAAGATCACGACACTGAAGCCATTACTATCTAAGTCGGCAGAAAGATCACTTCCATTCTTTTACATTCTAAAGAAAAGAACTATGTTTCAATGGGATGACAAGTTTGAACAGAACTTTGAGGACTTAAAGTTCTACTTGGCCGAGGTGCCAATCTTAACCTTCCCCACCCATGGTGAGGTGCTATATATATTTAGCCCCCTGTCACATAGCCGAAAGTGTTGTCCTACTCTAAGAGGAAGACAGTTTATAGAAGAAGCCAATATACCTTGTGATAAAACCATTGTATGGTTATAAGGTGAGACATACTAATGTTGAGAAGATAGACTTAGCGCAACTCATCGCTACAAGGAAACTCAGGCCCTATCTTCAAGCTCAACCCATTGCAATCATCACTAATCAACCCTTGAAGCAAATTCTACTTAATCCAGTGACGTCGGGCAGAGTAGCCAAATGGGTCATGGAAATGGCAAAATATGACATCAAATATTCACCACAATCTTCCATCATGGCTCAAGCATTGGCAAATTGTATTGCCGAGGGGATTTCTATAGAGGATGAGCAGTCCTGTAAGGAGCAGTAAACCATCTACGTCGATCGATCTGCTTCCTATGATGCCAATAAAGAAGGCCTCCTAATCATATGTACAAAAGGGGAAGAGTTTGAGTATGCACTCGATTCGTGTCAACATCAATACAACAAAGCCAAAAGGAAACCCTGATTTTCATCTTGAGCCTTACTAGAAAACTAGAGGCTCAGGAGAGTAAATCGCATTGTAATTCTCAACTTATTGTGGCATAAGTAAATAGCGATCGAAAGCCAAAGAAGATCGGATGAAGGTGTATTTATAAAGGTTGATCAAATTAAGGGAATATTCGAGGATGTTAGGATCGAACATATTACAAGGTTGGCCAACAAAAAAGGTTCATGTGCTTTCTTGTCTCGCATAATTGAAACCAACATCCTTGGCCAAAAAGAGCATGGTAGAGCCTATCAAGCACCATGCATACGATCAGGCCAAGGTGCTCCAAGCTGATTATCACGACACATGGATGGACGAGATTGCTAACTTCTTAAAGTACGGCATTCAGCCGTAAGATAAGCAAGCAGCAAAGAAACTGCGCATCAAGTTTCCAGGTATGGCTTATTTAATGAAGTCTTGTACTTGTGGTCTTTCTCTCAACAACGACTGAAGTGCGTCTCTAAGGATGAAGAAGATTATATTCTTTGTAAGATTCATATGGAAATCTTTGACAATCATTCTGGTTCAAAGTCTGTTGCGTGTAAGTGCTATTTGGCTTGTTATTATTAGCCAATTTCTCGCCAGGATGCTCTTAAATTGTTTAAAAATTGCTAGGCATGCCATGTGCGCACTCCTTTACTTCATTTTTCCAATAAAGAAGTGATTCCTGTTGTCAGCTCTAGCCATTTGTCCAATGGGAGATCGATATCTTTGGCCCTATTCCATATGCTCCAGGATCTTTCATTATCTTCTCATTGATGTGGAATACTTTATAAAATAGATAAAAATAGAACCTTTTGCTGAATGACGAGGAATCACTTGAAAAAATTTCTTTCAAAGCACATTATCTGCCATTTCAGGCTGCCACGAGTCTTGGTATCCTGTATGAAAAACAATTTCCTGAGGACATAATGAAAGGCTGTTGTGCAGAGTTGCAAATAAAATAATATTTCCCCTCTGTGGCTCATCCTCGAGCTAAAGGTATGGCACAGCTCGTTAACCGCAATTTGAAAGAAGGTTTAAAAAAGCGGGTAGAAAAGCTGGAGTAGGCTGAGTAGACATGTTGTCCAGCATCCTGTAGACATACCGCACAACTCCTTCACCTCAACCAAGGATCTCCTTTTGCCTTTGTATATGGATTCGAAGGCGTAATTCTAGCTGAGACTGGCTCCACCTCAGCCAGAGTAGAAATATTCCGACCAAAACAATATTCAAAGTCTACTTCTAAATCTTGACAACTTGGAAGAAAAACAAAAGAGAGGAAGCTCATATTCGAATGGCATGTTACGATAACTTGATCTCTCAATATTACAATGCGAGCGTACATCACAAATTCTTTAAAGGGAAGGACCTTGTCCTTCAAAAGAACGCTGCAAGTCACATCAATCGTTTGGGCAGCCTTGACCCAAAACAGAAAGTTTGTACCATATAATCAATGCCTCTCTTTTTGGAGTCTACAAGTTCAAAACTCTAGCTGGTAAGATTTTTTCACGGAGTTGGCATGTATCGAACTACAAACCATTTCATGCATATTACTTGTAAATTTTCTCTCAAAAAAATCAAGTGCACTTTATTCATTCATTGTTGTTTATAATATTTTATAGTAGAACAACTTAGACACAATGCAGTATACTTGACCTCAACAACGTGGCCTTAGCAGGTCAAAGCGTTACAACCTCTTAAAAGTTGGTGCATGACAGGTTTCTGATTTGCCTTAGCAGGGCTGAGTAGCCACCCCAACAAGAGGATTAATCTGCAATAGGTTTTGTGTATTGCCTAAACAGTGTGAACGAAGATTAAGACGTAACAAGTTTTGTGCATCCCAACACTCAGCAGCTATCAGTGACCCGTACAGGGGGATTAAGCTTGCATAGGTTTGCCACATTCGACCTTGCAAACCTGAAGAGTCATTATGTCCTACATAGTAACCCAACAGAACAAGTCTTCAAAGCTCATATAAGAGTTACTGGTGGCATGCTTTTGACGTCAAACTTAGAGACCTACTCTAATTTATTTTTAGCCTACAGATCAAGGGGATGGAGCTGGAGATAAAATTGTGTGATCTCGGTACAAAACATGTTTTCTAAAACTGAAACCTAGTTTAATTTGATCCAACTATGTTTCAAGGGAATGCAAAGGATTATGGCTTAGCCTTTGAGTCTTTGAGGCGCAAAAATTAGCAATTCTTTTTTGTAAGTATATCCTTGGACGCCCGAGGTAATTATACTTGGAGTTTAAAACTGCTTATGGGTTCATATGCTATATTATTTAGCTTCAACTCCATCTTATATTATTCGAGGTCATCACACTTAGAATTGTTCCAGATTTTTCTATTCATTCTTGTGAATATGGATCTTTTTTTGCTTATCTCTTAGCCTTAGCCTCAAAGGACCGAGGTATTTGCATTTGTGAGAATCAGTTAAAAATTTTCGGACATCATTATTTCAAGCCAGTCACTCACCTCAGTTTAGAATGCCGAGTCGATTATACTTAGTTATCCATTACAGTCTCTGTCATCAAGCTAAGCAGAAAGAAAAAACTGAACACAATACTTGATGAACTTGTAACATTTCATTCCATTCAAAGTCATATATTCTAAAGCCTGCAGCAGCTTAGCGGCCCCACTGAAGAATTTGCATTATTTGTTGAACTAGGCTGCTGCTTCAGGATTTTACAATTCAGCAATGAGGGATCTTCTAGATTTAGATTGCCTATGTCTGGTACTATTGTTGAAGATACGAAAGGCTTGGTCAAGGAAGAGCAAGAAGAAAGCAGGTTGGGAAAGTTGGATGATAACAAAAGATACTGCAGTGATCTAAGAAGCAGATCATCTAGACAGTTAAATAAGAAGCTTAATCCATGGTGTGCATTGGTTGCGTTGAGTATTAAACACCTTGAGGCATAGATCATGTGATAAGCTGAAGGGGTAATGAGTTGGAGCGGGAGAATGAAGAAGGAAGAAGAGGAAAGTTGGCGGGAAGATTAAAAAGAGAGTGAAATTACATTGTTACCCTTGTGCTTTATATTGTATGGCAGTTAGTTAGTAAGGACTTTCTTGTAATTTTATGTCCTTTTTTGTTAAACCATCTTCTTTCTTGTATAAGGCTCGTTCGACGAAATGCAATACAACACAAGAAGATATTTTGAGAGGTTATTCTTTTCTTTCTCTCCTCCTTTGCATACTCTCTTGTATGTTCTTCTCCTCTTGTATTCGGCGTTTCGATTTGTGATCAATTTTGTTTTTATTATGAGTTTGGTTTGATGAAGTTCAATAGCATTCAAGAACAGCTATGAACTTCTGTTGATTTCGTTTCTCAAATTTTCACATGGTATCGGAGCGATTAGTTGATTGATTAATAAACTTTGGCACGTTCATGGCTTCAAATCAAGGTTCTTGTAGCAGTTCAAATAATTCTCCAACAAGTATGATGCCTGGCACAGTTGATCCGTCAGAGGATCCATTGTATATTCATCCAGGGGACAGTCCTTCCCTGGTGCTTGTACAGCCCTTGTTAGATGGTAATAACTATCATGGATGCAGCAGAACATTTCGTAGAGCACTTGAATCAAAGAATAAGGTTGGTTTCATCACAGGTAATATTCCCAAACCTATGGAAACTAGTCGTAAATTTGTTGCCTGGACCAAGGCAAATAATATGGTTGCTTCATGGATTGTGAACTCTGTTGTACCTTCTATTGGACAAAGTGTGATGTGGTTTGATAATGCTTTAGACATTTGGAATGATTTGAAACATAGATATGGTAATGCTGATGTGTATAGATTGTCGGACTTACAAGACCAGTTTTACGCTACTAAGCAAAGATGGCTCTGTGACTGAGTACTATAAAAGACTTAAAGTCCTGTGGGAGGAACTCATGGTGTTGACATCCATTTCTAATTGTGTATGCGATAGATGCACATGTAATGTCTCTAGTCAAATTAACACATTTATAGAAGATGATCATGTTATCAGATTTATAAAAGGACTTAAAGATGAGTATGAACCTGTAAAATCACAAGTACAGCTGTCTAGGCCGTTGCCGGATTTGAAGACCACGTTTGCTATGGAGTAAAATTGGATAGAAATTTGCACTATTCTTGAGGTCAAAATCAGTTCTCAAGTAATCAATCACTTGTTCTTAATACTAATTGTATGCCTAGACGAAGAAAATTTGGATTTAGAGCTGTAAGTCCCAATGCGGGTAATGTTGGTTGGCAGAAGTCTGGGGCTAGAGGTGCTAGGAGAGAATTTCAGAACCAGAAGTCTAGTTATAATTCTAAAGCACCTGTATGCACACATTGCGACATGATAGGACATACAGAGGACATATATTATAGAAAGCATGGGTTTCCCCCAAGATATAAGGGTAAAGGACAAGTGAATTGTGTATGTAATGAGCCCAACATCGTTGAGAAAAAGAGTTTGAGTAATTTACAAATGCATAATTTAAATACAACGTGTTTAAGAAATGCATGAGAATTTTATTATTTGACACAATTTTGTGATAAACTTGCCTTATATATTTTATATATAATGTTGCCATGCTAACAAGCCATGAAGCGTTAAAGCTTAAATCAAATGGCAAACATTTGTTGTGTTTGAACTATTTTCAGGTGCCACCATTAATGAACTAAACTAGTTCATTAAGTAAAGTACTTAAGTTAATGAACTAAGTAGTTCATTAAATGGAGATATATTTGGATAAGGCATGATGGCAACAAATTGAAGAATGAAAAGTCTCCTTATTCATATATTAAAAACATTTATATATATATATATATATATATATTATATATTATTCAGATTTTTTATAAAAAGGCACAATACACATATATTCCGACGTACTACCGACACGTTACATATATTACGAACGTACGTCAACGTCACACCACTATACTTACCTCGTATTTATGAGTACATTCAGGTCTTATATCATATGATATAAGTCATGGTGGTGACAAAATTATTACGACGCGTTACAAGGTTATAAATCGAAAATTGCCGTATCGGGTGACTACCGAAACTTCACCAACGTGTCACGTACTTGCCATATATAGATGGCCAGTCCATATACTTCAAAAAGTGCCACAAATTTTGTGGCTAACATGTTATACTCAGTCATGAAATCATTCCATGTTGGCACACACAAATCACCCCCAATTAAAGCTAAATTGTGGAGATTTCAAATTCAACCTATTTTGTCACATGTGGGCATCATTTTGTCTAAGACATTATGAGCTGAATATTTAATTTATTTTATGTATATTATGTGTGACATAATATATATAACAAGTGCAAAAAGTTTGAATTTAATTGGAGAATAATTGTGTGATCGGCGAAAGTCGAAAATTCGGTTTTCTTCAAACACAACACATGGAACGTTTTTGGCATGACGTATAACATATATCTAGACGCTTTTTACATATTCAATACATATTAAAGTGTACTAGAATATTCAAATTAGGGCTGATTGGAATATACCATATGTGTATAATTATTGTGCACTATTTTACAAAGTTTACAAAAATGGAATTCAGCACATTATGTAGCCATCATACACGCCTACTGCTGCTTGGAGGTGCTTATATGGAGCTTAGTTGGCATCTCAATTGGTGGAGAATAAGCCACACAAGGTTAATGACATAATGGAGGGAGCTACACAAGGTAACAATTCAAACTTAATAGCAAATGTAACAGATGCTGAAAATTCAGCATGTGAGAGTTAATGTGGCCGAATTCTAGGTCTTGATGGTGATCAAATTTGCTTCCAAATTTGTAGGGATTAATTGTTGAGTATATGTAATTTTTTAAACCTTATTTGTAACATGTTTTAGATGTTAATCTCAGATTTTTAAAGCTACTAAATGGTGATAAGGTTGGACCAATCATGAAGTGTCAAGTAAGCAAAGCCAAGACATTCATCCAATCAAGTTGTGCAAAGTAAGCAAGATGGTGTCACATCTACACAAGGCATTCTTCCAAAGACATAAAAGATAATTCTCAAGGTGAAGAAAAGCCCTAGGGGCGGCGGCCAAGACTAGATAAAAAGAAGAGAAGAGAGTCACACAAATGCAAGACAACTCTCATAATGTCACAAGTGAAAAAAGTGTCTTCTACTCCCTTCTTCTACATTTCTTTCTTCTTCTTCTTCTCTCAAGCCTATCGTTCTTATATTCATTATATTGAAAAGGCTTTGATTAGACCACCATACACGTTTTCAATTTTAAAAGGATTGATCAAGGTGTGATCAAACCTTCATCCGTTCGTGCTGGTGATCCTGATCGGTGTGATTGATTGTATTGTGTGTAAAGGGTTGGAGTTTGTGTGTAACTCCAGCAACCCTTATGGTAAGGTGTTTTTTGTGATTAGTGATAACCTAGGAAGGTGTCCTCGAAGACTGGAGTAGGTGTGTTAACCGAACCAGTATAAAATTCTCTGTGTTTTTACTTTCAGCACTTTACTTTTAGTTTCAGCACTTCGCATCGTTTTCATTGCAATAGTAAAAATATTAAACGAGTTTCAAAAATCATAACATTTTCTAGAAACATATCCACACCTCTTAGCTTTCATTTGCCGCAAGTTTCACCCCATTTGGATAAGTATAAGTCTATCAAATCTTAATAGTTCTGAGACTAGTGCAATCTAACTTTCAGACTTGCTAAGGTTGAGAACATTAACGTATTTGACATACTTACCAAAAGAAATTTTAAAAAACTGTTTCAACCCATTAAAATACATATGTTGAGAGGTTTTTCATTAAATTTTCAAACCATTTAGAGTTACGAATTAATCGGAATAAAGTTTTTAAATCAGAGTACTGTTTCTGGAAGATTCGCGCAATCTGACCACAAACGTGTTTTCAATGGGTTAGATGTTGAATTTTAATCTGAACGTTTTAGGAGATACTCAGAACATCTGAGAGTAAATATCTCCAAATTTCAGAATTTTTGAAGGTCTGTAACCTAGTCTTTTAAATGTTTCAAATTAGGATCTGAAAACAGAAACTGTTTTCAGAAGTTGGGTTTTTAGGTCAAAATATTTTAAAAACCAAATTTTCCGCACCCACTATTCAACCCCCTTCTAGTGGTGCCTTACAGGTCCTACAAGTGGTATCAGAGAGCAGACACACTCACGACAAGGAGATCCAACAATCTTAGTGAGATGACAACCACTAGCTACAAAACCGAGCAAGAAGGAATGTCAACCGTAAGGCCTCCCCTTTTCGATTGTGTCTTTTATACGATGGAAAATTAGAATGAAACTTTTCTTTATGACCATTGATATAGACTTGTGGTCAATTATAGAAGATGGTGCTTATGTCCCTTCTAAGTTATCTACTGTTGATGGTGTCACACTAGAAGTCATAAAATCGAAACAAGAATATACTAGTGATGACAAAAAGAAATTGAGTATGAATGCTAGTGCCATGCAACTACTTTGAAATGGGCTGAGTAAAAGTGAATCAAGTTACGTGTATAATTGCTCTAGTACACAAGAGATGTGGAGGATTCTAGAAATGAAACATGAAGGGACTAGTCAAGTCAAAGAGTCCTAAATAAATATGCTTATGTCCGCTCTTGAGTCTTTGAAATTATTGCCTAATGAATCTATCGTTGATATAGACTTACGATTAACTAACATCTACAATTCTCTTGAGTCTCTTGGCAAAGCTTTTTCTACACAAGAAAAAGTTCAAAAGGTGTTAAGGAGTCTCCCATCCGAATGGGATTCAAAAGTCACTGCAATCAAAGAAAGTAATGATACTAAATCGATAAAAATGGAGGAATTGATCGGATCATTAAAGGTATATGAAAATAAAATCACTTTAATAAATTCCGAATCTACTTCTAAACAAGATAAGGTTATAGCATTTAAATTAAATGAATACGTCTCTACTTCTTATGATCGCGTAGATGATAGTGACACAGATTCCGATGATGAAGATCTAATCACGAACGCTAGAAGATCAAGAAAGATCTTGAGAAAATTGATTTAAAACAAACACAAGCCTGCTTCATCTAAGAACCATAAAAATAAAAATAATGAGAAAATAAAGTGTTATGATAGTGGGAAACTTAGATACTTGTCATATGATTGCCCTAACAAGGACAAACAAAAAAACAAACACTTTGACAAGAATCGGATCAAAACTAGACTCGTCTCAGAACCTAAACAAAGGAGAAGAGCCTTCAAAGCCTCCACCTGGAGTGATTCATCCGACTCTGAGACTGATGATACAGAAGAACAAACGACACAGGTATGCTTTGCATCTAAGGCATCAAATGAGGTATCTTTTGACTCTAATTCTGATTTTGAGCCTTCTTATGATGATCTATTCTGTCAATATCTTGAGTTGAATAAGTTTTCTAAGACTCTTGCAAAAGAAAAAAACGATTAATTGAAGACAAGAAGTTGTTAGAATCATCTAACACAAATCTTGTTGCTCAATTAAACGATTCAAAAGAAGAGTCGTCTTGTACAATCAATGCATTAAAATCAGAGGTCTCATCAAGAGCGACACAAAGCAATGAAATGAAATCCGAGATTTCAAATTTGAAATTAAGGAATATAGATCTAGAAAAAATGGTGAAACAATTTGACACAGATACAAACACACTAGATCGCATCGTTTCTTCACAAAAGCCTGATAACAACAAAATCGGATTAGGATACGTTGAGAAAAATGAGACACTAAACAAATCAACAAAATTTATTCCGTCGAAGAAAATAGATGCGTCTAAGACATATGTGGTGCCTAAGAAGACGCCTAGATCCCCCTATGACATCTCATCGTGCTTCGTCTTCATATCATACGAGATGTAACTGTGGCGTACAAATATGAAAAGAAACCATTAATGCATACACGACATTCATTTACCATAAATACATCTAGATCACACTCTATGCACACCAATATAAGAACATATCAAAAACAAAGATCATACTATGTGCATGACGGGATTCTCGGCCAAAGGCCAAACACATATCCACATAATGTCTATTATGTTGCGTCTTCATCTCCTTTCTCACCTTAGGTCACCTAAATTTGGGTACCAAAACAGACATTTGCAAAGAGTTGAATAAATAACTCTTAAGAAAACAATTGAAATGCATGATTTTGGTTGATATACTAATTGTTATTTTTTTACATGCACTTTTGATATTACTTACAAAATAAAGGGAGAGAGAAAGTGCATGATTTAAGGGGGAGAGAGAGTAATTAAGGGGGAGAAAGAGCATGATTGCATAAATCAAGGGAGAGACAATTTTAAATTCAAAATTCGAATTTGTGCACAATTCGAGGGGGGCGGATAAATTTAAATCATGAAATAGTGTTATTTCGTGAACTATCAAAAGGGGGAATATTGTTGACAAAAATATTTTGAGTGATTTACGAATACATGATTTAAATACAACGTGTTTAAGAAATGCATGACAATTTTATTACTTGACAAGTTTTTTTGATAAACTTGACTTATATACTTTATATATAATGTTACCGTACTCACAAGCCATGAAGCGTTAAAGCTTACATCAAATGGCAAACATTTGTTGTGTTTGAACTATTTTTAGGTGCCACCATTAATGAACTAAACTAGTTCATTAAATGAAAAACTTAAGCTAATGAACTAAGTAGTTCATCAAATAGAGATATATTTGGAGAAGGCATGATGGCAACAAATTGAAGAATAGAAAGTCTCCTTATTCATCTATTAACAACGTTTTTACATATATTATGTATATATATTCAGATTTTTTATAAAAAAGGCACAATACACATATTCCGACGTACTACCGACACGTTACATATATTACGAACGTACGTCAACGTCACACCACTATACTTACCTTATATTTATGAGTACATTCCGGTCTTATATCATATGATATAAGTCACGGTGATGACAAAATTATTACGACACATTACAAGGTTATAAACCGAAAATTATCGTATCGGGTGACTACCGAAACTTCTCCAACGTGTCACGTACTTCCATATATAGTTGGCCAGCCCATATACTTCAAAAATAGCCACAAATTTCGTGGCTAACATGTTATACTCGGTCATGAAATCGTTCCATGTTCACAAACATAAATCACCCCCAATTAAGCCAAATTGTGGAGATTTCAAATTCAAGCTATTTTGTCACATGTGGGCGTCATTTTGACTCAGCCATTATGAGCTGAATATGTAATTTATTTTATGTATATTATCTGTGACATAATATATATATAACATGTGCAAAAAGTTTGAATTTAATCGGAGAAAAATCGCGTAATCGGCGAAAGTCGAAAATTCGGTTTTCTACGAACACAACACATGGAACGTTTTTGGCATCACATGTAACATGTATCTAGACACTTTTTACATATTCAAGACATAGTAAAGTGTACTAGAATATTCAAAATAGGGTTGATTGGAATATATCATGTATGCATATAACTATTGTTTACTATTTTACAAACATGTGTGATATATCATGCTTTCAAATCGCAAAAAAAAAAGTTGGTTTTTTTCTGTTAAAAATAAAAGAAACATAGGATTTTTTTTTCCTTTTAGTCCATAAATAAAACAAAGAGGGATAAATATATAGTTTTAAACATATAAAATGTTATGACAGAATTATACGTTATAGGGGGTAAAAATGGTTTTTCTCCTGCAAGTTAGGACTGTGAAACTAGTCATGCCTTTTGGCAATGTTCTCATTGAAGGTATATACATCATAGAGAACAAAAAGTACAAAACAGATAAAACATAACCGAGATAACAGAGTTTAGATGTGCTAAAAAAATATGATATTCAAGACAATCATAATCAATACTACCTAGTCAATCGCTATCTAACACGTTATATTCACTGTCCGATATTGGGTCCCTTCTGAAGGTTAAAAATGCAGTCTAGAGAACATGACGAATAAATTTTTTTAACAAATCAACCAAATAATCAGAAAAATGGAACAAACAAATTCAACCATCGTTTAGATCGACACCAACCGAGAAAACTATTCTGTTTCATTTGTGGTTTGAAGCAGTCCGTCAGCATTCAGCAGTGACGAGAAAAGAGTAGACAAATCAATTTTATTTTATATTTTTTTGGATCACGCTAAGACTTTTAGAATTTCACATTTTCCTTATGTGAACCTTCCTAAGGCGTCATAAAACAATTAACATGTGTTTATGGAGTTAATTATAATTAACTAGGTTTCTATGTTTCTTTAATTTCTAATACAGTTGGCATTTTTTTTCTAGGTTGGACTAGATACGAATTTCACAAGACACAATTGAGTATGATTTGACTTGTTCCACCAAACTTAGAAAATGTCTCACTAAAACCCATAAAACAACACAAAAGACAACCTTTATGTACATCGTTTATATCCAAAGTATTTCATATCGATGTCATGATTGTTGAGAATATTTTCTTTCTCCCTAAATTATTGCGTAAAGTCTTAGCGTAGTTAAGCATCTTTTGTACTGGTAACTGCTAGGTTTATGGGGAAGTCTTCGGACTTTTTATGTAAAAAAGTTATGGATGCGTTCGTTGTCTTTGGTGATAGTTCATGGCTCAGTGTTGAGGGAATGAACCGTTTTTGGTTAAGCGCTCTCCCTCTATTTGCACCAGTTAGGACTTTGGTGAACAGAGTTTGCCTACATTTCTTATGGAGGAATGCTTCACTTGGGTCCAAAAAGGCTTGGGTCTGTTGGTCTCAGGTCCAGTATCTTGGTATTCATCAGCTGAAGGCATGGAATTGGACATTGTTAACCAAACCCTTGTAACACCACAAGAAGGACACACTATGGGTACAATGGATGAACCACAAATAGAAACTGCATAACACGTTGTGGACTAGGATGGGATGCGACTTAGACTCTCCCCTCTTGAAAAAATGTATGGAGATCAGAGACAGACTGCTGGTCAGCGTAAGCTCCTACAGCTCAGTCGTAGAAGTACTCACCTCGTGGACAGCGGAAGGCATTCTCAAACCTTGGCTGATATATTTCAGGGGTAGATGCAGAAAAATCATTTGGGCCAAGATTGTTTGGGACTCGGCATAACTCCAAAACACTCTTTCATCCTGTGGCTTGCTAGGATGAACAGGTTTTCCCCCAAGGAAAGGATAGATTACTTAGACAGAGCATGACACCTCTGCTCGAAGGAACAAGAGACGCTGCAACACTTACTCTTTTCCTGCTTGGCTACCAGACAGGTTTGACTAACCATCTCAGTATGGCTAGCTCTACCAACGCGAATTAGCTCCATCTGTAGACTTTTGTCCTGGAGTTTGCGCATACTCAAAGAGAAAGTTCTGAGAGACAAGGCGGCTACAATTGCATTGGCTGCCACGGTGTAACATATCTGGAAAACTCGGAACAGATGTATTTTTGAAGGAACATCATTTGTATCTACGGATGTAACACATAGAATCTGCACTCACGTGTATAAAGTAATGTATAAGCTTTACCTACACATTTTAGACATACACACTGCTTCCATTGTTTAAAATTGCTTACGTTACTGAATAGTAGATCTAGGTCAGCATATTGACCTACAAATAAGGACTTTTGTATGGGTTGCATTCTTGTAATGCTTTTATTTCTCTGGTTAATATATTAGCATTTTAACTAAAACAAAAAGTTTCTATTTTCACCTACAAAATGTCTTCAAGCGAAATGGGTTACTGAATTATGCTGTCTGATAATTTCCTTAATAACAATAGATCATTTGTCAATATTCCTGCATTTTATAAACTTAAACTAAGAGACGACTATCCAATGTACCATTCTAATGCACAAATACAAGTGAATTAGTAAAAGATTTCTACTTTAGCATAAGACAAAAAAAGAAAAAAAGAAAACATTAGTGTAATCAAATCGTACTTTGAAAGTAACTCTACTATTGCCTTAATTTGATTTAGAAACACTATTTTAGATACTAATTTAGCCTCAGTCTACTTCTGCACTTGCAAGAACACCGTCTCCTCGTGGATTTTAGAAGCATCCATGTTCAATGACATTTCACCCGTGGACTGTTAGATCCGTAACAATTACTTTGTAGGGGTGTAGACAGAGTGTTGAATAAATTTTTGTTTTTGTTTTTTCTCAATAGAACTTACACCAACTTTCAAAGTTTAACAAAATAAGAAAGAAGTGAGAAATAGAGAGTGGGAGACGCACATTTCACAATGGTTAGAATCTTCTTTGTTCTACTCCAATATGTTTTAAGAGTAGTTTTTCAACAACTTTCTTATTACATTCAATATGGAAGAATAACGTCAACATCTACTACAATAGAAACTTATTGTTACAACTTGTTCAATACCAACTACTAAATAGCTACAAGCAAGAGCCATTGAGCTTTTGTACTTGCTTCTTCACACATTTTACAAAGTTTTACCTAAGAACTTTTGTCAAATGGGTTACGGGAGAATAGATGAATGACACTTTTGAAAATAAATCTAAATAACAAGCAAGAGATCAAATATGTGTAGTTACTCTTATGTTAGACTATAATACTCTCTTAATACAAAAATGAAAACCAGCAACAAGAGCTTAATATGTTTTAAGCACTTTTTCACTCTTAGACCCTTTGATATCAATGGGAAATAAAGCTTGAAGAGGATGAAAGTGTATAAATGTCTCACTGAACTTCTTGGATATGCAGAAGGTGTGAATCTTGTTTTTCAATCTTCACGGAAGTCTCACACTTTATTAATTTATTTTGTACAAGTCAAGTTGTCATCAACCATCCTATGCTTCAATTTGATGATCCATAGTCATCCTAAAGAAGCTTAGATAGGTGTGAATATTCAAGAAAGTTTTATAGACATTAGTTACAAAGGCATAATTAATCTAGGGAAGATTAAAAAAACATTTTAAATCCACTGTAGATCTGTCTGTAACAGATATAAAAATTTGAATTCTACGTAACATTGATCAATCGATATATGATATTTGAGAGACTAACGTCAGGTAGATTAATTGATCTACATGGCTTTAGAGATTGAATTTGGACAGTGTGTTTTTAATATGAATATTTGCTGAGGTCAATCGATCGATGTGCTCTGTCTAAGAGATCAACATTGGATAGTGCGCTTCCAATTTTGCATAGTTCACACACATAACAAATGATGTCTTTTTTTAGAGATCCACGTCACATCGATTGATCGATGTCCACTAATTTTAGAGATCAATGTTGGATAGTCGTTCCAAAGTTGCACACGCTATAAATACGTCGATCAATGCCAACATTGAGAGATCTATGTAGACATAGCTCGATCAACAGAGAGATCAATGCACACATTGAATTTTGTTTTCGAGATTTATGTAGAAATCAACGTCAATATCTTTACTTTTTCAAAATTTTGTCATTTCCAAAGATTAAATAATGTTTTCAACCTTTTTTCAAACATATTTTAAATTTTATCAAAACATTCAAACTCCACCAATTTCTTTCTTTTTGATGATTTCAAAATCATATGTTTTAAAAGATATTTTGTTTGAAAAAAATACTCTCTACCAAACTTTGTTAAACAAGGTTTTCAATCTTAGTTTTGTGCACAACAATCTATCCCTTAGTCAGCATTTATGTTCTCTCTCAATACATGAATATGCAAACAAAATAGGCATTAAACTTACCTCATATATTTCATATTCTCCATTAATACATGCATTCTCATATGATTCAATGCAACATCATACTCAAATGTGTGTTAAACCCATTAGCGCTATATACCACATTAACAATCAGATATTAGCCCAAGTTGCATCCCATGCCATATAAACCATATAGATAACCACCACATATAAATATTCTTGCTTTTTTTTGTAATCATGAAAATACGATAAGGTATAAAAAGAACCCATAAAGATGTGAAAATAACTTGTACTCATTAAAATTTAGCAAATACACATTTAGAGTAAATTTGATGTCCTAAGATAGAATCTAGCTAGAAAGGGGCAATGGTAGTAGTTATTAGGGAAAGCGGAACTAGTCTTCATCCAAAGGAAAGGTGAGGCCAACGATGCTTGCCTTATACATGGCTTTGAGCTTAGTGAACTTTGACTCGTGCACCACCACCTGTATCTTAAGATCACCACTTTCCGCTGAAGCTCAATAGCTTACTCCCAAAGTATGGTTGCACTGTCATTAACTCCAACATCCTTTCTCCAGTTTTGCGACGATCGACGCCTCACGGACTTGTTTCGGGAAAGCTTTTCTTCCTCCACAACCTGCTCCCGCCCTCTTTTTTGCTTTTTTTTTTGTGCTTTCAACACATGTTGAAGGTTGACTTTGTCATAAAAGTCTTTATAGGTGATTTTTTTACATCATTTTCATCCATAGGATTCTCAACTTCTTCAACATGATATAGATGAGGTTACTGTAGGAAATGACTTTTTGTTCTACTTGGTAGCTTCCTCCATTATATTAGCCATAAGGAATTCTCTAAAATTTAATAGCTCTTTGCTGGCAAGGAGATAGGTTGTGTAAAAGTCAAGGTTACTTAGGAGTCTTGTGGACTTTTCATCAGCAAAAAATGTGACCATTACAGTCAACAACCAATATACCAAATGTATACCTATTATGTGCTTAGTTGGATGGCAACCTAAGAATCTTTGATCTGGTCTTCGCTCAACTTCCACCGAGTTTCATCCTATTTCCATACATCACGCTGATTCAAGTCCTCAATGGGCACTTTAATCAGACCGTAAATGGTTCCAACATGCCATTCAAGATGTAACCATTAATCACTGTAAGCAAAGCATATGGAACATAAAAGATGTAATGTACTTTCCAAACATCTTTGTCATCTTCTTGTCACTTCAAATAGGCCTCCATTTTGAACATCTAACAAATCAGTGATTGGTTTCAACTCATTATTTACCTCAAAATCTTTAATCCAAAGGAACTTTAAAGGAACATTTTCTCTCTCCTTAGTCTTTAACTTATCAAAAAATTCTTGAGCACATTATGAGATATAATTAAAGTTATCTGTGCCACTGGATTCATTTGATACTAATCGAAAGTCCTCAGGTTTCATTCATGGGAAGTTTTGGAGCATCAATCCCTGCCTAATCTCCGCCAACTCTTGATCCTTTGTGAAGTCGGTATCCATGGGCCTACCTGTTCGGTTTCTAGGAGCCACATGTTAGGTTTTAGTTATTGTCTGTGGGAGGTTAACATGGCATCTGATTTGCTTGCATGACACAGATACAGGGCTGTAGGTATCCAAAAATTCCATACTCTCCAAAGCCTTCCCTGCGAGGTTAGGGGAGCAATCCTCATGGATGCGCAGCTGCCGACTTTACATCACTTACCACTGTCTCCGAATGTGTTGGCAAAATCAACTACTGCTTGCCTGTGTTTTCACAGGCAACATTGATGCGATCTCTTTCTTATTTGTTTTGTCTTATTCAATACACATGCTATACATTTTTGTTTCACCACACATGACTTTATATGGATTAACTTCTTCATGTTCTTGGCTGCGATGATATTTATGCAATGTCCACATCTTTACAACGATATGTGGGAGATGAGCAATTGAGGATCATTCATCATTTCATGGGGGAGAACGGCTTAGCTTCGATGTGTCGCCTTGGTTCGCACTGAATCAAGGCGACATGAGTATGTGCTATCTCCTACTCCATACTTTTGCATTCATTATATACATAACGCCTACGTCTATACTTTTCCTGAATTGTTGTGAGGTGCAATGGTGTATAAGATCGAGCGTCATTAGGGGGCGATCATCAACAACATTGGCTGGCACACATCTCTGCTGTATCACGAATATTTCACCGTTGAAGGGGTCAACAGAGTTATTTCATGCCCTACCAAACTTATTTATTTTTGACACTGTACTGGCTAAGCATTCTAATCGTATAAATATGTATGCTTTTTCCTTCGCCAAGGTTTTATACACAAGGGTGGTTTTATTTGGCAAGGTTTTAATACGGCATATCATATACGATTGGAGGTTAGCACTTATTAGCTCATTACATTATTTATTTTCGTACGATGACATTTTGTAATATGGTTTTCCTCTACAAAAAATGAGGCATTTTAATAAAAACTTTTCCATAAAAAAAATATTACTTATACACATTGTAAAAATATCACATATACACACGGTATATAAAAAATGAAATCTACATAAAATAAAACATCCTAACTAGACTAGGAAAAGAAAAAGAAATAAGATAGAGTTTGGTTAATGGTAAATTCCAAAGTATTCTAGGAATATATCATGATTATCCACTAACCTAATTCTATATAATTATAGCCTAAACAAGCGAATTCCCTACACCCTATTCCTTGCTATTGGCCGTCAGGAATGGGTAGGTGCCCGCTGCCTATGATGCATATCCATATGTATGTATTTGATGCATCATTCATATATGTATATGCATGATAAGTTATGTGTTGTTATAAGTGGTAGTTGGAAATCTTTCTGATTAATTTCGTATGTGTATGGACGAATCGAAGGGGCTGGGCAGTGAGGGTTCTAAATGGACCAATAAAGATGGATCATCGTGAATTGAGTCGTATGTTTATCAGATTGATCGAATTAGGGGTCTTTGTTTCCGAATATGGGGAAAAGTAATTTTGGAAAACGAAAATTTTTTTGGTTTGAGGGTAGAATATGACAAGAAATGAGGAGAGAAGAACTCTAGTGGTTTGAGGTCCGGGAGTCATATGGAGTGTGTGGCTCACGCACTGACCAAATGTGGCGCGTGGCCAACCTTCTTACGGTGCGTGAAGGGCGTGAGGAAGTTTCTGGCAGCGATTTTGATAGCAGTGTGTTAATCGTGAACCGTACTAGGTTTCTATGAGTTAGATGTGAGAAAAATGAGCGGTGTGAAACTAGGGATTATGCCGAGGGTTTGTGTGAGAGGGAGTGAAAACTAGGGTTTTTGATGTGGGGAGGGGTACTGGGCTGAGGGGCAGTAGGGGGCCATGAGATGGGGGGCTACGGGTGAGGTGGTTGGAT
>AP025045.1:35524283-35550006 GCA_036186865.1 Eustoma russellianum
AGATACGCGTAAGTATATACACGTATATGCACATGTATGGGCATGGGCATATACAACGGTATGCTTATACGTGGGAGATAATTGGATAAAGTGTTGAAAAGACAAATCCTAATTGATACAAAATCGAATTGAGGATCGGAATAGTATCGATAATCGAAAACCATTTTAAAATTGCATATTTTGAAAGTAACCCTGACAAAGGAAATATATTGCGGAGTTGGATTAGTTACGAGTCAACGGGCCATCCGAACACATATGACTATGAGTGAGATAGGCCGCTCAGACACATATGGTCGCCAATTGGGCCATCTAAGCACATATGACAATGAGGAGATAGGTCCCCTGGACGCACATGACCATTGGGGAACCAAGTCCATAAATCTTGCAATAAAAGTCACTTGTAAATTAAGAGTCTTGACCATTGCATTGCATCGGTGAGAATATGAATATTAGATATGGATATCGGATATAGATATCGGAAGTGAAAATGGGAAATGGAATTGGAAAATCAAATCGAAATCGTTGTCGTATCGTTGCATTCATTGTTTTAAAAAGTTGCATCATA
The DNA here is from genome assembly GCA_036186865.1 of Eustoma russellianum. Classification (NCBI taxonomy): domain Eukaryota; kingdom Viridiplantae; phylum Streptophyta; class Magnoliopsida; order Gentianales; family Gentianaceae; genus Eustoma; species Eustoma russellianum. Next base: position 35,524,849 of record AP025045.1, read on the forward strand.
GATTTTTAGATTGTGCTAACACTTGCATGCGATGACTAAGTTGCGAGTGCTTTAGTTGCTTGATTGATCAGAAGGGCAAAAAGGTAAACTTTATTTGTGAAAAGAAACATGCTATTTTATATGTTGATATTATTTATTTTTTTACACTTGCTTCTCCGTGGTTGATTGGATAGTAAATGTAGTTTGATTATTTGCTGGGCGACGTGTCGCTCATACTATGCTATTAAATATTTCTGCAGATCCCTAAGATTTCGAGTTAGTGTAAGTTGAGGAGGAATCGGAGTGGGGATACTGATATGTTGGCTTGAGGATATTTCAAAGATTTATACTGGACTTTATTTCCGATTTAGTATTTTGTTTCTTATTTTGACATTGTAGTGCATCGAGTTTTTGAGACGTTGATTTTTCTTAATGATATTTATTTCGAGGTTTTCTTTCTATCACTTCCGCTGACATCGATTTACATTATTATGTTTACGTGGAATTGAATGTACCGACGCCTTGTGTTTCCCTTAGCGAAATACATCGGGTAAGTCGTTTCAAGTATTAGGGCTCGGTGCGGGTCGCTACAGGTGGTATCAGAACATGACTCTAGATCCAAGCCGGAAACATAGATTTAGGCCATGATTTTTAAACAAAATTATGATTTTGTCCTTAGGCTATGATCTTAGACTTAAGCGTTAATCGGGTGGGGGACATGAGCGTTTAGAATACTTTAAGTAGCCTCATTTTAGATGTACTCAAATCATTTTTGTTTTCCCGATATCCTCACACCCGACCCATGTTTATCAATTTTTCCTTTATAAAACTAATAATTATATGAAAATCTTAATGTTACAGCACGATGCCGCCCCAAAGAGACAACATTCACAACAACGGCAATGTTGGGAGTAGCAACCAAGGTGCTCTGCCACAGACTCTGGTAGATGCTCTGGTTCTGACGGCGATGCGGTTAGCAGGGCGGTTCCCTTGCCACAACAACGGGGGACTCGCTACTACTGCAGTGAGATGAAGTGGGCCCACGTCCCCACGTTCGACAGAGATGTTGGACTTGATGGTGCTGAAAGGTGGTTACGCAAAGTTGAGAATAACTTCACACTGTTGCAAGTACCTGAGGTGATGCAGACTCAGGTGATCTGCTCGTTCCTGATTGGAGAGGTGGATAAGTGGTGGACAACTATGTCAATGGATCTACCCACCCGGTTACATGAGCGCAGTTCTATGAGGAGTTCTGCAGGTTCTATATTCCACCGGCAGTCACTTTGCAAAAGTTTGCCGCGTTTTGAGTCTCTGCGTCATGGACCAAGGATGTCTGTTGCTGAGTACATGAACCAGTTTAATGCCCTGTGTATGCTCGTGGCAATAATGGGTGACATACAGCTCCTCATGGTGAAGTTCGAGAGGAGTTTAAACAGCCGTATCCGTTCGAGCGTGGTAAACGCCAATGTTTGAGACTTTGCAGAGTTGCTCAACGGATGCTATCGTGTGGATGCGACATCGAGAGGCATGATGAGGAGTTTAGAGGCAAGGAGTCCCACACTGAGACTAGAGGTAGACCCGGACGTTGGGTCAAGATGTCCACGTAGAGGGGAAATATCACAGCTGAGGCCACTCCAGCAGCGTCCGCCAGCACTAAAACAGCAAAAATCCTCAGCTACGAAGTGCACAATTAGCAATCACTCTCCCATGCCTGATCTGTAGCTGTCCCCACACTGGAGAGTGTTGGAGGAACGCCGGTGCCTGTTTCAACTGTGGGAAGGTAGGGCACATGCAGAGAGATTGCCCAGAGCCCAAGTGATTGACAACTGCACCTGCTCTACAGCAGCAGCTTCAGAGAGACCAACCCCGACAAAATACTCGAGTTCACGCCATGACGGACACTGATGTCCAAGGCTTGGACAACATGGTAACATGTATATTTACGTTGTATTTTGAATTAATAATATATGTATTTGCATAACATGTGTTTGAACCCCTAAACCCTTAGGTGTAACACTGATAAACAAGGTCCTAGCAAACGTGTTATTTGATAATGGTGCAAGCCACTCGTTTGTCACTAAGAGGTTTACCAAGAACCTCGAAAGCTATCCTGAATGGCTATACACTCCTTACCGTGTGCTAGCAGCTGGAGACCAACTAATTGCCTCATAATATTTATACAAGCACTGCAGACTAGAATTCGTGGGTCGCGTGTTCAACGCTTCTCTAATACTAATCCAAATAAGCGATTTTGATGTCATCTTGGGAATAGATTGGTTAGCTCGCTATCATGCTCACATCGATTGCCGAAAGAAATAGGTAGTATTCAATGATCCTACACAGCAGAGTACATTTTTCTACAGAACACCATGTTAAAGAAGCTGCCCCAAAATATCTATCTGACTGCAGCACGAGCTCACAAAGCGCTGCAAAAAAGAGGTGAAGGATTCTTAGTATATGAACTAAACACTGAGTCAAAGACGCCATCCATTGACGATATCCCGGTGGTAAAAGAATATAAAGATGTCTTCCCTGATGAACTGCTTGGATTGCCACGGAAAAGGAAAGTAAAATTCGAGATCAACCTGTTGTGTTCTATGTGCCACCAATTGCATTTAACCTATTGTCCGTGAGCAAGCTAACACCGTTCAACACCATTCAAGTTTCTTTTTGTTCAAATATTTGTTTGATTCAGGACCTAAGGACCAAGAAGAAGATTTATTCAGCTGAAGATTGTGAAGAGTTGTACCATCTTCGAGGGTCACTAAAAGTTCCAAGTGCCCTCTCTTCTCATCTTAATTCCTCATCCTCTAAAGCCCTGTCTGTTCAACCTTTTGGTTCCACGTTGTGGCATTCAATACTTGGCCATATGTCCGCATCAAGGATTAAAGAGATTCAAAAAACTCATCCTGATGTAGGTGTGTTAGATACTTTACATCAATATACCGTTTGCCCCTTGGCTATGCAGAAAAGATCCCCTTTCCTAATTTCCAATTCTGTATCCACTTCACCCTTTGTCCTTGTATACATAGACATATGGGGTCCTTACAGATATCCCATAATGTACAAACAATAATTTTTTCTTACCTGTGGTTGATGATTACAATAGATACTGCTGGATTTACTTGATGAAATCAAAAGTAGTGGGTAGATCCATTGTTCTAAGTTTTGGACATTTTGTTTCTGTTTAGTTTAATGCTCAAGTAAAGACAATTAGAACAGATAATGGCCAAAAGTTTAATATGTCTTTGTTTTATGCATCCTTCGGCATTTTACATCAGAAAAGTTGCATCCATAATCCACAACAAAATGGCATAGTTGAAAGAAAGTACCAACATATCTTATTAGTAGCAAGGGCTTTGAGATTTCAATGCAATTTGTCTTCTTTCAATTGGGGTTTTTGTGTTCAGCATTCTGTATACCTTATTAACCTTCTCCTTCCCCTATCTTACATCAAAAAACACCTCATGAACTCTTATATCGTACCTTGCCTTCCTATGATAAACTTATATCGTACCTTGCCTTCCTATGATAAACTCAATGTCTTTGGATGCTTGGCTTTTGGTATAGATACTCAGCCACACAAGGATAAGATTGCCCCTTAAGCCAAAAGGAGTGTTTTCTTAGGGCTCTTGCATACTACAAAGGGGTTTATATTGCAGGACCTTGAGACTAGGACTGTGTATGTCTCAAGGGATGTCACCTTCTATGAAAACATCTTCTCTTTTTCTACATCTGCAACTCCTGTTTCCTTTCTTACTTCCCAGCCTACCCTTCCTTCTTTTTTCTTTTCATCCCTTGAATAATTGTGATTCAGCATCCTTCAGTGCTATCCTCTCCACCTATGCCAGCCACATCACCTATTCCTCATACATCTCCTTCATCTTCTCCAATGCCTCCGAGCATACTAGCTGATCCTTCTCACACATCTCCTGACTCCCCATCTACGCCTAGCTCAATCTCTCATGCTTATGACACTTCCGTGACCACATCATAACTACTCCCTGGCAGTGTAGTTATTGACCTGCCTATTTCTCTACAAGACATGGCTGCGTCTAGTGCAGATACTGATTTGCTGGCTTCCTCCAAGGACTTAGCATGCCAAACAGCCTCCAGCCTGTTTGCAAGACTACCAATGTAATCACACAACTGTTTCCAATGTTTCTCCTAAGCAAACCTATACCACTCTATATTCCCTTCATAAATACCTTTTTATGATTTATTAGCTCCAAAGTACAAAGCATTTGTATTAAGTATTGGTAAGCATGTAGGTACTAAAACTCATGAAGAGGCACCCAATTCATCTGAATGGCAAGCAGCTATGGCCAATAAATTAGCAGCTTTAGAGGCCAATCAGACTTAGGAACTCATGCCACTTCATAAAGGGAGAACACCCAATGCCTGTAAATGGGTGTATAGGATCAAAGTACAAATCAGATGGGACTGTGAAAGATACAAGGCTAGGCTTGTGGCTAAGGGTTGTACAAAGCAATATTAGATTGATTATCAGGATAGTTTTTCCCCTATTGCTAAGATGCAGTTGCAGCCAGAAACAAATGGCCTTATCACCAGAAGAATGTGAATAATGCTTTACTCCATGGAGATCTCTATGAGGAAATTTATATGTCTCCACCCCCAAGCTTGGTCCTTCCTAGAGCTAACATGGTGTGTATGTTGAAAAAATCACTCTATGGGTTAAAACAACCTAGTAGAGATTGGAATGCCATTCTTACTGCCTTTCTATTACACCAAGGCTTCCAACAGTCCAAGTGTTATTATACTTTGTTTACTAAGTCCATTGGCTCTTCCTTACTCATACTGTTAGTCTATGTAAATGATATCATTGTCACTTGTGATAATGCATCAGATATTCGGGATATCAAACTAGCTTTGCATAATGAGTTCCAGATTAAAGACCTTGGTGATCTTAAATTCTTTCTTGGGATTGAGGTGGCTAAGGCTGAGGGGGCATCTATATTAATCAAAGAAAGTACACTTTGGAGCTTTTGGAGCAAGTAGGATTTCTAGATGAGGCAGAGTATAAAGCTATGGCCGTGGTGACTCATGAGCTGCAGTGGTTGATTTATCTAATGAAGGATATGGGCGTGGTTTATCACAAGCTAGTTGAGTTGTTTTGTGACTGTAAGAGTCCCATCTGCATTGCAAAAAATCATGTATTTCATGAAAGGACAAAGGACATTGAGATTGATTGTAATGTTGTAAGGGACAAGGTACAGGACTGAAACTGATGCCTGTTCGAATAGACTTGCAGCTTGCAGACATTTTCACTAAGGCATTGTATAGTAAGAAATTGGCAGGATTATGTCAATGCTAGGGCATCAGAACATTTATGTCAAGCATAGCTTGAGAGGAGGGGGGTGTTAAAGTCACTGATCAAGAGTGTGATCCGTGTGAGCTAGAATGATATTCGTTGGGTTGAAGTGTGCAATTGAAGATTGAAGGGTTTAGATGTCGTATGGTGAGTTCAAACAAACGAAGTGGTCTTGGCACTAAGTAGCTCGAGAAATTCGGAGGGAGTGCACCAGATTGCAGTGGCAACGCAAGGAAGAAGATGGAGTTAGCGCTGGAGGTTTAAAAAGGGGTGAATTGACTAATGTACCCTAAATACGTAAAAGCGTAGAGGAGTTAGTTAGGGGCAGTTTTGTCTTTTCACGTGTTTGTTTTAGGTTTAGATACTGGCGGTTACTGTAGGAACTGTTCGAAGAAATCAGTTGGAAGAAATTCGATTGTGCTTCCTCCTTTTTTTTTTTTTTTTTTTGATATTCCTCATTGAATTGATTAGTTCTTCCAAAATCGTGTTCTTGTTAAAGACGATTCCCTTTCTTGGTTTTCTGTGTCCAAATTTTCGCAGGACTCGTGCAGCTGGTAGGATTAACGAGAGGCTTGGAGGTGGCTGGGGGCGCTGCAGCGGGCTGGGTACTTTGGGGAGGTGACGGTGATGAAGATGAGAGTAGCTAAGTTTTCTCTTTTAGAAAGTAATTTTATACATAATACTAAAAAACATGCTATACATGCATGTGTGATATATCATGCTTTGAAATCGAAAAAAAAGCTGGTTTTTTCTGTTAAAAATAAAAGAAACATAGGATTTTTTTTCCTTTTAGTCCATAAATAAAAAAAAGAGGGATAAATATATAGTTTTAGACATATAAAATGTTATGACAAAGAATTATACGTTATAGGGGGTAAAAATGATTTTTCTCCTGGAAGTTAGGACAGTGCAACTAGTCATGCCTTTAGGCAAAGTTCTCATTGAAGGTATATACATCATAGAGAACAAAAAGTACAAAACGATAAAACATAACTGAGATAACAGAGTTTATATGTGCTAAAAAAAATATGATATTCTAGACAATCATAATCAATACTACCTAGTCAAGCGCTCTCTAACACGTTATATTCACTGTCCGATATTTGGTCCCTTCTGAAGGCTAAAAATGCAGTCTAAAGAACATAACGAATAGATTTGTTTAACAAATCAACCAAATAATCAGACAAACGGAACAAACAAATTCCAACATCGTTTAGATCGACACCAACCGAGAAAACTATTCTGTTTCATTTGTGGTTTGAAGCAGTCCGTCAGCATTCAGCAATGACGGAAAAAAGCAGACAAGTCAATTTTATTTTATATTTTTTTGGATCACGCTAAGACTTTTAGAATTTCACATTTTCCTTGACATGTGAACCTTCCTAAGGCGTCATAAAACAATTAACATGTGTTTATGGAGTTAATTATAATTAACTAGGTTTCTATGTTTCCTTAATTTCTAATACAGTTGGCATTTTTTTTCTAGGTTGGACTAGATAAGAATTTCACAAGACACAATTGAGTATGATTTGACTTGTTCCACCAAACTTAGAAAATGTCTCACTAAAACCTATAAAATAACACAAAAGACAACCTTTATGTACATCGTTTTCATCCAAAGTATTTCATATCGATGTCAGATTGTTGAGAAGATTTTCTTTCTTCCTAAATTATTGCCTAAAGTCTTAGCGTAGTTAAGCATCTTTTGTATTGGTAACAGCTAGGTTTATGGGGAAGTCATCGGACTTTTTATGTAAAAAATAATAATGGATGCGCTCGCTGTCTTTGGTGATTGTTCAGGGCTCAGGGCTGAAGGAATGAACGGTTTTTGGTTAAGCGCTCTCCCTCTACTTGCACCAGTCAGGATTTTGGTGAACATAAATTTGTCTACATTTCTTATAGAGGAATTCTTCACTTGGGTCAAAAAAAAAAAGACTTGAGTCTCTTGGTCTCAGGTCAGCATGCCTGAAGAGGAGGGTGCTCTTGGTATTTTTCAGCTGAAGGCATGAAAATGGGCATTGTTAGGCAAGCACTTGCGTGATATGCACCACAAGAAGGACACGCTATGGGTAAAGTGGATGAACCACAAATATATGTTGCACGACACGTTGTGGACTAGGATGGTACGCAACTCAGACTCTCCTCTCCTGAAAAAACTTACGGAGATCAGAGATAAGCTGCTGGTTAGTGCAAGCTCCTACAGCTCAATCGTTGCAAGCTCCTACAGCTCAATCGTAGAAGTACTCACCTCGTGTACAACGGAAAGCATTCTCAAACTTCGGCTGATATATGAATATTTCAGGTATTGATGCAGAAAAATCAATTGGGCCAAGATTGTTTGGGACTCGACAGTAACTCTCAGACACTCTTTCACACTGTGTCTTATTGGGCTGAACAAGCTTCCCACCAAAAGAAGGCTGACTTACTTAGAAGACGCATGCCACCTCTGCTCGGAGGAACAAGAGACGATCCATTATTTACTCTTTTTTTGCTCGGCTACCAGACAAGTTTGGCTAACCATCTCGGTATGGCTAGCTCTACCAACGGGAATTAACTCCATCAGCACACTTCTGTCCTGGAGTTTGTGTAAACTCAAAGGGAAAACTCTGAGAGCCAAGACGGCAAAAATTGCCTTGGCTGCCACGGTGTATCGTATCTGGCAAGCTCGGAAAAGATGGATTTTTAAAGGAACATCATTTATATCTAGGGATGTAACACATAGAATCTGCACTCACGTGTATAGGGTAATGTATAAGCTTTAGCTACATATTTTAGGTATACGCACTGCTTCAATTGTTCAAAATTACTTACATTACTGAACAGTACATCTAGGTCAGCATGTTGACCTGAATGTAAGAGCTTTTATATGAGTTGCATCCCCTTAACGGTTTGATTTCTCTGGTTAACATATTAGCATTTTAGTAAAAAAAGGTTTTTATTTTCACCCACAAAAAATATCTTCAAGCGAAATAGGTTACTGAATTATGTTGTCTGATAATTTCCTTAATAACAATAGATCATTTGTAAATATTCCTGCAATTTAAAAACTTAAATTAAGAGACGACTATCCAATATACCATTCTAATGCACAAATACAATTGAATTAGTAAAAGTTTTCTACTTTAGCATAAGACAAAAAAAGAATAAAACATTAGTGTAATCAAATCGCACCTTGCACTTGCGTGAATTTGATTTAGAAACACTATTTTAGATACTAATGTAGCCTCAGTCTCCTTCTGCACTTGCGGGAACACCGTCTCCTCGTGGATTTTAGAGGCATCCATGTTCAAAGGCATTTCGCCCGTGGACTCTTAGGTCCGTAACAATTTAGATGAGAGTAAATATAGTGCTAAGTAATTTATTTAGTTTTTTCTAAATTGAACTTACACCAACTTTTCATGCTTAACAAAATAAGAGAGAAGAAGATGAGAAATAATGAGTTGGAGACGTACAATTCACAACGGTTAGAATCTCCATTATTCTAATTCACTATATTTTTAGAGTGGTTTTTCAACAACTTTATTATTACATTCAATAAGGAAAAATAACATCAACATCTACTACAATAGCAACTTATTGCTACAACGACTTGTGCAATGTCAGCTACTACGTAGCTACAAGCAACACGCCATTGAGCTTTTATACTTGCTTTTTTACAACGTCAACAAAGTTTTACCTAAGAACTATCGTCTCAAATGGGTTTTGGGAGAATAGAAGAATGACACTTTTGAAAATAAGTCTAAATAAAAGCAAGAGACCCAATAATATTTAGTTCCACTTGTGTTAGACTATAATACTCTCATAATACAAAATGAAAACCAGCAACAAGAGCTTAATATGTTTTAAGCACTTTTACACTCTTAGAGCCTTTGATACCAATGGGAGATAAAGCTTTAAATAGATGAAAGTATATAAAGTTTCACTGAGTTCCTTTGATATATAGAAGGGTGCGAAACTTGTTTTTCAGTTTTCATGGAAGTCACACTTTATTAATTTTTGTCGGACAAGTCAAGTTCTATTCAACCATCCTATGCTTCAATTTGGTGATCCATAGTCATCCTAAAGAAACTTAGATAGGTGTGAATATTCAAGAAAGTTTTATGGACATTAGTTATAAAGGCGCAATTAATTTAGGGAGAGATTAAGAATAAACACTTAAATCCACAATAGATCTGTCTGTAACATATATAAAAATTTGATCAAAATTCTAATTTCCTCCTTAATCTTTTTCCTAATTTCTCTCCCTCTCCCCTTTATCTTCCCAAACCCTATTCTTCCTTCCTCCCCCCAACTTCTAGCCGCCCCTCCCCCTTTCAAAAGAAAAAGAAAATTTCTCTCAATCTTGGAGCAAAGAAAGAGTAAGGTGAAGAATATATATATATATATATATATATATATATATATATATATATATATATAACATTAAGACATAAAAAGAATGCTACCCTCCTCCCTAATGCGCGCTCTCCCATGGCTGGCGGCGTAGCCTCCGTCAGCCGCCTTCCCTCTCCGCCATCGGTTACAGCTCCATCTTCCCATTCTCCCTTCTCCGCAATCTCAATTCAATAACAACCGCTGCTCTCATGGCGGCCCCAACCAGCTGCTACAGCGGCAAAACAAGTTACACATACTCGTTCTTTTGCGTCTCTCTTTACGGCTTCGCCATGGCAAATCAAACCGAAGCCAGTCCAAAATTTAAGGGCAGCCCGATGATTACTTTCACTGATGAAGAAATTCAATCGTTAGCAGCTCCGTATAGATTCACCTTGGTCGATACTTTTTTGTACGGTCAGCCACCGCTAGCAACGATCCGCTCCACCATTGATCGTATTGGATTCAAAGGATCGGTAAAGGTGGGACTTTTGGACCCTACACATATTCTTCTATACTTTGATCAAGAGCAAGACTATATTCGATGTTTTTCACGAAGAGGTTGGATGATCTCCGGAAAACATATGAGAATCACCAAATAGACGTCGGATTATGATCCCACGATCGAAGTGCCAATTGTCCCAATATGGGTGTCATTCCCGGGTCTTTCAATACATATGCATCGTAAAGATGCTCTCTTTCAAGTGGCGGCTATACTAGGAGAGCCGTTGAAGTTGGATACCGCCACTGCCACGCTGAACCAGCCATCTGTGGCGCGGGTATGTATTGAATTAGATGTCTCTAAGGAGTTGCCTTAACGCATTTTCATTCAAACATCATCTCGGATGATCATGTAGAACGTTGAGTACGAGGATCTACCACAATACTGCGCAAGCTGTTTTCGACTGGGGCATCTATTGAAAAAGTCGTTAAACAAGCGGATAATCCCAGGATAAATATTTCGAACAAAACCAAAACTCAACATTGGACGACAAAAAAATGGTCCTTCGTTTGCAGGACACCAAACTAAAACAATTGAGCCATATGCATATACGATGAACCCTCCATCACCAGACATGGTAATAGCACATGAGGTATCAGATGTGCAAGACCTCTCAAGATTAAAAGGTGTTGATGATTGCATGTTAGGAGATCTTCCCGGGTCAACATTATTGGTTTCTCACTCAGAGAATGAATTAGAACTTCCATTAGATGTTAATCGGCTGGATGCACAGGATAAAAGCTGCTATGAAAATATAGCACACATAATTGAAGCCACATATGTCGATGCACACTCTATCCAAAAGGTGACTGAGGATCCCACTGATCCCCAGCCGAGTCAGGGGCCACGGATATTGAGAAGGAGTCAAGCTAATCCCACCTCTCCCCGACTAACCAGGTTACGTGCCGTGCACCTCTCAAACTCTTTTGATGTATTATCTCAATGAAGATCCTGTTGTGGAATGTTTGTGGTATCCGTACGTCATTTAATCGTCTACTATCATTAGTCCGAAAGCATAATGTACACATTTTAATTGTCATTGAGCCAAAACTTCGACCTACTGCCTTACTATCATATCAATTACAACTTGGTTTTTCAAAAGCTATGTCAGTTTGTAATGATCAAATATGGTTTTTTTGGAAAGAATCAATCTTGAATTTGGAAGAGGAACAAGATGGTCATCAAGACCATTCAATCAAATATCGATGGCTGGCCACTGGCGATTGTTTTTGGTTGACAGTCGTATATGGACGCCATTCCTTTTTAGAACGGCGTATATTGTGGGAAAAAATTGAAACAATTTCATGCGGTCAACACATTGCCATGGATTATCGAAGGAGATTTTAATACATTTCGAACATTAGAAGAGCATCGTGGTAGATCGCAGCCATCGTTGCGCACATTACATGATTTCAACGACTTCGTTCAGCACTGTCATTTGCAGGAGATCTCATTTCAAGGTTCATGTTTCACTTGGTCTGATGGCCGCGGCTTAGGCCGTGTATGGCGTCGCCTCGATCGTTTTTTGAGCTCAATATCTTTCTCTGATCTATTTCCAATTACACAAGTTCAACATCTATCACGGGCTACATCTGATCACACCCCACTACTTCTGACATGTGACACAGAAGGCCCTAGACCTCCATCTGTTTTTCGCTATCTAGATGTTTGGACAACGCATGCGGATTTTGATGCTTTTGTCTCCCACCGATGGCAATCATTTCCAACAGTAGGTGGCATGTGGGGATTACATAATAAACTGTCTCTTCTTCGAAACAATTTACGGCAGTGGAATAGAGATACATTTGGCAACGTTTTCGACACAGTGTCCCAAGCAGAAGCAGAGGTTAAACTAACGGAAGTACTGTATGATGCGGATCCTATGGACACAGCGCATACGTTATATCATAGACGTATAACAGAGCTGAAGATTGCTCAAAATCGTGCCTTTCTATATTGGAAGTAGAAAGCCAATTTAAAGTGGTTGAAGGAGGGCGATGCCAACACTTCCTTTTTCCATCAAACAGTTAAAGATAAGCGTTGCAGGCAACTCATTCGTAGATTATTGACACCGGATGGTACTTAGTGCGTTCAGCCGAGTGACATTGAATACGAAGCGATTCATTATTTTTTGCATCTATTCGCAGAAGAATCAATGACAGATTGTGGCTTAATATTGCAGTATATCCCAACACTGGTCACGCCAGATGATAATTGCATGCTGTAGGAGATTCCATCGTTGCCAGAAGTGAAGGAAGCTGTTTGGGATCTCAGCCCCACAAGTGCGGTTGGCCCAGATGGCTACCCGGGATCTTTCTATAGGCGTTTTTGGAATTTGATACAACATGATGTTCACAAAGCAGTTCAAGAATTTTATTTGGGTATTCGGATGCCAAAGCCAGTAGCGGCGGCCACCATTGTTCTTATACCAAAGGTCTGTAATCCTCCAACTTTTGCGGATTACCGCCCAATTTGTCTCACCAATTTTATCTCCAAGATAATTACAAGATTACTAGCTTCTAGACTGGGAAAGATTCTGCCAAAGCTTATCTCGACAGAACAAGCAGGCTTCATGAAAGGCCGCGGCATCACAGAACAAGTATTATTAGCACAAGAGATGGTGCATGTTCTTGATAAACGCACAAGAGGAGGGCAAGTCATTATTAAACTAGATATGACCAAGGCATTCGATCGTGTTTGTTGGAGATATTTACACTTGCTGTTGCAGCGGATGGGGATGGATGCACGACTAGAGCGCATTCTTATCAATAATTTGAGTGCAACACGATGCTCTATTGTTCTCAATGGTAGTCTGATGGGGTCCTTTTCCATTGGTAGAGGAGTGAAGCAGGCGATCCGTTATCGCCATTATTATTTATATTATCATCTGAAGGATTCTCAAGAGGGCTTAAACATCTAATGAGGACGGGAATAATCACGGGATTTAAGGCTGGTCTAGTACCATGTATCTCGCGCCTGGGATTTGCTGATGATTTGTTAGTTTTTCTAAATAGGGGCTGCACACCACTTGGGCAGATTTCGCCAATATTTAGAAGCATATCAGAAGGCTTCAGGACACCTAGTAAATTATAACAAGAGTCAATTTGTGGCAGGACAAGGAGTTTCGATACTAATTCACTGAAAGCTTTGGGCATGCGATCAACTTCATTGCCTATTAAATATCTTGGGTCATATTTGTATAAGGGAATCAACAAAGCCAGGTATTGTTCTCCTCTTATCAATCATTTTGAGACTAAGTTGTCTGCATGGTCGACCAAATTGCTCTCCATGGCGGGTAGAATTATTCTCATCAACTACGTGCTTAACACGATACCCACGCACCTTATAGCCGGCTCCAGGTTACCAAAAGGTGTGATTAATACTTTAAATCGTAAAATGGCATCCTTTTCACTGGAAAGGAATACACCATTAGCAGTCCTGGCCTTCAGCCTATCGTGTGGTAGAATTTGGCGGGCTAGGCATTCGCAACCTTTCACATGTTCAAAAAGCTTATGATTGTCAATTGTGGTGGAAATACTTCCACTCCAACACGCTATGGTCCGAATTTTGCAGAGCTAAACATGGACAACGCTCTTCTATATATTCTCATATTTACGACTCATCAACGTGGAAGCGAATATGCAACATACATGACTACATAGAGATAAACACTTATCGAACGCAAGACATGCTTCATTGAGTGCCAGATGAAAATGGATAGTTTTCCATTCGATCGGCCTATTCTCTAATAGCAGCTCATGGCCTCTCCATTGTTGAGACACGTTATATTTGGTGGAAAACTTCTCACCCAGGACAACATATATTTCTCTGGCGGCTTTGGACTCATTCTCTACCAATGGTAAATAATCTTCGTTGCTGGCTGATATCATATCCTTCATCAGTGTGTTTTTTGCCGTCAGACTAACGATCACCAAGATCATGTACTTCTGCATTGTTCAAAAATCCGGCCGCTTTGGGTAGACATGGAAATTACATTATCTGGGCCAATGTAACTATCTAGCACAATTAAAGCTCACTTATTCCGCTGGTGGCAAACATCCTCTCAACAATCTATGTTGGGCCAACTTAAGATGATAGTGCCATCTCTGGTAGCTTGGGAAATATAGAAATCATATGCAGCCTGCAGATTCAGGGAAGAGCCATTCCATTATGATCGGTTGTATACAAAGATAAAGGGTGCAATTTACACATGGTGTTCCGCTATGAATGGGAAAAATTTGCCACAACTATACCTCATCTTGTCGATTTACAATTCTCGCCAACACTTCAAACGAAGCGGTTGACAATAGTCCGTTGGCAATTTCCTCCATATGGCAAAGTGAAATTAAATGTCGATGCCACTGTAGGACAAAAACTTGCGGTAGGGGGGCAGTGCTGAGAACGGATCAAGGCCATTTCCGTTTGGCTATTTGCTTTACAGTGCCTTTGGTTGGGCCACTAAGGGCGGAGATACAAGCCATGACATTTGCGTTGTTTCATTATGCACAACAATACGACAACATAGCAGTGGAGACGGATTGCCGATTAATGGTCACCTTGTTGGCCAAAACTAGACAATTAACAGGCACCCTGGCGTCGGACATTTCACGTGCAAGACAGTTCCTCAGTCTTAACCATTCAACAATACAATATTGTCCCCGGGAAACAAATACTGCAGCACACTGGCTGGCGAGATATGGCTACAGAACAGCCGGAATGCAGTCCTACAGCTCTATCCATGAACTGCCATGTGAAGTTCACGGAGCTTTACTCACGGAACTTCATCTGTTTGCCTTCTGATTTTGATACATGTCTATCATTATATCGGCAAAATATCCTTGTCGTTGTCTGTGTTCTCAAACACAGAAAACACTGGTGCATTTATTGTTCATATACTCTTTTGTTAAGCACGCTGCAATTCATAATACCATTTCATATGCATATCTTTGTCTGACAATTGTGTTTGCTCTCCCATGGTTGACACCACTGCAAACATCATCTATGAGGGAATGCATAAGTTCAACAACCACAATCCAGCACAACACACTCTACTACTCAGTGGCAAGCAGCAGATGTCGTCGTCTTTGTTCATGCTGAGCCAAGGCGACTTGGGTATGGTTTTGGTTCGTTCGAATGCATTATCTTATATTATTATTGTCTTTCTCATAACCGCTTCCTTGAACTCTCACAAGGTACATGTTAAACCAGATTCAATACGATCAAGACGCGGTTCTCCAACAACATTCGGCGCTCTTCATGATGAACGGTCCAGTAGCCATATTTCTTATAGCAAATTCCCACACATGTATTCATCTTTATTTAGCTTTGGCATCAACTCCAGCCGTATAAATATGTACGCTTTTCCCTTCGCCAAGGTTTTATCCACAAGGGTGGTTTTACTTGGCAAGGTTTTAATGCGGCATACAGTATACGATTGGAGACTCGCCATCATTAGCTCCCTATTTCATTTATTTTCATATAAGAATGATTGTAATATGATTTTCCTCCGCCACAAGTGAGCTTTTCAATAAAATTTATCATTCATAAAAATATATATACATATGTATATATATATATATAGAGGAAAAAAAGGGTGTAACCGTTCATCACCAACCAACGTTCATCTAGTATCACCGTTAATCTACAAGTCAAGGTAAGTGCCTCTTCTCCCTTAAACGGGTATGATCCATGCATGCTTTGATGGTATATTTATGGGATTCGTCGTTCTTATTTGTTTAAAATATTAATTTTGCATATGTTTTATGTGGCAAAGCATGAGATGATTGGTTTATGGCTGCTACTGTGGTAGAATTGGATTAGATTAAAAATTCCCACAAAGTAATTCAAAAGATTTGAAATTTTCATACTTGGAATTGTTTGAAATTTTGTTTTGGCCTTAGAATAGGTTCATATAGCTTGGAAATAGGGGAAAAGAGAATATGGAATCGAAAATTTGGCTAGGAAGGGGGCGCATGTGCCACACGCGCCGCTGGAAGAGCTGAGAGTGGCTCCCACACACCGTATAACGAAAATTCAAAAACAAAAAAGAAAAAGGCCGCTGCAGCGGGCTGACCTACCAGTGGGCGAAGCGAGCCTGACCCTCAGCGGGCCGGCTGACTAACGGGCTGTAGACCAGGCCCGTTATTTAATTTATAAAAAAGAAGGTAGACGGGCAGGCCAGCCAACGGACCGGGCCGGAACTAAGGCAGGCCGGCCCAATAACTATAATTAATTAAAAAAATGAAAAGGCGATAGCAGGCCTGGAGAGCGGGCTCAGCCAGAAAAAAAAGAATATATATATATATATTTTATTTGATTTAATAATGTTTGGAAATTAGAAAACAGTAAATAAGTCATTTTTAAATTCCAAAAAATATAATTAAATACCAAAAAATTCTAAATAAATTCTAGAATATATAAAAGGTTAAGAATTAAATTATTTCCACTTAATTTCTGAATTTTGGGTAAAGGTAAATAATTAAAAATAATTAGTAATAAATAGAATTAAATAAGGGAAAAATAAGAAAAATTAGTAGAAAATTTTAGAAAATTAATACAAGCTAAGGAAAAATAATGGTGATAATAAATAACAACTTTCCAATATTCAGAAAATTTATGTAATCAAATATTGAGTGACGGAGGTGGTGAGGATGGGCGTACAGGTCCCAGGCGACTTTGTTGTTGCATTCATGGCACATGCATTGTATTTGAAATGGGTGGAGATGTACGGGTCCCTGATGCTCGGGTAGGATGGATCATGGTTTACAGGCCATGGGCACTCGGTCATGGTGGATCATAGTGTACGTACCATGGGCATCGGATAGGGTGGATTGTAGTGTACGGGCTGCAGGCATCTAGTCAATCCCGAGTTCATGCATTGCATATAGGTCTAGGGGCATATTGCGTGACATGATTTTTGTTGCGTGTGACACATGGATGGAGCATGCATCACGTAGTTGCGCATTTTTATGTGGAGTGCTTTACTTACCGCATTTACTTTATCTTATGCATGTTATATCATATTTATGTGCTACGTGGTTATATCATTTCGGTAAGCACTGTTTTGCATTGGTTTGAGGCGGCATCTACTAGGTGATTTTTCTGTCACTCACTCCTACTTTCCAGATGAGACGGATGAAGACTACGAGCACATCTTCGTTGAGGACGGAACGGACATAGCGAAATGGGCTGGTTGATAGCTACATCTAGGATACGAGGGGGCTCAGCAGCTGTTTGTTTTATCTATACTTTGGGGATTTTTCACAGACTTCTTTATTACTTTTACTATCGGAAATTTTATTCAGCAATGTAATGACGATTATTGGAGTTTAATTTAAGTTATGATTCACGTTCATGTGAGAAAAATTTCTACGTCATTTCTGACATGTAAGAGATTTATTCGACGCTTTGTATTCTCCTTAGCGAGATACGGCGATGGACTGTTCCCGATGCTAGGGCTCGGGAGCGGGACGCTACATTTGAATTCTGCATAATATTGATCGCTTGACGTATGATAATTTAAAGACTAGCGTCATGTAGATTAATTGATCTACTTGGCTTTAGAGATTGCAAAGCTCGCACTATGCCCCTTTCATCAAGAAGCTAATGGATAAGGTGGGACTATGGAATGCATCTAGCCTTTCATATGCTAGCAGATTGCAACTGGTCAAATCAGTGCTGTATGGAGTGAACCGTTTTTGGTTAAGCCCTCTCCCCTTACCTGCAACAGTTAGAACTCTAGTGAACAGAATTTATCTACATTTCTTACGGAGGAATTCTTCACTTGGTCCAAAAAGGCTTGGGTCTGTTGGTCTCAGGTCAGCATGCCTAGAGAGGAGGATGGTCTGGGTATTTGTCAGCTGAAGGCATGAAATTGGGCATTGTTAGCCAAGCACTTGTGAGATCTACCAGACAGGTTTGGCTAACCATCTCGTCATGTCAAGCTCTACCAACAGGAATTAGCTCAATCAGCACATTTCTGTCCCGGAGTTTGTGCAGACTTAAAAGGGAAAGCACAAGAGCCAAGGTGGAAAAAATTTCCTTGGTTGCCAGAGTGTATCATATCTGACAAGCTTGGAACAGATACATTTTTTGAAGGAACATCATTATATCTAGGGATGTAACACATAGAATCTGTACTCATGTGTATAGAGTAATGTATAAACTTTATCTACACATTTTAGACGTATGCTCTGCTTCCATTGTTTAATATTGCTTACATTACTGAATAGTACATCTGGATCAGCATGTTGACCTACAAGTAAGGGCTTTTGTATGGGTTGCATCCCCTTGATGCTTTGATTTCTCTGGTTAATATATTATCATTTTAACCAAATAAAAGTTTCTATTTTCACCCACAAAATGTCTTCAAGCGAGATGGGTTACTGAATTATGCTGTCTGATAATTTCTGTAATAACAATAGATCATTTGTAAATATTCCTGCAATTTAAAAACTTAAATTAAGAGACGACTATCCAATTACCATTCTAATGCACAAATACAACTGAAATAGTAAAAGTTTTCTACTTTAGCATAAACCAGAAAAAGAATAAAACATTAGTCAAATCGCACCTTGCAAGTAACTCTACTATTCCCTTAATTTGATTTAGAAACACTATTTTAGATACTAATGTAGCCACAGTCTCCTTCTGCACTTGCGGGAACACCGTCTCCTCGTGAATTGTAGAGGCATCCATGCTCAATGATATTTCACCCGTGGACTGTTAGGTCCATAACAATTACTCTATAGGAGAATAAATGAAGTGTTAAATAAGTTTTTTTTTGTTTTTTCTCAACTGAACCTACACCAACATTTAACGCTTAACAAAATAAGAAAGTAGAAGATGAGAAATAGTGAGTTGGAGACGTACAATTCACAGCGGTTAGAATCTCCTTTATTATACTCCACTATGTTCTTAGTGTGGGTTTTCAACAACTTTCTTACTACATTCAATAAGGAAAAATAACATCAACATCTACTACGGTAGCAACTTATTGCTACAACGACTTGTGCAATATCAACTACTACAATAGCTACAAGCAAGAGCCATTGAGCTTTTGTACTTGTTTCTTCACAACTTCAACAAAGTTTTACCTAAGAACTTTTGTCAAATGGGTTTTGGGAGAATAGATGAATGATACTTTTGAAAATAAGTCTAAATAACAAGCAAGAGATCAAATATGTTTACTTCCTTTTATGTTAGACTATAATACTCTCATAATACAAAAATGAAACCAGAAACAAGAGCTTAATATGTTTTAAGCACTTTTACACTCTGAGAGCGTTTGATATCAATGGAGATAAAGCTTGAAGATGATAAAAGTGTATAAATGCCTCACTGAGCTTCTTTGATATATAGAATGTGTGAATCTTGTTTTCTAGTCTTCATGGAACCACACTTTATTAATTTTTTTTGGACAAGTCAAGTTGTCTTCAACCATCCTATGCTTCAATTTGATGATCTATAGTCATCCTAAAGAAGCTTAGATAGGTGTGAATATTCAAGGAAGTATAATAGACATTAGTTATAAAGGCACAATTAATTAAGGGAAGATTAAAAGAAAAAACACTTTAAATCCACTATAGATCTGACTCTAGAGATATAAAAATTTGAATTATGCATAACATTGATCGATCGATGTATGATAATTTAGAGACTAACATCAGGTAGATTAACTGATCTACTTGGCTTTAGAGATTGAATATGGACAATGTGTTTTTAATATGAATATTTACTGAGGTAAATCGATCGATGTGCTCTGTCTAAGATATCGACGTTGGACAGTGTGCTTTCAATTTTGCACACTTCACACACAGACCAAATGATGTCTGTTTTTAGAGATCCACGTCACATCGATTGATCATGTCCACTGATTTTATAGATCAATGTTGGATAGTAGTTCCAAAGTAGCACACTATAAATACATAGATCAATAACTTTGAGAGATCTATGTATACATATCTCGATCAACAGAGAGATCGATGCACATATTGATCTTTGTTTTCGAGATTTATGTAGAAATCAATGTCAGTATCTTTACTTTTTTAAAATTTGTCATTTCCAAAGATTAATAAAGTTTTCAATCTATTTTCGAACATCTTTTAAATTATATCAAAACCTTCAAACTCCTATGATTTCAAAATAATATGTTTTAAAAGATATTTTGTTTGAAAAATAACACTCTTTACCAAACTTTGTTAAACAAGGCTTTCAATCTTAGTTTTGTGCACAACAATCTCTCCCTTAGTCAGAATTTATGTTCTCTCTCAACACATGAATATGCCAAATAAAATAGACATTAAGTTTACCTCACATGTTTCATAGTCTCCATTAATACATGCGTTCTCATACGATTCAATGCAACATCATACTCAAATATGTGTTAAACCCATTAGCCTTATATACCACATTAACAATCACATATCAGCCCAAGTTGCATCCCATGCCATATGAACCATATTAATAACAACCACATATCAATATTCTTCCTTTTTCTTTGTAATCATGAAAATACGATAAGGTATAAAAAGAACCCATAAAGATGTGAAAATAACTTGTACTCATTAAAATTTAGCAAATACACATTTATTGTAAATTTGAAGCCCTAAGATAGAATCTAGCTAGAAAGGGACAATGGTACTAGTGATTGGGGAAAGCAGAACTAGTCTTCATCCAAAGGGAGGGTGAGGCCAGGGATGCTTACCTTCTACATGTCTTTGAACTTAATGAACTTTGACTCGTGCACCGTCGCCTATATTTTAAGATCACCCACTTTGCATTGAAGCTCAATAGCTTACTCCCGAAGTATGGTTGCTCTGTCATTAACTCCAACATCCTTTCTCCTCTTTTGCGATGATCGAAGTCTCAGGGACGTCTTTAGGGACTTGCTTTTCTTCCTCCACAACCTGCTCACGTCCTCTTCTTGCTTTTTTTTTGTGCTTTCAACATATGTTCAAGGTTGAATCTGTCATAAAAGTCCTTATAGGTGATTTTTTACATCACTTTTTATCGATCATGATTCTCAACTTCTTCAACATGATATAGATGAGGTCACAGTAGGAAAGGACATTGTTCTACTTGGTAACTGCCTTTATTATATTAGCCATAAAGATTTCTCCAATGTTTAATATCTCTTTGTTGGCAAGGCGATAGATTGTGTAAAATTCAAGATTACTTGGGAGTTTTGTGAACTTTTCATCAACAAAAAATGTGAATATTACAGTCAACATCCAATATACCAAAGGCATATATATTATGTGCTTAGTTGGATGGTGACTTGTGGTCTTCGCTCAACTTCCACCAAGTTTCCTCCTATTTCCATACATCGCGCTCATTCAAGTCCTCAATGGGCACTTCAATCAGATAGTAAATGGTTTCAGACCTTTATCTTATTTTGTAATCTTATGCCATCTATTTCTTTGTAATAATGGTATTCCTTCATCATAAGTGAGGGCATTTAAATTAAAATAAGGAGACATCACTCCTTTTTTTTAAAAAAAAAGATATAGAGTGCTTCCGAACATCTTTGTCATCTTCTTGTCACTTCAAATAGACCTCCATTTTGAACATCTAACCAATCAATGATTGGTTTCAACTCATTATTTACCTCCAAATCTTTAATCCAAAGGAACTTTAAAGGAACATTTTCTCCCTCATTAGCCTTCAACATATCGAAAAATCCTAGAGCACATGATGAGATATAATTAAAGTTATCTGTGCCACTGGATTCATTTGGTACTCTTTGAAAGTCCTCAAATTGCATTCATGGGATGTTTTGGAGCATCAGTCCCTGCCTAATCTCCGTCAACTCTTGAGCCTTTATGAAGTCGGTATCCATAGGCCTACTCGTTTGGTTTCTAGGAGCCACATGTTATGACCCTCGTTTTTAATATGCAAAGTTTGTACACACACACATATATATTACATAGACACATGGTATATTAAAAAAGAAAGCTACATAAAATAAAACATCCTAATTAGACTAGGAAAAAAAGAAAATAAGATACAATTTGGTTAATGGTAAATTCAAAAGTATACTAAGAATCTACCATGATTATCCACTAACACAATTCTATATATTTATAGCCCAAATAAACAAATTCCCCACACCCTATTCTCCAAAAAGAAGCATCCACCACCCTCCCCTCTCAATCATTCGGCCACCATCCATAGGAAGAATAAGGAGCCAAATTCTTGTCCGTTTCAACTCGGTTTTCTGTACGGTAGAGTATAATCAAGACTAAGGCAAGTACCCTTACTATATTTGCTATGCATGTGCGTAAATTATGCCTATATCTTCGTATCAAAATCTGATCATGCATGTCCTATTTGTGGTTGCATAGGTTGATGATTATATGTATGTATTTGTTGTAATTATGTATCGAGCATATGTCTATAGATGTTAAGTGGCATAATTTGGTGTTTTCCTTTCTATGGGCCATCAGGTATGGGGTAGGTGCCGCTGCCTAGGGCAGCGGCCATGATCCATATCCATATATATGTATTTGATGCAAAATTTGTTGATGTATATGCATGATAAATTATGTGTTGCTATATGTGGTATTTGGAAATTGTTTTGATTAATGTATGGCCGAATTGAAGGGGCTGGACAATGAGTGTTCTGAATGCACCAATAATAATGGATAATCGTTAATTGAATCATACGTTTATCTGATTGATTGAATTAGGGTTTTTTGCCGAAAGTGGGGAAAATTAATTTTGAAAAACAAAAATTTTGTTGTTTGAGGGCAGAATATGGTAGGAAATGAGGAGAGAAGAATTCTGGTGGTCTGAGGTTCAGCCAAAGGTGGTGCGTGGCGGTGCGTGAGGGCGTGTGTTAGGCGTGGATCGTACTAGGTGTCTATGGGGTTAGATGTGAGGAAAAGTGACTGGTGCGAAATTAGGGCTTGGGCAAAGGGTCAATGTGTGGGGGAGTGAAAATTAGGGTTTTGTTAGGGAAGGCGGCTGGGCCGAGGGAGCTGTAATGGGGAGGAGTACTGGACTGAGGGGCAGTAAGGCGGTGTGAGGTAGGGGGTAGGGGGAAAAGTGGGTCGGGGAAGATACGCGTAAGTATATGTGCGTATATGCATATGTATAGGTGTGGTCATATACGTGGCTATACTTATACATGGGAGATAATTGGATAAAGTGTTAAAGAGAAAAATTATAATTGAAATGGAAAATCGAATTAAGGATCGGGATCGTATCGATAATCAAAATTTTGAAATTGCATATTTTGAAAGTCACCCTTATAAAGAAAATATATTGCGAGTTTGATTGGTTCAAAACAAACGGGCTGCCCGATCACATATGACTATGAGTGAGATAGGCCGCTCGGACAAATATGACCGCCAATTGGGTCGTCTAGGCATATAACTATGATAAGATAGACCGCCTGGACACACATGACAATTGGGGAGCCTTGTCCATAAATCTTTCAATGTAAGTCACTTGTAAGGTAAGAGTCATGGCCATTGCATTTTATTGATCAGAATATAGATATCAAAAATGGATGTCAGATATGAATATGGGAAAGAGATATCGGATATGGTTATCAAAAGTGGAAATTGGAAATGGAATCGGAAAATTAAATCGAAATCGTTATCGTATCATTGCATTCATTATTTTAAAAAGTTTCATCACAGAATTTTGGATTGTGCTAACACTTGCGTGCGATGACTAAGTTGCGTGTGCTTTAGTTGCTTGATTGATTAGAAGGGCAAAGAGGTAAACCTTATTTATGAAAAGAAGCATGCAATTTAAATGTCGATATTTATTTATTTTATTTCAACTTGCTTCTCTGTGTATGATCACATGGTAAATATAGTATTGTTAATTTTTGGGTGACGTGTCACTCATGCTACCTTATTAAATATTTTTGTAGATTCCCAGGGTTTCGAGTTAGTGTACGTTGAGGACGACAAGGAGTTGGGATATTGAGATGTTGGCTTGAGGATATTTCGAGGATTTTATGAGGACTTTATTTCCAATTTAGTATTTTGTTTCTTATTCTGACATCGTAGTACATCAATTCTCGAGACATTAATGTTTATTAATGATATTATTTTGAGGTTTTAATTCTATGACTTCTGGTGACATCGATGTATGTTATTATGTTGACGTGAAATTGAATGTGGTTACGCCTTGTATTTTCCTTAGCGAAATACGACAAGTGAGTCGTTTCGAGTATGAAGGATCAGGACGGCTTTCTACAGGTGGTATCAGAGCGTGGCTCTAGATCCAAGTCGGAAATGTAGATTTAGGCCATGATGTTTAAACAAAATTATGATTTCTCCCTTAGACTATGATCTTAGACTTAAGCGATAATTGAGTGGGGGACATGAGCATTTAGAATACTTTAAGTAGCTTCATTTATACATGTACTTAAATCATTTTCGTTTTGCCTACATCCTCACACCCGACCCATGTTTATCATTTTTTCCTTTATAAAAATTATAATTATATAAAAATGTTAACTTTGAAGCACGATGCCACCCTGAAGAGACAACAGTAACAACAATGGAAATGGTGAGAGTAGCAACGAGGGTGCTCTACCACAGACGCTGGTAGATGCTCTAGTTCGGACTGGTGATGCGGTTAGTAGGGTGGTTCCATAGCCGCAACAACAAGGGACTCGGTACTACTGCAGCGAGATGAAGCCCACGTTCGATGGAGCTGCTGGACTTGATGGTACTTAAAGGTGGTCACGCAAAGTTGAGAATAACTTCGCACTGTTGCGGTACCTGAGGGGATGCAGACTCAGGTGATCTGCCCATCTTGATCAGAGAGGCAAATTAGTGGTTGACCACTGTGTCAATGGATCTACCACACCCGGTTACATAAGCGTGGTTCCGTGAGGAGTTCTGCAGGTTCTATATTCCAACGGCAGTCACTTTACAAAAGATTGCCGCGTTCGAGTCTCTACGTCAGGGACCAAGGATGTTTGTTGCTGAGTACGTGAACTAGTTTAATG
>AP025045.1:35553868-35595280 GCA_036186865.1 Eustoma russellianum
GTATGAGGTGCTTGAGAGAATTGGAACATTGGCTTATCGACTAGGGCTGCCCTCAGCGTTGTCGCAAGTGCACAATGTTTTCCACGTATCACAGCTGAGACCCTACATGTCTGACCCAAGTCTCATATTGGAGGCTCGACCATTGAGAGTGAGAATCGACGCGACTTACGAGGAGACGCGATTCATATTCTTGATCGTAAAGATCATGTTCTGAGGAGGCGAGTGATTCCGTACGTCAAAGTCCAATGGTCGAATCACACGGAACGCGGAGCAGCTTTGGAGCTGGAGGACGAAATCCGGAAGAAATACCCACACTTGTTTGACTAGGTACGTAAGTTTCGAAGACGAAACTTTTTGTAAAGGGGAGGAATGTTTTGGTCCTCGTTTTTAATATGCAAAATTTGTGTGTATATATATATATATATATATAACATATATACATATACACACGGTATATAAAAAAGAAAGCTACATAAAATAAAACATCCTAATTAGACTAGGAAAAGGAAAGGAAATAAGATAGAGTTTTGTTAATGGTAAATTCCAAAGTATACTTGGAATATACCGTGATTATCCACTAACCTAATTCTATATGATTATAGCCTAAACAAGCAAATTCTCCACGCCCTATTCTCCAAAAATCGGCCGCCACCACCCTCCCTTCTCAACCATTCGGACACCATTCATAGGAAGAAGAAGGAGCCAAATTTTTGTTCGTTTCAACCTAGTTTTCCTTACGGTAGCGTATAATCAAGGATAAGGCAAGTACCCTTACTATATTTGCTATGCATTTGTGTAAGTAATGACTATGTCTTCGTGTCAAAATCGGGTCATATATGTCGTATTTGTGGTTTTATAGATTGATGATTATATATATGTATTCGTTGTAATTATGTATCGATTATAAATATATACATGTAAAGTGGCATAATTTGGTGTTTTCCTTGCTATGACCAGCACGTATGAGGTAGGTGTCGCTGCCTAGGGCAGCTGCCATGATGCATATCCATATATATGTATTTGATGCATGATTTGTAGATGTATATGCATGATAAATTATGTGTTGCTATACGTGGTATTTGCAAATTGTTTTGATTAATTTCGTATGTATATGGCCGAATTGAAGGGGCTGGACATTGAGGTATCTAAATGAACCAATAATGATGGATAATCATGAATTGAATCATACGTTTATCGGATTGATCGAATTAGGTTTTCTGTTGCCAAAAGTGGAGAAAATTAATTTTGAAAAACAGGAATTTTTGTGGTTTGAGGGCAGAATATGGTAGGAAATAAGAAGAGAAGAATCTGGTGGTCAGAGGTCTTGGAGACGCCACACCCGCCAACCAAAGGTGATGCGTGGCAAACCTTCTAGCGGCACGTGAGGGCGTGTGAGGGAGGTTTCTATCTTACATGAGTGTGTTAAGCGTAAATTGTACTAAGTGTCTATGGGGTTAGATGTGACGAAAAGTGAGTGGTGCGAAACTAGGGTTTAGGCCGAGGGTTAATATGCGGGGAATGAAAATTAGGGTTTTTGGTGAGGAAGGGAGGCTGGGCTGAGGGAGCTGGAGTGGCGAGGGGTATTGGGCTGACAGGCAGTAGGGGGCCGGGAGGTACGGGGCTAGGGGTGAGGTGAGTTGGATAGGGGTAGGCGAAAAAGTGGATCAGGGAGATACGCGTATGTATATACGCATATATACACATGTATGGACGTGGGCATATATGTGGGTATACTTATACGCGGGAGATAATTGGGTAAAGTGTTGAATAGACAAATCGTAATAGAAATGGAAAATTGAATTGAAGATCGGGAATCGTATCGATAAATCCAAAACTGTTTTGAAATTGCATTTTGAAAGTCACCCTTACAAAGGAAATATATTGCAGAGCTGGATTGGTTACGAAAAACGAGCTGTCCGAGCACATATGACTATGAGTGAGATAGGCTGCTCAGACACATAAAACCGCCAATTGGGCGGTCCAGGCATATATGACTATGAGGAGATATGCCGCCTGGACACACAGACCATTGGGGAACGAAGTACGTAAATCTTGCAATATGAGTCACTTGTAAGATAAGAGCCATGGCTATTGAATTGCATTGATGAGAATATGGATATCGGATATGGATATTAAAAATTTATATCGGATATCGATATCGGAAATGGATATCGAAAGCTAAATTTAGAAATAGAATTGGAAAATGAAATCGAAATCGTTATCGTATCGTTGCACTCATTGTTTTAAAAAGTTACATCATGGATTTTTAATTGTGCTAACACTTACGTGCAATGACTAAGTCATATGTGCTTTAGTTGCTTTATTGATCAGAAGGGCAAAGAGGTAAAATTTATGTGCGAAAAAGAAGCATGCTATTTTATATGTCGATATTTATTCATTTATATGCAATTGCTTCTCCGTGTATGATCTGATAGTAAATATAGTCAGATTACTTGCTAGGCGACATGTCACTCATACTACGCTATTAAATATTTTTGCAGATCCAAGGATTTCGAGTTAGTGTACATTGAGGGCGACAAGGAGTGGGGATACTGAGATGCTGGCTTGAGGATATTTCGATGATTTTTAGTAGACTTTATTTCTGATTTAGTATTTTGTTTCTTATTTTGACATTTTAGTACATCAATTTTATAGACATTGATTTTTATTAATGATACTTATCTCGAGGTATGATTTCTATGACTTTCGATGACATCGATTTACGTTATTATGTTGACGTGGAATTGAATGTATCGACGCCTTGTATTTTCCTAAGCGAAATACGGTGGGTGAGTCATTTTCAGTATTAGGGATCGGGACAGGTTGTTACACCATAGGTACTTACGGTTGTTACCCTAACTTTGGATAGGGTTGCTTGGCCGTTTTCGGAGGTTCTAGGCCCCTTGGTTGTGTTCTTGCTCCTCATCATGAAGTTTTTCTTAAATTTTTGGATTTTAAATTTTAAGAGGAATGAGAGAATGAAGAAGATGAAGTAAGTGAAGAAGATGATGTGACATTTGAGGTTGATAGAGAGGAAGTAGAAGTTTTTGCTCGAAATTGGAGAGTAGAGAAGGTTTGGAGAAGGAATTCCCGTCACTAATGGAAGTACTTGAAAAAACAAAAATCAAATAAAATTGAAGCACGCATACCGAAAACCAATCACTGGAAAAGCAAGAGATCAAATTAGTGACAATACCATAAATTGTAGGATAATGTGATCTTGGCTGATAAACTCTGTTTTAGTACAATGAGGAAAGTCGGTAAGTAAATATTTTTAGATAAAGGTTGTTATGACCAAAACAATATACAATATAATGTATAGGTAAATTTTTCCATTAGTATAATGGACTTGGACTGCGTCCTATGTCCTTGCCAAAGTTCCCACTGAAGTTGATTAATTCATAGATGGCGAGAACTACGACTTGATAAAATTTAAAATCAGCAATTCGGATTAAAAAACTATCCATTAACACGATATATTCTTTTTAATCCAATCTGTTGTCCCTTTTGAAGGCTAAAATTGCAACCATGAAAGAAAGACAAATGGATTTGTTTGACAGATCAACTAACTGACTAGACAAATAGGAAAAAAAAATCCATCTTCGTTTAGATCAATACCACCTCAGAAAAGTATATTTTTCTTCAAATATTGAGCTGAGAATGCGTCAAGTGTGTGAATAAAATATAATAAAATAGACTTATCAATATATAACCATATTCAATTAAAATAATCCAATTTTCGTTCACCGACTATTTGAATATAATTTACATACAATACTTTGGTCCTCAAGGAAGAATTAAAAGAATGGATTTAGGCTCTACATTCAACGACACTTGGCAAAGTTCCTATTTAAGGTCTAAGTAATGGACATAAAATTGAAAGTTGATTTAATTTAGCTTACATAAACGGGGTATGCGTTTTAAAAAGAAAAATTTCAGTTTAAGACTTCTTTTCCTAAGGGAAGTTTTAGGAAATATCTTTTCCTAATGAATTTTTGTTAGATTACATTAAGGCTCTAGAGTCTTAACAAAGACTTTAAATTTATCATATCAACTAAATACTTCAACAACACAACAACAACATTATCCTGTCTTAGAATCTCCCGTCTATAGCGATGTATAGAAGAGTCGAATGTACGTAACTATACCTATGTGTTAGAAACACAAAGATGATACTTTAACTATAATTTCAAAGTAAAATGAAAAGGGTGTTTTCGTTTTCTCTCATGTATCTTCATTTCATGATAGTACTATAGTCGGATTCTGAATAAAAAAGTAAAAAGACTCTTTTTTACCTTGTAAATAAATAAAGAAGAACAAATTTTTTTCCATAAAAATCTTTATTAACTATAATCAGTATTGCACAGTCAACCAATGTCTAGAAGTACGTTATGTTAACTTTATTCAATATTTTGTCGATTTCTAAGATTAAAACATCAACTAAAAAATACAGACAAATAGTTTTGTGTAATAGAACAACCAAATGATCCGACTTATGGAAGAAACAAATTCCTTCTTCGTTTATATCAACCTCTGCTCAGGAAAATATTCTGTTTCAAATGTTTGACCGACCAGCTCGGAAGATTATTCTTGTTTAAATGTTGTTTGAGGAAGCCAATGGTTAAAATTGCAAAAAAGGAAAAAAAACTTCTTAAATCATTTTCACCATTTTTATAAGAAGGATTAACTCTAATATTTATATAATTTCACATGCTTCTTAACGATATGTTTGTTTGTCATGGTCGCGAAGTAACATTCAAATAGCGACTATCTGTACCTCATGTTAAGTTTGGTGGAACTGAAGTAATCAGCCAAGCTGAGCTGCCGTGCTAAAATTAAGCTAAACTGGATAGAATTTGAAGAAGTGAACAATGCTGCGCTGAGTTGGATAGTGCCGAGCTGAGCTGCACAGCAAAGGTTCTCTTAGACGGACAGCAGCGTTGCCGAGCTGAGTTGGACAGCAGAGCATTGATTTCAGATCGGCAGTGCATCCGAAGTTTACGAGATGAAATATTCCTTGTTGGAGATTCGATTGAAGGGAATCCTGGACAAAGTTAAACTCTTCATGTTTATCTTATATAAAGAATATCTATCAGAGTCCTATTCATGGTATGAAAGCGTTGTAAACTCCATAAATCAGGCTGATCCTTTTTTTTTTTATAAATCCCTACATTAGACGCATGATTGATGTAACCAAAAAAATTAGAGTTGGCCGATAGTAAATTTTCTGGCTAGTCGCCGCCGTGGGGGTTTTCTTCCTCTTGAGGGTTTTCCCAACGTAAAAATCGTGTATTTTTTTATTGTTTTCTTTGATTATTATTCATTACTTTTGTATCTCTATTACGTGATTGTGCGTTCTTGGCAATAATCATCGTTGTTGTTTCTATTGTTCCGCAATCCCAAAAATTGGTAGCAGAGCCTTAGGTTCTTTATTCGAGTGGAAGCAATGGCCGACGATGGTAAATCAAGGATTGAGAAATTTGATAGATCAGACTTTGGTTTTTGGAAGATGAAGGTTGAAGATTATCTATATCAGAGAGATCTATATCTGCCTCTTGAAGGGAAGGAGAAGAAGCCTACTGACATGACAGATCGAGAATGGAAAATTTTACATCGTAAAGCGCTTGGTGCCATTAGGCTATCACTAGCGCAGACCGTGGCCTTCAATATCTCAAACAAATAGACCACAAAGGGTGTAATGAATGCTCTGACGAGGATGTATGAAAAGTCATCTACCTCTAAAAAGGTGCATCTGATGAAGAGACTTTTCAACATGAAGAAAACTGAGATCCAAACGATGCGGGAACACTTGGGTGAGTTCAACACTATTACTATCCAACTTGAGTCGGTTGGCGTTGTCTTTGACAATGAGGTTCTGGCCTTTGAGATACTCTCAAGTTTGCCTGACAGTTGGGATGCAGTTTTCATAGCTGTGAGCAACTCATCTGGAGAAGGTACGTTTAAGTTTGAGAATGTGGTAGATGTGCTACTTGATGAGGATTCAATGACGAGGAATAGTGATGCCGCTGAAAGTTTTGGAGTCACGCTGAACACGGAGGAGCACGGCAGATCTGCGAAGAGGTGTAATGACAAAGGCAGTGGGAGATCTCAGTAAAGGAAGAATAAGTCAAAAGGCACAAATCTGACTTGCTGGAATTGCAAGAAGAAGGGTCACCTAAAGCATGATTGTAGAGTCAAGAAGAAGGCTGATCAGACCAACAAGAATGGTAATGAAATTCATGTCTCACAAGCGTCTGAGTCCGACAGTGATGGCCTGATCTTGAGTTGTGAAAACCAAGTTGACGCTCTTTGGATCTTTGACAGTGGAGCCTCTTTTCATGCCACCTTCAAGCTGGAGTACTTCACAAATTACAAAAATGGTAATTTTGGAAAGGTATATCTCGGGAGTGATGACTCCTGTGATATCATTGGTAAGGGAGACATCATGTTTACTCTACCAGATGGAAGGTAGTTAAAGTTGCTGCAAGCGAGACACATACCTCGGCTTACCAAGAACATGATATCAATAAAATAACTGGCTGATGATTCTGACCTGGAAGGAAGATTCAGCAAAATACACTGGAGGTTAGTCAATGGATCCTTAGTTGTGGCACAGGGATTGAGAGCAGAGACTCTCTATAAATTCTCGAATAAGAACTCGGTGAATGCAGTCACGTCGGCAAGTGACGCGAAGCTCTGGCACCAGAGACTTGGGGACATGAGTGTCAAGGGGATGAGGGTAATAGCGTCCTAAAGGAAGCTGGAAGGTCTGTCAAGTATTGACATGCCACTGTATGAAGCTTGTGTCCTTGGTAAACAGAAAGCTATAAGTTTTTCAGAGCACAACAGAAGTCTCAAAAGTGAAAAGTTGGAGCTTCTACACATAGATAATTGAGGGACTTCATATGTGCCTTCACTGAATTACTGTCGTTACTACGTTACCTTCATTGATGACTCAACTAGGTAGCTGTGGGCATACTTTGTTAAACACAAGTCTGACGTATTTGAAGTTTTTAAAAGATGGAAGAGCCATGTTGGGAACGAAACTGGGTTGAAGCTGAAGTGCTTGAGGTCAGACAATGGTGGAGAGTATTGCAACAAGGAGTTTGAAGATTATTGTGCCAAGGACGGGATCAGGAGAGAGAAGACTGTGCCAAAGACGCCTCAACATAACGGTGTTTCTGAAAGAATAAACAGAACCATCTGTGAAAGAGCAAGAAGTATGAGGATACATGCTGGCCTATCAAAATCCTTTTGGGCAGAAGTAGTGAACAATGATGTCTATCTGATCAACAGAGGTCCTTCCACCGCGATTGACTGTAAACTTCCCAAAGAAGTGTGGACGGCAAGGAGATCTCATTTGCCCATGTGAAAGTATTTTGGCTGCACTGCTGAAACCAGATGAAAGAACAAAACTCGACCCCAAGTCCAAGGTATGCTCTTTAATTTTCTATGGTGGTGACAGTTTTGGTTATAGACTGTGGGATCATGTAGGAAAGAAAGTGATCAGAAGCAAGGACATGGTTTTCAATGAAAACATGCTTTACAAGGATAGAGTAAAGGAAGAGAAACAACTTGTAAAGCCTAAGTATTTTTAGAAAAGTGACATTGGTTATGCTGAGCGGAGCAAGCCTATGGAACAAACTGCTGAGGTACCTACTGCAGGAGATGAAGCTCAAGAGGATCAAACTAACCACCAATTGTTGTTCGAATAGAGAGGAGAATCATTACTGCCCCCACCAGGTTCTCACCTTCACTTTATTATTTGCTTCTTACTGACTGTGATGAGCCGAGCTGCTATGAAGAAGCAATAAGCTCTGACAAGAGTGAAGACTAGAGGGAAGCCATGGAAGATGAGATGAACTCTCTACAGAGCAACTTCACTTGGGATCTATCCAAGAAGCCACCAGGAAAGAAGGCAATTCAGAACAAATGGGTGTACTGGTTGAAGCAAGAAGCTAACGCACTCAAAGGCATAAAGCAAGGCTTGTCATGAAGGGCTTCCAACAGAAATCCAGGGTCGACTTAACCGAAATCTTTTCACCAGTGGTCAAGCTGTCAACCATCAGAACCATCCTTAGCATCACAGCTGTAGAAGATTTTCACCTAGAACAACTTGATGTCAAAACGACCTTTTTTCACGGAAATTTAGAAGAAGATATCTACATGATTCAGCAACAGGGCTATGAGGTACCTGAGTAAGAAGACCTGGTATGTAAATTACAGGAGAGCTTGTACAACTTGAAACAAGCTCGAGTAAGTGGTGTAAGAAGTTTGACAACTTCATGACATAGGTCAGCCACAAGCATTGTCATGGTGATCACTATTGTTACTTCAAGAAGTTTGAAGGGTCATATATTATCCTGCTACTCTATGTAGATGACATGTTGATAGCATGATGTAGCACTGATGAGATCAAGAAGCTGAAGGAACAATTGGTCAAGAGACTCTCCATGAAGGACTTCGGTTCGGCTAAGAAAATACAGGGACTCAGTATTGAAAGAGATAGAAAGAATCAAGTGCTGAGGCTAAGCCAAAGAGATTACATCTCTAAGGTGCTGAAGAGATTCAATATGAAAAATGCTAAATCGGTGTCAACACCTCTCGCAAGGCAATTCAAAAATTTATCAAGGAAGCAATGTCTTAAGACGAAGGATGATTTTGAATGAATGAAGAAGATTCTCTACGCCTCAGCGTGGGTAGCTTGACGTATGCCATGGTGTGCACCCGGCCAGACATCTCCCATACAGTGGGAGTTGTTAATAGATTCATGTCTAATCCAGGCCCTGAGCATTGGGCTGCAGTGAAGTCGATACGAAGGTACTTAGTTGGAACGCAAGAATTGACACTGCAGTTCGATAACGATGATGTGAACCTATACGTCTTTATAGACACGGATATGGCTGGAGACATTGATGAACGCAAGAGTGCTATTGGGTATGTTGTTAAGCTCAGCAGCGCTGTAATCACCTGGGTATCGAGGTTGCATAAGGTTGTGGCACTGTCAATAATAGAAGCTGAGTACGTTGTAGCAACTGAAGCTACCAAGGAATTGGTATGGTTGAAGAGTTTACTAAATGAGTCAAGGCACACACAGATCAGCTGCAAGCTATTTAGTGACAGTCAGAGTGCAATACACTTGGCTAGAAACTCTGCCTATCAAGCAAGATCAAAGCATATCGACATCAGATGTTATTATATAAGGGATATGCTTGAAGGAAGACAGTTCGACTTGGAGAAGATTCATGCCAGCATGAATCCAGTTGACATGATGACGAAGATTATCCCAAAAGAGAAGCTTGAACTCTGCAAAGCTTCTCTGGGTCTTGTTACTTGATGAAGGTGCTAAGGGGCGCAAATCAGAGAAGAGGAAATTTCGAGATTCGTCGAAGTTGATGTTAGTTCCAAGTGGGAAATTTCGTTAAGTTTTGTGGAACTGAAGTGAGCAGCTGAGCTGCCGTGCTGAACTTAAGCTAACCTGGATAGAATTTGAGGAAGTGAAATACGCTGCCGTGCTGAGCTGGATAGTGCTGAACTGATCTGCACAGCAAAGGTTCTCTTAGACGGACAGCAGCGTTACCGAGCTGAGCTGGATAGCAGAGCATTGGTTTCAGCTCGGCAGTGCATAAAGTTTACGGGATGGAATATTCCTTGTTGGAGATTTGATTGAAGAGAATCCTGGACAAAGTTAAACTTTCCATGTTTATCTTATATAAGGAATATCTGTTAGAGTTCTATTAATGTATGTAGCGTTGTAAACTCCATAAATGACGCTGATCCTTTTTTTTATAAAATCCCTAGGTTAGACGCATGATTGATGTAACCGAAAAAATTAGAGTTGGTGGATAGTGAATTTTTTTGGCCAGCCGCCGCCGTGGGTTTTTCTTCCCGATGAGGGTTTTTCCACGTAAAAATTATGTGTTTCGTTTACTGTTTTCTTTGACTATTATTCATTACTTTTGTACTGCTATTGCGTGATTGTGCGTTCTTGGCAATAATCATGTGGTTGTTCCGCAATCCCATCACCTCACTGGGTATCATGAGACAATGTTAGGATATATTCATCTGTTATAAAGAGTCATTCGCTATCTATATCTATGTTTTTAGTGTCTGTTTTCACTGTGTGTATCCGTATCTACTGAATTTGTATAAAACTTCCATATCTTCTTTATATCATTCAGAAACTGCTGATTGGATAAATATGATCTTACGTTAAAAAAATTAGAAAAAGCCATCTTTACTAGCACCACCCCTCCTCTTCGAGAGCACCAGTGGCTGCCACCACTCACATTTGTGAGATTGCATTGAAGAGGCAACATGTGTGTAGGAAGGGAAGGTGGGAGAAGTTGTTGGACTGTGGAGGTGTTGTAGGTGGTGGTGGTGTTAGTGGCCGCGGCAGGTGGCTAAGGAAGGACTGGAGTGATGGTGGTGAAGATGATTTTTTAATTTCTTTTATGGGGACATTACCTTCCTATGTGGGGTTTTAAAACTTTTCACCTCTTGAAGATAAAACAAACATAACACTGAGCATAAAAGAAATCTTTTGAATCTTAAGTTGAACTTAATTTTAAATGTAAGTTTCACATAAATATGCATCTTTGTCTAATTCCTTTATGCTATTTTTCTGTTGTATGTCATTAAGTTTTACATATATATAAATAATAATTTAAAATAGAGAAATCCGAAAAGGCCATAATATGCATAAAGATGTTAAAAAAGAAAAATAACATATGAAAATTTAGAAGAAAAAAAAAGAGCTGGCCTTCTAAAGTCCGACTTAAACAAAATATGAATTTAACAGCTGGACAAGTGACATAAGACAAAAGCATCATAACTCTTTTGATTCTTCTACTGTTTAAGATTCGACATTGTTTGGTTGCATGTGTTCCAGGAGAGATGAAATCCAATACACTTAACATTTGTGTCCTATTTGCCTGTTAAGACGCATAAAGGTTAGTGAAGTCTAAAAAAATCTTTTTTAGGATCTAACAACTCTAATTAGACTTGGCGCTATGCTTTATAATCTTGTATTTCAAACGAAGTTCCTCTCCTATAAATAGGGTCCAATAAACATGCAGGTGAAATAAGTTATAATCCCAGTACCTCCACAAAAAGCTGAAGAATGGAAAAGCTGCCTTACTTGGCGCTATGCTTTACTCTCTTCCTTGCTTTTACCCGTTTTCAAGCAACAGTGAATGCTGTCTCAATCTTTAACTTTGCAGATGACAAAGGTATTGGTATCTTTTTTACAGTTTGACATTGATCCTACATGCATGTTTTAGGGTTTTCCTTTACATATTTATTTGCTTATTTTGATCAACTTTTAATTGCACTGAAATGGATATATGGAGCAACTATTTATTTATTTAGGAAAAAAAAGTTCTGAAATTTCGTATCCTTCTATTCCATTGTTTTTCTTCAGACTAACAGAAAGCTTCATTGATAAGTTTAGAAAGAAGAGATATTTCAGACACAATACTAAACGGAAGAATTATATTTTGCATCTCTTGCAATTTTGATGTTCTTTATGCAATAATCAAATACTGCGGAAAGCAAAAGCATGCGTAGTTTTTGCAAAGCACACGTCTTAACAATCAAATTGTGAAAGAAAAACATGAAATATATGCACAAAATCATCATGCTTCATTAACAAATCTTAAATGTGCTCCAAATAAAACAATGTAGGTTTCCTTGATTTGTTAGTTTTGATTTGATTTTCATGAACTTAATTATTCTTCTACATGCTTTTCATTTCCAATAGAGTCAAAGATACACTCTTTCTTGACTTAGAAACATGATGGAATAAATTAAAATGACTCACTAATTAAATTGGCTGCGCTTGTTATATTGTGAAGTAGCAGTCGACACAGCTTGCCGCTCATTACGGATCATCGGAAAACAGCATCTATGTGTTTCTAACACATAGACGAGAATCTCTAAGGCAATGAGAAGTGTTGCTGTTGTGAATTATTCTTCTACATTTATTTTCTTCTGTTTTCTTTCCTTTTTTTTTTGCCTTTCTTCTTTCTCAAAATTTTCCATCATCATTTATTTCTCTTTTGATTTATTCCTTTTCCTTTCCTTATTCCGCTGTGGTTCCCCTTTCCCTCTGTTCTCTCTCTCTTCGCCTTTACATTTTCCCGCTTTCTTATCCTTTCTGCCCCTTTGGCCATTTTCCCCATATCAAATTTGTTGTGGCCACTTACCCTTTTTACCATTATAATTAAAATTTAATTGTCTATATTGCAACAAACTGCGTATTTATTTATTTTATAATTTAATCGAAGTTATTAAAGATGCAAAAATAGTTTTAAAGAAATTCAGAACATAATAGTTCCACAACTACAACAACCATAGCCAATATATTCTAATAACAGCAAAAGCTATCACTAGGGTCTGAAGAGGGTGAGAGGCAGACAAAAAATACCTTCATCCTAAAGGATAGAAAATTTGCTTCCAGTGAGACCCTCGGAAATAGAGAAAAATTAATTTCGATTTTTTTAGAGTTATATGCGTAAGATGAGAAGAAGAATTTCGTTTTGTTTGCCTAATTTTGTGAAAGGAGAAATTCTATTTTTTATAGAGATTTGGTGTTAGTGCAGAACATAATATTTCCAATTCCAAATAATTTTTTATCAATAAGCAAGCGCAGAAAAGAATTGCAAAATATGAAAATTCAAGAAAGTCAAATGATTCTTTCCGAGACAAATGAAAGCGAGGTAATTCTGACGTAATAAATATTTAGCTATAATTCAAATTCAGATTTTCGCAATAGATAACAACCTTCTCATGAACTTTTCTAATGGCTTATGAATACTTCAACTTTTGCAGTGTCACCATCTAAGTCAGACATTGCAATAGGCAGAAGAATGATGCAAGACCCAACACCACCAGAAGAAGAAGGAGACTGCGTAGCAAAACCTTGCAATGATCAAGGAGTATGCGAGTATGAGGGTTGCGTATGTATAACTCAGTATGAACCAGAAGAGGATCCGCACTGCATCATCGATTATGGTTCAGACTAATTGTGTCCAGACATGCTTGTTCTACCTTGTGTTTATGTGGTGTGATAGACCTATAAAGGCTTATGACCTTAATGAAATAATAAAAGACTATGCACTTTTCTATCTATTGGGGAAATCGAATCGAGTGTTAGACCTGTTAGAAAAGTACGTTAAAATACTTTACCGTGTGCTCTAAACTTATATAAAACATGTATGAGGTTGTTTGAGAGATTGATGTGATGTTTGGAACACTTTAAACTTGAAATAGGTCACTTGGATCGATCCATGTTTAGACTGGATCGAACCATGTGAAAGCTGGAATAAAGTTGAGTATTCTGGAGGACTTCGATCGATCCATGTAAGGGACATCGATCGATCAACGCACACATAGATCGATCGATGTGTTGTGTTGCAAATCTGGAAGCATTCTGTCCAATATAGATCGATCATATCGATCGATCTATGTGACATCAATCTATCAATGTGATCGATCGATGTAAGGCAGAATGAAAGTTGAAGTTTATGTCCTACTTCGATCGATCACATCGATCGATCGAAGTGACATCAATCGATCGATGTGATCGATCGATGTGCCAACGGACAAACTTTTCACTTTGAATTGCAGCTTTTGGTCCAAGGTTCATCTTCCTTCGCCTATGAACGGTAAACAACTGCCATTGACAGTTGAAAAGATACTGAGACAAGTTTTAAAAAGGGTCTTTAACTCACCCCAAGGTCTATATACAGAGGACCTTGGTATATTCAACATATACAACAACAATCTTGCAAAAACTAAGAAGTTCTCAGCATTCTTCTTCTTCTTTTACAAACCTCCTAATCAATCTCTTCAACATTAAGTTGAATCTCCTTCTTCTAGAGCAAAGGAAAAGGAGAAAGCTGTTATATCTTGGGAAGCATTAGTCTCGTTGTCTACCTTGCTCGTTGGTAGAGGCTAAATTGCTTTAAGGACAGCGTTATCACGAAACTCGTCTCAGCTTTTGTTTGATTATCTTCTTGCTTGTTTTCCATCAATTTTCCAACAATCTTAAAGCAATTTAAGATGGCATCTAAGCAAGCTTTACCAGATATGTCGAAGATGTAGACATTTGATGGCAAGTTCTACGAGAGATGGGCGGCCAAGGTGCTGTTGTTCCTCGAAATGCTGTCAGTTTCATATGCACTTAAGATGGATAAGTCAGATGATGAAACTGAATCACGTAAGTTTGATGCAGACAACACTACTTGCAGAGGCCATATACTACATTTTCTGGCCAACTCTCTATTTGACATTTATGTCAAATTCACATCTGCAAAAGAGATTTGGTCAGCACTGGAAAACAAGTATGGTGCTGAAGTTGTGGGCAAATGCAAGTACGTGGTAAGTGAATTCCTCAGATTCCAGATGGAAGATCATGTTCCAATAAATGATCAAATCTATCAATTCCAACAACTGGTGGATAATCTGGAACAAGAGGGAATCAAGATCGATGAAACGTTTCAGGCAGTGGCGTTATTGGAGAAACTTCCTCTTTCTTGGAGCAAATACAAGAAGAGGGGAAAGCATGACGATGCCAAGTTGTCTCTAAATGCGGTAATTAAACACATACGCATCGAAGAGAACAACAGGCTGGAGGACGAATCTCACCATGAGAATGGAGTCAACTAACATTATGGAGCATGCTGCGAAGAAGCCCAAGTTCCACAACAACAATGGCGGCTACAGCAGTGGAGGCAAAGATAAGAAAGTTGCTATGCAGGACCAGAACAAAATGTTGAGAGTCTGCTGGGTGTGTAGAAATCCGGGACACCGAGCAATCAACTGCAGGAAACGAAAAGGCCAGCCAAGCAACCAGGCGAACATTGTGGAGGCCAAAGGAGCAGCAGATGACGTCATCGCAGCGGTCGTCTTAACGGAGGTAAACCTTGTTGGTGGTACAACAGAATGGGTGGTAGACACAGGTGCTACCAGACATATTGTTACCAGTAAAGACCTATTTTTTGAACACAAGTAAATAGGCAGTGATGAGCAAGTTTTCTTGGGAGATGCACATAGTACCCAAGTCCTCGGAAAGGGTAAGGTGCTTCTCAAGTTAACCTCTGGGAAGAGACTAGAGCTTAGCAATGTGTTACATGTTCCTACTATGCGTAGGAACTTGATCTCCGGAGTGTTGTTGAACAAGGCCAACGTTAAACTTGTTTTAGAGTCTGATGAACTTGTCTTGTCTAGAAATAGTGAATTTGTTGGTAAAGGTTTTGCAATGGGGGTCTTCTTGTACTTGATGCTATTTGCTGCAATAATAAAGATTCATCTTGTTCCATTTATTTTGCTGAGTCTCTTGATATGTGGCATGCTAGACTAGGACATGCAAATATAGGAGTGATAAAGAAACTCAAGAACATGAATGTGATTTCTTATGATGATGATAACTTTAACAAATGTGAACATTGTGTTGAAGCAAAACATCATAAGAAACCATTTAAGAAAGTTGATAGAGTTTCACAAAAACTTGGTCTAATTCACAGTGACTTAGGTGATTTTAAGAATCACGTGAGTAAAGGTAGTAAAAGTTATTATGTTACCTTTATCGACGATTACTCAAGATATGCAAAAGTATATTTATTAAGTCATAAGGGTGAGGCCGAGTCTAAGTTTATAAGTTATAAAAATGAGGTTGAAAATCAACTAGACTTAAAAATCAAAAGGCTTAGAACAGATAGAGGTGGTGAATACTGTACAACTCTTTGCAAAAGTTTTGTGAAGAGAATGGTATTGTTCATGAAGTTACACCACCATATACACCTCAATCTAATGGAGTAGCCGAAAGAAAGAATAGAACCCTGAAGAACATGATGAATGTCATGTTGGTTAGTTCAGGTTTGCCGGATAACTTGTGGGGAAGGCAATCTTAACTGCTTGTCACATTTTGAATAGGTTACCTCATAAGAAGTTGGATAAAACTCCTTATGAGTTGTGGAAAGGCTATGCTCCCAACTTAAATTAAAGTGTGGGAGTGTCTAGCCAAAGTCGGCATTCCTGATTTTAAGAAAAGTAAAATCGGGTGTAAGACAAGAGATTGTGTACTGAATTCTTTGAGCATATATTTCCTATGAATAGACAATCCATTGGTGTCTCCAAACTTGAGATAGGCGAGTGTAGTAAGTCCTTTGTTGAAGAGGTTGATGAACCTAGAAGAAGTAAGAGACAAAGAACAGAAAAGTCGTTTGGAAGTGACTTTATAACAGCTTTCATTTTAGAGGATGATCCCAAAACTTACGGAGAAGCGATTAGATCGATAGATTCTAAATTTTGGAAGGAAGCCATAGATAGTGAGCTTGAGTCTATACTAAGTGACAATACTTGGGAGTTGGTAGTCTTTCCTAGAGGGTGCAAACCTATCAGTTTAAGTGGGTCTTTAGGAAGAAACTAAAGACGGATGGAATGATCGATAAGTTTAAGGCTAGGGTTGTCGCAAAAAGGTTTACTCAACAAGAAGGTATAGACTTCTTTGACACTTACTCACCGGTTGCTAGGATCACTACAATTAGAGTCCTAGTAGCGCTTGCCTCCATTCACAAGCTTGTTATTCACCAAATGGATGTGAAACAACATTTTTAAATGGAGACTTAGAAGAGCACAAACGGGAACCCAACCCACTATTAGTAGAGATCCTACAAATTCAATGTAGTAAGAACAAGTCATGAAAGAATTCTATGTTGCACTATCTATGTGTTCCTCCCTATGATGTT
The DNA here is from genome assembly GCA_036186865.1 of Eustoma russellianum. Classification (NCBI taxonomy): domain Eukaryota; kingdom Viridiplantae; phylum Streptophyta; class Magnoliopsida; order Gentianales; family Gentianaceae; genus Eustoma; species Eustoma russellianum. Next base: position 35,570,620 of record AP025045.1, read on the forward strand.
GTTGTTGATAGTGCTCACTGTAATGACTTAACGGTGAGATTTTAAGAATCTCTTAATGAAAAATTCATAGCCATAATGTTGGTGGTGTGAATAGTGCACACTTGATGAATTTCACCTGTATAAGCTTGGAAGTGGTGTCGCTTCCTGTGAGAGCATGGAAAACTCTCTAGAGAGCTTATGAAACCCGAGATAGGTGCATGGCCGATATCGCACCAGAACCACGAACTTGAAGAAGTAGATAATGATATGTCTTCTTGTTGTTCATATAAACAATAGTGAAGTAAGATTCAAGACGAAGTTTATCTTACTTCCTTTATATAACTCAAGTTGTACTACCGACAATTCAAGACCACAAGTCATCGTATCCATTATGTGCCATTATCTTCGATTGATAATGGAGAGGTTAGTTGTTTAACGTTCTGAAGTCGTTTTTTGTATAAGTTTGGATCATGTGGGGGATTGTTAGAAAATTACGTTAAAGTACTTTACCGTGTGCTCCAAACTTATATAAAACATATATGAGGTAGTTTGAGAGATTGATGTGATGTTTGGAACACTTTAAACTTGAAATAGGTCACTTGGATCGATCCATGTTAGACTGGATCGAACCAAGTGAAATCTGGAATAAATTTGAGTGTTCTGGAGGACTTCGATCGATCCATGTAAGGGACATCGATCGATCAATGCACACATAGATCGATCGGTGTGTTGTGTTGCAAATCCGGAAGCATTCTGTCCAACATAGATCGGTCACATCAATCGATCTATGTGACATCGATCGATCGATGTAAGGCAGAATGAAAGTTGAAGTTTCTGTCCAACTTCGATCGATCACATCCATCGATCGAAGTGACATCGATCGATCGATGTGCTAACGGACAGAACTTCTCACTTTGAATTGCAGCTTTTGGTCCAAGGTTCATCTCCCTTCACCTATGAACGGTAAACAACTGTCATTGAGGGGTTGAAAAGAGGCTGGAACAAGTTTTGAAAAGGGTCTTTAACACACTCCAAGGTCTATATATAGAGGACCTTGGTATATTCAACATATACAACAACAATCTTGCAAAAAATAAGAAGTGCTCAGCTTTCTTCTTCTTCTTCTACAAACCTCCTAATCAATCTCTTCAGCACAAAGTTCAATCTCCTTCTTCTAGAGCAAAGGACAAGGAGAAAGCCATTATATCTTGGGAAGCATTAATCTCGTTGTCTACCTTGCTCGTTGGTAGAGGCTAAATTGTTTTAAGGACAGAGTTATCATGAAACTCGTCTCGGCTTTTGTTTGATTATCTTCTTGCTTGTTTTCCATCAATTTTCTAACAAGACCACTTAAGTGTCCTTTTAGTTTCTTCCACTGTAATCTTGTATTTTGTCAATCCAGTTATGGAACAAATGCAAGCGAGTGATATTTCATTTACGCTTATTTTCAACTGCAGCAATGTCTTTTCCTCTTTTTCTGCCACTTTTTCTACCTTTGGCGCTCGAATTCAGTTTCTGCACCATTTCCCATCTCTTTTTCTTTTCTCTCTCACACACACACATATTTTTAATGGTGGGACGTGAGTTACTGTCTGGATATTTATAAATAGTGAAACCCTCACTTCTGGTGGAGGAATACCGTGGTTACAATCAAATCCTTTTTGCTATGGGAGACTCTCCTAAAAATAAAAAAACCAATATATATGTACATAATCGAAAATGTAATATGTAAAATAACCTGCATAATGTAATATAAATTCACTAGTGAGTCGTTGTAGCCGCATCTCAGATGTAAGATCCAGTGTCACATGCCCAGGAGTCATCACAGAGAATACACAGAAACGAAGCTTGAGTAGTATATTTAATTCAGCAAGCAATATACGAAAAAGAAATGAATAAAAAAAGTCATATCGGGCCTGTATCCATATGAACACAAGCGATGTAAATGAAGGAATTGCATCATAAGTCATGAAGTTGCTCCCGATTTCCTTAGCGAACATAAAGGTGAAAAAATGTCATTACATATGGCAACTAAAATATATATTGGCCGTGAAAGAGAAAAGCATCTTACCGCTGTTGCCTGTATTTGTGTGATACAAGAAACATCCTTTGAAAGCACGTAAGTCTATACAAGTGCAAGAGAATGCCCACAAAGTATGGGTAGAATAGTCCATCAAATAAAGTCTCGGACACCCGGGGGTTATACTGCTCCTAAATTCCTCAGTGAACATAGAGAGAAAAAGTGCGATGAATATATGTCAACAGAAAATATATAAAGGCTATGAGAGGTAAAAGGCATCATATCGCTGTTGCCTGTATCTTGTGATACAAGCAACATCCTTTTGTAGCAACGCAGGTCCATACGAATGCAAGTTTAGGTAGGCAAATTATGAGTGGGATGGTTCATCAAATAAAAGCCTGGGCGGGGTCGTAGAGTGGTAGAGTGGAATCCGAGTAATAATGTGTAGTTTGTGGGAACATACTACCCTGCTGAGCCAAGGGATGGGCTACCATGTTAGTTTCACATAGAATATGTAGTGAGCTGCCTATCAGAGCAGAAAGAGCTCTAAACGCATGTAATCAGTCAAAGGTGTTCCTGTAGAATGGTCCTGCGCATGCTGAACCATAGCCAAACAATCTGTCTCATCTATCATGTTACGATGTCTTATGCCAAAATAGATGAGACTATACACCAACGCTTGTAGTTCTGCAAGAAAAGCTGGTAGGCAAGGTAGAGCAAATGAAATTGCACCAACCATATGACTAGAATGATCCCTTAAAATCGAGCCTGATGTGGCCAGTTTTCGTCCATCAGCAGCATCGACATTCAACTTTAATTTCCATGATGGAGGAAGCTGTCATTTTATCAGTTTAACCTTCAGAATTTTCATGCACGGAGAAAATGCCTGCAATAAAGCAGGGATATTAACAACGTATTTCATTCATGAGAGTTTGGATGCCCAAGTGTAACACGATTGTCGAGCCATGGTATATAAACAATGTACTGGTAGGTCGGCCTTGCCATAAGTAGCATTGGTGTACGCTTTCCAAATGGTTCAACAGAGAAGGGAAGGCTCAATGATGTGGTATTGCCCGCAAAGGTGTGTGAAGAAGAGGACAGCCACCATTTCAATAGGCATGTCCGTGTAGTCAGAAAGACTGGGGAGAGGGCCATCCAAAGCCAACGCAAACCCATTCCAAATGTCCATTATATAAGTGCACTGAAAAAAAGATGATTTAAGGTGGTCGAAGACAACTTACAAAATGGGCATATTGTTGGGCAAATCTGCATAAAGCAGCACAAATTATCTTCGATTAGGAGAGCATCGTGAAAATAACCTCCATGTAAAGACACTCGCAGATTTAGGGAGTGACTTCCGTCAGATGAATTTATGGGAAAATAATAAAGGGCGAGTAACTCGGGTATCTGCATATGCTTGACGCAAAGAAAAATGCCCCATAGAGGATGTGGTCCACATTAACGTATCATTTGTGGTAGTATGGTCAACACAAAACACATGAATAGAATAAATACGCTTCCAACCCAGTGAGTCATAAATGTGAGGAGCATAGTCATTGCGAATAGCACATCGATGCGACATATATGTGCCCAAGGTGTTTCCTTGGTTTGAAAATTCAACCACAGTTTGCAGTCATATGAAAGTTGCAACATTTTGATGCTGCGAATTCCAAAACCTCCCTTAACCTTTGGTGAACAAAGCTTACTCCAAAAAACCGAATGACGACGAACACTCCAAATAGACGCAACCATTTTACGATGAATTACATTTAGGACACTCTTGGGCAGCCGTGCCGCATCCATAATATGCAAAGGAAATGAGGTTAGAGCAGACCTTAGCAACAATAACCGCCCCCAAGGAGAGAGTAACCAACTTACCCAGCCTGCTAATTTAGAGTGAAAATGCTGCAAGAGGGACTGGCAATACCTCGCACGATTTACTCCTCGACACAAATATGAACTGAGATACTTAATAGGTAGAGTAGGCGGACGCATACCCAAGATATTTCCAATAGCGGACAGCCGTCTAGCAGAGGCAGATGAACTTACGAAAAACTGACTTTTAGTATAGTTAACCAACTGACCTGACGCACGTTGATAAGACCAAAGAAAGCACTGAAAAATCCGCAAATTGTGTGCCAAAACATTTAGAAATATTAGTAAGTCATCCGCATAAGCTAAATAAGATACCCCCGGAGCACAGCCTGTGTTAAAACCATGGATGGCACCAATGCGAAAAAGATGATTAAGCCCGTGACTCAACCCTTCGGTACAAAGAATGAATAATAATGGGGACAACAGATCTTCTTGCTTCACCCCGCGCGAAGGTGAAAAGAAAACAAAGACCTTCCCGTTGGCTGAGATCGACAGCTTTGAGCAACGCATAGTATTCATAATGAGTCGGATGAGACGATCAGTAAAACCAAACTTGCAAAGCAAGACCTCCAAATACTGCCAATTCATCCTATCAAATGCCTTGGACATATTTAGCTTAATTAGCACATTCGCGCCCATTTTTTTGTCCAGAAGATGAACCATTTCATTGGCCATAAGAACATGTTCACTAATATCATGGCCTTTGAGAAAGCCAATTTTTCGGAAGAGATTATGGTTGGGAGTGAAGTAGATAGGCGAGTAGAAATCCAATGCGTTATAACTTTACTGATAAAATTTGAAAGACATATAGGCCGAAAATCTGCATATGTCTGTGGCGAGGAACCTTCGGTATTAGAGTGATAATAGATGACAGCATAACCTGTGGTCCCGGGAAGCCCAAGAAAAACTCCTGAACCACGCCGAGAACATCCATTTTCAATACCTCCCGACAAGTATGAAAAAAATAACCATTAAAGCCATCAGGCCTGCTCCACTATTCTGATTCAAGCTCTAGATCATAGTCTTAAGATCATCCATCTGAGGAATACTTAATAGCCTGTCATTGTCAGCATTAGGCACTAGCTTAGGAATATGCTGAAGGAAATCATTGATGTCTTCAACAAGTTCACTAGTAAACAGCTTTCGAAAATAATTGACTGCTGCATGGCCTAAGTTCGCTTGCTCAACAAGGACGGGGCCATTTGAATCCGAGAGCTGGCGGATTCGCTGTCGTCGTTATCGATCCTTGACCAGCGCATGAATATGATGTGTTAGCTTCTCCTTCAGAAGCCCAACAGAGTCTAGCTTTATGGGATCAGAAAGCTACTGCTCATTGTTTGCCCGTAGTAATCGAACATACGCACGAGAGAATAAGCCGTGCGATTCTCTTCTTATGTGCTTGGTCATATGCAATCTCCAGCCGAAGAAACTCCTTTTCCGCCTCTGATGCACGGCTGAAAATATTATCAAAAACCTCTTTGTTCTATCTTTGAAGACTATTTTTCAGAAAGAGTAACTTATTATGTATACCTCGCATGCCTCCCAATGTCGAATATTGCATCCAAGACGTAGGGACATAGGTAAGAAAATCTGCTTGAGAAGCCCATGCATTCAGAAACCGAAAAGGCATAAGTGGCTTCTCTGACGTCAAAACAAACAGAAGCAAAAGAGGATAATGAACAGAGGAAACCCGTGGCAAAAGTGCACCACCACATCAGTAAAAGAATCAACAAAACCAGTGTTACATAGCATTTTGTCAAGATGGCGTTGGACACGATTCAAACCACTTCCTCTTACCCATGTAAATAAAGAGCCCAAAGTAGGAAGTTCCTACAGTTGATAGTGATGAATGCAGTCACTGAAATCTGCAAGGGAGCAAAGGGTTAGAGAAGTGCACCCACAGTGCTCATCAAGATGTAAAAATCATTAAAATCACCACCTATGATCGAAGGATCAGAACTGTGTTGGTAATGAGAAATAAGAGACTCCCATAATGGCTTACGATCATGAACAGAATGTCTGCCATAAACCACAGTCTAGGCAAGTGACTGGCGCATAGGAAGCCTAAGAAACCGAAGTAAAGAAGCATTTAGACCATGATCAACATTAAAAAGCTGTAGTCTAGCAGTCTGCCAAAAAACCCAGTATTTCCCTTACATGTGGTTAGAGCTTTCTTGAAACCTAATTTCATGTGATAAAATTGTACCTTAGATTCTCGCTGCTTAGGCTCATTAGTACTGAAATATCCATGCGATGGTCATGCAACATAGATATGAGTCGAGCTAAAAATGTACGGATCGCACCTACATTCCACGTAGGCGCATTGATTGAGACAAGTGAAAGATGAAGCATATGATGAAACAATCTGCCCACAAGCCACACTACTAGTCACCACAGTTGACAGAGGACAGGGAGGCAAGTCCTGTTAAAGATATAGTTGAAATAAGAAGAAGAAAGGGCCTATGTTATAATTTGTCTTGGCACAGTCATGGCTTGGATGGCATGGTAAGGATGGTGCGTGAGTCCCGGCACGCATAGGCACGGTTGGCATACAGTGGTGCATATAGGCTTGGCGTGCTTGGGATAATTAGCGTGGTTGGCACGATGGCACGCTTGGCACGGTGGCACGCTTGGCACGGTGGCACGCTGGTTACATGTTAGATTTGGCACGGGTGTTGCATGCTGATGTGCTGGTAGCTCTGCTGCTGTGTTCGGTTTCAATACTAGACGGATCTTCTCCCACAAGCTAGCTTATGTTTCTAGATTGTTCCCTAGATAGTATAAATACGTATGTTGTTTGTAGCACAAAAAAAACATTACAAAAAATTCAGTTTACATTCTCCTTCTTCTTCCTCGAGCTGAGGCTGTTAATTTTGCCATAATGCGTTTTGTTCTCTTCTTGGAATTACTCTTATACATTGATGTATTTGATCGTTAGTTTTTGAATTCCACACGAATTTTGACATGGTATCAGAGCCATGACATTTCGCTATTGATTCCTTGATTGATCTTCATCGAATTCTACATCACCTCATTTCTTTTCGTAAATCATTTTAACTGAAGTGTGAATATGGCGAATGCAAGTGCTGCTTCATCTAGCTCTCGAAATAATCATGTGAACAATGAAATCCAACAAGTAGTCCGTACTACTTGCATCCGAATGACAGTCCAGCAATTGTTCTGGTTCAACCTCCACTCAATCCACACAATTTTCACTCGTGGAGCAGGACATTTCAAATGGCGTTGTTAGTAAAGAACAAGAGCTGTTTCATTGATGGATCCATGACCAAGCCTGCGCAGAATGATCCTCAATTTCAGCAATGGAGGCAGGTAAACACCATGATCCAGTCTTGGATCATGAACTGTTTCTCCTTCAATTGCACAAAGTATAATGTGGTATGATAATGCGTTAGATGTATGGAACGATCTAGTTATGAGGTATGGAAGTGGTGATCCATTCAGATTGTCAGATTTACTGTGTGAATTTTATGCGGGTAAAGCAGGATAACCTCAGCGTAAATGATTATTTTACGAAACTGAAAGTATTATGGGAAGAACTGGCCTCCTTAAGATCCATACCGAAGTGTGATTGCCTTCGATGTGTGTGTGACATAAAAGAAGATAAATCAATTCATTGAAAGTGATTATGTTATAAAATTTGTTAAAGGACTAAATGATGAGTTTGATCCGGTGAGGTCACAAGTATTTGTGATGACTCCGTTGCCGGATATTAAAACTGTGTTTGCAATGGCATTGAAGTTTGAGAGAAAAATCACCAGTAATGGTGCATCAGCTGGTTTTAGCAATGCACCTACGGCTTTGGCTGCAAACTGTGATGATCAGGAAGGTTTTGTGGCAAATGCGTATGCCAATAAGAAGCAAGGGCAGTCATACAGAAGAGGAAATGGAAGGTTTTATCAAGAAGGAAATAAGCGATTGCAGTGCAATCATTGTGGTATGATTGGACATACAAGTGACAGATGCTATAGGAAACACGGTTTTCCCCCCGGATTCAAGTTTAAAAACCAAGTTAATGCGGCTGAAGTGGTTGAAGAAAGTTATCAGAACTGTGATGCTGAGTTCTGCGTCTGTTTCATTCCCCCCGTCTGCTCAGTCTCTTACTCAGAAACAGTTTAATAAACTTCTGAAATTGTTGGATATTGATGATGTTGTTTCAGGGAGCAATGGAAACAAGGAGGTGCAAGGAGCAGTTATGACTGCACAAACTGGTACATCCACAGGTAAGCAATCTGTTAGTACTGAGAGTGTGTGGATCTTGGATTCAGGAGCCACTGATCACATTTCATGCTCCTTGTCACTGTTCCAGTCTTATAATCCTGTTGATCATGTCTCTATTAAACTTCCTAACAATATCACAGTTGAATCCACTCACAAAGGAGTTGTTGTTTTGCATAGTGGTCTGGTTTTGAAGGATGTGTTGTACGTTCCTTTTTTCTTTCAATCTTGTTTCCCTCAGCAAGCTTACTGACTCTCCACATTTGCTTGTTTCATTTCATGACTCTGGTTGCTTGATTCAGGATCAGTTGTCCAGGAGGATGATTGGTTCAGCTAGGAAGCATCATGGACTTTATTACATACATGATTCCAGTTTATGCTTTGGTGTGAAGTGTCCAGTACATGTTTTTTTCCTTCTGCTTTGTCTTCTACTAGTCTTGACTCTGATGCATATCTTTGGCATGCCAGACTTGGGCATGCCTCATCAGCTAGAATACAAGAGTTGCATAGCAGTATCCAGACATACCTTCTTTTAGTCAAATAATGTTTGTACAGTGTGTCCTTTGGCTAAACTCAAAAGGTCACCGTTTCCTAATTCTGTTACGGTTTCTAAGCTTCCTTTTGATGTCATTCATGTTGATATTTGGGGCCCTTATAGGCACCCTACAATGTACAATCAAAGGTACTTTCTGACTCTAGTTGATGATTGTTCGAGGTATACTTGGATATATCTCCTTAAAGCAAAGTCTGAGGTTAGGCAAATTTTGCAGAGTTTCTTTCATTATGTGTTTACTCAGTTTGGTGTTCATATCAAGGTTGTTAGGAGTGATAATGGACTTGAGTTCAAAATGTCTGAGTTCTATATGCAGCATGGGGTGGTTCATCAGACAACCTGTAACTATACTCCCCAGCAGAATGGGGTGGTTGAAAGAAAGCACCAGCACCTGTTGGTTGTGGCTAGAGCCCTTAGGTTTCATGCTTCACTGCCTATTGAGTATTGGGGGTTCTGCCTTCAGCATGCCACCTATTTGATAAACTTGATGCCTCACCTATACTTCAGAATAAGACTCCCTATGAGATTTTACATCAAAGTCAGTCTGTCTATACTCATCTTAGGGTGTTTGGGTGTCTAGCGTTTGCTTGTGACACCACTCCTCACAAGGCAAAATTTGAACCCAGGTCTGTACCTTGTGTTTTTCTTGGGTTTCCTATGAATACAAAGGGGTATATCCTCCAAAGATTGGAAGACAAGTCTGTCATTGTGTCAAGAGACGTTCTGTTTCATGAGAATTCCTTTCCATTCTCCAATGTGTCTTCTGTGCCAGCAATGTCAGCCCCAGTGCCTCATGCTGTGGGGGATGTTCCTTTGACATCCTGTTCACCTCCAGCTCAGCTGCATCCCTTACATGAATTGTCATCATGTCCTGATATTCATCATTCGAATGATGCTGTGTCTCCCTCAAGGTCATCTGTACCTTCAGCGTCATCTTCTCCTACTTCTCAGACATCAGGATCCCCCTCAAATGATCAGATACCTGTGACTCAGCTGGAAGTTCATTTGCCTCCAGTATCAGGCTCTGATCACAGATGTGCTAGACCAAGGCATGCACCATCCTACTTACAGGATTACTATTGCAATCTTAGTCAATCCTCTGACACTGTTGAATCCCTTGCCTCAGTGCCATATCCCATACAAGCTTATCATTCACTTGAGGCTCTGGCTCCTGAATACAGATCATATATCCTTAATATCAGTACTGAACAAGAACCTGTGACGTATCAGCAGGCTGCTGGATCAGCAGCTTGGCAACAAGCTATGCAGATGGAATTAGCTGCCTTAGAGGCTACACATACATGGGATATTGTTCCCTTGCCACTGGGTAAGCAGCCTATTGGGTGTAAGTGGGTATACAAGGTCAAACGCAAGGCAGATGGCTCCATTGAGAGATACAAAGCCAGGCTTGTGGCTAAGGGGTACACCCAGCAACCAGGTATAGATTATGTTGATACTTTTTCCCCTGTGGCCAAAATGACTTCTGTGCGTCTACTTTTGGCTTTGGCATCTGTGAATCATTGGCATGTGCATCAATTAGATATCAATAATGCCTTTCTTCATGGTGATCTATATCAGGAGATTTATATGGAGTTGCCTCAAGGTGTTCAGTCATCAATTCCTAATGCAGTTTGCAAGCTTCAGAAATCTCTTTATGGGCTTAAACAAGCCAGTAGACAATGGAATGAAAAGCTTACTTTGTATTTGTTGTCTCAGGGATATAAGCAATCTAGAAATGATTACACTCTGTTCACTAAAAGAACTTCAGACTCTTTTATAGCTTTACTCATTTATGTTGATGACATTATTGTAGCTAGTGACTCTTTGTCTCATATTCAGCATCTGAAGGAACATTTACATTCTACGTTTCAAATCAAAGATTTAGGTGTTCTCAGATACTTTTTGGGGCTTGAAGTGGCAAGGTCTCAGGGGGGATTATGATTTGCCAGAGAAAATATGCATTGGAATTATTAGAGGAGACAGGTTTTTTGGCAGCCAAACCTGTTCTAACACCTATGGAACAAAATTTGAAACTGGAGCACAATGATGCACCTTTATTTTCAGATGTGTCTTGTTACAGGAGGATTATTGGCAAGTTACTGTATCTTACCATTACAAGGCCTGATATTTCATATGCTGTTCAACAGTTAAGCCAGTTTTTAGATTGTCCCACAGAAATGCATATGAAGGCAGTTCATAGGTTGCTTAGTATTTGAAAGGTAATCCTGGTCAGGGACTGTTGTTTCCCAGCACAGGTTCGAAATTGCTTAAGGCATATCAGACTCAGACTGGGCTGGTTGCACTGAAACCAGAAGATCTGTTACAGGATATTGTATGTTCTTTGGTGATGCTCTGGTATCTTGGAAAGCAAAGAACAGACTACAGTATCTAGATCCTCTTCAGAGGCTGAGTACAGGTCACTTGCTGCAGCTACTTGTGAAGTACAATGGTTGCTATATCTGTTAAAAGACCTGGGGGTAGAGCAGAAAGAACCTGTGGAGCTGTTCTGTGATAATAAGAGTGCCATATACATAGTGGAAAATCCGGTGTTTCATGAAAGGACAAAGCATATAGAAGTGGATTGTCATGTGGTTAGAGACAAATATCAAGAAGGAGTGATTAAGCCAATGCCAGTAAAGACTGAGTTTCAAGTAGCTGATTTGTTTACTAAGGCATTGAATTCACAGAGATTACAATTTCTGACTTCTGCTTTAGGGATCTGCAATATTTATAAGAAGTCAGAATTGAGGGGGGGGGTGTTAAAGATATAGTTGAAGATAAGAAGAAGAAAGGGCCTATGTTATAATTTGTCTTGGCACGGTCATGGCTTGGATGGCATGGTAAGGATGGTGCGTGAGTCCCGGCACATAGGCACGGTTGGCATACAGTGGTGCATATAGGCTTGGCGTGCTTGGGATAATTAGCGTGGTTGGCACGATGGCACGTTTGGCACGGTGGCACGCTTGGCACGGTGGCACGCTGGTTACATGTAAGTTTGGCACGGGTGTTGCATGCTGATATATCTGGTAGCTCTGCTGCTGTGTGTTCGGTTTCAATACTAGACGGAGTCTTCTCCCACACGCTAGCTTATGTTTCTAGATTGTTCCCTAGATTAGTATAAATACGTATGTTGTTTGTAGCACAAAAAAAAACATTACAAAAAATTCAGTTTACATTTCCTCTTCTTCCTCGAGCTAGGCTGTTGAGGCTGTTTTTTTGGGCCATAATGCGTTTTTGTTCTCTTGGAATTGCTCTTATACATTGATGTATTTGATCGTTAGTTTTTGAATTCCACACGAATTTTGACAAGTCCTTAGCACGTCGATGTCTATGAGATGGAATAGGAAGGAACCCATCTTGGTCTACTTCTGAGTTTTCAGCTAAAATGGCCAAGAGCCTATCATCATTAGATATCACACAATGTGATGTCCAACGCCTACCTATAGCTCTGAAGCACTTCTCATTTGGTGACAAAAATTTGTACGCGCCTGCAAATCAAATGAATGCAATTGGCCATCCAAATGCCCATTCTGAGTCTGAATATGACACTCCTTGGGGTCATCCGGTGTCATATTTAACAAAAAGAAATCCTCCTGGTCGACATTAAGCAAACGAATATCGTGCAAAGGGAGAATATTAAGACAGATGTAGCATGCTGGGGAATTTGACTTATAGCCGATGGGTTTTGCAGCGGGAGAATTGGGCTGGTGTGAGCTTCAAAATTGGAGCGAGTAAGCAACATAACAGGTGTAGCGTGTGTGTTAGAAGGAACTTCTAACAGATTTTCTGGGCGTGTCTTCTTTGGTATCCATCGTGTGGCAAGCTTTTGCAGCTTTGCTGTCTATGGTTGAGGCTGATCATCACAGGCACCAACAAGATGGCCTAGCTGGCGACATGCAGAACAGAAAGGAGGCAAGTCTTAATAACTACATGCTGCAGATGAATTTTTGCTTTCCTTGAAGATATATTTTCTTCAGCAAGTCTTGAGAGACATCAATTTCGACACAAACGCAGGCAACTGATGGATGCAGGCCATCCGCTGTTGCTATATCTAACTTGATTGGGGTATCGATGGCACGAGCAATCTCAAATAATGAAGCCTTGTGATGATATTGAATAGGCAGTCTAGGAAACACAATTCATGCCAGAACAATCAGAACATCAGCACTAGGATCAAATAACATTTCATTTGGCAACACGAATATGGCAGCCAGCGATCTGCAATGATCAGTGACAAAAGCATCGGAGATAATTTGATTCATGTTGAAAATTCAGCAAATATGCGTTTGATCCAGCAATGTTATTCGGATGTTTGTGTGAAATCCAATCTTCTCAAATACATCACGAATAACCTTCAGAGGTGGCCGTCCATACCAAGAAGTTCCAATGAGCGGTAACCTATAGGGGCAGGTAGAGCATCTATTTCCTCATCTATAAACGAGATCAATGGAATACCCTTGTGTTTAGAAATGATATTAAGAGGGATGTTGATGGAGGAGGAGGCGTCAGAAACAACGGCGGCGAAGGATCGCTTGATGCCGCTGACAGCACCGTCAGGGGTCACCATACACACACACACACACACACACACACACATATATATATATATATATATATATATTTGATGAAAGACGAGCGGTACCGTCCTGGTGTTTTATTGTTAATATGACTCTCACTTGTGGCGGAGGAATACCGTGGTTACAATGATACCTAGCTAAGGGGGGAGACTCTCACAAATTAAACAGAAAAGCATATAAATTTAAGGCCAGTCCAATGATCTCGTTTACAGAAGACGAGATTCAATCTCTAGCAGCACCATATCGCTAACCCTAGTTGGGACATTCTGGTATGCCGCCCTCCGTTAGCGACCATCCGATCAGCATTGAGCGCATTGGGTTTCTTGGATCCGTGAAAGTCGGACTGTTGGACGCTATGCGTGTATCATTGCATTTTGATCAAGAACAAGATTACATACGCTGTTTGGCGCATCGCGGATGGATGATCTCTGGCAAACATATGCGAGTCACAAAGTGGACACCGGATTATGATCCGGCAAAAGAGGTCCCGGTGTACTAATCTGGGTTACGCTTCCGGGCTTACCCATCCATTTTAACAGGAAAGATGCACTTTTTCAAATCACCCTTATGCTAGGCACGCCGTTGAAGCTTGATGCCGCCGCCACGTCTGCTATTAGACCATCGGTTCCTAGAGTTTGTATTGAACTAGACATCTCCAAGGAGCTACCACAACGAGTTTTTGTTCAATCACCAACCCGGACAATCATGCAAACTGTGGAATACGAATCTCTGCCCTCTTATTGCTCTGCATGTTATCGCCTTGGCCATACGCAGGAACAATGTGGAAAACAAAACCCTGATGACCAAGCTGCTCGTGAGCCGCCTCAAAAGCGACAGGTTCCAGAAGAAAGGGTTCATAAGCCTCAGGATAAAGTAACAAAACAACGCTGGACTCCAAAGAAAGTGGCAGATATACCCTCAAACGTTGAGGCAGAGGCGGTCCAACACCGCTTCGGATCGTGTTCCTTTGCAGATTCCTTCGCTGTTGCACATACTGCAGATTTCTACTCATGAAGAAGCCCAGTTGGATCTCACATATAATCAGAACCTATCTCGATTAAGGAGTCAAGATGATTGCTGTTTAATTGAAGCCACAATTGGCGAAGTAACAGCCGCTCTTTCTGATAGCGAACTAGTCATTCCCTTAATTGTTAATCAGTTGGATGCACAGGATAAGGAAATCTATGATGCCATGGCCAGTCTAGTGGAGATTTCATATCTGGATGCACGTCAATCAATGGATCAACAAGATGTCCCTGCTGATCCTAGCTCCTCTGTGGCGCCGCGAGTTTTACGTCGTAATCATCAAGCAGTCCCTACATCGCCGAGAATCACCAGGTTAAGGGCTGCACACCTCTCAAACTCTTTTGATACATTATGTTAATGAAGATCATTGCTTGGACTGTCAGGGGTATTCGCACCTCTATGCATAGAGTGCTGTCATTAATTCGTCGTTATCATATTCATGTATTGATTATTTTAGAACCAAAAGCTAGGCCATCGTTGTTGCAGTCTTATCGTTTACAACTAGGATTTACGAATGCTTTGTCCGCCAATGATGATCATATTTGGTTTTTCTGGAAGGATTCAATTCTCTCTTTGAAAGAGGAAAGAGCTGGAGTTCAAAACTATTCTATCAAGCTGCGGTGGCTTTCGACTGGGGATAATTTCTGGCTCACAGCGGTTTATGGTCATCATTCATTATCAACTCGGCGTCCTTTATGGGCGGACTTGATGTTGTTCCACTCTTCTTATCTCTACCTTGGCTGATTGGGGGTGACTTCAATACATTTTGTGCTTTGGACGAGCATCGGGGCCGCTCCACCCCTACGTTGCATTCATTGCAAGAGTAATGATTGTATCACACACTGTGAGCTGCAGGATATCTCTTTTCAAGGATCCCTATATACATAGTCTGAAGGCCGGGGCTTAGGCCGAGTGTGGAGGCGCCTAGATCGCTTCATGTGTTCAACATCGTTTTTTAACTTGTTTCCCATGTTGCATCTACAACACCTTACTTGAGCAACCTCTGACCATGCTCCACTTTATCTTGTATGCGATTTATACACTTCGCGTGGTCCGACAACATTCAGATATCTCGACGCTTGGACTACGCATCCGGACTTTGATGCGTTAATTCAACATCATTGGCAATCTTTTCTGACTGGGGGCGGTATGTGGGGTTTCTATGATAGACTTTGCCGACTTAGAATCCAGTTACAGAAATGAAATCGAGAAGTCTTTGGAAATATCTTTGATCAGATAGAGAAAAAAATGTGGTTATACATGAAAGGGCATTTATGCGGATCCCTCTCCGGTTAATCGAGAACAATATCATTATAGTTTGGCACAGTTGAAGCTTGTGCAGTCCTGGGCATTTCTTTACTGGAAACAGAAGGCTAATGTTAAATGGCTAAAGGATGGGGATGCTAATACCTCTTTTTATCATCAGACAGTTAGGGATAAGCGTTGCAGACAGATTATTTGCCGCATCTTGCGTGAGGATGGCACAGAATGTGTTCTTGAAGCAGACATAGCATCAGAAGTGGTACGCTATTATTCCTCTCTTTATCCAGCTGAACTAAGTGCAGATTATGAGGCTATCATGCAGTATATTCCACAAGTGTTGACATCTGAAGACAATCACATGCTATTAGAATTCTCGGATCTACAAGAGGTTCAGAAGGCCGTTTGGGACCTCAGTCCATCAAGTGCGGTGGGTCCAGACGGGTATCCAGGTTCCTTCTACAGGCGGTTTTGGCAGCTTATATGCTCCGATGTACATAGAGCTGCGCAAGAATTTTCCCTTGGTGTCTTGATGCCAATGACTATTGCGGCTGCAACTATTATATTAATACCTAAACTCCAGAATACACAGACATTCACTGACTTTAGGCCAATTTGCCTGACAAATTTTATTTCTAAAGTTGTCACACGCTTGATTGCTTCTAGGTTGGGTCGTTTGCTACCGCGGCTTATATCACCTGAGCAAGCAGGCTTTATGAAAGGCCAAGGTCTCACTGAACAAGTCTTGCTTGCGTAAGAAATGGTACATGTGTTAGATAGGCATAATAGAGGGGGACATGTGATGATCAAACTTGATATGGCAAAAGACTTTGATCGAGTAAGTTGGCAATATATGGAGCATATTTTGAAAAAGTTTGGATTCCACTCACGATTGATACGAATATTGATCAATTACTTGGGCACCACGCGATGTTCCATTCTGCTCAATGGTACGCAGACAGAATCCTTTTCAGTAGGCCGTGGAGTCAAGCAGGGTCATCCCTTATCCCCTTTACTTTTTATCCTATCATCTGAAGGGTTTTCCCGTGGATTGAAAGCTTTAATGCAAGCAGGAAGGCTAAAGGGATTCTCGGCAAGAAGAGCACCGTGTGTTTCTCACTTGGGTTTCGCAGATGACTTATTGATATTCTTGAATGGCACCATTCGAAACCTACATAGGTTTTGGTCCTTTTTAGATGCATATCAGCAGGCTTCGGGACAGCTAGTTAATTATCAAGAGTCAAATTGTGGTTGACCAAGGTGTTTCTGGATCGGCGGCGGCGAACACATTGGTTATGCGTTTGACCTCCCTGCCCATTAAATATCTTGGTTCGTTCCTGTATAAAGGTATAAATCACTCCAGGTATTGCACACCATTACTGAACCATTTTGATGCAAAGCTCACATCATGGTTGACTAAATTACTATCAATGGCAGGAAGACTAGTCTTACTAAAGCATGTACTGAGTTCTATGCCTTCACATATCATCGCTAGTTCAACCTTGCCAAAGAGTGTCATCGCTATTTTGTATAAGAAAATGGCATCCTTTTTATGGAGCCATGGTCATCATTGGAGGTCCTGGCCATCGCTGTGTCATGCTAAAGAGGCAGACGGATTGGGATTGCGCAATCTGGTGGATCTACAAAAGGCTTATGATTGTCAGCTTTAGTGGAAATATTTCCACTCTAATACATTATGGGCAGTCTTTTGTAACAAGAAGTATGGAAATCGAGCAGCAACTTACTCTCACATATATGATTCTCTGGTGTGGAAGAGATTATGTCGCATACACATATAGAGTGTGTCATCAAAAGGTTTACCATTTTCATCCTTATCAAGTTTGGTACTAACACTCATAGGGGTAGTTGTAGGTTTCAACTCTTCAAAGCCAAACTTCTTAATCATATCATTGATATACTTAAGTTGGCTAATGTGAATTCCTTTAGGGGTTTTTTAATTTGAAGTCCTAAGAAATAGTTCAATTCTCCTACCATTGACATTTCAAATTCTGACTTCATATATTCTTCAGAGTCTTTTACTAAGGTAGGGTTAGTTGAACCAAAGATATATCGTCTACATATTTTGAACTATTAACAAATCATTACCTTTTCTTCTTAGGAATAATGTGTTGTCGATGGTCCCCCTTTGATAATTATTTGCAATAAGAAAGTTTGCAAATCTATCATACCAAGCTCTTGGAGCTTGTTTTAAACCACATAAAGCTTTCTTAAGCTTGTACATGATTAGGATTCTTTGGATCTTCGAATCCAGGGGTTGTTTGACAAACACCTCTTCTTGGATGTATCCATTCAAGAAAGTACTCTTGACATCATTTGGAAGAGTTTAATGTTACTTAGACTTGCAATCGCAAGTAACAATCTAATTGCTTCTAGTCATGCAACGGGTGCAAAGGTTTCTTCATAATCTATTCCTTCTTGTTGATTATAACCTTGTGCGACTAGCCTAGCTTTATTCCTTGTAATGTTTTCTTGTTTGTCCATCTTATTCCTAAACACCCATTTTGTTCCTATTATTGACTTGTTTTCGGGTTTAGGTACTAAGTCCGGCACGTTGTTCCTTGTGAATTGATTTAATTCCTCATGCATAGCATCTATCCATGACATGTCACCTAAGGCTTCCTTTACGTTCTTAGGTTCTAATTGTGAGATTAATCTATGTCTTCAAGTTGACTTATATTTCTACGTATTCTAACCCCAACACTTGGATCCCCAATGATTAGTTCTCTAGGGTTCCACCAATTCCTCGATTGACTAGGTTCACCCTCATCTTGTTCAAATGTGTCATTAGTGTGAACATTATCATATGTAATTGGATCATTAGTTACATTATCTTCCAATTGCAAAGTTTCTTCATTTATCATCTAAGGGTTCATGCATGTCTTGTTCAGGGGGAGTTGGTTCTAATGATCAAGTACAGGCTCAAGTAATACATCATCATCAAACATATTTTCAACATTAATTTCTTGTTTATGTTGATGTTTATCACTAACTTCAAAGCATGCATTTTCATTAATTTAACATGTATGGATTCAATTATCTTTCTAGATGCGGATTATAACACCTATATGATCTTGAGTTAGTAGAATACCAACAAATATGCATTCAATAGACTTTTGTTCAAACTTATCTAGATTATCCTTAGTGTTTAGCACAAAACATTTACATCCAAATACTTTAAGATAATCTATTTTAGGTTGTCTATTGTTTAGCAATTCATAAGGTGTTTTATTCAATTTCTTTCTAATAGTAAGCCTATTTATAATATAGCATGCACAACTAACAGCTTCAGCCCATAAATACTTAGGTAATTTATTTTCACACAGCATTTTATCCTAGCAACTTCTTGAATCGTTCTATTTTTACGTTCAACAACTCCATTGAGTTGTGGTGTTCTAGGTGGTGAGAATTCATGTTTGATTCCATATAGTTGACAAAATTTGATTACATCTTTGTTTTTAAATTCTCCACCCTATCACTTCTAATCCTTTTAACATTTTCTTCGTAAATGTTTTCAAGTTGCTTGATAAGAGTTTTGATTGCTAATGGAGCATCGTCTTTGTGTGTTAAGAACAATGTCCATATGTAGCGTGAGTAATTATCTACTATGACACACACATAGTAGTATCCACCTAGACTTCTCGTCCTACTTGGACCAAATAAGTCTAAGTGAAGCAATTCTAGTACATGACTAGTACTCACTTCATGTTTTGGTTTTAAGTTTCTTTAATGTGTTTTCCCTTAATAATGTTTCACACATTTGAAAATTATCTAAGTCTAACTTAGGCATTCGTCTAATTAAATTCTTCTTAGACAATTTCTTAATAGTTGAAATTCCTATATGGCCTAATCTTCTATGCCATAAATTTACATCTAAGTCATGTGATATTAGACACTTAACCTTAGCATCTAACATCTTATCTAAGGTAAGAGTATAAATATTTCCATCTCTATTTCCTTTTAAAACTGTTTCTCTTTTTTTTATTTATTATATCACAAGAATTGGAAAAAGGAGACGTTATAACCACAATCTATAAGTTGAGAAATACTAAGTAAATTATAAGAGATTGCTTACTAATAACACATTTCGTATTTGAAATGTGTTAGGGTCCCCAATTGTTCCTTTTCTAACAACTTGTCCTTTGTTGTTGTCACCGAATGTTACTTTTCCTCCATTTTTGATATGTTCCAATTCGATGAATAGTTTGGGGTTCCCCGTCATATGCCTCGAACATCCACTATCTAAAAACTATTTGTTTTTAGATTTTTGACTTTGCCTCCTTCTTGCATTCCTTGCGTTCATCCTACAATGGAGACAAAGTTTTAGTTACCCTTTATTTGGGTCCTTGAATGTTAGGGGTATTATTCTTGTTTAGATAACCCTTAGGTATCCAAACATGAATATACCTTCTAGGCACATTTTTAGCATTGTTATAATTTTGAAAATAAGAAGAATTAGCATATACATGATTATTCCACATAAGTGAAGATACATTGTTATATATGTTGTGACATGCATTATTGTATGGCTACTTTGTACTTGATGAAACAAACTTAGTCTTTTTATTCACTTTTTCATATTCTTCTTTATAGCCTAAGCCGGTTTTATCATTACCATACTTTGTGATGAGATGAGTGTGTCTAACATGTTTACTAAATTTAAATTGTTCTAACATTTTTTCTAAGTTAAGTTTAGAAGACTTAAGTTGTATGATTTCATGTTCACAACTTTCTAACTTAGACTTTAACATCTTATTTTCCATTTTTATCTTATGTTCATCTTTCCTATATGATTCAATTTTATTCTCTAAAGAATCAAGAGTATTAGTAGACTCTTGTTTAAGAGATTCTAGTTGATCGGAAAATTCCAAGTTGGACGTCTTCAACTTGTCATTTTCTTCAACTAGTTTCTTCTTTTCTTTAGAGAGCCTCTTACAGTGAGCATGCATTCTTAGGAATTCTTCATACATTTCATCAAATGTCATGTCATTATCAGAAGAAGAACATACCTCGTTGGATACGAAGCAGACTTGAGCTTCCTCAGTTTCGGATTCTGAGTCGGATGAGCCGCTCCATGTGCTCACCTTCATTGCTCATTTCCCTTTCTTTGCCTTAGACTCCTTTGTCTTTGTCGTTTGTGCCTCCTTGTCCTTGGCTTGTTTATTATTGTTGTTATTATTACTATTTTTCTTTGTAGGACAATCGTATCAATTATGCCCTTTTTGACCGCATTCATAACACTTTAATTCTTTGTTTACCATTTATTTGTGTTATTTTTCCTAGGTTGAGAAGAAGAAGAAGAAGAATTACGTTGTCTATTCCTATTTGGACGTTTGAAAAACTTTCTAAGTTTTCTAGCTATCAATATCAAGTCATCGTCTAATTCAGTATCACTATTACTATCATCGTTACTAGCATGTGATTCGGTTGTTTTGAAAGCTATTGACTTACCGGATGACTTAGACGATTCAGACTTTTGTTGGTTCAGTTTTACCTCATGGACTTTAAGAGACCCAATCAATTCATCCATTTTAGTGATTGACTTTGTCTCCTCGATTGCAGTCACCTTTGGATCCCATTCAGCAGGAAGGCTTCGTAGCACCTTTTGAACCTTTTCACTGTTCGAAAATGACTTCCCTAAAGCTTCAAGGGCATTGAAAATATTAGTAATCCTCAAATCCATAGATGTTATGGATTCGTTTGGCAACATTTTAAAAGTCTCTAGTTCAGTCATAAACATGTTTATTTTTGCCTCTTTAACACCACTAGTACCTTCATGCTTTAACACTAGTGATTTCCACATGTCGTGTGTGCTTGTGCAATTTGACACATATCCTGCTTCAGAAGTTATAAGTCCATTCAAAAGTAATTGCATAGCTTTAGCATTCATGGACATTTTCTTTTATCATCCGATGACCATTCACTTTTATATTTTTCAACCTCTTGAGTTACTCCACTAACTTGTATAACTTTCATTGGAATGTACGGCCCATCTTCAACTATAGGCCATAAATCGATGTCTATAGCCATTAAGAATAGCCTCATTCTTAGTTTCCAATAAACAAAATTATTGCCATCAAAAGAGGAGGACGTTGTGTAGACATACCTTCCAACTCACCTTTGTGAGAAACAACAGCCATAGTATATACCTTGGATTTGAGACAAGCAGTATATAATGAATTGTTGTTTCTTGTCCTTGTATTGTTCGTATGGTGTTGAATCTTACTTCTTTTGAGTGGTGTTGGTTTGGCTCTGATACCAAATGTTGGACCGTGCACCTGCAATAAAACCACTAGAGGGGGGTTGAATAGTGGTTAGCGGAAATTACACTACACCCTTTGTTAAAATCCCCTTTGAAAACAGAATCTGAAACCACCGCAGCTTCAGAACTTGTTTTTGAAAAATTCACCAAAATTTGTACACAACTCCAAAAATTATGAAACTTTGCAGAATTGAACTTCAATGAGTTAAAAAGACTCTGTCCAAAAATCAGATAAAAATAAGATCGTTTGACCCTTAAGACAAATAAAAAGATTCTGATGGTCAATCTGGACAGAATTGGACAGAATGTTGCTGATTTTGCAAAACGTGTTTCTCTTTGAATACTCAACCAAATAGGTTGATCTTTATATCAAAACACTCCTTAGGATGTGTATATGATGTTTCCAAAAGGCCCTGATCTTAACAATTCTTGAAAAATACAGAATTTAAGTTTTCTCAAAACTGATCAGATTGCAGCCAGATTGGAGCAGTTATCTTGTAAAGACTGAAAGACTAACTTTTCCTTGCTCAAATCAAGTGATTCTTGTTGACAATGAAAACTAACAGTCTGAAGTATAAATCCACCAAAAATCACGAATTTTAATAATGTTTATCTATTTTTTCAAATTGTGAGAAGTTGTCTGAAAACTGCAGTCAAAACGGGCAGAAAACAGAAATAAAGAAACAAGAGAAGAACACCAAGAATATATCCTGGTTCGGTCAATGTGACCTACTCCAGTCCCAAGGAACACCTTTCCTTGGATTTCACTATGAAATGAACACCTTACAACAAGAACCAAGCTTGATCCTTGGGTTATACATCAACCCTACTCAAGACTTGGATAATCACCTTCTAAGCAACACTTAGTTGCAACTCCTCTAACACCTATTGATGTAGCCTTATAAAGATGGCTAATCAATCTTACAAATGAAGCTCAAGAGGCTTGTATCTCACCACAACACAACAAGAACACCTTTGCTACAATGAACAAAACAATAACAACAAGAAGATGAAGATGAAAGCTAGACAATTTCAACAAATGCTTGTGAGCTTCAATTGTGTTTCATCTTCTTCACCATTGCCTCTATTTATAGTGTGATTTGAGTCTTGAAGATAAGAATGCCAATGTGTCATCATCTTCATCATCAACTCCAAATGTCTTCTCATCATTGGTTGGCTTTGTACACTTGGCAAAATAAAACACAATGATTGGTCCACCTTGGATGTCACCTTGGCCGAAATTTTACACCTTGGAATGTCTTGGAATTATCCTTAGCAAGAGTAGATAATAAGGAGAAGATAATGCACCAAAATAACCTCAAATCTTTGCTTGAGAATAGCCATGTGAGCTTTTACTTTTTCAAATCAAAAATTCAGCACCAATTTGAATGTAGTAGCCGTTGGTTACTATAAAATTTTCCAAAAATATTTCTTGATTTTCTTAAATAAAATAAGAAAGGATAATATCACCAATTATCCCCAACTTCAAGCACCATAATAGGACATATGAAGTCTTCATTTGACTTCAAAAAGTCTGCTGAAAAACACCCAAGAAAAAATATATAGCTGTTGGTTTCATCTTTGAAATTTCCAAGTTGGCAATTTTGTCAACTAGCTCCTTTTTGGTTGGTCCACTTGTCTCCAACTCATAAAATGAATAATGTATCACCTCCAACTGTAAACACACGTTTTTCAACATATATATATGTGTAGCAACTCAGATTTTTGAAGAAGAAATAATAGATAACAATTGACAAGATTATGTCAGCGTGTAACACCGAAATTCCCCAATATTTCTTCTTATATGTTGAGATCATTTCCACACCTTAGACACCTTTAATATCTCTGAGTAATGATGATAAATATCCTCTTATAACATATATAAGAGGGTCTTCAAGAAAAAATAGAATGTGACATCTCAAATCGTCACATATCCATCTATAGTCAATAATATCATAAGATCACCATATTATCTTCAAAATAACAACAACACAACTCCAGAATGAAGATAATAATGCTCAAGAGCTTCCTTGAGTGAAAATACCAAAAATACCCTCAGGGGTGTGAAATGACCAAAATACCCCTGGTGTGAGAAAACTCCAGAAATGACCTCGATGGTCAGAAATAATCACAATTCCACCTTTGTCATGATAAATAGGATGAGAATACATCCTGGAAACATTTTCATTATGTGATGTTCCTACAAAACTCAAAATAACAATTTTACCCTTTTTGGTAAGTTGTAGAAACTTCCAAGGCATGTTAGTCACAAGACAATAATAATCACCAAAAACACATAATAATCACATAATGAACATTTATAAATCATATACAAATGAAAACAATCACTTTAACACATTTTAGAAAAAATATTCCTAAAACCCTAGACATCGATCGATCGAAGTGCCTCAGCTTCAGAGATCGATATCTCACAGAAAGTTTCAGAGTTTGCCTCTGACCTACATCGATCGATCGAAGTGAGGGATCGATGTACATCGATCGATCGATGTGTCTCAGGTTTAGAGATCGATGTCTCACAGAAAGGTCTTAAACTTTTCTGCCTTACATAGATCGATCGATGTGAGAGATCTATGTACATAGATCGATCGATGTGCAACAACCTGAGAGATCGATATCAACTTTTTCAACTTTTTCAAGTTTTAATCACATATAACACCATGTGTGACATTTTTAAGTATTCACCACTTAAAATCATGACTTTGAAAATTATTCAAACATATTTCTCAACATTCTCCCCCTTTTGGATGATTTTCAAAATAACCTAACATGATTTTAATGTCACAACTTATAACCAAAAATTTAATCAAATGTTTTCAACTTTTAAATAGTATGCT
>AP025045.1:35595290-35615125 GCA_036186865.1 Eustoma russellianum
CCCTTCATTGCTGAATGCTGACTGACTGCTTGAAACCACAAATGAAACATAATAGTTTTCTAGGTTGGTGTCGATCTAAACGATGTTGGAATTTGTTTGCTCCATTTGTCTGATTATTTGGTTGATTTGTAAAACAAATCTATTCGTCATGTTTTTTAGACTGCATTTTTAGCCTTCAAAAGAGACCAAATATCGGACAGTGAATATAACGTGTTAGATAGCGCTTGACTAGGTAATATTGATTATGATTGTCTTGAATATCATATGTTTTTGTACTTTTGTTCTCTATGATGTATATACCTTCAACGAGAAATTTGCCAAAAGGCATGACTAGTTGTGGAGTCCTAACTTCTAGGAGAAAATTATTTTTACACCCTGTAATGTATAATTTTTTGTCATAACATTTTATATGTTTAAAACTATATACTTATCCCTCTTTTTTTATTTATGGACTAAAAGGAAAAAAATTCTATGTTTCTTTTATTTTTAACAGAAAAAAAAAACAACTTTTTTTTTGCGATTTCAAAGCATAATATATCACACATGGATATATAGTATTTTTTTTAGTATTATGTATGAAATTACTTTCTAAAAGAGAAAACTTAGCTACTGTCATCTTCCTCACCGTCACCTCCCCCAAGTACCCAGCCCGCTGTAGCGCCCCCAGCAACCTCCAACCCTCTCGTTAATCCTACCAACTGCACGAGTCCTGCGAAAAATTGGTACAGAAAACAAAGAAACGAATCGCCCTTAACTAGAACACGATATTGGGAAGAACTAATCAATTCAATGAGGAATATAAGGAAAAAAAAGGAGGAAGCAGAGTCGAATTTCTTCCAACTGATTTCATCGAACAGTTTGTACAGTAACCGCCAGTATTGAAACATAAAACAAACATGTGAAAAGACAAAACTACTCCTAACTAACTCCTCTACCCTTTTATGTATTTAAGGGTAAATTACTCAATTAACCCCTTCTTAAACCTCCCCCGCCAACTCCATCTTCTTCCTTGCGTTGCAACTGCAATATGGTGCATTCCCTCCAGATTTCTCAGGCCACTTAGTGTCAAGACCACTTTGTGTTTGTTTGAGCTCACTATATGTTACAACCGCTGTTTTTATTATAAAAAAATATTGCTCTAATTAAAAGTGTTTAATTAAACCAAAGAAAAAAAACATAACTGCCGAATGGGGAATTGAATCCCCATCAACCCATTTCCTTAATTCATGCCCCACATCACTCCCTCACATCCCCACTTCAAGCATACTTACTCTATATTAATAAAAGAAAAAAAAACCTTTTGCCTTGGATTATCTTTCCCCTCCCTATCGTAGGAGCAACCAAAGCAAACAAAGAAAAAGAGAAAGTATTTTCTCCCCATTCTAAGAGCCATCAGCTGAAGAGAAAAATAGGAGAAAAGGGAGAATAGTCTTGACTTTATCTCATCTCAATTTCGTTTACAGTATAATATACTCGAATCAAGGTAAGTAACCTTCCTATACTTGCTATGTTTTGCGAAAATTTATACGTTTATGTTAGTACTAAAATTGGATCATGCATGAGTATTCTTGGGTGCATAGTTGTATGAAGTCTTTGTATATATGTATATGTATGATACAAATTGTACATGATTATGCCTAAGATTTGTATGTGGTCTATATGTATATCGGTTGAGAGTTAAAGGCCAATGGCCTGTGTGTGCAAAACTGATATGTAAATTGATGTGTGGTATATATATTAATATTGGATATAGTGTATCTAAATCATGGTTGCACATGGAAGAACTATTTGAAATTGAGTGTACATGGGCGAACTATGGTGGTGTGAAGCCGTGGACATTAGTTGAGGTATAAATGTATTTTGGGGAAAAAAGATTGATGTGCAATGGGTGTATGTTTATATATTTATATATCAGTTACCTGTTGTTTGTAGAATGTAAGTCTCAAAGATTCATGATTCTATTCTTCCTGATGGAGAGTTTATGCAATTATAGGAGGT
This sequence comes from Eustoma russellianum, assembly GCA_036186865.1. Classification (NCBI taxonomy): domain Eukaryota; kingdom Viridiplantae; phylum Streptophyta; class Magnoliopsida; order Gentianales; family Gentianaceae; genus Eustoma; species Eustoma russellianum. Next base: position 35,597,289 of record AP025045.1, read on the forward strand.
GAGTAAGCTGTGGAGTATAGGCGGGTTGTTATGGAGATTCACTTTCTGCTCTGATTTTGATCAAATTCCATCGCTGTGACTGAGATAAAAATGTGCCTTTAAAAATGGCAACAGGAGAAGATTGTGTTAATATGTATATATAAACATATATGCCGAAAGTGCGGTAATAATGTACAATGTAAAATTGAAATTGTTCTTTATGCCTATAATTAAAGAGGTGATTGCTGGGTGCATATATGGTATATATATGTGGGCCAAATTACATGTGTTATATTTAAATATGTTAAGTAGTTTGATGTGAAATAGTGGCAGGCAGTGATCGAGATTCTCAGGCATACATGTATTAAGATGGAAATTCATGTATTATATGAGCATTAATTGTGCCGTAAGTATTGGTTCATATATGTATATATAATATATGTACTTTGTATAACTATATGTATGTAACTACAAATTATGGATCATTATGTAAATATGTAAATGATTTGTAAAAGGTGTTAGCCAGCAGGGGACCGAGGGGCGTATATGTCAAGATGTGTATATGCACATATATGGGCGTGGTCATATATATGTATATACATTAATGTGAGTGGTGGTTAATAGAACATCGATATCGTAATTTGATATGTGATCGTATTTGATATTTGTATATTTGCATTCGATGTGATCGGAACTTTATCGTTTGAAAATATTTGAAACATCGACGTTTGAAATCGTATTTAGAAATCGTATCGATATTTGAAAATATTTTTGAAATTTGCATTGTATATTTTGAAAATTCACCCTTACACAGGATATATATCGGTAAGCCAGGTTGGTCCCAAACAAACGGAGCGTCCGGGCATATTTGACTATTTTGATAGAGCGCCCGGACATATTTGACCGCCAATTGGAGCGTCCAGGCATATTTGACTATTTCGATAGAGCGCCTGCGGCATATTTGACCATTGGGGGATCAATTTGTAAGTCTTGCGATATAAGTCGTTTGTAAGGTAAGAGTCATGACCATTGCATTGGAATCGTATTGGTATCGATGATCGAAATATTGTATCGAAAATTGTATTGTACCGTATCGAGCATTGTATCGTATCGTATCGATCATCGTACCATATCGTATCGTATCGAACATTTGAAATTGGATTTGGAAATCAAAGTTGGATATTTTGGAATCGAACTTGAATATCGGAAATTAATTTTTATCGCATCACATCGGTTTGGAACTGCATCATCGATTTTGATTGTACTAACACTTGTGTGTTGCCGACTTAGTTGCGCGTGCCTTTGTTGCTTGATTGGTATAAGGGTAAAATGGTAAGCTTTATTTGCAAAGAGAAACATGGTATTTTTTTTTCATATCATTATTTATTTATCTTATTACACTTGTTTCTCCGTGTATGATCCCATGGGAAATATAGGCAGGTTACTTGCTGGGCGATGTATGTCGCTCACCCCACGTTTAATCATTTTTGCAGATAGACAGGTAAACGAGTCAGTATACCTAAGGATGAGCAGGAGTAGAGATTTCAAGATTGATGGTATTCCGATGAGATTCTCGTGGATTTAGCTGAGACATAGTCATGGATTCGATTTTATGTACTTTGGAGGTTTAGAATTCAGCATCTACAAATGACACTTGTATCGAACTAGATTTGCTTAGACGTTTATAATACTGATGATGATTATTGTGTTGAAGATTTTTATTTATGGCTTCTGCTGACATCGATTTGCGTCAATTTGATGACGTGTAATTGAATTGTACTGACGCTTTGTATTCTCCTATGAGATACGGCGGGTGAGTCGTTTCGAGTACTAGGGCTCGGGACGGGTCGCTACAGTTGGTATCAGAGCCGAGGCTCCAGATCTGCCTCGGGAACGCAGGATTAACTAGATAACTTAGACATAAGCTACGATCTTTTTCTAAAATAACAATTTTACCCTTAAACGGCAAAAATAGGGTAAGTGATGATCTTAAACTTAAGATATGATTGGGTTAAGGGATACGAGGGTGAGCGATCGTTTTATTTACTAATTTACCTTTCTACCCTTAGATTTTAGAGTGAATTTCCATAAATGATAGAATTTACTAAATTATCATTAAACTTTGCTGGGCTAACGAAGTGTTTGTGCTGTTGTAAAATTCATAGGAAAGATGCCGCCTAGACGTGATCCGCAGGGAAACGGCAGGAATAGAGATGACGACCAGAGTCATGGAGCCATACTTCAAGCGTTGACCGACGCTATGACCACTCTGGCTAATATTGTGGCACAACATCACCAGCACATTAATCAGCAGCATGTACCGCCGCCGCCTCCACCCGGTCTCCGATTCTACTACCGAGAGATGCAGAAATCCCGCGTTCTGATGTTTCGAGGGACTTCCTGTCCAGAAGAGGCAGAAATATGGTTGAAGAATGTATCTATCAGCTCCGTTTGTTGCAAGTGCCTGAGGAGCTGAGGGTTGAGGTTGTTGCGTCCTTCCTTGAGGAGAGGCTGAGCAGTGGTGGCACAGCGTGCAGATCCGCCGAACTGCATCGGTGACGTGGACACAGTTTAGAGAAGAGTTCCATAAGTTCTATATTCCAGATAGTGTGATTCAGAAGAGGATGACTGAGTTCCAGACGTTGACTCAGGGTTCTATGACAGTGGCTCGGTATACTGAGCGTTTCCATGCATTGGGGAGGTACATGCCATCTATCATGGAGAATGAGAGGGCCAAGATGCTAAAGTACAGAATCGGGTTGAACTCTCGCATTCAGACTGGGATTGTGTACGCGAGACCGAGGACTTATGAGGATTTGTTAGAGGTGTGTCGTGAGGTAGAGGACGATTTTGAGAGAGTCGCTGCAGAGGAGAAAAGCAAGAGGCACCGAGAAGACACCAGTGAGATTAGGCCTGAGAGACGGATCAAAGTGCCAAAGATAAGTCAGGAAGATCAACCACAGCAGCAACAACCCAAAGTTAATCCGCAAAATGGGATTCTTAATTGTCCGACATGCAACCGACCACACACTGGTGTATGTTGGAAGAGGTCAGGCGCATGCTTTAACTGTGGGAAGATAGGCCACCTGAACAAGGATTGCCCAGAGCCAAGGAGACTGCAAAAGGGGCCTAAATGACATAGTCACAGGTACCTTTAAACTTTGAAATTTAAATTGATTAAGTTGTACCTATGTGTGAGTTAGTATTTGAAATCCTAACGTGATAATATCACACTATTGAGCAAATAGCATAGATAGATGACATTACCCGTAGAAAGTTTAGATGGTAGATTAAAATGTAAATTTTAGAGGTATAAACATAAGTTCATGATACCAGTATCGATAAGAGAATTAAGATGAACATATGAACACGTAAGTATTGATGAATCTAATAGGATGAATCGAGATAGAGTAAGCATGAACAAGTGACGGTTGAAACAACTAATCAAGGATATAAGGGTAAATTAGATTGGCGCAGCAAAGCATGGTGGATTAGTATTCCTCAAGATAGCTAAGTTAATGATGGTTTAAGTTGAATCCTAGAATATAAAACGAGCAGAGATAAATTATGATTAAGTACTGAAGTGATAGGCTGTGATATCGATACTAGGAATAATGATCTATAGAGACAAGTAGGCTTGAGAACGCATGATGGCATATGGGAAGTTCTAAGTTATAACTACTAGAAAAGTAAATTAAGGACCGAACCCTATAAAGATTAGATCATCTTGTAAGGTGCTACTGATGACTAAGTTGAATCACACTAGAATAAAACGTGTTCTGAAGGTATATACAGTTTAAGTAATTAGTTCTAGAACGTTAAGTCAAAATCGTAGTATACATAAGCATCGATTATAAAAGGTTGCTGATGATAGCTGATATAAGTACGATAAAGACCGACGATTGAGGTATGAAGTCCTGGTATGGTGACGATACCCTTAAGGTTGAATCGCGAACCATAGATAGATTAAGTTATGATTTGACAAACATACATCAATGAATTAGAAATTACCATATTAGTATACAAAGAGTGATTTTGAGAACTTAGTCTTGTGACGACAAAGTGAAAGGGATACCTAGCTCGGTCCTTATCTAGGTCAATTGAAATATGTAGAGCCATACTAAGTTGGTATTAGGTAAAAACACAAGTTTCGAGGACGAAACTTTTAAGGGGGGTAGATTGTTACAACCGCTGTTTTATTATAAAAAAATATTGCTCTAATTAAAAGTGTTTAATTAAACCAAAGAAAAAAAACATAACTGCCGAATGGGGAATTGAATCCCCATCAACCCATTTCCTTAATTCATGCCCCACATCACTCCCTCACATCCCCACTTCAAGCATACTTACTCTATATTAATAAAAAGAAAAAAAAACCTTTTGCCTTGGATTATCTTTCCCCTCCCTATCGTAGGAGCAACCAAAGCAAACAAAGAAAAGAGAAAGTATTTTCTCCCCATTCTAAGAGCCATCAGCTGAAGAGAAAAATAGGAGAAAAGGGAGAATAGTCTTGACTTTATCTCATCTCAATTTCGTTTACAGTATAATATACTCGAATCAAGGTAAGTAACCTTCCTATACTTGCTATGTTTTGCGAAAATTTATACGTTTATGTTAGTACTAAAATTGGATCATGCATGAGTATTCTTGGGTGCATAGTTGTATGAAGTCTTTGTATATATGTATATGTATGATACAAATTGTACATGATTATGCCTAAGATTTGTATGTGGTCTATATATGTATATCGGTTGAGAGTTAAAGGCCAATGGCCTGTGTGTGCAAAACTGATATGTAAATTGATGTGTGGTATATATATTAATATTGGATATATGTGTATCTAAATCATGGTTGCACATGGAAGAACTATTTGAAATTGAGTGTACATGGGCGAACTATGGTGGTGTGAAGCCGTGGACATTAGTTGAGGTATAAATGTATTTTGGGGAAAAAAGATTGATGTGCAATGGGTGTATGTTTATATATATTTATATATATCAGTTACCTGTTGTTTGTAGAATGTAAGTCTCAAAGATTCATGATTCTATTCTTCCTGATGGAGAGTTTATGCAATTATAGGAGGTGAGTAAGCTGTGGAGTATAGGCGGGTTGTTATGGAGATTCACTTTCTGCTCTGATTTTGATCAAATTCCATCGCTGTGACTGAGATAAAAATGTGCCTTTAAAAATGGCAACAGGAGAAGATTGTGTTAATATGATATATAAACATATATGCCGAAAGTGTGGTAATAATGTACAATGTAAAATTGAAATTGTTCTTTATGCCTATAATTAAAGAGGTGATTGCTGGGTGCATATATGGTATATATGTGGGCCAAATTACATGTGTTATATTTAAATATGTTAAGTTTGATGTGAAATAGTGGCAGGCAGTGATCGAGATTCTCAGGCATACATGTATTAAGATGGAAATTCATGTATTATATGAGCATTAATTGTGCCGTAAGTATTGGTTCTATATATGTATATATAATAATGTACTTTGTATAACTATATGTATGTAACTACAAATTATGGATCATTATGTAAATATGTAAATGATTTGTAAAAGGTGTTAGCCAGCAGGGGACCGAGGGGGTGCGTATATGTCAAGATGTGTATATGCACATATATGGGCGTGGTCATATATATGTATATACATTAATGTGAGTGGTGGTTAATAGAACATCGATATCGTAATTTGATATGTGATCGTATTTGATATTTGTATATTTGCATTCGATGTGATCGGAACTTTATCGTTTGAAAATATTTGAAACATCGACGTTTGAAATCGTATTTAGAAAATCGTATCGATATTTGAAAATATTTTGAAATTTGCATTGTATATTTGAAAATTCACCCTTACACAGGATATATTCGGTAAGCCAGTTGGTCCCAAACAAACGGAGCGCCGGGCATATTTGACTATTTTGATAGAGCGCCCGGACATATTGACCGCCAATTGGAGCGTCCAGGCATATTTGACTATTTCGATAGAGCGCCTGCGGCATATTTGACCATTGGGGATCAATTTGTAAGTCTTGCGATATAGTCGTTTGTAAGGTAAGAGTCATGACCATTGCATTGGAATCGTATTGGTATCGATGATCGAAATATTGTATCGAAAATTGTATTGTACCGTATCGAGCATTGTATCGTATCGTATCGATCATCGTACCATATCGTATCGTAACGAACATTTGAAATTGGATTTGGAAATCAAAGTTGGATATTTTGGAATCGAACTTGAATATCGGAAATTAATTTTTATCGCATCACATCGGTTTGGAACTGCATCATCGATTGATTGTACTAACACTTGTGTGTTGCCGACTTAGTTGCGCGTGCCTTTGTTGCTTGATTGGTATAAGGGTAAAAGGGTAAGCTTTATTTGCAAAGAGAAACATGGTATTTTTTTTTCATATCATTATTTATTTATCTTATTAACTGTTTCTCCGTGTATGATCCCATGGGAAATATAGGCAGGTTACTTGCTGGGCGATGTATGTCGCTCACCCCACGTTATTAATCATTTTGCAGATAGACAGGTAAACGAGTCAGTATACCTAAGGATGAGCAGGAGTAGAGATTTCAAGATTGATGGTATTCCGATGAGATTCTCGTGGATTTAGCTGAGACATAGTCATGGATTCGATTTTATGTACTTTGGAGGTTTAGAATTCAGCATCTACAAATGACACTTGTATCGAACTAGATTTGCTTAGACGTTTATAATACTGATGATGATTATTGTGTTGAAGATTTTTATTTATGGCTTCTGCTGACATCGATTTGCGTCAATTTGATGACGTGTAATTGAATTGTACTGACGCTTTGTATTCTCCTATGTGAGATACGGCGGGTGAGTCGTTTCGAGTACTAGGGCTCGGGACGGGTCGCTACACTATATGACATCAAAACCCTTCAATCTTCAATTAAACACTTCAATCCAACGAATGTCATTCTAGCTCACACGGATCACACTCTTGATCCGTGACATTAACACCCCCCCTCCTCAAGCTATGCTTGACACAAATGTTCTCATCCCCTAGCATTGACATAATCCTTGCCAATTTCTTACTATCCAATGCCTTAGTAAAAATGTCTGCCAGCTGCAAGTCTGTTCGAACAGGTATCAGTTTCAGCACTTTCTCCTGTACCTTGTTCCTTACAACATCACAATCAATCTCAATGTACTTTATCCTCTCATGAAAGACATCATTTTCTTCAATGTAGATGGCACTCTTACAGTCACAAAATAACTCAACTGGCTTGTGATCAACCACGCTCATATCCTTTATTAGATAAAGCAACCACTGCAACTTACGAGTCACCATGGCTATCTCTATACTCTGCCTTAACTGAGGACCTTGACACTGTGGATTTTTTCTTAGCCTTCCAAGACACTAAGGCATCCTCAAGGAACATACAGTACTCAGTGACTGACCTTCTTGTCTCATTGCAACCACCCTAGTCTACATTTATAAACCCTTTATGTTTCTGGTCTCCTCTTGTTGGAAAGATCAGTCCTTGCCCAATGGCCCTCTTTAAGTAGCCAAGCACTCTATGTACTAGTCTTAGGTGATTTTCTGTAGGGCAGTCCAAGGATTGACATAATTGCAGAACCACAAAGACAATCTCAAGCCTTGTAATAGTCCAAGGATTGACATATTGTGTCACTTCCAGCAACAAATCTGAATCATTATGGGTTAAGGCTGCATATGTCTCCATGGGGCTTCTGGCAGGCTTTGCATCCAGAAATCCTGCTTGCTCCAAAAGCTCTAAGATGTACTTCCTCTGATTAATATAGATGCCCCCAGTCTTAGTCACCTCAATCCCAAGAAAGAATTTAAGATCACTAAGGTCTTTAATCTGGAACTCATTATGCAAAGCTGGTTTGATGTCTTGAATATTTGATGCATTTTCACAAGTGACAATGATATCATCTACATAGGCTAACAGTATGAGTAAGGAAGAGCCAATGGACTTAGTAAACAAAGTATAAACACTTGGACCATTGGAAGCCTTGGTGTAACAGAAAGGCAGTATGAATGGCATTCCACTATCTACTAGCTTGCCCATAGAGTGATGTTTTCAACTTACACACCATGTTAGCTCTTGGAAAGACCAAGCCTAGGGGTGGAGACATATAAATTTCCTCATGAAGATCTCCATTGAGGAAAGCATTATTCACATCCATCTGGTGAATAGGCCATTTGTTTCTGGCTGCAACTGCCTCATAGCAACAGGGGAAAAAGTATCTTGATAATCAATCTCATATTGTTGTGTATAAACCTTAGCCACAAGCCTAGCCTTGAATATTTCAACAGTCCCATCTGATTTGTACTTGATCTTATACACTCATTTACAGCCAATAGGTGTTTTCCCTTTGGGAAGTGGCATGAGTTTCCAAGTCTGGTTAGCCTCTAAAGCTGCTAATTTCTTGGCCATTGCTGCTCACCATTCAGATGAACTGGTTGTCTCTGCATAAAAGTTAGGTTCTACATGTTTACCAATACTTAATGCAAATGCAGTTTGGAGCTAATAAATCATAAGAGAGGTATTTATGGAGGGAATTTGGAGAGGTATAGGTTTTTTTATGAGAAACACTGCAAACAGTTGTGCAATTACATTAGTAGCCTTGCAAATAGGCTGGAGGCTATTTGACACGCTGAGGTCTAGAGGAAGCTAGAAAATGAGTATCTGCCCTAGAAGCAGGCATGTCTTATAGAGAGATAGGCAAGTCAATAACTATACTACCAGGAAGTAGCTGTTGTGGTCACAAAAGTGTCATGAGCATGAGAGATTGAGCTAGGAGTAGATGGGGAGTCAGGAGATGCGTGAGAAGGATCAGCTAGTATGCTGGGAGGCATTGGAGAAGATAAAGGAGATGTATGAGTAATAGGTGATGTGGCTGGCATAGGTTGAGAGGATAGCACTAAGGATGATGAGTCACAATTATTCAAGGGATGAGAAGGAAAAGGAGGAAGGGTAGACTAGGAAGTAGGAGAGGAAACAGGAGTTGAGGATGTAAGGAAAGGAAGAGGTTTTCATAGAAGATGACATCCCTTGAGACATACACAGTCTTAGTCTCAAGGTCCTGCAATATAAACCCCTTTGTAGTATGCAGGAGCACTAAGAAAAAACTCTTTTCGGCTCTAGGGGCAAACTTATCCTTGTGTGGCTGAGTATCTATACTAAAAGCCAAGCATCCAAAGATATTGAGATTATCATAGAAATGCAGAGTACGATATAAGAATTCATGAGATGTTTTTTATGTAAGATAGGGGAAGGAGTAGGTTAATAAGGTATACAGAATGCTGAACACAAAAACCCCAATAGGAAAAAGGCAAATTGGATTGAAATCTCAAAGCCCTTGCGACTGATAAGATATGTTGGTACTTTCATTCAACTATGCCATTTCGTTGTAGAGTGTGGATGCAACTTGTCTGATGTACAATGCCAAGAGATGCATAAAACGAAGGCATATTAAACTCTTGGCAATTATCTGTTCTAATAGTCTTTACTTGAGCGTTAAACTGAAGAGAAAAAAATGGCAAAAACTTTGAACAATGGATCTACCCTCTGCTTTTGATTTCATAATGTAAATCCAATAGTATCTTATCATCAACCACAGTAAGAAAATATTGTTGTTTGTACATTATGAGATATCTGTAAGGCCCCCATATGTCTATGTATACAAGGGCAAAGGGTGAAGTGGATACAGAATTGCAAATTGGGTAAGGGGATCTTTTCTGCTTAGCCAAGGGGCAAATGGTATATTTATGTAAATTATCTGAAACACCTACAGCAGGATGAGTTTTTGAATCTCTTTGATCCTTGATGCTGACATATGACCAAGTCTTGAATGCCACAACATGGAATTAGATGGTTGAACAGACAGGGCTTTAGAGGATGAGGAATGAAGATAGAAGAGAGGGCAGTTGAAACTTTTAGTGACCCTTGAAGATGGTACATTCCTTGACAAACTTCAGGTGAACCAATCATCTTCTTGGTTCTTTGGTTCGAATCAAAAAAATATTTGAATAAAAAGAAATCTGAATGGTGTTGAACTGTGTCAGCTTGATCACCGACAATAGGTTAAATGCAGTTGTGGGGACATAGAACACATCAGTGAGCACCAAGTAACTATTTACTTTTATAGTACCAACATGAGTTACAACTGCAAGGGACTTATCAGGAAGCTTGACAGCGATATGAGATGCAGGATAATCGGAATCAAAGAGATATATACATGAGCAAATATGATCACTAGCACTAGAGTCCAAAATCCAAATGGTTAAGTTTTGTGAACCAGTGTTACCTGACAACTTACCAGGGTCAGCAGCCATCTATACTGGCATCACAGCATGGGAGGAGATAGCATTTTTTGCTGCATTAACAACATTCTTGCCTATCTTGTCATTATGCTTCTACAAGATAGTAGCAATTTGTGCATACTGTTCTAGGGTAAACATAGGTGCTGATTGAGGCATGGTTGATCCCAACTCTTGCTCACTAGAGTCATAAAGTTCATAGGAGATATATTTCCCTTGACTGGCTGTCTCACCAAACTGAAGTCTTCCTCCACCAACACTCATCATATTTGCCTGTGCTCTAGGCCTAAACCCTGTTGGATACCCATGTTTTTTTATAACACCTGTAAACTGTGTGCCCTGACATATTACAATGTGTGCAAAAAGGGACTCTAATGTTATTCTTGTTATATCTTGGAGCCTCTCTCCTGAAACCTCTATCTAGAGATCTTGGCATAGGTGACTTCACGCTTCCAATGCCTGGGGTTCTCCAACCATATGAGCTAAATCTAGGCTCGTAATTCACATTCATAACAGTAGATGGATGTTAGTAAACTGCGTCTGAGTACCAGAATATAGTAATTTTCCTTTCAAGTTTAACTACCATGACAAATGCACTCATCAAATCAGGAAGAGCCCTTGCCAACAAAATTTGGGATTTAACTCCTTTAAAATCTTCATTTATACCTTTCAAAAATTTGATAACACAGTCATCCTCTATGATTTTGCTGATGGAACTGCTAAGGTTATAGGTACACCTTCGACAAGTACATGTAGCTGCTGACCTTAGTACTGATAATTCCTCCCTAATCCATTTCAGTTTGGTATAATACTCCGTTAGTGTTATATTATTATGTTTTACTCCATAAAATTCTTCTTGTAAATCAGACAGGCGAATTGAATCTACATAACCATATGTAAACTTCAAATCAATCCATATATCAACAGCATTATCCAGCCAAATCACACTTTGTGCAATGCTAGGAACTAAAGAATTAACTAATCAGGAAACAATCATATTATTGGCTTTAATCCATGCATTGAATCTCCTTGCACCTTCAGCAAGTCTTTCAATTGAACCATCTGCAAATCCGACTTTATTCTTTGACTCAAGTGCTCTGTTAACTGATCTACTCCAGCTGCAGTAATTGTTGCCATCCATCAAAGGTTGAACCAGTATCATTGAAGGATTATCACTATGGTGAATGTAATATGGATTCCCAGAAGGATCAGCGGCCATAGATTGCATATTCAAGCCAGAAGGAGAAGCATTGTTGTTAGAAGCCATGAATGATCCAAAATCTATCGACAAGAGCTCTGATATGATGTGAAAATTTGGTACAGAAAACCAAGAAAGAGAATCACCCTTAACAAGAACAGGAAATTGGGAACAAGAACTAATCAATTCAATGATGAATATCAGAAAAAAGGAGGAAGCACAATCGAATTTCTTCCAACTGATTTTGTCGAACAGTTTGTGCGGTAACTGCCAGTATTTTAACATAAAACAAACATAGAAAAAGACAAAACTGCCCCTATGTATGTCCTCTACCCTTTTATATATTTAAGGGTAAATTAGTCAATTCACCCCTTTTTAAACCTCCTGCGCTAACTCCGTCTTCTTCCTTGTGTTGCCACTGCAATATGGCGCACTCCCTCTTGATTTCTCGGGCCACCTAGTGCCAAGACCACTTTGTGTTTGGTTGAGCTCAACAAACGATATTTAAACCCTTCAATCTTTAATTGAACAAATCAATCCAATGAATTTCATTGTAGCTCACACGGATGACACTCTTGATCCATGACTTTAACAAGTTCCCTGTCCCAGTCCCAAGACGCATAGCGACCCACACGCTCCCTTTATTTCATACATTCTTGCTAGATTCAAGTGCTCATCAAAATTCCGGTTCACATTCTCGATTAAAACCTATAAATGCAGTTCGAGGAGACTAAAAGTGAGGTAGAATATGAGCCTTCCAATCACAGTTACCACGTGTGCAAAAGTAATTTTTTTTTTTGAAAAAAATCTGCGTCTCCTTCTTTAAAAAACTGCTTTTGTACACGTGACGATACGCGATTGGAGGTCTTATATTTTGTCTCACTTTTAACCTTCTCCTATCTGAATCTCTCCAAATGCCTTATCTGATCATTACCAATTTACACGACATTGGAATACCTGTTAAAAAACCAAGCCCAGCCACATGTATACTCCAAATGCCTCATCTAATCATTACCACTGTACACGACATTGGAATACCTGTTAAAAAACCAAGTCAGCCACATGTATAATAGAAATATTGTTCTGGATAATTAACCTTTTTTTAATTTGGATTTCATGCTATTCGGCACAAAAGAGTCAGGTCTTTATTATTGACATCTTTGATTTATTATTTTCTTGAAGCAAAAGGGTAAATATGTAGTTTCAGAGTTTCTACCGTTCAAGTCCTTTGAAGTTTTACAAAACATGTAAATCAGTAGCTCAGTAACCTCTTAGATTGGTAAGGTGTTGTCAGAACCAACATAAGGATTACATTGCAAACTAGGCCTATAGTCCTGCATTTTTTAAACTTTTGACTATTCAGTTTCAGATAACAGTATTGCTTTCACTCTATGCGTGCCTTATTCTGAATTTATTATTTTACATAATTGCATGCGTACCATGTCAGTCAAGGGGTGGGACCAGTAAGAAGTGAAAAAGCCAGAAAACAAACCGACGATGACATTGTTGCAGGAACGAGGTATCGCAAGGAATAACAATTGTGCCATATGCCATAACCAATCATATGGAGAAATTCATGAGCTTAGAGATTGTCAATGGACTATGGAGGTTTGGCGCAACTTGCTTGGATGGAACCGGTGGGAGGGTTTTTTTGGGAGTTCTACTTTTAAGGAATGGGTTGATCTAAATCTTGCACCCAATGCGCATCAACACTCGGGTCACAAGTGGTGGAGATATATATTTAGGGAAGCGTCGTATAACATTTGGCGTATAGTCGGAACGTGATTGTGCATAATCCGAGACGGAGAAGGCTTCCCCATATCTTTTTGCTTCGCAAATTCGGAAACAAGTATCATTAGCCTTAATAGCTTGGGGTCTGGACACTGATAGTTATTGATGTATATACCATGTAGGTAACAGTCAGGAAGATTCTGTTTGGTGTAATTGATTACTTATGCTGATCATTTATAAAATCCGATCCTTTCTTGGAAAAAAAAGATTTGAAGACGCTTGTATTTAAAAACATGAGACACTTGGATTTGTTTTAAATTAATTTTTTGCCTTCGTGTAAAGGTCTGTCACATCACTTCAATGATAATCGTCCCGTGACACAATACGTTTGACAAAAGTTTTATGAATAAACTTGCATTTTGAGATTAAATATATTAGTATTGTTTAGAATGTCAAAATTTTAGATCGAGCTTACCAACTTGGTGCTAGAAGATTAATCTCCAGGTGATATAGTTGTCTAACCCCTTCTTTGAAAAAGATAAAATATAATAGTTTTATTAAGAAAACTTATTTTTATCATAGGTTTAGAAGTAAACTTAAAAATATATGTTGTAGTTTTGTCAGAAACACAATATGATATACGCCTTGTTTTTGACAGAAGCATGGTTGCCATTTTGACTTTTGACATTCGGCGATTATGTCAAAACCGTCGTGCACACCGCGGTTTTGATATAACCGCCAAATGATGCACCGCGGTTGCCTATAAATATTCTTTATTTTTCACTTCAAACTTTTTCTTCGTAATTCTACAATACAACAAAGTTTTGAAGGAATCTACGCACAACTCACAGCACAACTAAAGATAGACACAACCTCTCTTTCTCTTTTCTTGTGAGTTTTCTATTGTTATTTATGCATGTGAGGTAGTAAGTAATTATTGTCATTTAATTGTTTCAATTCATGAAGTTAGATTTATATTTAAATGGTGTTATATAGTTGGTTCGATTGGATGATCGTACATGTACTGTTATTTAAGTATTTTTATTAACTTGTTTCGAATGAAAGAACATATATATTAATATATAATTAGCCCTATTTAGTTGTTTCGATTGCATGAACATGCGCATAATATTATAAATATCGTTATTTACTTTTTCCATTGCATGAACATGTAGTGATATTTAATTTTTTTATTTAATTGTATCGCCTGCATGAGCATATACTAGTATTTAATTATTGTTACTTATTTGTTTTGATTGCATGAACGTATGTATGTATGTATTTCGTTTTATTATCGTATTTATGTTTGTGTTTAATTATTGTTATTTTTTATGTAATGCATTTTGGTTTAGTTATGTCTAGAGTGGTGATGTTGGTGACGAGTTGGGCCCAAAGATTGAGGATTTGTTGTCATTTCTATGCGAGCATAGGACCCTATATCTTAGGAGTACCAGTAGGTACAGTGTGCCGGATACTATTAAGACATTCCTTTACAGAGATCCGTAGGTCACCAACAGGTGCATAGCATAGATAGAGGATGTGGATATACGAGCATTGTTTCTGTGTAGTAAGGTTAACATAGATCACAGTTTGATCACACCATTGATGGAGAGTTGGAGACAGGAGACCCACTCATTTCATCTACCCTTAGACGAAGCCACAAATACGCTTGATGATGTAGCCTGCTGTTTGGCCTTTGCATCAATGGTGATGCCACCAGTGACCAAGAGCCACCTCACACAGCAACATAGTGGCGCCAGCTGTGTACTTAGTGTTTTGGATGGACTTTCGACTTCTGAATATATTTGGCATCCGTGTATCGAGAAAAATGTTCATGGAGTGGTTTACACATAAGAATCTACTAGAACATCCATCTAATGAGCAGATTTAGCATAGGGTCAGGACACACATATTTTCACTGCTGTTTGGTGTATTATGCGACCAAAAGGACTCCTCATGTCAGCTGATCTACCTTTATATACTTCGGGACCTCGTTGGCATAGGTGCATATTCTTGGGCCAACGCCATTCTCTCGTGTTTGTATCAGAACCTATCTGACTACTCTTATGCAAAGATAGGGGGCATCAAACTCGCGAATCTATTATTGATGTTGCTGTTCAGGATATGAGAGAAATTTGTCATCTTCCGTCCTTACCTTATCGGAGTCTGTCGATTAGGCCTGATGCGCCCTGTGCAGGCCTGTGGCTTATTGACCTCGAATTCTCAGAGGTTCTCCGTCACACAGTGGATGTTGCATGCAATCTGCTTGACAATCTATTATAGGGAGATATATTGTATGTGCCTTACTATCCGGATGTTATTGCAATCTTGCCACTAGTGTGCATCAAAGACGAGCATCTATGGACTGTTCATGTGTCCCTACAATTGTGATATATTGCTGAGCATCACTTACGTCAACAGAGTGATGGTGCTGTTTAGGCTGACGCAAGAGGTGCCGCGTAGGGTCGTTGACACAGAGGGGTTGTCGTCCATCATATGGTTAAGAGGATGGACAACGTCACTATGCACATCCACACGCCATATTCTTAGAGCAGTGGGAGGACCGAGTGCACCAGATCGAGATAGCTATGTCCGGTGCTAGTGTACTGATGGCTGGTTCACATTCATGCTGTGGTACAGACCTCAGACACTTTTGATGCTTGGTCGTCCTCATGGGGAGCACGTAGGCACTGTCGGTTTTTGTGTTTCCACATATAGTCTCATCCAGCTAGTGTGGATATATATTTTATTTCATTTAACTATGACATTGTTGTTGAGAAATATGTTTGGATAATTTTCAAAGTCATGATTTTAAGTGGTGAATACTTAAAAATGTCACACATGGTGTTATATGTGATAAAAAGTTGAAAAAGTTGAAAAAGTTGACATTGATCTCTCAGGTTGTTGCACATCGATCGATCTATGTACATAGATCTCTCACATCGATCGATCTATGTAAGGCAGAAAAGTTTAAGACCTTTCTGTGAGACATCGATCTCTAAACCGGAGACACATCGATCGATTGATGTACGTCGAACCCTCACTTCGATCGATCGATGCAGGTCAGAGGCAAAATTGTAGGATCTGCAAGGCACCACTAGAAGGGGGGGGAGGTGAATAGATGGGCGGAAAGTGTGGTTTTTAAAATTTCTTAAACTTGAACAATTCAACTTCTGAAAACAGATTCTGTTTTCAGAACCAGTTTTAAAACGTTTTTAAAACTAGGTTAGAGGTCTCCAAAAATTATGAAATTTTGAGAGAACTTAGCTTCAGATGTATGAGGGTCCCCTAAAATTTCAATTAAAATTGAACTTTTAACCCCTTCAAAAACCGTTGGTACTCAGATTGCTCGAATCTATCAGAAACGATAGATGGTTTTGAAAATTTATTCCTATTTGTGTGAACGTCCAAATGCTCTGAAAATGTGACCACTAACTCCTTATATACTATATTTAAGTGGGTTGAAACAGTTTTGCAAAATTCTTTTGAAAAGTAGGTCAACTACAATCAAAGTCTCAACCTTTGCAAGTCTGAAAATCAGACTGCACTAGTCTCAGAACTTTTGATATTTGATTGACTTATACTTATCCAAAAAGGGTTTAAAACTTGTGCCAAATTAATCCTAGAATGTGTGAGTATATTTCTGGAAATTTTCGTGATTTTTTAAATTCGTTAATTATTTTTACGAATGCGAACAAAAAGGATAATCAGTGCAGTAACTGAAAAGTAAATGCAGAAAGTAAATGGCACCAAGAAATTTTATACTGGTTCGGTTATAAACAACCTACTCCAGTCTTCAAGGAACACCTTCCTTGGTTCACACTAATCACACACACGCAATACACCTTACCACAGGGTTAATAGAGTTACAACTAACTCCAACCCTTTACAAACCTTGTATGTTCAATACAATGCACACGAACACCACCACCTTGCAAGATTGAAGATTGATCACACCTTGATCAATCTTTTACAAAGATATATAATGAGTGGTGGTCTATATCAAGCCTATTCAAGATTGAAAGATATGAATACAATAGGCTTACAATAAGAGAGAGAAAGAGGATGTAGAAGAAGAAGACCTAGGCTTTTTGATCACTTTGATTTGCAATGCTTGTTGCTTGTTTTGTTTGCTCTCCTCTCTTTTCTTTTAATGATGCCGTCCCCTTGTGTAGCCTCCCCCTCTTGAAAATTATCTTTTAAGTCATTGGGAGAGTGTAAGACATCATTGTGACAAGGTCCTTGCTTACTTGGCATCTTCTTATTGGATATCATTTAGTCTTCGCTTACTTGACACCTTCTCATTGGATGAATGTTGTCATCATTGATGACTTGGAAAAAATCTGAGAATTACACTTAAACATGTGCCAAAATCATCACAAAATAACTTCCATAAATTATGAGATACATCACATAAATTGCAAGACAAAAATCCTTCTCAACTAAGGCAAAAATCGGCCATCAAGTGCTTGTTGCCATGCTGAATTTTCAGCATGTGCATCATTCAATTTTATTCAAAATAATGCCCAATTTACTTTGATTTTTCTTTAAAAAATGAATCACCAATTTATGGTAATTATTCCTATCAC
>AP025045.1:35615135-35698616 GCA_036186865.1 Eustoma russellianum
TTTTTTTTTTTTTGAGAAAGTAACAAATTATATATATAGTTCAAGACGGCTTTATTCGACCATACGTGAAAACATAAATTCGATAAATAATCACTAAATCAAAGGCCGTTCGATAGCAAAAAGTTCATGAAAATGACAGTAATGATGCCTCCAAACACCATTTCCATACTCAACCAATTTCTTCTTCCAAATCCATCACCTTTTTCACCCGAGCTTGAACCATTATTGCCCGAATTTCCTACTACCTGAGGAGGTGAAGAATTGCTATCATTTCCTTTGTGACTGTTTGCGTAATCTGGGGAATTTGTTGCCAAGTGCAGCAGTTCAACACATCTGGCCACATCAGTAGGTGAATGACATGCATCAGGAAGGCCTAAAGCAAGAGTAGCATTAATATTGAATACACGAAGGCTCTCGTCATTTCTATCCTTGATCAACGCGCACAGACATACAGGGGTACTTTGTAACACCTCCTTTAGCTTTTGGCAACATTGGCCACTTGGGGCATTTGCTTTTCCACCAACATAAGAAAGGCATGGAGATAGGCCTATTAGGACACGCTCACATTGTTTTCTGTCTTGGCTTATGTCACATGTCCCAAATCTTATGAACAAAAGGAAAATGAAAAGGGATTGAATTATTAGAGGTAAAGAGAATTTCTTTGATGAATCCATTTGAGGTAAAGAGAATTAAACTAAGTACTTCACTTAATGAACTAGTTTAGTTCATTAATGGTGGCACCTGAAAATAGTATAAACACAACAAATGTTTGCCATATGATGTAAGCTTTAACGCTTCATGGCTCGTTATACGGCAACATAATATATAAGCTAAATAAGGCAAGTAATGGCAAAGTATCATGCATACATGTACACGTTTATATATATCATGCATTTAGAGTCACTTATTTTGAAAATCACTCAAAACCCCCCCTTATCTCTACACATCTCCTCCCCCTTTGATGATTTTCAAAATAACTTATGCACATGATTTTAAATGCTATCGCTCCCCCTTGAAACATGCACAAATTTGAAAATTTGGAATTTTCGAATTTCAATCCGGCTCCCCCTTGATTTGTGCAATTTGTATCGATTAGTGTCTCTCTCTCCCCCGTAAATCATGCTTTTCTCTCACCCTTTATTTTGGAAAGTAAATCAAAAGATTCCTATCAATAAGGAAGAGAATCAAAATCACGTCAAATCAAATCATATCAACGGGAATCATGCCTAATTTAGAACGAAGAGATTCATACGTGGCTTTGATTTAAGGCTTTTTGTAAAAATATCCGCTACTTGTGCGTCTGGTGCGTATGTGATCTATGACAATATCACCATTATTTACGTGATCATGAAGAAAGTGATAGCGTACTTTCTATATGCTTAGCCTTAGAATGTACACGGGGTTCTTGGACAAATTTAATGGCACTCATACTATCACAATATATAGGAATTTATTTACGGTAATTCCAAAGTCCGAAGTTTTTGTTTTATCCACAACAACTATGTGCAACCAAAGGCTAAGTGCCATGTAATCAGCCTCAGTAGATGGACAAAGCAACACTTGCTTGCTTTTGGAAAACCATGAAATGAGTGAATTTCCTATAAATTGGCAAGTTCCGCTCGTGCTATTTTCTATCTATTTTGCAGCACCATAATCTGCATCAGTGTAAGCATGTAAGTTAAAGGTAGAATCCTTATCGTACCAAATTCCTAAGGTGGCGTGTGCTTAATATAACGAAATATTCTTTTTAATTACCGCATTGAAGTGTGACACCTTAGATTGACTTTGAAAACGTGCACACATGCATACACTAAACATGATATCAGGCCTACTAGCAGTTAAATATAGCAAAGAACCTATCATAGATCGATATAATCCATTATCAACGTCTTTACCATTTTCGTCTTTGTCCAATTTGGTAGTGACACTCATCGGGGTGGGGGATGGTTTCAAATTTTTCAAAATTAAACTTTTTAAAATCATGTCATTAAACATATTTTGCTTGACTTATATGAATCTCTTTACTCTTTGCTTAATCTGCAAGCCAAAAAAATAATTAAGTTCACCAACCATAGACATTCAAATTCAGATTTCATGCAATTTTTAAAATCTTAACAAGTCTATGTGAGGTAGAGCCGAAAATAATGTCATCAACATAGATTTGGATAATAAGTAAATCTGATTTATCTTGTTTCAAAAATAGTGTACTATCTATAGTACCACGTTTAAAATCATTTTCTTAAAGGAAGTAGCAAACGATCATACCATGCTCTCGGTGCTTGCTTTAGGCCGGTATAATGTGCCTTCTTAGTTTGTACACATGATCGGGATGGTTTCAAAATCTTCAAAACCAGGTGGTTGCTTCACGTATACTTCTTCTTGTATAAATCCGTTTAGAAATGCACTTTTGAACAATCCATTTGATACAATTTAAAATCTTTCATGCAAGCAATAGCAAGTAGAAGTCGTATAGCTTCTAATGTGCTACGGGTGCAAATTGTTTCATCGTAGTCAATTTCCTTCCTCTGATTATAGCATTGTGCTACAAGTCTTCGCTTTAGTCCTAACGACCTTCCTTCTTCATTCATTTTATTCCTAAACACCCACTTTTGTGCCTATTATAGTTTTATCTGTGGTCGTGGGCACTAATCCCATACATCGTTTTCTAACGAATTGATTAAGTTCGTCATGCATAGCATCAATCCAAGAAGAATCACTCAAAGCATCATGCACATTTTTGGGCTCAATTTCAGAAATCATAGCATGAAATTCATTTATTTCGTCCGATGTTAATTCTTCTACGTGGTCGCACACCGTGAGTGAGGTCGCCTATGATGAGATCATGTGGGTGATCTCTATGCCATCTTGGTTGATTAATTTCTATGTTATCATGCATTTCTATATGATCATGCATATCTAGTGTGTCATTCATATCATGCATATCAAAAGAACCATCATCTTCATTTAACCACGGGTTTCAATTCAAAGTCATCATCATATTCCTTATCTTTATCAATCTCAGCAAATTCATTGAATTTCACATGAATAGATTCCTATGATTTGTCTAGTGAGAGGATCATAACATCTATATGCCTTTGAATTTATAGAGATCCAACAAAAATGCACTCAATTGATTTGGATTCAAATTTATCTAAATTATCTTTTGTATTCAAGACAAAACATTTGCATCCAAACACAACGAAAATAGTCAATCTTAGGCATGGCGATCATTCAAAATCTCATAAGGCGTCTTGTTTATTTCTTTCTATAGATAGGCGATTTACAATATAGCATGCACAATTTACGGCTTCCGCCCACAGAAATCTAGGCAATTTATTTCGCATAACCATAGTCCTAGCGAATTTCTTGTAATGTACGATTCTTTCTTTCTACTACTCCATTTAATTGTGGAGTTCTAGGGTGGCGAAAACTCATGCTTGAATTCCTTTTTCTTCGCTAAAACGAAATCATCTCTTTGTTTTAAACCTCACCCGCCTCTATCACTTCTTATCTTTTTAACATTTACACATGACACCGTATTGATTTTCAAGTTGTTTGATTAATTTTGCAATCTCTACGGCGCTATCATCCTTATGTGCAAGAAATAAAGTCCAAGTATAACGAGAAAAGTCATCAACAATCACGCATGTATAGTGGCGCCCACTAAGGCTTGTAGTGCGTCTAGGACCAAACAAATTCAATATGCAATAGTTCTAAGATTCTAGTCGTGCTTATTTCATTTTTAGGCTTAAGTGACTCACGTGTTTGTTTGCCTTTTATGCAAGATTCACACAACTGAAAGTTGTCTAAATCAAGCGTAGGCAATCCCCGTACTAGGTTCTTTCGTTGAAGCTTTTCTAGTGTGAAATACCAATGTGTCCTAACGTCTATGCCATAAATTCACATTGGGTTCATTTGACATAAAACACTTAACTTTAGCGTCTACTACATCATCCATAGAAAGCGTAAAAATGTTACCTTGTCGTTTTCCTTTTAAAACGGTTTCTCTCCATTTTTATTTATTATGTTGCAGTAAGGGTGAGTAAAACACACATTAAAACCATTGTCAACAAATTGGAGAAATGCTAAGAGATTGTAGGATAAGTTGCTTACCAAAAATAAGTTGGAGATTTGGAGAGTGTTTGGATTCCAATCGTACCTTTTCCGATGATCTTGCCTTCATTGTTGTCTCCAAAGGTCACGGATCTGCCTTTTGTGACCTTCTTTAGTTTGGTGAATAGGCTCGGGTCACCCGTCATGTGTCTCGAGGCGTCCACTATCAAGGAACCACTTAATAGATGTATCTTTCGATGTGTGGGCTCCCTGCAAGGTGCAAAGATAATTTAGGTACCCTTTTAACTTTAGGTCCTTTCGAGTTAGTTAAATCACCTCTTGGTAAAAGTACCTTTCGGTACCCATACTTGGGTGATCCTTCTCGGTCTATCAAATGGCAAAAATGAAGGTGAGACATAGTAGACATGTGGTGCATGCACTTTGGGCCTTTGCCCAAGGACTCCTCTATTCTCACTAAATGAAGGACGTTTTTGATATTGTCCTTGTGTGTGTGTGCAGTAGTGCGTGGATGATACTGAATTTCGTGTATGCATTGTTCTTTTCTTTCATATCTATATGTACAAAGTTTATATTTCACATGATATGAAGAAGAAGTGGGGCGTGATAGGAAAGGGGCGCCTTATGCGTCATCTTAGACGCCACTTGAGGCTTAGGGGTGTCTACTTCTTAGACACCACAAACTTGGTTGGTTTGGTTGATACTTCATTTGTATCAACGTATCCCAAACCGTTTTGTCACTGTCATGCTTTTGTGATAATATAATGCGATGCAGCATGTTGGACCCCAGTATCAAACTGTTTCATCATTTTCTCTAAATCGGTATTCCTTGATTTCAAACTTGAAATCTCGGATTTCATTTCATTATTTTGAGTGGTCAATGATGAAATCTCTGTCTTTAATGCAGTAATGACACATGATGACTCTTTCTTTTGAATCGCTTAATTGAGCGACAAGATTCTCGTTAGAAGATTCTAACAGTTTCTTGTCTTCAATTAATCGCTTATTTTCCTTAGCGAGAGTCTTAGTGAATTTATGCAGTTCTAAATACTGACTAAAAAGATCTTCATAAGATGGTTCAGAGTCAGAGTCAGAATCAGATGATACCTCATTAGATGCTTTGGATGCAAAGCATACTTGTGCAGTCTCCTCTTCGGTCTCAGTTTCAGAATCAGATGAATCACTCCAGGTGGAGGCCTTTAGAGCACGTTTCCTTTGTTTGGGTTCTGAGACGAGTCTATTTTTATTCCGCTCCTTGTCAGGTTATTTATTTGTTTGCTTTTCTTTATTGGGGCAGTCATATGATAAGTGTCCGAAGTTTGCCACATTCATAACATTTAACGTCTTTATCATTTGACTTGTTTTATTTCTCTTGGTTGTAGTACCCTTATTTTTGTTTCTAAATGACTTTCTCATAAATTTCCTTAAGCATTTAGCTAATAGAATTAAGTCATCGTTATCCGTTTCAGAATCACTCTCATCTACGTGATCGGAGGGAGGGGAGACGTATTCATTTGATTTAAAAGCAATAGCTTTACCTTGTTTAGATGACTCCGATTTCCGTATGGTGAGTTTATTCTCATAAACTTTAAGTGATCCGATTAATTCTTCCATCTTTATTGACTTAGTTTCCTTGCTTTCTTCTATAGCGGTCACTTTAGGATCCCATTCAGATGGAAGGCTTCGTAGGACTTTCTGTACCTTTCCTGCGTGGTAAAAGCTTTACCACGAGACTCAAGAGAGTTGTAAATGTTAGTCAAACGAAGATCCATATCAACAATAGACTCATTAGGCAATAATTTAAACGACTCAAGTGTGGACATAAGCATGTTTATTTTTGACTCTTTTACTTGACTCGTGCCTTCGTGTTTCATTTCTAGTATCCTCCACATTTCTTGTGCACTCGAACAGTTTGACACATAACTAGACTCACTTTTACTTAATCCGTTTAGAAGCAATTGCATAGCGCTAGCATTCATACTAAGTTTCTTTTTATCATCACTCGTATATTCTTGTCTAGTTTTAACAACTTCTAATGTGACTCCGTCTACGGTGGATACCTTAGATGGGACATAAGGACCATCTTCGATGATTGACCAAAGATCTATATCTATATCCATAAGAAAAAGCTTCATTCTAAGTTTCCACTGAATAAACGACTCACCATCAAAAAGTGGAGGCCTTTGGCTCGACATACCTTGTTGCTCAGTTTTGAGATTTGTGGTTGCCATCTCACTGAATCGTTGGATTCCTTGAAGTGAGTGTTCCTGCTCTCTGATACCACTTGTAGGATCTGCAAGGCACCACTAGAAGGGGGGTTGAATAGATGGTGCGGAAAGTGTGGTTTTTAAAATTTCTTTAAACTTGAACAATTCAACTTCTGAAAACAGATTTTGTTTTCAGAACCAGTTTTAAAACGTTTGTAAAACTAGGTTAGAGGTCTCCAAAAATTATGAAAGTTTGAGAGACCTTAGCCTCAGATGTTATGAGGGTCCCCAAAAAATTTCAAATTAAAATTCAACCTTTAACCCCTTCAAAAACCGTTGGTACTCAGATTGCTCGAATCTACCAGAAACGATAGATGGTTTTGACAAATTTATTCCTATTTGTGTGAACGTCCAAATGCTCTGAAAATTTGACCACTAACTCCTTATATACTATATTTAAGTGGGTTGAAAAAGTTTTGCAAAATGCTTTTTTGGAAGTAGGTCAACTACAATCAAAGTCTCAACCTTTGCAAGTCTAAAAAGCAGACTGCACTAGTCTCAGAACTTTTGATGTTTGATTGACTTATACTTATCCAAAAGGGTTGAAACTTGTACCAAATTAATCCTAGAATGTGTGAGTATATTTTTGGAAATTTTCGTGATTTTTTTAAATTCATTAACTATTTTTACGAATGCGAACAAAAAGGATAATCAGTGCAGTAACTGAAAAGTAAATGGCACCAAGAATTTTATACTGGTTCGGTTATAAACAACCTACTCCAGTCTTCAAGGAACACCTTCCTTGGTTCACACTAATCACACACACGCAATACACCTTACCATAGGGTTGATAGAGTTACACCTAACTCCAACCCTTTACAAACCTTGTATGTTCAATACAATGCACACGAACACCACCACCTTGCAAGATTGAAGATTGATCACACCTTGATCAATCTTTTACAAAGATATATAATGAGTGGTGGTCTATATCAAGCCTATTCAAGATTGAAAGATATGAATACAATAGGCTTACAAGAAGAGAGAGAGAAAGATGATGTAGAAGAAGAAGAGCTAGGCTTTTTGATCACTTTGATTTGCAATACTTGTTGCTTGTTTTGTTTGCTCTCCTCTCTTTTCTTTTAATGATGCATGCCGTCCCCTTGTGTAGCCTCCCCCTCTTGAAAATTATCTTTTAAGTCCTTGGGAGAGTGTAAGACATCATTGTGACAAGGTCTTGCTTACTTGGCATCTTCTTATTGGATGATCATTTAGTCTTTGCTTACTTGGCACCTTCTCATTGGATGAATGTTGTCATCATTGATGACTTGGAAAAAATCTGAGAATTACACTTAAACATGTGCCAAAATCATCACAAAATAACTTCCATAAATCATGAGATACATCACATAAATTGCAAGACAAAAATCCTTCTCAACTAAGGCAAAAATCGGCCATCAAGTGCTTGTTGCCATGCTGAATTTTCAGCATGTTCATCATTCAATTTTATTCAAAATAATGCCCAATTTACTTTGATTTTTCTTTAAAAAATGAATCACCAATTTATGGTAATTATTCCTATCACATGAGAAATGAATATGGACATCTTTATGCTCTAAAATTCGGCCACACCATGTCTTCACACATGCTGAAAAATTTCAGCATGTGTGATATGTAGAATATCACACTTTATTGATTTAAATAATATTCAAATCATTTCTATAACATCCTCAATTAATCCTCATGACACAAGACACAAAATGTAGCTCATTTAAAGTGAGAAAATCGCCCATGTTAATGCACACATGCTGAATTTTCAGCATGTGTCACAATTGTGGCAAAATTTGAATTGTTACCTTTTTGTAGCTTCTCTCTTTAAGTCACCAACTTTGTGTGATTGATTCTTGACCAATCAATATGCCAATAAGGCTCCAAATAAGCTCCATCTCAGCTGTAGGTGGCGTTTCATAGAGTATGTGTATGTGCTGAAATTTATTTTTGCTAACTTTGTAAAATAATGCACATTTAATAATACACACATGTTATATTCCAATCAGTACTTAATTTAATTTTATAGAACACTTTAAGATGTATAACATATGTAAAAAATGTCTAGATACATGTCACATGATGTACCAAAAACGTTCCATGAGTTGTGTGCGTAGAAAACCGAATTTTCGATATTTATCGATTACCCGATTTTTCTCCAATTTAAATTCCAACTTTTGCACATGCTATATATATTATGTTATACATAATATATATAATATATACTTTAAATCTCAGCACTTGGCTGGTCTAAAGTGGTACCGTTAACATGTGACAAAATTAAACTTGGAAGCTTCACATTTTGGCCTTAATGTGGGGTGATTTGTGTGTGCCAATATGGAAAGTATTTTTGGCTGAATTTTCTGTCATGTGCACGAATTTTTTATCAATTTTTGAAGTATAGGGGATGTCTATTTATTTATGGCAAGTACGTGACACGTTGGCGAAGTTTCGGTATTCGCCCGATACGACAATTTTCGGTTTAGAACCTTTTATCGTGTCGTATTTAATTTCTCATCACCATATCTTATATCATATGATATAAGACCTGAATATACTCATAAATATGAGTTAATTATAGTGATGTGACGTTAACGTACGTATATAACGTGGCGGTAGTACGTTGGAATACATGTGCATGTGCCTTTTTCAAAAAATCTGAAAATATATGTAATATGTGTGTATATAGGCGTGTATCATTAAAGAGGGGAGGAGGAGAAAACTTTCCTTCCTTAGCCTTGTTGCCTTTGTGCCTTTTCCAAATGTGGCTTCCTTTAATGAACTACTTAGTTTATTAAAATAAGTACTTCACTTAATGAACTAGTTTAGTTCATTAATGGTGGCACCTGAAAATTTTCTGAACACAACAAATGTTTGCCATATGATGTAAGCTTTAACGCTTCATGGCTCATTAGTACGACAACATAATATATAAGATAAATAAGGCAAGTAATGGCAAAGTATCATGCATACATGTACACGTTTATATATATCATGCATTTAAGTCAGTTATTTTGAAATCACTCAAACCCCCCTTATCTCTAAAAAAATCTAAAACTTTCTTGAGGCATCGATCTCAGAAGCTAAGGCACTTCGATCGATCGATGTCTAGGGTTTTAGGAATATTTTTTATAAAATGTGTTAAAGTGATTGTTTTCATTTGTATATGATTTATAAATGTTCATTATGTGATTATTATGTGTTTTTGGTGATTATTATTGTCTTGTGACTAACATGCCTTGGAAGTTTCTACAATTTACCAAAAAGGACAAAATTGGTATTTTGAGTTTTGTAGGAACATCACATGATGAAAATGTTTCAAGGATGTATTCTCATCCTATTTATCATGACAAAGGTGGAATTTGGATTATTTCTGACCATCGGGGTCATTTCTGGAGTTTTCTAACACCAGAGGTATTTTGGTCATTTCACACCCCTGAGGGTATTTTTGGTATTTCCACTCAAGGAATCTCTTGAGCATATTATTATCTTCATTCTGGAGCTGTGTTATTGTTATTTTGAAGATAATGTGGTGATCTTATGATATTATTGACTATAGCTAGATATGTGACGATTTGAGATGTCACATTCTATTTTTTCTTGAAGACCCTCTTATATATGTTATAAGAGGATATTTATCATCATTATTCAGAGATATTAAAGGTGCCTAAGGTGTTATAGAAATCAACCTTTTTGGTTGAGTATTCAAAGAGAAACACTATTTGCAAAATCAGCAACATTCTGTCCAATTCTGTCCAGATTGACCATCGGAATCTTTTTATTTGTTTGAAGGGCCAAACGATCTTATTTTTGTCTGCTTTTTGGACAGAGTCTTTTCAACACATTGAAGTTTAATTTTGAAAAGTTTCATAATTTTTGGATTTGTGTACAATTATTTGTGAATTTTGCAAAGACGGGTTCTGAATCTGAGGTGGTTTCAGATTCTGTTTTCAAAGAGGATTTTAACAAAAGGTTGTAGTGTAATTTCCGCTAACCACTATTCGCCCTCCCTCTAGTGGTGTTTATTGCAGGTGTACGGCCCAACATTTGACACCACCAACATAAGAGAAGAGAGTAGGTAAAGGAAACCTTGATAGTACATCCACCAAAGCCAATCTGAGTGCAGCAGAACGACATAGTAGAATGTCGCATTGTGCATGCTCCAAACTAGGTAGCCAGAGGGTGAAGAAGCAATATGATCCAAGATGAGGCATAACGTGAGATAAACGGGCGTGGCTAAATGGAAGGAACTAAGAAGAATTTCATGGAAACTCCCACATTTAATGCAAGTTCCCAGTTTATCTTAGAGGGTTTGTACCTTCGCCAAGCGTCAACGGTGTAGCATATGTTAAGAAAGACTTATTTGATAACCATACCATGCTCTCTAGTAATTCTTTGTTGAGTCTATTGTTCCTCTCTCTCTCCATATATAATATACAATAGTAGAAAACCCAAGGCATATAATGTTCTTTTGAAATTTCGAGCTCCAAATGTTGTTTGAGTTATGCGAAAGGATAGTCTGCTATCAGTCATTGGTGCAACTCCTGGATTTCACTTGGTTCATATTTTGCTCCAAGTCATGGCCGAGAGGGGCAATGGAAGAAAACATGACCATGGTCCTCTCAAAACCTACCACACAGTAAACAAGAATTAGTTTGGATCAGTCTCCATTTCAGGAGTTTGCTAGTGTATTCATTGTCTTCCAACATGCAAGGCACATGATGATTGCATAATGTGGAAGAAAGTTATTACACAAACAATTTTGTCTCATTCAATTAAAGATAATGAGGATTGAGTTCAATAGTGACATTTTTAACGGTAAAAGAATGATTTAGTTTCCAAATCTACTGGTCCTCTCCCTATTTGAGTTTGATAGCACTACAGGCTTGGTCGAATAGAATCACGTAGTTGTCCTATCTTCTTCCATATGGTACTCTCCATGAATTTCCAAGTAGCATATAGGAGACCCTGACAGCATCACTTATGGCCAATTTCCTGCTGATTTCCGGGTGGTTGTTGCTCATGACACTCCATAGGTGCCATTGTTCATGCCAAAAAGATATGTTTTGCCCATTTTTCAGTTCCTTACCCACACAGTATAAGAATTCATCTCTGACTTAAAGAAATCTTTTCCATAGCAAAGAGTATGAGGGCTTTGGTTTAGCTACCCATATGGACTTACCTTTTAATATGACAGTATGAACATAATACACCTATAGTCCCTCCTTGTGTTTTCACAAATTCCAAACACTTTCATGATATAAGCAGTACTTATCAGTTTCAAGTCATATATTCCAAAGCCTCCTCAGTCTTTCGGTTGGCAAATGGTTGACAATTTCACCTTAGCTTTCCTAGAACTGCCCCACAAAAAAGCTTTCAGGATTTTCTCTACTTCTCTAATAACTCTTCCAGGCAGGAAATACGGTGCAGTCGAGTATATACATACAACCATTAAAACAGAATTTATCAATTGGAATTTTCCCCTATGAAACAAGCTTTTTGTAGTCAAATTTTGGACTTTGCTAGTAAGTCTATCAAGAAGGAGGCTTCAATCATGGTAGGGAAGCTTTTCAGGGACAACTTGAACTTTTAAGTATGTAATTGGAAAGGTACCAAAAAGAAATCCTGGAATATGTCCTAAGACCTTTTTCTCTTGGGTGTTGATATCGGAGGTGTATATCTCACATTTCTGTGCTAGGTTGTAGCCCAGAGAGGTTTTGAATTCATCAAGGGCTTCTTTAATGATTTGAATAGGTTGGGCTTTAGCTGTCATACCCCATAACTTTTAAGTCCGACCGTTAATAATTAGAAAACAACTTTAAATATAATTTCATTAAATGCATAGGTTTACGAGGTTGAGTGGATAAAATAGAAGTGAGAAAATAAGCAAAATAGTGAGACTAAGAAATTATGCTGAAATAACCAAAATACCCCTCCCCACTTAAATGATGCGGGAGTTACACAAAGGAGTATAACTCCCCATTAGTCTAGAAGAGGCCGGTTACAAACAAAGAGAAGGAGGAGAAAACGCCTAGAAGGGAAAGAGAAGGAGAAAGGAGAAAGAAGAAGAAGAAGAGAAGAAGAAAAGGAAGGGAGAACGGCCAATCTAGGTTCAATCCTTACCGGAATTCCGCAGTACACTCATAAGCGCATCTAGATTCCAAGGCAAGTAATCTTTCTATACGCTTTACGCAAATTTTGATACTTTAGGCCCTATGTTCTTACAAAGAGAAAACTTGGATCACACATTAGTAGTTTTGTCCTTGTGTAAGTTCTTAAGTTTGTTGATTACACCTTGGATGCTTTGAGTGTGTTTGCAGGGAGTGGAAGGATGAATGTTGACATCGTTGTAAGACTTGTTGGGTTGGAAGGTTTGAAGATATCTATTGAAAGTTGTGGGTGATAGAAGGTTTAGGGTGGATACTAGTTTGCTTGTGTAAGAATCCAATCATGTTAGTTGTGTGTTAAGCATGATGAATTTAGAAGCTAAGATGGATCTTGAAGGGTTGAACATGAAGGGGTTGAAGAAGAAAGGTGTTGGGTGGAAGTTACTGCAGAAAAACTACAGTTTAGAACCGTCAGAACACTTCGAACACCTACATTAGGCGCTTCAAGTCACATTAGGCGCCTAATGTAGCGTTCAATGTGTCCTGAAGCTTTCCCGTACAGAAAAACTGCAGTTTAGAACCGTCAGAATACTTCGAACACCTACATTAGGCACTCTATGTCACATTAGGCGCTTAATGTAGCGTTCAATGTGTCCTGAAGCATCCCCGAACACTTCGAACGCCTAGTATAGGCGCTTTATGTCACTTTAGGTGCTTCATGTGGCGTTCCAAGTATACTGGAAGTCTTTTTGACCCTTTAGGCGCCCTATGTAAGTGTAGCAACTTTATACACTTCCTTTGAACATAAAATGCAAGGGTATTTGAGGTGTAATTGAGGAATAGATGGTAAGATTGACTAAGTAAGAATAAGATTGAATCCCAAGTGAATTAGTGAGACGAACGGACTTGGAAAGATACAAACAGGGAGTGCTTGAGGTGCAAGACCGTATACTTGATATGTAAGATGTGTGTGTGAGATACCTTTATTATCTTCCATTGCTCATAAATTACAAAGTGTTTTGAAAGTGTGTTAGAGTTGTAAACATTAAGTGTGAATGAGTAGGGTTAAGTGTGAATTCGAAGTGG
Organism: Eustoma russellianum; assembly: GCA_036186865.1. NCBI lineage: Eukaryota > Viridiplantae > Streptophyta > Magnoliopsida > Gentianales > Gentianaceae > Eustoma > Eustoma russellianum. Next base: position 35,628,655 of record AP025045.1, read on the forward strand.
ATTCGTGATACGAAAGGGCATGAAGTGGTATGAATGAGGTGTATTTGAGTAGTAAACGTTAAGTGTGAATGAGTAAAGTTAGGTATGAATCCAAAGTGAGTTAGCAATATGAAAGAGCACAAAATGGTACGAGAAGGGTGTGTTTGAGGAAGTATGAATGAGCAAGGTTAAGTGTGAACTCGAGATGATTTCGTAATTCAAAGGGACATGAAATGATACGAGCAGGATGTGATAGAGGTTCAGGACTTTGTACTAGATATGTAAAGTGTGTGTGCATGTTTACACGTTTGATATGATGTTACATGAGCATTCTACATCATGACATGGGCACTTGCATTTGAATTGAGAATTGCTTTGCGAAAGAACATGTGTTTACAAGAAAAGTTTGAAGTTTTCAAAAGACAAGATGGTTGCTGGTTGATCGCAGGGTATAAAAGTCACGCCTGCGAAAGCAGGGTATAAGAGCATGATCTGTGAATCAACAGCAGGGTATAAAGTTATTTTATGGGGCCGTGGACCTATCAGCACGGAAAATAAAGTTATTTTATGGGGCCGTGGACCTATCAGCACGGCAAATAAAGTTATTTTATGGGGCCGTGGACCTTTCAGCACGGATATATGATATATGTAATGGGGCCGTGGATCTTTCAGCATGGGGTATAAAGTTATATGTTATGGGGCCGTGGACCTTTCAGCACGGGGTATAAAGTTCTGTTTGCTGTGGACTGATCACCCACAGGGTATAAATTTCTGCTACGCGAAGAATCTGATAAGAAGTATTATGAAAAGTTTGTGAAATGACACGCATGACATGTTTATGAAAGAAGACTTATGCATGGGTGTTGTGTGTGGTTTTAAAGAAGTTCATGCATCATGTTACACGAAGCATAAGATTTGACATGTAAGAAATGTGACTAGCTTATGACTTGCTTATGTGATATGTTGTTTTAGTACATGTTTGTTCTCGTATCCGTGTATCATTTATGTGTTTTATCAGTTTGAGGAATTCTTATGAAGATGCTATTTGCGAACCCGAGCACCTTATTTTGGGCAATGACTTATACACTGGTGGCTCGTCATGTGTGGTCCCGTAAGGTGTATAGACGGGTTACTTGCTGGCGATAATTTCGCTAAGAACAGATACTCTATTCCTTTTCAGGTGAGCCGGAATATGAGATGATATTTATCGAAGACGATGGCGAGTGGGCTCAATGGGATGACGGACATGGGAATAGATAGATGCTGGACTACTTTCTTTAAGTTTTGGAAACTCAATGTTATTATGTTGTTCTGGAACTTATGTTAGCTAGATGAACAAACACCTTTTATTTCCGCTGCATTTTCTGGTTGTATTATTGACGATGAAGGTTTAGATTTTATGACATTTCCGCTGATTTATCTTACGTCATGAATGATGTACGCTTGATCTGCTTTGACGCTTCGTAGTTCTCATAGTAGGCTACGGCGGGTGCACTGGTTCCGATGACAGTGTCGGGCTGGGGTGTCACACCTCAAAATACTTTACTTTCTTTTAATATTTTACTCTTTTAATTGTTTTATAATTTCCTATGCTCACTTATCTCACAAGATAGGATGTTCATATGGTCATAAATACGTGGAATGAACATGCTCTTTTATTTAGTAAAAGCTACATGCTTAAAAATCAAAATCATAAAGAAAGCATAAAGATTGAAAGAGAGCATATTACAAACCTTCCTTAGTCTTCATTGCAAGATTAAATTCCTTTAATGTGCTTAAAACCGTGCTCCATAGGGGGTTCAAAAACAGCCCCATTTTGGGTAGATATTGCATATATTACTTTAAATAAAGGAGATAGTTATCATACATTTTAAATTAGTGCTCAAGAACTCAACTTAATATGGTGTATTATCTAAAAAAGGTCAAATTCATAGGAAATTATGCAGATGGTAATTAAACATGTCAAGAATGAAACATAATCATTCCATATCATATATGTTCAAAAGAAAGCAAGATAGTCAATTTTAGCTAACATGCAACACACGTTTTGGGTGAAACTTAACACTATGTTCAAGTAATATACATGCATGTACCTATGAGACTTGATTCTAAGAAGATCTTCACATACATAATCATATTAAATAGTGTTCAAGTCTCTAATCATAGCTTATGTCATAACACACAAGATTTAATACGGAAATAACTTGAAACTAGTCTTGAATGATCATATTTTATATATGAACATAGTTTCATAATTTTCAAAATAACATGGAGAATCTAAGAGAGGGACTTGCCTTTTGAACTTTTATTTGAGCTTGTTCTTAGACTAGACTTGAAGATATCAACCTCCTTGCTGCACCTAAGGAGGTATGGTTTTGGAGAGTTAGGTGGGGGGAGAAGATTAAGCTTTGGGTTGATGGTACATGCATAAGGATTCTAAAGAGGTTTCATAGAAAATCATACCTTTCTCTTGACTTAGAATATGTGCTTGAAGATTTTTCTATTTTGCCTCAAACTTGAAAGATTTTCTTCACCTCCTCCTAGCGTTCATAAGGCACGGTTTTGAGGGTGAGAATGGCAGGGTAAGATGAGCTTGTTACAATAGGGAAATACTTGAAGAACATATAATAATTCTTACCTTAGAAAGTTGAAGGAGATTGTTTTAGTTTCTTATCCTCCCTTCTTCTCCTATGCTTGAAGAGATTTCTTCTTCCTCCACCTCCTTATGGAAATGGTTTTGAGGCCAAAGGAAGGATGATGTTGCCTTAAGTTGAATCTAGAGGGGAGAGAGAGTGAAATTGGAAATGTTTAGAATGCAATTGTGGTGGAAGACAAGTGTGACCAAGATTGCTTCTTCCTCCTCTTCCTCTTAAGAAGCACGCCTAGGAAAAGGGAGAAGGGTGCATGTTGGTTGCTTTGGAGTGTTGGCATGAAGATGATAAAAGGAGTAATTATAATGCCTAGGTTTAAGCTTTCTCTTACAAGTTGGAAGAAAGCTTATGGAAAGTAAACTTTTGGCAAAATCCAATCAGTGCATGTAACTCTTTAGGTGGCTTGTCATGCATGTTTACTTGGGAGAAGGAAAGTAAGACTAAAAAATATTCTTGGAAGGTTGTAAGGGAAGACGGTACAGGTTTGGGGGTTTTTTGAAGGGGTAGATTAGGTAATTTATCTAATTCTAGAATTTTCCTAAGTATGTTTTATTTTATTTATTTTTCTTTGAGTATATAATTTGTGACATTGTGATGTACATATTGTATTTATTTACTACATTGATAGTTATATCATAATTATGGACTCAATTTAGCTAAGATATGCACTTAATATATATTTTGCAATGGTGTGGGTTATATTATCGGTAGCAATTTATAATGGTGTCCTAGCAATGGAAATAATTTCCGTTAGGATGTGCTCTTATCATATTATTGTTCTTAGCATATTATCGTACCATTATGCGGTTTAATTTACCCGTTATGGAAAGCGGGTCATAACATTTTCCTCCCCCCTTATAGAAAGTTTGGTCCTCGAAACTGGATTCTTCTACCGACTTCAACCTTAGGACAGGTAACGAGAACTTTCTGAATTGAACGTCCTTACTTTTTATCAGGTCTTCCTAAAACTAGGCCTATTTATTTTGAATAATTTCCATTCGTAGTGTGCGAAATTGGTGGTTAAACTATAATACACTTAGTCTACTTAGTTCTTCTGATAAAAATGTTATATTTATCATTACTGCCCTTAATTCTTTAAAATTTTTTATCAGAGCTAGGTTAAGTATTTTGGCATACCTGCAGTTACGTTCGACCTTTCATAATTCTGGATTTCTCCTTCCTACATATGGTGATCCCTTCATGAGGGTCCTTCTTGTTGCCTTGCTGGTATCTGTGGCATCCTCATCCTGCTGGGGCACCACACCTGAAACAAGCATCGGTCCCCAAACGGCATTCGCCCGTGTGCTGTTTCCAGCATCGTGGGCATCACGATATCGCTGTCTCTTGGGGGTAGGGACTCCATCTTTCTGTTCCGTTTCTTCTATTTCTCTGCTGACGATTTAAGAAAAAAAATATTTTGTTTGACCCTGTAACATTCTTCCCCGTAACTTCTCGAAAGTGTTAGATTGTAGCTAATTCACCCGGTTTCGAATCTGGGGATCCAAACCACGACAGAATCTGAGCATCTTAATGGTGTCATCATTCATAACTTCTGGCAGATACCTTCCTAGACTGACGAACTGTTGAAAATAATCAGAGATCGAAACACCTGCCTGTTACTTTAGGTTATTAAATTCTTCCACCCTTTGTTCCATCAAAGCTGGGGGAAAGTAAAATGCACAGAATTCTTCTATAAAATCCATCCACAACACTGGCGAAGGCAAGGTTCTGATATAATTCCTCCACCATTGTCTAGCTCGCCCTATTAGAAATGACCATACAACTCGCACTTTTGCCTCTTCAGGTATATTTATCCGGCGGAAACCATCATCTATCTCATCCAACCATTGTTCTGCTTTTTTTGGATAATACTCTCCGTGAAAATTAGGTATTCGGATCCTAATTAACAAACTGTAATAGTACACAAGACTCCTATGTCTCTGTGGTTGAGGCTGTAAGGGGTAGGGGCGGGCTGAAATCGTCTGAGTTGGCGGTAATTCAGCTAACTACCTTAATATATGGATAGCCTCCGTGACAATGCGAACAGCTTCTGCTGTAGAGATCGGCTCGGATGGTGTGACGGGTGTCCATGATGCTTCCATCGACCTTGAAACAGAATTCCTTCCCGGTGACGCCAGTGGTGGGGTAAAGCTGCCTGATCGAGAAGTCATCCTGCAAAATCAAGACCATATAATTAGTTTCTTATTGAGAAATTTCCTCCCAGGATTTACACTTACTAACTCATCTCATCTGCTACGTAGCTTAATTACTCATCGTTATTTGGATACGTTGTTGGCTTCGATCGTTCTACTCAGACTCCACGTTCTTTGCTTAAGTTCTAATCATACCCTAGGTTCTAGGATCATAACTTACATACTCGTCATTATTCAGCTTATATTTTCCGCTGTGGATCTGGAGCCTTGGGCTCTGATACCAACTGTAGCACCCCGCCCGAAACTAGGGTCTCGACGAAGTGCACCCGCCGCCGTACTCTACTATGAGAAGTACAAGGTGTCGTTACCATTTGTAAAATATCTCAGGCGATACATAGAGTGGTATAGCGGAAACATAAGAACTTAAACATATGAAAATCCAGTAGTTAACATCATCCAAAAATCAAGTATACAACCATCCATCAAAAACTAGATGTCCATAGTACAAACATCAGACATAAGATAAAGTCATCATCATAAGACCTACATTGCTTGCTCACTGATCATCTTTTCTCGTCTCATCCCCGATGTACTCAATTTCAAAAGTCCTGTCCTCTGCCAAATATATATATAAACAATGGTTAGACGATTTATAAATCACCTAGCAAGTCCATCCCTTAGAGGTGCCATGTCGGATCATACAAGATGAGAAATGATAGTAAACATAAGTAAGAACATAAAAAACGTTTCATGTCTCAGTTAAGGAAATAATTCACATCGCACACATCATCTGTCTCACAGCAAATAAATAATATATATACATATAGCAAAAAGTACAATAATACATATATAATATCATCACATGAATGGAATATCATCACACATACGGAAGTCAAACCTATTCTTCCTACTCTTGTAAAAGTTCAGCCTGAACATGTTTAGTCCTATCCTAAGAATTCATGTCTTAGACTGGGCATCATCCGTATACCCATGAGGTTAACATTTTCCTTATCTTAACTCTAAAGGTCTTCTTTAGTTTGTTGTTCGAAATTTTGTAAAACATGATTTTAAAACGCATGGCATGAACTTTCGTAAATATGCAAACATAACATAACATATGATGGCCACCTCCACGTAAGAACTTTATCAAAGACATACGGAATACTTCCCCAAATAGTCATAAGTAAAAGTATGGCTTCCTTTGGTCCAACCAAGGTATTACGTCATATGTACATATCACTAACGGTGACGTAATTCCTAGATCCCTTAGGTCCAACCCAGGTGTTATATTCGGCTCAGAACATGAACATATCAGAACATAACTTATGCCCATGACACCCACCACCCCGGTCCTGGTGTCATGACGGCGCCAATATGTCAAACACAACGTAAACATAACATGTCTTGGAATTATTTGTTCTGTTGATAAGTTCGTTACATGGTCTTAACTTTCTTTTGAAAACATGCTTTTCATAACATGACATTAAAACGTAATCTTATTTCAAAACGTCATATTTCATGCAATTGAAATCTTTCTTATTTTTGTAAACTTTAAAAACTTCATCTTTTCTTTAAAAACATGGGACGTAATGAAAAATGCTTAGTCATGAGTTCATCAATTCGTTAAGTGTTCGTTCAATCTCGTTAGGCGTATTTAACTCAACCTTGACGCATACCATAACTTATTCCCTCAAATACACCCGATAAATCATTAAATCACTATTTTGCCCTCTTTTTCTTGGGCTTTCGGCTAAGACCCCAAAACAGCCCCTAATTTGACAAATTTCGTACTTAAACATATTTCGGAATCCATCTTGCACCATTCTCCTAAAATCATACCAAAAAAATAAGTAATTTCAGAGTATCCAAAACTTATTCTAAAAAAATAACCTAGGCATAACATATTACATAAATAACAAGTTCAAGGTTTTCACATAACATACATAATACACATATCATGGAAATGAGTTCAAGTTGAGGCAAATGAGGTGTATCACACCCCACCCCCAAAACCGTGGGGCAGGGGTGCTCTATACCCCTCAAAATACTTCACTTTCTTTTAATATTTTACTCTTTTAATTGTTTTATAATTTCCTATGCTCATTTATCTCACAAAATAGGTTGTTCATGTGGTCATAAATACGTGGAATGAACATGCTCTCTTATTTACTAAAAGTTACATGCTTAAAAATCAAAATCACAAAGAAAGCATAAAGATTGAAAAAGAGCATATTAACAAACCTTCCTTAGCCTTCATTGCAAGATTGAACTCCTTTAATGTGCTTAAAACCGTGCTCCATAGGGGGTTCAAAAACAGCCCCATTTTGGATAGATATTGCATATATTACTTTAAATAAAGGAGATGGTTACCATACATTTAAAATTAGTGCTCAAGAACTCAACTTTAGTATAGTGTATTATCTAAAAAAAGGCCAAATTCATAGGAAATTATTAAGATGGTAATTAAATATGTCAAGAATGCAACATAATCATTCCATATCATATATGTTCAAAAGAAAGAAAGATAGTCAATTTTAGCTAACATGCAACACACTTTTTGGGTGAAACTTAACACTATGTTCAGGTAATATACATGCATGTACCTATGAGACTTGATTCTAAGAAGATCTTCACATACATAATCATATTAAATAGTGTTCAAGTCTCTAATCATAGCTCATGTCATAACACAAGATTTAATCTTCAACCACACATGCAAAACATAATCTTTATAGCATTATAATACGGAAATAACTTGAAGCTAGTCTTGAATGATCCTATTTTATATATGAATACAGTTTCATAATTTTCAAAATAACATGGAGTATCTAAGAGAGGGACTTGCCTTTTGAACTTTTATTTGAGCTTGTTCTTGGACTAGACTTGAAGATATCAACCTCCTTGCTACACCTAAGGAGGTACGGTTTTGGAGAGTTAGGTGGGGGAGAAGATTAAGCTTTGGGTGGATAGTACATGCATAAGGATTCTAAAGAGGTTTCATATACCTTTCTCTTGACTTAGAATATGTGCTTGAAGATTTTCCTATTTTGCCTCAAACTTGAAAGATTTTCTTCACCTCCTCCTAGCCTTATAAGGCATGGTTTTGAGGGTGAGAATGGGTGGGTAAAATGAGATTATTTGAAGAACATATAATAATTCTTACCTTAGAAAGTTGAAGGAGATTGTTTAGTTTCTTATCCTCCATTCTTCTCCTATGCTTAAAGAGATTTCTTCTTCCTCCACCTCCTTATGGAAACAGTTTTGAGGCCAAAGGAAGGATGGTGTTGCTTTAAGTTGAATCTAGAGGGGAGCGAGAGTGAACATGGAAATGGTTAGAATGCAATTGTGGTGGAAGACAAGTGTGACCAAGATTGCTTCTTCCTCCTCTTCCTCTCAAGAAGCGCGCCTAGGACAAGGGAGAAAGGTGCATGCTGGTTGCTTTGGAGTGTTGGCATGAAGATGACAAAAGGAGTAATGATAATGCCTAGGTTTAAGCTTTTTCTTACAAGTTGGAAGAAATCTTATTAAAAGTAAGCTATTGGCAAAATCCAACCAATGCATGTAACTTCTTAGGTGGCTTGTCTTGCATGTTTAATTGGGAGAAGGAAAGTAAGACTAAAAAAAATATTCTTGGAAGGTTGTAAGGGAAGAGGGGCTGGGTTTGGGGTTTTTTTGAAGGGATAGATTAGGTAATTTATCTAATTCTAGAATTTTCCTAAGTATGTCTTATTTTATTTTATTTTTCTTTGAGTATATAAGTTGTGACATAGTGATGTACATATTGCATTTATTTACTACATTAATAGTTATATCATAATTATGGACTCAATTTAGCTAAGATATGCACTTAATATATATTTTGTAATAGTGTGGGTTATATTATCAGTAGCAATTTATAATGATGTCCTAGCAATGGAAATAATTTCCGTTAGGGTGTGCTCTTAGTACATTATTGTTCTTAGCATATTATCGTACCATTATGCGGTTTAATTTACCCGTTACAGGAAGCGGGTCGTAACATGGAAAGTATGAATAGACCATCTGCAAATGCTAATGAAAAGAGGCCTAATTGTTCCCATCTAGGATGGAAACTAAAGCCGGAAATAGACATCTTCTTTTTCAAAAGCTGTGTGAAACCTTCCTTAATAAGAAAGGAAGGGCTAAGAGAGAGGTCACTTTGTCTAAGACCTCTTGTGGCATTAAACATATATGTTAAAGCTCCATTCATGTTTATGGAGAATGAGGCAATGAATATATACAATTCTAACCAATTCATGTACATATCCAGAGAGTTTGTTTTCTTCATGATCATCATTAGAAAGGTCCAACTCATAGTGTCAAAATCTTTCACTATGACTACTTTAATGGCATAACATTTAAGACCTTCAATGCGCTTATAGTTTTCACTATCTCATGCATAAGGAGGATGTTCTTTTGGATGGTCCTACTCTTTACAAAACCATATTGGTCCTCATCTATAAGGTGAGGAGTCAATGGTTTCAGTCTGTTTACAAGTATCTATGATATGACCTTGTATGTCATATTGCAACAAGAGATAGGTCTGAACTGTTTAATGTTATTTGGGTTGTCAGTCTTGGATATCAAGGAAATAGCAATTGCTTTGATTGGGTAATAGATATAATCGTTGGTGAAGAATATTCAATAGCCTCATTGAATTCTTCCCCCATAAATTGCTAGTTTTCTGTAAAGAAAATAGTTGAGAATCCATGTGGGCCCGATGCTTAGTCAGACTTTAAGGAGGATAAGGCTTCTTTTATTTCCATTTTGGAGACGGGTGGTGAAGGAGCTACATTTCGTTTAGAGTTTTACCCAACCAGTCTTGGTTAGGAGTAGAGTGGAAATATTGTTTAGTGAAAAGATTTTTGAAGAAATCTATGGGCATCTGTTGAACATGCTTAGAGTGTTCCATCATGACACCCTCTTCATTGCGAATTCTCAATATTTTGTTTCTATTATTATGAGCCTTAACTGTTTTATGGAATAACTTAGTATTTTTATCCCTCTCTCATCCACTTAATTCTGGATTTTTCTTTGAAGAAAGTCTCTTTGATAAGAAGTTGATATAGGTTTCTCTAGCACTCTTAACCTCTACATTTTTCTTTATTGAGCTTTATAAAGAGACCTTTAAGCCTTTTATTTCCTAGGATAACTGTGCCAAAGGGTTTCCAGTTTCATAGATTTCCCTGCTTTCCTTAAGAATACACTTAGAATCCGAGTGCTTGAGTCGTCCTTTCATAATGGAGCCGAAGCATCTTATCATACTGACGTTCTATCTCATTTTACAGCGAGTGGGGGTAGCGGTACATCCAAACCACAGCTGGACTGGAAAGGAATGCGATGGTCCCAGCTTTGTGCTGGTGGCAGCCATGTTGGTGTTTCGAACAAATCAATGAATTCCTCCAATAAGGCATCTAAACCACCCTCAACAGGTGGAAATTCATATAGGGATGGCGATGGGGCGGTTGAGGGGTGGGTTTCACTTTACACGCACCTGTCCTAATATACATTTGAGATGAACTGGAGTAGACATCCTCGCTCCCATGGGAGTTCCACGGGTCTCCAACCCTTCCCATCTCCTTGAACAAAAATATCAAACTACCAAGATATAAGGACATATCTACTACAATACTTATGCTCCAAAACCAAGTAAAAAAATACAAAGAGTTCATTGTAACCATGTGTTTAGTCTCAAAACAGTTTAAAATGCAAGAATGAAACAACAACAAACTCCATGATCTCAATGATTATTAAGCAATTACTCTCCGTGCAGAAAGGAATAACAAATGCGCGATAAGGTTTTGAATATTTACTCACTTAGTGTGTATACTATGTAGAGAGACATAAACAAACATATATATTCACACATATACATACATACATACATACATGTATAGATACACACACAAACATATATATGTATATGTATATATGTGTGTGTCTATATGCACACACATATAAATACACAAACATAAACATATATATATATATATATATATATATATATATATATATATATAAGTTGAAGAACCAGTTAGAACGAAGGTGAGTGAAGAAGCACAATCCAATGATGAGTAGTATTGGAGTGGCAAGAACCGTTGGATTGTATGGAGAATCAAAGGCTAAGATGTTAAGGATGATGAGCTGGTAATTCCTCAAGCCTGGTAACTGTCAGGATCACGTGGGCAGCGAAGAAGGTGAGGTGCAAAGCAGCTTCAGGTGCAGAAGGGAGTTGGAGAAGAAGAGCTCCCCGTGGGAGTTTTTAAATGTTGTGAAATATCTGTGTTGCCCTTGTAGTTATGTAACTAAGATAATAGAAGTAAAGGTAGAATAGTCATTTCGCATGTTTTTGATTTTCCCTCTCTCCAGTTACATAAAACGGGTTTGGGTTCATTTCCTACACCCGATAGATTGAAAACTGAAATTCCCAGTTTTTCTGCAAATTTTCCTTCAATAATACTGCAACAGATTCTTGGTTTTTGGTGTTGTTTGATTTTTAGTCAACTTTATCATAGTATCAGAGCAATTTTTTGGCTACTAATATGCATATTGTGGTTGTATTTTGATTCTTGTCAATTCAATTCGTGAATTTTACTGAATTTTGTTGAAGTGTTGTTATGGCTTCAACTTCTGGAAGTCAAAGAACTGGTGGTTCACAACCAGCAGAAAACATCACTAACAATCCATATTATCTTCATCCTAGTCCTAGTCCAGCAATCATCCTTGCGCAACCCCCATTGAATCCACATAATTCATTCATGGAGTAGAATGTTCTAGATGGCACTCCTGGTGAAGAACAAAATAGGTTTTATTGATGGCACCATTGAGCAGCCAAATGTGAATGATCCACAGCATAGTGCTTGGAGGCAGGTGAATTCGATGGCGCATTCCTGGATCATGAACAGTGTGATGCCTTCGATTGCGCAAAGTGTGATGTGGTATGACAGTGCACAGAAAGTCTGGAGTGACTTGAAATTTAGGTATGGTACAGGTGATGCTTTTAGATTGTCTGATCTTCTTGAGAATTTCTATTCTGTTAAACAAGAGACTGATTCAATAAACGATTACTTTACCAAAGTGAAGGTCTTGTAGGAAGAGATAATGGTGTTGAGACCTCTTCCTATGTGTACTTGTCGTGGCTGTGGGTGTAATGTTGGAGTTAAATTGCGTGAGTTCGTAGAAACAGATTGTGTTATCAAATTTATAAAAGGATTAAATGAAGAATTTGAACATGTCAAGTCTCAAGTGTTTGTAATGTCACCCTTGCCAAAAAATTGATGAAGTTTTTGCGATGGCTTTGAAGTATGAAAGGAAATTAACTGGGATGAGTACGCAGAGCTCCTTTAGTAGTAATCCTATGGCACTTATGGTTGAAGAATCTGATGGAAACAATATGGTAGCAGCTATAAATTCCTATGCTGGTAGAGGAGGAAGTAGTGATTATAGGAAGGGAAGTGGAAGGTTTTTTCCTGATGGTAGTAAAATGCCACAATGCACACATTGTGGCATGGTTGGACACGTTGAGAAAAATGCTATCGTAAGCATGGATTTTCTCCTGGATTCAAGAAAGAAATCAAGTGAATTTATCTGAGGTGGTGAGCAATGATGACCAGTCAGTGCAGATGGAGCAGGGAAGCCGGGTATGTCAGGCTCCTTTGCTTACACCAGAACAAACTCTGAAGTTGTCGGCGTTGCTAGCAGTGAATGATGAAAGAAAGAATGCCCCTGTTCATGGTCAGGTTGTTGGAAGCCAAGGAGCAGTAATGTTTGCTCTCTCAGGTAATGATCAAGGTAAGTGTCGCTCTGGTAATTTGAACATTTGGATTACGGATTCAGGTGCTACTGATCATATAGCTCGTGAACTCAGACTTTTTCAATCTTATCACTCTATTGAATGTGTTTCTATTAGACTACCAAACAATTTCTCAGTGTCAGCTACACATATTAGAACAGTGGTTATCAATCCTTATTTGGTTGTTCACAATGTGCTTTTTGTTCCTACCTTTTGCTTACAATCTTCTTTCTTTCAGAAAATTACTCTCTATTCCCTCTATACTTATTCAGTTCCTAGGTAAATCTTGTATCATTTAGGAACGTGTATCCTTGAAGATGATTGGTTCAGCTGAGAAGCATAAAGCCTTATTCTATCTCCAAAGCACTTCCAGACAGTCCAATCATCTTCCTTTATCAGTCAGTTGTTTGTCAGCTAAAGCTCAAGCCGCAAATCTCTCCATATTGTGCCATTATAGATTAGGGCATCCATCTCGGTCTAGAATAAAAGAAATACAAAAGATGGATGGATCAGTTTGTGATTACAATGATGCTCATGGTTGTACTGTATGTCCTTTGGCAAAAATGAAGAGAGACGTCTTTCCTGTTTCTGAATCTATCTCAAATGTCCTTTTGATCTTATAAATATTGACATATGGGGTCCATATAAACATCCCACTATGTATAGTCAGTGTTATTTCTTAACCATTGTTGATGACCACACAAGTACACGTGGGTATACTTACTAAAACAAAAATCAGAAACTAAACATGTCATTGAAAGCTTTTGGCATTATGTCACAACACAATTCTCCAAAAACATCAAATGTATAAGAACAGACAATGGCCTGAAATTTAAGATGGACCAGTTCTTTATGGCCAAAGGCATAATTCATCGCGCATCTTGTGTTTATACTCCACAACAAAATGAAGTTGTAGAAAGAAAGCACCAGCATATACTCAATGTAGCCCCGGCACTTAGATTTCAAGCCAACATACCAATATCCTATTGGAGATTCTGTATTGAAAAAAAAGTTTGAGTGATTTTCAAATATATGATTTAAATAGTACTAGTTTACGAAATGCATGACAAAGTTATTACTTGACATGTTTTGTGATATACATGCCTCATATACTTTATATATATTATTGCCGTACTAGCAAGCCAAGAAGCATTAAAGCTTACATCATATGGCTAACATTTGTCGTCTTTGAACTATTTTCAGGTGCCACCATTAATGAACTAAACTAGTTCATTAAGTGAAGTACTTAAGTTAATGAAAGTTCATTAAATGGAGATATATTTGGACATTGGACAAAGCTTGATGGCAACAAATTTGGAAAAGGAAAGTCTCCTCCCCATTTTGATATACATGCCTATATATATATATATATATATATATATATATATATATATATATATATATATATATATATATATATATATATATATATATATGACTGGAGGTTGACAATCATCACAGCCTTATATTTTCTTTTTACATTTACTATATACTGCTGTAATATGGTTTAATCCCAGACATAATTGGGTACATAATAAAATGCAATCCGTTTTCATCAAAAAAAATATATTATATTCAGGTTTTTAAAAAAAGGCATAATACACATATATTCCGACGTACTACCGACACGTTACATATATTACAAACGTACGTCAACGTCACACCACTATATACACCTTATATTTATGAGTATATTCAGGTCTTATATCATATGATATATGTAGCGACCCGTCCCGAGTCCTAGTACTCGAAACGACTCACCCGCCGTATTTCGCTAAGGAGAATACAAGGCGTCAAAGACATAACGTATACACGTCAGCGGAAGTCAAAGTAAAAATCCTCAAAATCATCAATATCATAAATGAATGTCAAAAGTCTAGGTAAAATCTAATAAATGTCGGAATAATCAAAATGAATAAATGACTAAGTCTCAACTGTCTAAAACTAAACCAAAAAGCCAAAAGTCTCTAACTCTTCCTCAGAAAATCCTCAATGGTCACGGTCAATCAACTCTCTCTGGCTCCGGGTCATCCTCTGTGTAAACCTACTCGAGCTCCTGATCATCTGGGGGTGAAATTAGGGAGGGAGTGGTATGAGCGACAAGTTGCCGAGTAAGTAATCCCACTATACTTACCATGGGATCATGCACGAAGAAGCATGTGTGATAAAAATATATAACAACATAAAATAATAACATGCTTCTCTTTGCAAGTAACTTTTCAATTCTGCCCCAGCATCCAAAAGCAAATAGAGCAACTAGATCCAATAAAGAACGTAACAGAGTCCAGTGAAGTACGTAACAAAGTCCAATTAGGGGTTAGTCTAAATCCAAAATCGATGATGCAATTTTTCAAATATACAATGCCAAAATATCCAAAGTCAAAGGCCTAAAATGTAAAAGTCCAAAAGTCCAAAGTTTCCAAGTCCGAATAAGCGGTTCCAATATCCAAAATCCAAATTCGAGTGCAACTCGGTCCAAATCCAAATATCAAAGTGTCCAAAATCAAAAATATCCAAATCCCGGCTAAAACGATCCAAAATAATGCAATGGCTATAGCATTTTCCCTACAAATGACTTATACCGTAAGACTTACGAATCGGTCCTCCAATAGTCAATATGCCACGGCGCTCTATATCACAATAGCCAATATGCCGGGGCGTCCTAATGGCGGCCAATATGTTCGGGCCCTCTATATCCAAAATAGCCGATATGCCCGGACGCTCCGTTTGTTTGGAACCAATCTGGCTTAACGATATATTTCAAGTATAGGGGTGAATTTCCAAAAATATGCAGATACACTTTTCAAAATCATTTTCCAAGTATCAAAGTTAGTCCAAATTCCAAATTGTGCCAAAATGTCAAATTTGTCAGAATTACAAAAAATTGTCCTCCAAATACCAAATAATTCCAAACAAATAATCCAAATAGACCAAAGATTCAAAAATACCAAATATACCACTTCCAGCCGTGTATGTATACACGTATATATGCCTACGCCCATACATACACATATACACGTATATACACACACGCTATTCTCTCGGCTCACTTTTCCCCAACTTCAATCATATATCTAGGCCCCTTTACACATCAACATACAAAATTTCCATTTCAATTTCATTTACACATATGTATACGTATATATTTATATATATTTATATTTATTTATTTATTTATACATGCATGTAACGTATGTATCATATACAACCAATTACTTTCAATATATCATCTTACTGGTCGAGCCCACATTGAAAACATAAAATCAGCCCTCAACGTAAACATATGCATATATTTAAACTATACATATATATTTACATTTAAATATGCACGGCAACCAATATGTATTTATATCATATACAAACCTATATATTAATCATATACTAAAATACATGTCTTTGGCCGAATTCAAGTGGTATTTGATATACGTATATAAATAGGCCACTTTTACAAAAACTACCAAAATTTCACTTTTTATATGTACCGACATAGTTTTCATAGTTTACATATCTTTTTCAAACTATACAATTGATCCCACCTCATTAACTGGAGGCAGAAATCTCCTTGCACATATGAATATACTTTTCGGCCATTTTATCCAAATTACGAAAATGTACATACATAATCAAGCACACAAACGGTTATCCACGCACACATATCTTAGGCATAACGTATACACAAAGAATTATACAACTATGTAATCAAAAATACTCATGCATGATCCAATGTTATAATCAACATAAACGTATAAATTTTCGTAAAACATAGCAAGTATAGGAGATTACTTACAAGATAGATTTACACTATACCGTACACTTGAATCGGAATTGGTTTTTCTCTACTCACTGTCGGCTGCAGAGGGTTGTTGTCGGTTTGTTTGATTATCTTGAAGATCATACACCCGATGGAATTAAAGTTCGGGTATACTGCAAGGTTGGAAAGCAAATCAAGGCAAATTCGCTCTAGATGTTGCTATGAAGATACTTGATATTCATAAAGAGTACTTTGCCATACCGTATTCATTGCCAAAATTAGATATGATTGCCATTCCTGATTTTGCTCCTTGGGCTATGGAGAATTATGGTTTAATGACATATCGAGAAACAGCTTTACTATACGATGAGCAGCATTCAGCTGCCGCTAACAAACAACGGGTTGCAACTGTTGTTGCCCATGAACTTGCACATCACTGGTTTGACAATCTTGTGACTATGAAATGGTGGACGTATTTATGGCTAAATGAGGGATTTGCTACTTGGGTTAGTTACCTAGCAGTTGATGCTTTGTTTCCTGATTGGAAAATATGGACTCAGTTTCTTGAAGAGGCAGAGAGGGGAATTGGGGTCGGGGATTTGGTATTTTTTAATAAGATAAGAAGGATGGCCGTTACTGATGGAAGTGGAGGGAAGGCTATTTGGCAAGATTTGTGGGAGTGCCATGATGGGGTGTTGACCAATTCCCCCCCCCCCCAGCGGCAGTGACATTTTTTTTCAGTTAAACATATTTTTCTTATTATTTAAAACACTTTTTTTTACATAAATTCACGGGGTGTAACAATATAAGTCATGTTGATGGCAAAATTATAACGACACGTTACAAGGTTACAAACCAAAAATTTTCGTATCGGGTGACTACCGAAACTTTGCCAACGTGTCACGTACTTGCCATATAAGGATGTCCAACCCATATACTTTAAAAATAGCCAACAATTTCGTGGCTCACATGTTCAAATCAGCCATGAAATCGTTTCATGTTGACACACACATATCATTCACAATTTAGGCCAAATTGTGGAGATTTCAAATTCCATGAGCTGAATATTTAATTTATTTTATGTACATTATGTGTGACATAATATACATAACATATGCACAAATTTTGAATTTAATCGGAGAAAAATTGCGTAATCGACGAATGTCGAAAATTCGATTTTCTACGAACGCAACACATGGAACTTTTTTTGGCATGAGATGTAACATGTATCTAGACACTTTTTACTTATTCAAGACATTTTAAAGGGTTCTAGAAAATTCAAATTAGGGCTGGTTGCAATTTACCAAATATGTGTAAATCTTGTGCATTATTTGACAAAGCATGCCGAAATAAAATTTCAACACATGTGCAGCCTTTCTAACGCCTACTACATCCATGTTGGAGCTTAGGTGGAGCTTATTTGGCATTTATTTGGCACTTCAATTGGTGAAAAATAAGCCACACATGATTGGTGACATTGAAGAATGCATTACACAAGGAAACGATTCAAAATACAACACATGCTGAAATTTCAGCATATGTTGTTTATTATGGACGAATTTTGGTGCATTTTTCGTCTTCAATTTTATTCCAAAATTGAAGGGGGTTAATGTGTGATTGTTTGGTAACATTTTGATTACTATTTGGCACATGTTTTATGAGTTTTTTAGATTTTTACAGCACATTAAAGGATGCCAAGTTGGACCAATCATTAAGTGACAAGTAAGCAAGGTCAAGTCATCCTTCCAATCATAGTGTGTCAAGTGAGCAAGATGGTGTCATATCTACGCAAGACAATCTGCCAAGGGCATTAAAGAGATTTCTTAAGAAGGGAAAAGTCCCTTAGGGGGCGGCCACTTATGGTTAAAAGGAACAGAATAGTGCAAACAAGGCTAAGAACACAACTCTCATTCTCTCAAGATCAAGAAGCTCTACTAAGTTCTTCTTCTCTTTTTTTTCTTTCTTCTTCTTCTCACAAGCCTATTGTTCATATAATCTTGATATTATATAGGCTTTGAATATACCACCCACACTCATTTATTATTGTAAAAAGTTGATCAAGGTGTGATCTGTAGGACCTGCAAGGCACCACTAGAAGGGGGGTTGAATAGTGGGTGCGGAAAATTTGGTTTTTAAAATTATTTTAATCCAAAACCCCAACTTCTGAAAACAGTTTCTGTTTTCAGGACCTGTTTTGAAATGTTTTGAAAACTAGGTTACAGGTCTTTAAAAATTCTGAAATTTGGAGATATCTTAGTCTCAGATGTTTTGAGTATCTCCTAAAAATTTTAGATTAAAATTCAACCTTTAACCCCTTTAAAAATTGTTGGTGGTCAGATTGCGCAAATCTGCCAGAAACGGTAGTCTGAATTGAAAAATTAATTATGATTAAACCGTGACCCAAAATGCTCTGAAAATTTAATGAAAAACCCCTTATTATGTGTATTTAATTGGTTTGAAGGAGTTTTGAAAAATTCTCTTGGAAAGTTAGTCAAATACGTTCAAAGTCTCAACCTTTGCAAGCTTAAAAATCAGACTGCACTAGTCTCAGAACTTTTGACATTTGGATGACTTACTTGTCCAAAAGGATTGAAACTTGCGCCAAATGAACCTTAAGACGTGTGGCTATGTTTCTGGAAAGTTTCTTGATTTTTGAAGTTCATTTACTATTTTTAAGAACGTGATAAAAATGATACACTGTCTGGAAACTGAAAGTAAGTGCTGAAAAGTAAAAAACACAAGGAATTTTATACTTGTTCGGTTAAATCAACCTACTCAGTCTTTGAGGACACCTTCTTTGGTTATCACTAATCACAAAACAACAAACAACACCTTACCACACAGGATTGATGGAGTTACACACCAACTCCAACCCTTTACATACCTTGTAAGTGATTACAACGATCACAAACACCACCACCTAGCGGATGCAAGATTAATCACACCTTGATCAATCTTTTACAACAATATAAAGTGTATGGTGGTTTCTATGAAGCCTATTCAAGATGTATGAATATGAATACAATAGGCTTTAAGAGAGAAGAAAGAAAGAAAGTGTAGAAGAAGAGGTAGGCAACGTTTTTGCTCTTAGAAATTGTAAGACTTGTCTTGTATTTTTGTTTGCTCTTCTTCTCTCCCTTTTAATCAAATGTGGCTGCCCCCTCCTTCCTTTTCTTCCCTTGAAAATTATCTTTTAAGTCCTTGGAAGAATATCTTGCATCATTGTGACATTCATTTGCTTACTTGACAACTCATCATTGGATGATCATTATAGCTTTGCTTACTTGGCACTCATTGATCGGATGAAAGTTGTCATGATGACTAGATAAATCTGAAAATAACACTTAAAAACATGTGCCAAATAGCCATAAAAATGTTGCCATAAGTCACATAATAAATTCCATAAAATTTGCAAGACAATTCATCACATTCTATTACCATAAAATCGGCCACCTTGTTCTAACACATGCTGAAATTTTCAGCATGTGCACTATCCAAGACTCATTCAAATTCTTTCCATGTTGGTATAGATTAATTCTTTGAAAATTGAAAAATCAAATATGCTGAATTTTAAGACCAAAAATCAGCCATATACATTCAACACATGCTGAAATTTTCAGCATGTGTGCTATTTTAAATATCATCACAATATTTCCATACCATCTTCAAATCATTGCCCTTTTATCATCCAATTAATCCACTTAATTCAAAGAAGTAAATATGGTACAATTTATCATAATAATTTCGGCCAACTCAATGAACACATGCTGAAATTTTCAGCATGTGTTACAAATGTGACATAGTTTGAAATGTTACCTTGTGTAGCTCCTTCCTTTATGTCACCAACCTTGTATAATTCATTCTTGGTCAATCAAAATGCCAACAAAGCTCCACATATGCTCCAACAAGGCTGAAGTGGTGTGTGATATAGCTTGTACATGTGCTGAATTTTATTTTTGCAAACTTTGTAAAATAGTGCACGATAATTATACACATACGGTACATTCCAATCAGCCCTTAATTGATTTTTCTAGAAAATTTTAGAATGTATAGAGTATGTAAAAAGTTTCTAGATACATGTTATATGTCATGCCAAAAATGTTTCATGTGTCGTGTTCGTAGAAAACCGAATTTTCGACTTTTGTCGATTACACGATTTTTCTCCGATTGAATTCAAACTTTTGCACATGTTATATTATGTCACACATAATATAAATAGAATAACTTGAAAATTAAGCTCTAATAGCTGAAGTAAGTGGCGCCCCATGTGCTTAAAATGTTGAATTTAAAATCTCCACAATTTGGCCTTAATTGGGGTTGATTTGTGTGTCTCAACATGGAATGATTTTATGGCTGTATATACCATGTAAGACATGAAATTTGTGGCCATTTTTGAAGTGTAGGGGCTGGTCATCTATATATGGCAAGTACGTGACACGTTGGCAAAGTTTCGGTTGTCACCCGATACGACAATTTTTGGTTTAGAACCTTGTAACATGTTGTAATAATTTTGTCATCACCATAACTTATATCATATGATATAAGACCTGAATATAATTATAAATATGAGGTAAGTACAGTGGTGTGACGTTAACGTACGTTCGTAATATATAACGTGTCGGTAGTACGTTAGAATATATGTGTATAGTGCCTTTATAAAAAATCTGAATATATATATATATATATGTATATATATATATATATATATATATATATGTATGTATGTGTGTGTGTGTGTAAAAGGCATGTGATAAGGAGAGTGGGAGACTTTCCATTCTTCAATTTGTTGCCTTTGTGCCTTCTCCAAATATATCACCATTTAATGAACTACTTAGTTCATTTAACTAAGTACTTCACTAGTGAACTAGTTTAGTTCATTAATGATGGCACCTGAAAATAGTTCAAACACAACAAACGTTCGCCATTTGATGTAAGCTTTAAAGCTTCATGGCTCGTTAGTACGGCAACATTATATATGAACTATATAAGGCAGGTTTTATGTAAAAACGTGTCAAGTCATAAAACGTGTCATGCATTTCCTTGATACACATTATTTAAATCATGCATTTTGTAATCACTCAAACCCTTTTTCTCAACATGATCAAACCTTCATTCGATTGGTCGTGGTGTTCGTGATCGATTTGTTTGGTTGTTTTGGTTGTATTGCTTGTAAAAGGATGGAGTTGGTGTATAACTTCAATAACCCTTGTGGTAAGGTATTTTTGGTGTTTAGTGATAACCGAAGAAGGTGTCTTCAAAGACTGGAGTAGGTTGTTTTAACCAAACCAGTAAAAAATTCTTGGTATTCTTACATTCAGCACTTTACTTTCAGTTTTCAGTATTTTGCATCAATTTCATTACGACAGAAAAAATAGTAAACGCTTTTCAAAATTATAAAACTTTGCAGAAACATAGCCACACGTCCTAGCTTTCATTGGACACAAGTTTCACCCCATTTGGATAAGTATAAGTCAATCAAACGTTAATAGTTTTGAGACTAGTGCAATCTGAATTTCAGACTTGTAAAGGTTGAGAACATCAACGTATTCGACATAGTTACCAAAGGAATTTTGAAAAACGGTTTCAACAATTTAAAGTACATATCATGAGGGTCATTCCATTGAATTTTCAGTTCATTTGGAGTCACCAATTAATCGGAATAAATTTTTCAAGTCGGAATACAGTATCTGGCAGATTCGTGCAATCTAATCAAGAATGTATTTTCAAAGGGTTAGGAGTGGAATTTTAATTTGAAATTTTTATGAGATACTCAGAACATCTGAGAGTTCATTCACACTGAATTTAATAATTTCTGAAGGTCTACAACTAAGTATTTTAATTATTTCAAATTAAGATCTGAAAACAGAAACTGTTTTAAGAAGTGAGGTTTTTGGTTCAAAAGTTTTTATAAATCAAATTTTTTGCACCCACTATTCAACTCCCCCCTTCTAGTGGTGCTATACAGGTCCTACAAATGGTATCAGAGCACAGGCACACTCACGACTAGAAGATATAACAATCTTTGTGAGATAGCGTCCACTAGGTGGAAAACTGAACAAGAAGGTATGTCAAGCCAAAGGCCTCCACCTTTTGTTAATGAGGTAAATTCCGATTCTGATTCCGATTCTGAACCATCGTATCAGGATTTGTATGTTCAATATCTTGAATTACATAAGTTTGTTAAGAATCTTGCAAAAGAGAAGAATTGAAGACAAGAAATTGTTAGAATCTTCTAACACGAATCTCGTATCTCAATTAAACGATTCAAAAGAAGAGTGTCTTGCATAATAAAATCATTAAAGTCTGAAATTTCATCTTTGACTATGGAGAATAATGAAATGAAATCCAAAATCTCAAATTTGAAATCAAGAAATACGGATTTAGAAAAAATGATGAAACAGTTTGGTACGGGCACAAACATGCTAGATCGCATCATCTCTTCCTAAAAGCATGAAAATGATAAAACCGGAGTGGAAGATAATAAAGTGCAAAACAAGTCAACGAAATTTATTTTATCTTCATCTAAGACACCACATGCAACTATACAACCTAAGAGGACGACTAGTACACCACTCATCTCATCTCATCGTGCTTCTTATTCTTCATATCATACAAAGTATAATCATGTACCATATAGATATGAAAGGAAACCATTGATGCATATGCGACATTCATATCAGACCAATGCATCTAGATCACAAAATATTCATAGAAACCGAAATGCATATTAAAAACGAAAACCATACTTTATGCATGATGGGATTCTCGGCCAAAGGCCAAACACATTCTCACCTAAGATCTATTATATTGCTTCTTCATCTACTTTCTCGCCTTTTGGACGACCTAGGAAGGTTACCCAAGTTTGGGTACCAAAAGGTACATTTGCAAAGGGTTGAATAAATAACCCTTAAGAACGCACTTGAAATACATGATTTTTGCTGACTACTATTTCCATCTTTACATGTACTTTTGATATTATTTACAAAATAAAGGGGGGGAGAGAGAGCATGATTTAAGGGGGAGAGAGAGCACGATTGCACAATTTAAGGGGGAGACAATGATAATATAAAATTCAAAATTCAAAATTCGAATTTGAGGATATTTGAAGGGGGAGCAATTATATTTAAATTGTGAACCAGTGTTATTTTGTAAATCATCAAAAGGGAGAAATTGTTAGAAAAAAAAATTTGAGTGATTTTCAAATACATGATTTAAATAATACTAGTTTACAAAATGCATGACAAAGTTATTATCTGACACGTTTTTGTGATATACATGCCTTATATACTTTATATATATTGTTTCTGTACTAATCAAGTCATGAAGCATTAACTCTTACATCATATGGCAAACATTTGTTGTCTTTGAACTATTTTCAGGTGCCACCATTAATGAACTAACTAGTTCATTAAGTAAAGTACTTAAGTTAATGAACTAACTAGTTCATTAAATGCAGATATATTTGGACAAAGTTTGATGGCAACAAATTTGGAAAAGGAAAGTATCCTCCCCATTTGGATATACAAGCTTGATGGCAACAAACCTTCATTCGATTGGTCGTGGTGTTCGTGATTGGTTTGTTTGATTGTTTTGGTTGTATTGGTTGTAAAAGGGTGGAGTTGGTATATAACTCCAGTAACCCTTGTGGTAAGGTGTTATTGGTGTTTAGTGATAACCAAGGAAGGTGTCCTCAAAGACTGGAGTAGGTTGTTTTAACCAAACCAGTATAAAATTCTTGGTGTTCTTACTTTCAGCACTTTTAGTTTTCATCATTTTGCATCAATTTCGTTACGACAGAAAAAATAGTAAACGTTTTTCAAAAATTATAAAACTTTGCATAAACATAGCCACAGGTCCTAGCTTTCGTTTGGCATATATTTCACCCCATTTGGATAAGTATAAGTCAATCAAACGTTAATAGTTCTGAGACTAGTGCAATCTGAATTTCAGACTTGCAAAGGTTGAGAACATCAATGTATTTGACATACTTACCAAAAGAGTTTTGAAAAACTGTTTCAACCCTTTAAAGTACAATCCTAAGGGTCATTCCATTAAATTTTCAGGTCATTTGGAGTCACCAATTAATCGGAATAAAATTTTCAAGTTGGAGTACGGTTTCTGGCAGATTCATACAATCTGACCAAGAACGTATTTTCAAGGGTTTAGGAGTGGAATTTTAATTTGAAATTTTTATGAGATACTCAGAACATATGAGAGTTCATTCACACCGAATTGCATTATTTTTGAAGGTCTACAACTATGTCTTTTAATTAATTCAAATCAAGATCTGAAAACAGAAATTGTTTTTAGAAATGGGGTTTTTGGTTCAAAAGTTTTTAAAAAACAAATTTTCCACACCCACTATTCAACCCCCTCTCCCCTTCTAGTGGTGCTATACAGGTCCTACATTCTGTATTCAGTATGCAGTTTACCTCATAAACATCATACCCACTCCTTTACTTAACCATCAAACACCTCATCAACTCTTGTTTGAAACTCCATCTTATCAAAATCTAAGAATTTTTAGTTCCCTAGCCTTTGCTTGCAATAATTCTCCTCACAAGAATAAATTTGATCCAAGATCTATCTCTTGTGTCTACCTAGGTGTGCCCTATTATACATAGGGGTATCTCCTCCTTAATCTGACAACCAAAGAAATCTTCATTTCAAGAGATATTCAATTTCATGAACATGTCTTTCCTTTTTGTTCTCATGCACCCACTGTCTCATCACCATTTTCTCTGCTTGATGCACCTTTGTCTCTTGTGGTCCAACCTTCTCCTGACATATCTCTTTCTGACTGTGTTTTAGTACTTGTAAGACATCCTTCTGATCCCATATTTGTACCCTATCATAATGCCTCGGATGACATGCCACTCTCCTCTTCAAGTTCCTCCTCTTCTACACCTGCAATTGACACACCTCTTATGGAACTTTGCACTGGTCTTGAAGTTCATCTGCCTTTTGTCACTCCTGATCCTTCAGAACACATTACATTAAAAAGAACCAGACACCCACCTAAATATCTCCAAGAATATTATTGTAATCTACTGGCTGGTACCTATTCATCTTCTGATACATCAAGAAAAGCTTCTAGCCTTTATCCCATTGAGGCCTACATGTCTTTGGACGCATTAACACCTAACTATAAATCATATGCTCTCAATATTAGTGTGCAACAGGAACCAAAATCTTACCAAGAGGCAGCCAAAGCTACTCACTGGCAGAAGACAATGTATGTGGAGTTAGCTGCACTTGAAGCTAATCACACATGGTCATTGGTCCATTTACCTACTGGAAAGACACCTATTGGGTGTAGATGGGTTTACAAAGTCCAGTATAATCCAGATGGCACTGTTGAGGGATACAAAGCTAGGCTTGTAGCAAAAGGTTACACTCAGCAACTGGGAGTTGACGACACAGATACCTTCTCACCTGTTGTCAAGCTTACCACAGTAAGGCTGATTCTGGCTGTGGCCTCTGTACAAAACTGGTATGTGCATCAAATAGATGTTAACAATGCATTTTTACATGGTGACCTCAGCCAAGAAATCTATATGACATAACCTGATGGAATTTCTGCCCCTACACGTAACACAGTATGCAAACTACACAAGTCTCTCTATGGCCTGAAGCAAGCCAGTAGAGAGTGGAATATCAAACTTACGCAATTCCTCCTCAGTCAAGGTAGTGTACAATCCAAACATGACTACACCATGTTCACTCAAAGGAGCTCAGATGCCTTTTTAGTACTCTTAGTATACGTTGATGATATTATAGTGGCCAATAACTCTATCAAGTTGATCACTCAGCTGAAACACACCTTACACCAAACGTTTCAGATAAAGGATTTAGGTCATTCTTGGGTTCCAAACCAGCTAAAAGTCCAATGGAGCAAAATATGAAGCTAGCACATAATGACTCTACGCTCATATCAGATTTGTCAGGATATAAGAAGCTGATAGGCAAGTTGTTGTACCTCACAATAACCAGGCCTGACATTTCATTTGCAGTACAACAATTGAGCCAGTATCTTGATACACCAACTAAATTACACTTGAAAGCAACACACAGGTTGCTCAGGTACTTGAAGGGTACAGCAGGGCAGTGACTTTTCTATCCTAGCACAAGAAAACTGGAGTTAAAAGGATTTGTTGATTCAGACTTGGCAGGCTGTATAGAGTCCAGAAGATCAGTCACAAGATAATGTATGTTTCTCGGTAACTCTTTGGTGTCATGGAGGTTTGAGTGATTTCAAAATAAGTGACTTGAATGCATATATATATATATATAAACGTATACAAGCATATAAATGTGTACATGAATGCATGATATCTTGCCATTACTTGCCTTATTTAGCTTATATATTATGTTGCCGTACTAACGAGCCATGAAGCATTAAAGCTTACATCATATGGCAAACATTTGTTGTGTTTATACTATTTTTAGGTGCCACCATTAATGAACTAAACTAGTTCATTAAGTGAAGTACTTAGTTTAATAAACTAAGTAGTTCATTAAAGGAAGCTACATTTGGAAAAGGCACAAAGGCAACAAGGCTAAGGAAGGAAAGTCTTCTCCTCCTCTCCATCCATTAATGTACACGCCACATATACATATATTATACATATTTTCAGATTTTTTGAAAAAGGCACATACACATGTATTCCAACGTACTACCGACACGTTATATATTCTACGTACGTACGTTAACGTCACACCACTATACTTAACTCATATTTATGAGTATATTCAGGTCTTATATCATATGATATAAGATATGGTGATGACAAATCAAATACGACACGATAAAAGGTTCTAAACCGAAATTTGTCGTATCGGGCGAATACCGAAACTTCGCCAACGTGTCACATACTTGCCATAAATAAATGGCCAGCCCATATACATCAAAAATGGATTAAAATTTCGTGCACATGACAGAAAAATAAGCCAAAAATACTTTCCATGTTGGCACACACAAATCACTCCACATTAAGGCCAAAATGTGAAGATTCCAAGTTTAATTTTGTCACATGCTAATGGTACCACTTTAAACCAGCCAAGTGCTGAGATTTAAAGTATATATTATATATAAAATAATATATATAACATGTGCAAAAGTTGGAATTTAAATTAGAGAAAAATCGGGGTAATCGATAAATATCGAAAATTCGGTTTTCTGCGCACATAACATGGAACGTTTTTTGTACATCATGTGACACGTATCTAGACACTTTTTACATATGATATACATCTTAAAGTGTTCTAGAAAATTAAATTAAGGGCTGATTGGAATATTACATGTGTGTATTATTAAATATGCACTATTTTACATAGTTAGCAAAAATAAATTTCAGCACTTGTACATACACCTTCCAACGTCACATACAGCTGATTTGGAGCACATGTGGAGCTTTGTTGGCATCTTGATTGGTCAAGGATCAATCATACAAAGTTGGTGAATTGAAGAGAGAAGCTACAAATGGTAAGAATTCAAGGTATATCTCTCTTATGTCACATGCTGAAAATTTCAGCATACTAAACTTAGGGTGGCCGATTTTTAGCTCTTAAATGTGACATATTTTGTCATCTTTTATTAGGCGATTGATTAGAAGAAGATATGGAAAGGTTTTGAATATTATTTAAATAAATAAATGGTGATATTTTACATATCACACATGCTGAAAATTTTTCAGCATGTGTACAAGTTGTATGGCCGAATTTGAAAGCTTAATTGTGTCCAAGTTCATTTCTTAGTTGGTAGCAATACTTACCATGAATTGTTGATTCATTTTTATGATGAAAAATCAAAGAATATTTGGCATTATTTTTGAAAGAAAAGGAATGTTGCACATGCTGAATTTTCAGCATGGCAAGACTACTAATGGCCGAATTTTCGCCTTGTGTAGGAAGGATTTTTTGTCTTGAAAGTTATGTGATGTATCTCTTGATTTATGGAATGATTTTGTGATTGATTTTTGGCACATGTTAAAGTGTATATCTCAGATTTTTTCCATGTCATTTTGATGACAATGTTGAAACAATAAGGAGGTGCCAAGTAAGCGAAGACTAAATGATGATCCAATAGGAAGATGCCAAGTAAGCAAGGCATTGTCACAATGATGTCTTACACTCTCTCAAGGACTTAAAAGGTAATTTTCAAGAGGGGAAGACAAGTATAGGGGACGGCTGGAACATTATAAGGAAAGAAGAGGAGAGCAAACAAAAATAACAACAAGCATTGCATTTCAAAGAGATCAAATTGCCAAGCTCTTCTTCTCCTACATCTTCTTTCTTTCTCTCTTCTTGTAAAGCCTATTGTTTTTATATCTTTTAATCTTGAATAGGCTTGAGATAAACCACCATTCATTATACATCTTTGTAAAAGATTGATCAAGGTGTGATCAATCTTCATTCTTGCAAGGTGGTGGTGTTCGTGCAAATTGTATTCACTATACAAGGTTTGTAAAGGGTTGGAGTTAGGTGTAACTCTATCAACCCTGCGGTAAGGTGTACTGCGTGTGTGTGATTAGTGTGAACCAAGGAAGGTGTTCCTTGAAGACTGGAGTAGGTTGTTTATAACCGAACCAGTATAAAATTCTTGGTGTCATTTACTTTCTGCATTTACGTTTCAGTTACTGCACTGTTTATCCTTCTTGTTCGCATCCGTAAAAATAGTAAACGATTTTCAAAAATTATGAAAATTTCCAGAAACATACTTACACGTTCTAGGGTTAATTTGGCAAAAGTTTCAACCCTTTTGGATAAGTATAAGTCAATCAAACATCAAAAGTTCTGAGACTAGTGCAGTCTGATTTTCAGACTTGCAAAGGTTGAGACTTTGATTATATTTGACCTACTTCCCAAAAGAATTTTCCAAAACTGTTTCAACCCATTTAGATATAGTATATAAGGAGTTAGTGGTCAAATTTTCAGAGCATTTGGACGTTCAAACAAATAGGAATTAATTTTTCAAAACCATCTACCGTTTCTGGCAGATTTGCACAATCTGAGTATCAACGGTTTTTGAAGGGATTAAAGGTTGAATTTTAATTTGAAATTTTTAGGGGACCCTCATAACATCTGAGGCTAAGTTCTCTCAAAATTTCATAATTTTTGAAGACCTCTAACCTGGTTGTAAAAACGTTTTAAAACTGGTCCTGAAAACAGAATCTGTTTTCAGAACTTGAATTGTTCAAGTTTAAAGAAATTTTAAAAACCACACTTTCCACACCATCTATTCAACCCCTCCCCCCCTCCCCCCGCTTCTAATGGTGCCTTGAAGATCCTACAATTGGTATCAGAGCGCAGGAACACTTACTTCAAAGAATCCAACGATTCCATGAGATGGCAACCACAACCGTGCAAGAAGGAATGTCAACTATAAGGCCTCCTCTGTTTGACGGTGAGTCTTTCGTTCAATGGAAGGTAAGAATGAAACTTTTCTTTATGGCAATAGATATTGATCTTTGGTCGATTATAGAAGATGGTCCTTATGTTCCATCTAAGTTATCCACAGTAGACGGAGTCACACTAGAAGTTGTAAAATCTAGACAAGAATATACGAGCGATGATAAAAAGAAACTTAGTATGAATGCTAAGGCTATGCAACTACTATTAAACGGCCTAAGTAAAAGTGAGGCTAGTTACGTGTCAAATTGTTCTAGTGCTCAAGAGATGTGGCATATTCTTGAAATGAAACATGAAGGGACTAGCCAAGTAAAGGAGTCCAAAATCAATATGCTTATGTCCACACTTGAGTCCTTTAAATTATTGCCAAATGAGTCTATTGTTGAGATGGATTTACGCTTGACTAACATTTACAATTCTCTTGAGTCTCTTAGCAAAGCCTTCACTATGCAGGAAAAGGTACAAAAGGTTTTGCGAAGCCTTCCATCCGAGTGGGACCCTAAAGTAACGGCCATAGAAGAAAGCAAAGAGACCAAATCGATTAAAATGGAAGAACTAATCGGATCACTTAAGGTATATGAAAACAAACTTGCTTTAAGACATTCTGAGTCAATTTCTAATAATGATAGGACTATAGCATTTAAATCAAATGAATACGTCGTAGATGATAGTGACACAGATTCCGATGATGAGGACTTAATCACAATGGCTAAAAGATTAAGAAAAATATTGAGAAAATCGATTAAACATAAGTCTACCTCATCTAAGGATCATAAAATAAAAATAAGGAAATAAAGTGCTATGAATGCGGCAAACTTGGACATCTATCATATGACTGCCCTAATAAAGAAAAACAAATAAACAAATACCCTGACAAGGATCGGAACAAGAATAGACTCGTCTCAGAACCTAAGCAAAGGAGAAGAGCATTCAAAGCCTCCACTTGGAGTGACACATCCGACTCTGAGACTGGTGATACGGAAGAACACAAGGCACAAGTATGCTTTACATCTAAAGCATCAAATGAGGTATCTTCCGACTCTGATTCCGATTCTGAATGTTCATATGATGATTTATTTAGTCAATATTTAGAATTGCATAAGTTTTCAAAGACTCTTGCAAAAGAAAAGAAGCGATTAATTGAAGACAAGAAATTGTTAGAATCTTCTAACAAAGATCTTGTGTCTCAATTAAACGATTCAAAAGAAGAGTCGTCATGCATTATAAATTCATTAAAATCTGAAATTTCATCATTGACATCCGAGAACGTTGAATTGAAATCCGAGATTTCAAAATTAAAATCAAGGAATGCCGATGTAGAAAAAAAGGTGAAACAGTTTGATACGGGATCCAACATGCTGCATCGCATTATATTATCACAAAAGCATGACAGTGACAAAACAGGTTTGGGATACGTTGATACTAATGAAATATCAACCAAACCAACTAAGTTTGTGGTGTCTAAAAAAGTAGACACTCCAAAGCCCCAAGTGGCGTCCAAGATGACGCAAAAACCGTCACTTCCCTTATCACGTCCCACTACATCTTCATATCACGTGAACTACAACTTTGTACCATATAGACATGAAAAGAAAAGAGTATTGCATACACGACATTCATTCCATCTATGCACTACGCATACAAACACAAGGATATATCAAAAACGTCCTACATATAATGCGTATAAAGGAGTTCTTGGCCAAAGGCCAGATAAAGTTGCACCTAAAATATATTATGTTGCGTTCTCATCACCTCTCTCACCTTTTGGAAGACATAGAAAGGTCACCCAAATGTGGGTACCAAAAGAGACATTTTCAAAGGGTTGAATCAATGACCCTTACGAACGCACGTAGATGAAATGCATGATTTTTTTTCGGGCATCTTTTGATTTGCTTTCCAAAATAAAGGGGGAGAGAAAGCATAATTTAAGGGGGAGAGTGACACTGATTGATCTTAATTGCATAAATCAAGGGGGAGCCGGATTTGAAATTCGAAATTCAAATTTCAAATTTGTGCATGGTTCAAGGGGGAGAGATAGCATTTAAATCATGTACACAAGTTATTTTGAAAATCATCAAAAGGGGGAGATTGTAGAGATAAGGAGGTTTGAGTGATTTCAAAATAAGTGACTTGAATGCATATATGTATATATAAACGTATACAAGCATATAAACGTGTACATGAATGCATGATATCTTGCCATTACTTGCCTTATTTAGCTTATAAATTATGTTGCCGTACTAACGAGCCATGAAGCATTAAAGCTTACATCATATGGCAAACATTTGTTGTGTTTATACTATTTTCAGGTGCCACCATTAATGAACTAAACTAGTTCATTAAGTGAATTACTTAGTTTAATAAACTAAGTAGTTCATTAAAGGAAGCTACATTTGGAAAAGGCACAAAGGCAACAAGGCTAAGGAAGGAAAGTCTTCTCCTCCTCTCCATCCATTAATGTACACGCCACATATACATATATTATACATATTTTCAGATTTTTTGAAAAAGGCACATACACATGTATTCCAACGTACTACCGGCACGTTATATATTCTACATACGTACGTTAACGTCATACCACTATACTTAACTCATATTTATGAGTATATTCAGGTCTTATATCATATGATATAAGATATGGTGATGACAAATCAAATACGACACGATAAAAGGTTCTAAACCGAAATTTGTCGTATCAAGCAAATACCGAAACTTCGCCAACGTGTCACGTACTTGCCATAAATAAATGGTCAGCCCATATACATCAAAAATGGATTAAAATTTCGTGCACATGACAGAAAAATAAGTCAAAAATACTTTCCATGTTGGCACACACAAATCACTCCACATTAAGGCCAAAATGTGAAGATTCCAAGTTTAATTTTGTCACATGCTAATGGTACCACTTTAAACCAGCCAAGTGCTGAGATTTAAAGTATATATTATATATATTATGTATAACATAATATATATAACATGTGCAAAAGTTGGAATTTAAATTAGAGAAAAATCGGGTAATCGATAAATATCGAAAATTCGGTTTTCTGCGCACATAACATGGAACGTTTTTTTGTACATCATGTGACACGTATCTAGACACTTTTTACATATGATATACATCTTAAAGTGTTCTAGAAAATTAAATTAAGGGCTGATTGGAATATTACATGTGTGTATTATTAAATGTGCACTATTTTACATAGTTAGCAAAAATAAATTTCAGCACTTGTACATACACCTTCCAACGTCACATACAGCTGATTTGGAGCACATGTGGAGCTTTGTTGGCATCTTGATTGGTCAAGGATCAATCATACAAAGTTGGTGAATTGAAAAGAGAAGCTACAAATGGTAAGAATTCAAGGTATATCTCTCTTATACCTGCCCCTCCCCCAAATCTTACCCCCTCCAAAACGGGTTCGATCAGGGCGAGGCTCCACCGAGTTGAATCTTTTTGCCATCCCAAAGTTCAGAGAGCGCTGCCATGGTAGGAGATGGATGGGTCGCTGAACAGTCCAAGTTACCTCTTACGTTTAAAACTCATGGTTAGAGTTGCGAAATCCCATCGGATGGTCCCAATGTGATCAGCCATTTAATTCTCCTGTACCATATCAAACCATCCTGAGGGATGAAGTACAAGTCTGCCACAAAAATCTCGGTGCCCACTTGGAAGTTAACACCACGACAAATGCCACCACTAGCAATCCTGTCAGCGTTAGCGATAGCCACACGCAGCCCCGGGCGTTCCAGCTTGGTAACGATTCTTTTTGTGAGGAAGTTATGTGTACTTCCCGAGTCTGCCAAAGCCCATACAGGTTGGTATGCTATCAAGGCTGGTACCTACATTGTCCTGGGTGTCTGCGTGCCCCTAATTGCATTTACTGAGATCTCTGGGTTGTCTCAACTCTTACTCTCCATCACTGTCTTCTTCTGGTAGCTCAATCCAGAACCATCGCTTACTGCGATAAACTGTTGTGTATAGGTCATCACAATCATAGCATAAACCTTTCGCGTGGCTGCTGGTGTGGCTACGGTTGGTGGAGGAGGAAGGGGCCTGGGGTCCATTGAGAGGCATGCTACCTGCAGGTACCATTTGGGTAGTGAGCCGTGTTAAAGTTACAAGTCTTATGGAATTCAATCCATGGTGGTGATCCAAGGCAAGTTGAATTTAATCCATCAGATTATAGGATCAATCAAGGATTGAGAGCTTTAGTTACCACGTCATCATCTTGGTGTTGCGCAGGAGTGATGGTTGCATGGTAGTTTTGTGAATTTCGGAGGTAGCAACACAGAAGGAGCTTGGATGGCTGGAGGAAGAAGAAAGAGTTAGGTGGGAATGTTTAAAACGTGTGAAAGACAGTTTTGCCCTTACTAAGATAACTGTACGGAGATTTAGTTGGAGGATATTTTGGTTTTTTAACTGTTTTTTCTTCTTCCGGAGATTTAGTTGGAGGATATTTTGGTCTTTTACCTATTTTTTCTTCTTCTTTTAAGCTGTGTTGTAACTACTTAGCTAAGAGTGAACTCAATTACATTTTCCTTTCAGTGAATCAGTTGTGCAGTTTCTTGAATTCTCTCTCTATTTCTATCTCTCCATTACTCGCTATCTTGATTCTTCCTTTTCCGCATTGTATGTTAATTCGTTTGCACATCGATTAGAATGTCATCGTGAGTTTTTCCACATGGTATCAGAGAGTAATTGATGAATTTTGGTACATTTATGGTGTCAAACAACAATCCTGCTTCTTCTTCTTCTATCTCCCTCACTGCTCCGGTGGATCCTTCTGATGATCCATTCTACATTCATCCAAGTGATAATCCGTCTATGATATTGATGCAGCTCTTACTTAATGGAAACAATTATCACGGTCGGAGTAGATCCATGGGAAGAGCCTTAGAGTCAAAGAATAAAATGGGCTTTGTGGATGGTTCGATTGAGAAACCTGCAGGGAGAGCAAGAAGGTATACAGCTTGAATAAAGGTCAACAACATGGTGTCTTCCTGGTTAGTTAATTCATTAATGGCTAGCATTCGCCAAAGTGTAGTTTGGTTGGATTCTGCAGCTAACATCTGTAATAACCTGAAGTTAAGTTATGGAAATGTTGACTTATTTAGACTTTCAGATTTACAAGAAGAGTTCTATGACATTGGGCATGAAGCTAGTAGTGTCACATAGTATTATACCAAGTTGAAAAGTGTGTGGGTAGAATTGATGGTGCTGATGTTACACCCGAGAATTTACGAACTAGCCGTTCTGTGCTAATTGAGAATTAAGTAGCCGTTAGGTGTAACAACCATTCGAAATTAAATTAACTGTAGCGTATCGTTATGTCTAGGTAGTTTCATAATTATGTGTGTGTACTATATATATATATATATATAAAACTGTAGCGTATCGTTATGTCTAAGTAGCTTCATAATTATGGGTGGTTACTATATATATATATATATATATATATATATATATATATATATATATATATATATATATATATGTATGTGTATATATATATATATATATAGTACAAATAAAGGATAGGCACAAAAAAATAAAAATATAAATAAATAAATTATATACATGTTTAAAAGGGTGCGTGGCGTGAGGGAGTTAAAAATAATAATAATTAAATTGAAACTGAAGGTGCTGAGAATAAAGGGGTAAGGATAAAGTTTAAAAAATAATAAAATTATAAGTAAAGAAGGCATGATAATGGGGTAACTGTTTTCCCCCATTTTGTTCAACGTGGGTTTTTAAGAATTAAAGGGATCAGGGGTGGAAAAAAAAGAGTAGTGAAAAGATCCAAAGGAGAGCAGGAGGGGCAGGCACGAGAAGAAAGAAAAGGAAGAAAGGGAGAAAAGAAAAAAAAAACCAAAGCATCTCAAACCATTTGTTATAATCGCGTAACTCATCTGCAATCAGATAGGTTCCCTTTTCTCCCTCCAATTGGTACAAATTCAAGCATGTCTTAATGATATATTATGTGTTTTTGTTGTTTTAATTGTTGGAATCTATGGCATGTTGTTGAATCTGTGAAAAATCTGTACTTTGGAGTGATGTTCATCCGTACTATGGTTTTGCGTGTATTGAATTTGATTTTAGGGAAAAAATTGATAAAATTTGATAATCAAAATGGTAAAACTCTTGCAGGATTAGAGACTTTTCATTTTGTTTTGGCCTTAAAATAGGTTCCCTTAGACTGGAAATATGCAAAAATATAGATCGAGGTCGAAAAAGGTCGCTGGAGGCCGTCGGTGCATTGCACGCGCCGCCGGAAACGGCCACGCGTGGTTGCACGCGCCTCTGGCATAGCGGCCTGGAATTTGAAATTAATTAAAAAAATTGAGGAATTGAAAGGGCCGAAGGCCCTGAACTGCTGGAAAAAAGGCTGTCCTTAACGCGCCAGCTGTACTTAAGGGGCTTGGCCCAATTTCGAATTAAAAAAAGGGTAGGCTGGTTAGCGGACCGGACCGAATGACCAACGGACCAGGCCAGCGGTCGGCCGACCCAAATAGTCGAATAACAAAAAAAGAGAAAAACTAATAAAGCAGGCCAGGCCTGCGCACGTGCGATCGGACCAGGGCTGGTCGAAATTAAAAAGGCCAGCCCAATGTGATTAGGAATATTTAGAAATAAATTCTGAAATTTTGGAAATTTCTATAATGGTTATTAAATTAATTGAAAAAAGTAATAATTATAGGAAAAATATAAATAAATATCAGAAAATTTATAATAAATTCCAGAAATTATAAAATACTGAAATTTAATTATTTTCACTAAATTTCAGTAATTGTGATAATTTATTTAATTTGGATAATTAGGTAATAAATAGAAATAAATAGGGGAAAAATGAGGAAAAATATAGAAAATGCTCAATAAATGTATACAAGCCATGAAAAAATAAGTTTAATCTCAAACAACATTAAATCATTACTCGGATAATAAATGACCTAGAATTGAGTGCCGGAGGATGGTGAGGATGGGCCAGGGGCCTCAGACGATTGTGTTGTTTGCATTCATGGCACGTGCATTGCATGATGGTGGGTCGTGACGTACGGGTCACGGGCGCTACAGGTGGTATCAGAGCCGAGGCTTCAGATCTGCCTCGGGAACGCAGGATTAACTAGATCACTTAGACATAAGCTATGACCCTTACCTAAGAATAACGAATATACCCCTAATAAATGAAATAGACCTAAGTTATGATCGGGTTAGGGAAGGTGTGTGCCGTTGGTGAGCTTTCTCTATGTCATTACCGTTGTACCCCAGAACTTTCGCGTGAGCACCCTAAATGTTCAAATCCATATATTACTTCTGTCAATCCCAATTCTCGTCGAGGTTTGTGCGGAGTCCAAGAAAATCCCGTCTCGTCGTTAAAAAAATTGCAAAGGATACAACGTTGGTTATGGTAACAACCATTAGGATCAGAGGGTCAACCTCCAAGCATTGGCCGACAGCATGGCCATCACTTGGGCACAACAGCAATTGTAGACTGTGCCAGGCCAGTAGCAGTTGAACCAGCGGTTTCCGCCACTGCCACCACCAGGTCTGAGGTTCTACTACATGGGAATATAGGACTTCCGGAATCTAATGTTTAGAAGGACCCTTCACCGGGGAGGCATAAATATGCGACTTGGCCGCTAATAAACACAAGACCACTCGCAATGGAAGTATAGCCGTAGAGGAGTGCATGGCCACCGCGGCCACCATGTGCTCATTATTGATGCCACGTTTGGGTCAGTGTGGGAGCATTAGGCAAGCATGAGTGCAATCGACAAGGACGTTTTACGAGTAAGGACACCGAGCAGTGGCCGGCACCACCATCACAGAAAATCAAGAACAGCATAAAAGTAGGCAAGGATCAGTGCCCATATCCACTTGATGACTGATGCGGACATTGGAAAGGCTGACGACGTCATAATAGAATTCAACCGCCGGCGACCAGGTATCAATGACTCATCATCAGTACAGAGGACGTTAGTCAAAGATAAATGGTCAGAGTTGCGTAGCGGAAGCGTGGCTTCCTTAAGTCACGTAAGTTCAGAAGAGTGAACTTCAGTGAATCCGAAGAAGATTAAGGATATCGTTGAGTAGGCTTAACCGACCAAGGTGACTGAAGTAAGGAGTTCTCTTGGTTAGCCAGCTGCTACATGGATTTCGATTAAGGATTTTCGTCGATACTGGTGCCCCGAATAGATGGAAGCATAAGGAGGCGAAGTTCGAGTAGACAGTGGATATCAACAAAGATATTCAACAAAGCTTCGTTGAGGAAAAAAAACACAAGACTATAATACATAAATTTTGCTGATTAACTATATATACACGCACTGATCAATATAACATACTTTAACGACATATTTCCATATATCAACCACGTACTAGAGCATTAACATACAAAATCCATCATAAGCACGCCAAAGAGTTATAACACAGTACAAA
This sequence comes from Eustoma russellianum, assembly GCA_036186865.1. Lineage (NCBI taxonomy): Eukaryota > Viridiplantae > Streptophyta > Magnoliopsida > Gentianales > Gentianaceae > Eustoma > Eustoma russellianum. Next base: position 35,666,849 of record AP025045.1, read on the forward strand.
AAAAATAGAGATATCACATAACATAATGAACTACAGATATACAACGACATAAGTCAACAATATATATATATACACACGCACACATATACATACATATACGTAAAGACATACATATATACATATACATACAAAGCGACCAACACAAAAATATGAAGTAACAGGTAAAAGCTCACAATATATATAGAATACAATAACAACGTAGGAGTAGCGAACATATAAAAGATATACGATAAGTCAGGATTATTTGTGCTAAATGATCGCTATAAAAAATCAAACGAACCCATGACAGATAGCCATCTTAGAAATGTATAAAAGTTAAGATGTTAATATATATCGTGGGGTACTAATCCACACAATAATACATGTTTAAAAAAACAAAAAAAACAAAAAGGAAACAAACAAACAAACAAAACAACCCCTAGTCTTTTACAATAATAAAGAAGAAAATAGACAAACACAATTTGTTACAACATCAATGACATAATGTAAAAAAACATACAAGTAGATACACGAAACAGAGTAGTTACACGATGTTAATTATGCACAGGTATACACACAACTGTTTCAATGAGGCCGCAATATAATTAATACAACAAAACAGTAATAAACATCATAGTATGTAACGACAACAAACAACACAATTACAAATAATACAATAACAAATATCTTGCATACAAGACATGGATTATAAAAGAAAAAAATATAGGCATACAACTACAAGTTTTAAAACAAATTAACAACATACATATTTATAGTTATGAACTAGGAACAACATAGTAATAGATTAAAGTGTAAAAAAAATTTAACAACAGAAAAATAGTAAAAAAAAGGAAAATTTTATCGACTATCTTACTTGAGCACCCAAATGAGTATATCTAAAGTCCATGCATTTATGAAATTCCTTCGGAATAATTTATGTACGATATTTGTACAATAATATAAGCTAGTACGAAAAATATAGAGTATAAGTAACAAAAATTATCGACGACTAACATAAGTACAAAAAGGAGAGAGATCAAAAAAATAATAAAAAATAAAATAAAAATAGTTAAATAAAATGAACGCGCACAGCATGTGTACCACTTAAAACTCAACTAATATACAATATAAATATAAGACATGTGACAGACTACAGATAACGATCGTGAATTTATTGCTACGTTTGAAGCATAAGTCATACATGCGTATGACATAAGGATACACAACATACAATATATATATCTATACCAAACATGTTTAATGACTTAACATTTAAAACGACAACACATGTTAAAACTCATGTATGTTGATATACAACAGACGGAGCCACGTTGAGCGTTGCATTTCATCCCCAACCTGATGAGTAGTCGGAGGCGACGATTGCTGACTATTGAGGACATGCTAAGGGCTTGTGCACTAGACTTCAGAATAAACTGGGATAGTATGATCAAGTTGATCAAGTTTGTTAACAACAACAGCTGCTATAATGCCACCGGCATGACAACATTTGAGGCGTTCTAGGGACGGAAGTGTAGGTCCCATGTCCACTAGGACGAAGTTGAAAAGTGTACTATTACCGGTCCAGAACATGCTGAGCAGACCAAATAGAAGATAAAGTGATTCGGGAAAGACTTAAGGTTGCCCAAGACAGAAGCAAAAGTTGGAAAAACTCGAAGAGGCGTCCCTTGGAGTTGCTGTCAGAGACAAGGGTTACTTGAAGGTGTCACCTATAAAAGGTGGGACACGTCTTGGTCTGAACGGTAAGCCGAGACCGCGGTACATTGGGCCTTATGAGATACTTAAAAAGATCGGTTCGTTAGCTTATCGATTGGTGTTACGGCTAACGCTAGCTCAGGTGCACAATGTATTCCATGTTTCTCAGCTGAGAAGGTACGGTTGAGACCCGAGTCACGTACTGGAAGCACCGCCGTTGAGAACCAGACCGAACATATCATATGAAGAGACTTCTGTTCGGATCATAGACCGCAAAGACCAACAGCTGAGAGGAAGAACCCTTCCGTATGTCAAGCTGCAGCGGAAAAATCATAAGGAAAATGAAACGATCTGGGACCTGGAGGATCAGATGCGCGAACGCTGTCCTGAACCCTTCGATTAAGGTACATCGATCCTCCTCAGCCTCTATGATTAAATTACGTCAAGTTTCAAGGACGAAACTTCTTGTAAGGTGGGTAGGATGTTACACCCCGAGAGAATTTACGAACTAGCCGTTCTGTGCTAATTGAGAATTAAGTAGTCGTTAGGTGTAACAACCTTTCGAAATTAAATTAACTGTAGCGTATCGTTATGTCCAGGTAGTTTCATAATTATGTGTGTGTACTATATATATATATATATATATATATATATAGTTATATATATATATCTATAGTACAAATAAAGGATAGGCACAAAAAATAATAAAAATATAAATAAATAAAATATATACATGTTTAAAAGGGTGCGTGGCGTGAGGGAGTTAAGAAAAATAATAATTAAATTGAAACTGAAGGTGCCGAGAATAAAGGGGTAAGGATAAAGTTTAAAAAAATAATAAAATTATAAGTAAAGAAGGCATGATAATGGGGTAACTGTTTTCCCCATTTTGTTCAACGTGGGTTTTAAGAATTAAGGGGATCAGGGGTGGAAAAAAAGAGTAGTGAAAAGATCCAAAGGAGAGCAGGAGGGGGCAGGCACGAGAAGAAAGAAAAGGAAGAAAGGGAGAAAAGAAAAAAAAGCCAAAGCATCTCAAACCATTTGTTATAATCGCGTAACTCATCTGCAATCAGGTAGGTTCAATTTTCCCTCCAATTGGTACAAATTCAAGCATGTCTTAATGATATATTATGTGTTTTTGTTGTTTTAATTGTTGGAATATATGGCATGTTGCTGAATCTGTGAAAGATCTGTACTTTGGAGTGATGTTCATCCGTACTATGGTTTTGCGTGTATTGAATTTGATTTTAGGAAAAAATTTGATAAAATTTGATATCAAAATGGTAAAACTCTTGCAGGATTTGAGACTTTTCATTTTGTTTTGGCCTTAGAATAGGTTTCCTTAGACTGGAAATATGCAAAAATATAGATCGAGGTTGAAAAAGGTCGCTGGAGGCCGCCGGTGCGCCGCACACGCCGCCCATGGCTGCACGCGCCTCTGGCATGGCGGCCTGGAATTTTGCAATTAATTAAAAAAATTGAGGAATTGAAATGGCCGAAGGCCCTGAACTGCTGGAAAAAAGGCTAGCCTTAACGGGCCAGCTGTGCTTAAAGGGCTTAGCCCAATTTCGAATTAAAAAAAGGGAGCAGGATGGTTAGCGGACCGGGCCGAATGGCCAACGGACCGGACCAGCGGTCGGCCGGCCCAAATAGTCAAATAACAAAAAAAACTGCGCGTGCGATCGGACCAGGGCTGGTCGAAATTAAAAAGGCCAGCCCAATGTGATTAGGAATATTTAAAAATAAATTCTGAAATTTTGGAAATTTCTATAATAGTTATTAAATTAATTAAAAATAGTAATAATTATAGGAAAAATATAAATAAATATCAAAAAATTTATAATAAATTCAAGAAATTATAAATAGTAATTGTGATAATTTATTTAATTTTGATAATTAGGTAATAAATAGAAATAAATAGGGGAAAAATGAGGAAAAATATAGAAAATGATCAATAAATGTATACAAGCCATGGAAAAATAAGTTTAACCTCAAAACAACATTAAATCATTACTCGGATAACAAACGAACCTAGATTTGAGTGCCGGAGGATGGTTGAGGATAGGCCAGGGGCCTCAGGCGATCACTAAATGAACTTTGATTTGAGTGCCGGAGGATGGTGAGGATGGGCCAGGGTTCCTCAGACGATTGTGTTGTTTGTATTCATGGCACGTGCATTGCATGATAGTGGGTCGTGACGTACGGGTCACGGGCACTACAGCTGAGGTCTGTTCCCATTATACATGTCACAGGTGCACTTGTAATCTTACTGTTGAAATTAATAAGTTTCTGGAGAATGATTGTGTAATCAAGTTTCTGAAAGGCTTAAATGAGGAGTTTGAGGCAGTTAAATCACATGTGCTACTTTCTACTCCTTTTGACGGATCTGAAAACTGTCTTTGTTATGGCAGTGAAGATGAAAAGGAAGATGACTTACCACGTAACCATGGACAATTCATTAACAATACTTCAACAGTTGATGAATGTTAACAGTGCCACAGGACTCAGTTCATATGTACCTAGACCTTCTAGTGATGGATCAGTCAGTACTTGTTGGCACAAAAACCACATGGGAGAGGTTTCAGACGTGACTGCCAAGAACTTGTCAGAGTGGTGCTAAAGTGCCTTTCTGCACTCACTGTAACATAACTGGACATACGATTGATAGATGTTACAAGAATCATAGATACCCTCCAAGATTCCAAACTCAGAGGCCAAGTTACTATGGTTCAGTAGTGAAGAAGGTGGTATGCAGTTTGAAGATGTTGCGGTCAAGAATAGTATGAAGAGTATGGCACTTAAGCGGGTATGAATCCAGAGGTAAGTAATTCTGAAAACTCATATGCCTAAGATGACAACCAGCTATGACAAAGGATATCAATATGATCAATTGATGAGTATAAGGCAAGAACGTCAAGAAGGCAGCAGAAATGGTGTTGCTGATCCTACAGGTAGCACAAGTACTCACCACGCTGTTATGCCAGCACAACAGACTACAGCTTCTGGTAAGGTGCCAGGTAATGTAATACAACAAAACTTAAAAACAGTCTCTCAACATCTCCCAAAGTCATTCCCCAACAGTCCCTACAGCCTCAAAACACAGGCAAGACAAAACATTCGGCCTCAAGCGAAAATTATCCAAAGCCAAAGACTAGTGCGAGAAAGTCCATATCTTTGGCCAGACTTACTTGTTCCACGTCAAGAATTTCCAAGAAACTCCATGCACACTCAGTTCATAAAGCATGAAAAAGAAAGAAAAAGTAAAAAAAAGAACAAAAGAAAGAAGCTTCAAGAACTTGGTGTATTGCTACCTGATTTGAGTCCATCAAAAGCCAATTCATTATTACATTACCTACTGTTCATTTCCTCATCAAGATTCGGAAGAAACATCAGAGGACATTCGGTTTCTGGCATCCAATACCGAATAGCCACACAAAAACCCTAAAACAACCAAAGCTACCCAAAATAACCAAACTTAACATATACACTTTGGGACTTTTTTTGCATTTAATTCCTTAAGAAAGCATAACTTGATTGTATGCTTAATCAAATTTGGCCTAAGGATTGCCAGAAGCAACCCTAGTGAATCTTTGGTTCAGGCCTTTATACATCACTTTTGGTTTCTTACTTTTTCTTTGATTCTTAGTTTGTCCCACTTAAATTGAGTCTTATTGTGTCCTATACTGCTTTTGCATTGTCCGTGTGAAACATCCCTTTGAAGAAGAATTACAAGCCGATTTTGGGAGACCACAACGTTATCGCTCTACTTGATATCGGTTCTAAACTAGTAACTAGAGAGGAACACAAGAAGAGTGAAAAAGGCTTGAGTGATTGTGAGACTCAAAGAGGGGAGATAAAAATGCCACTTGACTGAATCTAACATGAAGGTTGAAAGACACTATATGCTTCGATTTTTTTGTTTTCCACTAATCAAATCTCTTCCGTCTTTGTGTTAGTTTTCCTTTCCTTCTTTTGTTTTGAGTTTTATTTCAGGCTGAACTTTATATATGGCAAACACACCCAGGAGAAGTGCTTCCGCGTCACCACACTTTGAAAGTGGCGAATCTTTGGAAAACCTAACGCAAATGATATCCAGAATGTCAAACAAAATGGACCCAAGTGGTCAACAGGTTGGAAGATATTGAAAGCGACTCAAATGTCCCAAAGCACAGCTACCCATTTTGAGGATAGAGGCTGAGGAGGAAGAAGACATGGACAAGTACCTACAAAGATGCCACCGATGGTGGAAAGACAAGAAGGATAAAGCAGCACCACTTTACAGAATACTTGATGAGGAGATGAATTTCCCAAGACACCATCAAGCTGTCCACTTTCCAAACCAAAAACCTAATAAGGTCAAAATAAAATTCTTAATTCTATGGCAATAGTGACCCCGAAGCCTACTTTGAATGGGAAAGAAAGGTAGATCTCATATACTAAAGTAATTCATTTTTAGAACTAAAAAGTGCGGTTTGTAGCTATAAAATTTGTAGATTATCGGCACATGCTTGGTGGGATCAACTATGAAATCGAGACAAAGAACTGGGGAGGGCAGGATCACCAATTGGGAAGAAATGAAAAGGGCAATGAGGCGTTGTTTTATAACGCAACACGACGAAAGATCCATGTTCCAAAGATTGCAGCACCTTACACAGGGAATAAGGAGTGTTGGTGAGTATTACAAAAGAGTGGGAGTTGTTGATGATTCACTAATGTTCAAGAAGATAAGGAGCTACTATGACGCGATTTTTGGGAGGTTTGAACCATGACATAGCCAATCTTGTGGAACTTTATCCACATGCTGATATAGACTCTATGGTGCACATGGCGGAGAAGATTGATAGGCAAATTAAGAGGAGGTACACTTGGCCAACACAAGCTGTCTTTAAGGATTTCAAAATGCTATCACACTAGAGAGCTACATTCGGCCCTAAACCACCACCATTCGACAACAAGCAGCCTCATCCATGGATAAAAGAAAGGGAAGTTCGATGAGAAAGCCCCACAAAAAGGTACATCTTCTAACTCTTCAAGAAGGACTAGAAATATTAAGTGTTTTCATTGTCAAGGTATCAATCATATTGCATCACAATGTCCTAATAAACATGCTATGCTAATTATGATTATGGAAACTACTATTCTGAACATGAAAATGAGGAAGAACGAGGTAACCTAGATGAGAATTTAGATAAGAGGATTGTATGATTAATGAGGAAGCAAAGGCATCTCGAGAATTCCATGTTGTTATGCAAAGCCTTAATTCACAAGTTAAAACGGATGAGCATGAACAACATCGTGATAATATCTTTCATACACATTGCATGATTAGTGATAAAGTTTGCACCATGATTATAGATGTTGGATCTTGTGCAAATGTTGCCAGTGCTGAATTAATAAGAAAACTTTCATTACTTATGGTTAATCACCCACACCCTTATAAGTTGCAATGGCTCAATGATTGTGATAACATTAACGTTAGTAAACAAGTTTTGGTACTTTTATCTATCGGCAACGATCATGATGAAGTTTTGTATTTTGTTGTTCCCATGCATGCTAGTCACATTTTACTAGGAAGATCATGACAATATGATAAGAGAATTACTTATGATAGTTTTTTTAATAGATACCCATTTAGGATGCATAACACATGGTTTAAATTGCATTCTTTGCCTCCATATAAGTTTTTGTGGATCAAAGTAGAATGGCCAAAATCATGAATCTAAGGAGGGAAAAACTTGAACCATGGGCCAAAGAACAAGCGAGAGTAGAATCCGAAAAAGAAGCAAAACGTTTGATTCAAAAACAATCTGCCTCATATGAACATTATAAATCGACAAAACAATCTTTTTACGCTAAGACTGAAGTGCCTGATATGAAAACAATTTCCATGATGATTCCCATGATTTGCAAGAAAACGTTGTTCAGATTAATGAGAACGAACCTGACAGTGAAAGTGAAAGTGAAAGGCCAAAGTATGAAATAAACAAGTTGAAGATTGTATTGTTTAATTTTTTTACTATATAGGGTTACTGAGAACATTATTGTGGAAAGATGTTTCAGAACATACTGATTTTTATACATGTGCATCTAAGTTTTCCGTCTGGTATTTGAACACATTTAGATTATCTATGTGTTTGATCTAGGAGAGTGGATATGCATGAATGAGAATTTCAAACTTGATTTGCATGTTGAAGTGATTAGGATTTGGTTGAAACCGTATGCTATTGAAATAGTTTTTGAATTAAGTATTTAATTGAACACACTTGTTTGACATAGGAGAATGCATTACACCTACTGAAATTTGAACCTATGATATGCTTCACGTAGTGCTTTATATTGTCATTTTTGTGCATTGTAAGATCTTGAAGCATATTATTGTCCCATCCAAAACATCCATCTATCCATCCATCTAGACCAGTATATCCCAACGACAGCAAAAGCTATCGTTAGGGTCTGGTGAGGATAAGTGGTAGGTAGACAATACCTCTATCCCAAGGGATAGAGAGCCTGCTTCCAGTGAGACCCCCGGCTCTATATGTACCTGCATAAATGACATAACAATAGAGATATGTTGTGCTGTGTTAGTGATGAAATTAAAGAAATACAAAGAAAAGACTTTCGATATTAAAATACACCTCACGTGTATATGTACATGTAATGTAAAACAACGGTATAATATACGCAACCAAGTGGAAAGCGTAGATAGTGTCTACGACTATCTATGTCCCTAAATATACTCTAAAATGTCCTTATATATGACCTATACCTCGTTAACCTTAATCTTATGTCTCCATCCAAAACATGTTAAGAAGAAATGATACACGTTCATCGGAAGATTGAAGATAAAGGAAAGTTTTGAGTTTAAGTTTCATTCATCTTTACTGTATACATGTTCTATTATTTTGGTATTTGATCCGGGTGGGATGAAATAAACTAGTCATGCTAGTCTAAATTGTTTACAAGCATGTAGTGGCTAAAGTTCCTTCTCCTAATGCAGATTTTGATTCGAGGACGAATCTTTTTTAGCAGGGAGGGAATGATGAAGGTCAAAGGAACATGATTGCAAAAAGAGGATGTGCAGCGGGATGGAGTAGGAGGAAGCACGTCGTTAGTGTTTTGCAAGACCTCATTGCTGGCCAAATTGGCTCGTAAAAATTATTCATTCTGTTTTAAAGTATTTTTAGACGTTTTTAGATGTTAAAAACGTTGGTTAGAAGATGGAAAAGTAGACTTTCTAAATAGGGTACACACTTACATTTTAGGGTTTTCACAGCATGATCGCATCTTGGTTTTTTCAGCCATAACTCACTCATCTAACGTTGTTTTGACGTGATTCAAAATGCTATGAAAACTAGACATCCAGGGCTACAACTCTCTAGAAGACCTCATTGAAGAATTCAGCTTCTAGATGACTGAGAATGCGCGTGGAAGATCAGATAGCTGCTGAAGAGTTTGATTTCAAGTGAAAGACTTATCTTTTCCGATATACGTTAGGTTTAGCTTAGTTTAGCCTATAAATAAGGATGTGTGCGCCATTTACAACCAAAGTTGATTAATAAATTTGCTAATTTTGGCTAAATGGTGTTTGCAAGAGGATTCTTGTGTTTCTTAATCATTGATCAAAGTTTATAATTCTTATCAACGTATTGAGCACACTTTGTGGCGAATTCAACCAATTCAAGTCATATATCAAGGGTGGATTTCCATTCTTGTACATGCACAAACTGGCCTTAGAAGAATCTCTACTCAAATACAAAAACAATTCACACGATTTCAAGGAAATAACATCTCTTGATTACTCGAACAAGGCATTCTTGGAGGAAACACGTTAGAACAAAGAAAAAGATCGTACCTTACATCATCAAACACACATCATATTGTATGTAGTAAAATCAATATTTTTTCACCATATAAAACTACATGGTATCAGGGCCAACGCAGACGGCTGATACTTGATGACTGACAAAGGTTGTAATAGAAGCTCAAGCTCTGTGACTCAGGATGATTCTGCGTCCTTGACTCAGCTGGAGATGCACCCCAACTTTCTTTACAACTTATTATTCATAAACATAACGGAAAAAATATAGCGTATGGGCTTAATATGTGAAGTTGGCTATTGATGATAGAGAAAAGCTAAGCTACATCACAGGGGTAGTAAAGAGACCACCTGATGGGGACAATAAATTTGAAGTTTGAAGGTCAGAAAGTCCTTTTGTTATTGCCTGGTTGATTAACTCTATAGAGTCATCCATGGAGAAGCCATTTATATTTCTTCCCTTAGCCAAGGAATGTGATGTCATCAAGGAAACATACTCAGACAAAGAATTTCTCCCAAATCTATGGCCTAAAGAATCCAGCTTTGGCGATTCAAACAAGCTGATCAAGAAGTCATAGACTATTACAATAGAATGGTGTCCATATGGCCAGAATTATCTCAATGCAATAACAATGAATGAGACTGCAAATCAGAAGGTGTGAAGATCCAAAATACTTAAAAGAATCCCACTCCATTCTTTGAGGGAGGCTTTCTCTGAATCGGAGAAAAGAATCCAGAAGAAAAGTTATGCTAAAATCAGAAGGTGACTCTAATATCACAACAGAGGTTTCAGTACTGGTTACCATGAAAACTGGCCAGGATAGGTACATCAAGAAGAAACTCTGTTGTGGGCATTGTAAGAAACATTGGCACACACATGACATATGCTGAAATTTGCATGGAAAACCTACTAACTAGAAGAAAAAAGGTACTGGAGAATGGAGAGCTTACTTTGCTCAAGGGCTTGGAGAGGGACAAGCTTCTTAGGAGCAGTCCTCTTTCACTAAGAACAACTTGACCATCTGTAAAGGCTCTTCCAGTCTCCACGGTACAAATCAAGTCCAGCTGATTTTTCATATTCATTTGTCCAATCAGGTAAACCTACTATTGCCTTATTTAGCCATCAAACCCATCAAAATCATTGGATTATTGATTCTGGAAAAAATGATTATGACTAGTTACTCCAATACGTTCTCTACCTATCATACTATTCTAGGGAAAAAATTCAAGATTGCTGATGGTTGATACTCAGCTGTTGCAGGATTTGGAACCATTAGACTCTCCAAACACATTGTCCCACTGGATGTTTTTCATGTTTCCAAACTTTCTTGTAATCTTTTATCTACCAGTAAACTCACCATTGCTGAGATGAACCTGCTAAAATCTAAATTGGAATGAATTTAAAATCGAAGACTTGTGCCAAATAAATTATTTCTTAGGAATGGAATTTGCAAGGTCTAAGAAATGAATAACAGTCTCATGAAGAAAGAATACTCTAGATTTACTGAAAGAGACAAACATGAGTGGTTTGCAAACCAACTGAAACCCCATTTGACCTTAACACTAAGTTTGAAGGCAAGGGAGGAAAAGCAGTTGAGGTTGGTCAGTATCAGAGATTGATAGGCAAGCTGATTTATCTATCATGTACAAGTCATGTCGTTGCCTTAGCGGTTAGTCTATTAAGTCAGTACATGCATACACAAAAGACTGAACATCTAGATCCAGTTTATAAGATTCTTAGGTGCCTTAAAGGATTCACTGGAGAAAGCTTAGTGTTCAGAAAAACAAATTACAGAGACATTGAAAGCTATACTGATGCAGATTGGATTGTCTCTACTGTTGATAGAAGGTCTACTTTAGGTTATTATACATTTGCGTGGGTTAACTTCGTAACCTTGAGAAATAAGATGCCACATGTTGTGCCTAGGAACAATGTTGAAGTAGAGTATGGATCAATGGCACATGGAATTTCTGAGGTAATGTTGCTATATTGCTAGAAGAACTAAGGAAACATATCCTGTAATAACTAGGAAACAATAAGCATAGTCAATATATTATCTAGTGAAGCATGAAAAAAAAACTAAACATGTGGAGTTGGATACACTTTATAAAAGAAAATTTCGAATCTGGTTTAGTTAGTATTCTATTTGTTCCCACAAACCAGCAGCTGGCAGATATCTTTACCAAAGGACTAGCCAGGATCAGTTTTGATGATATTCTCAGCAAGTTGGGCATGATTAATATCTATACACCAACTTTAAAAGATGTGTTGGGATTCGGAAGTAAACATGAGAAGAATTAATTAGAAAATCATTTATATTTGATCGTTATTGTAATTTGTATGACATGATTTGATAGAAATGTATTTTAAGAAAGTAGATCATTCTTTTATTATTATTGAGATTTTATCATATCAATTAGACCGATTTTATTCTTTAATAAAAGGATGTGAATCTTATAAATGTAACTGTATTATGTATAGTGAAATCAAATCTTTTTTTCACCATCTAAAACTACATTACAATAACATTTCACAACACATTGAAAATAGAAGCAATGATCCAAATTCCTGAAGATAGAAAATGGGTAAATCCCAGTAACAACAGAATCGTGATGCTTCTTATTAAGCTATACAAGATGATTCCTGAGTTGACTAAGCAAGAGATTGATTCCCCGATAATTCTTAGAGGCGTTTGAAACTTTTAACTATGTTTCCTACGAATAATTACTACCTCATGTGTTTATCCAAGTAAAGAGTAACTTTTACATTAGCCCAAGAAAACGATATTAATGAGTACAGCGTGCAGAAACTTTCGTTTTTCAACATTGGGAGGCTGTGCATTTCAAACACAGGTCCACCTCCAAAGAGTGCATGGGTACACAAAAGCTCAAGCTGTTGAGGGAGTGTGATTTATGCATCATCCAAACACCCAGAAAGGATCTATGCATTTCCTTTCGGAATCATACTTCTACCACTTTTTGACCCAGTGGAAACTAGACTTGACAAATAGGATAACCATAATTTTCTCTGTATCTAAGTCGGTGCAATTTGTTTGATCTTCCATGGAGTATCAGCTTAGGACCACATGGATTTCTAAGGACAGAGAATATGTTTCGTACTACTTTCTGAAATAATTTAAAGAAGTTGGAATTAAGTACCTCGAGCAAAGAACTACGGCCATCTTCGGAATTAATTATAACACCATCTATAGTTTCTCTGATATCTTGAAAACAATCCTTTTATCCCTGGAATTCAACATTTCAATGCATTTAACATTACCAGTAATCTTTGCAAGAACATAAACCATCTTTAAAGTGATGGAATCGATATGCATCTCGTACAACAATAGCCCGATTCGAAATCTTTGAAACTAGTCTAATCCAATTATGGCAATCATTGCAAATACGAAGGTTCTTCATCACTTGTAAGGGAATCGCTTCAGGCAACCTTAGCAGTCCAAACGCAACAGCCAATTTTTCACTATGGACAAAGAAATTTGGGTCCTTCTGCTCCAGTTCCAAGTCGTTCCAAAGGCTATAGCGGTCTTGTACATAGCCAATGGCAGCTGCACGAATATTTAAACTTGCAAGATACTCATATATCTCATCTGCATGAGGGTGCAGTCGATCACCAACAAAGAATGCATGTACAGCATTTTTTACTTCAATCCAGCTACGACCAGGCTCTTTCTTCACGCCACTGTCTTTCATTAGCTTCCTGAAATGATTGCGACGATCCCATTTGGCATTGACTGCATACATGTTAGAAACCAAAACATATGTAGCTGAATCCTGAGGTTCTAATTGTAACAGATGGTGCGCTGCCAATTGTCCAGTTTCGATATCCTTGCGAACAGTGCAAGCACTTAAAAGGGTCCTCCAGACCATCGCATCTGGCTCGATTGGCATAGTCTTGATAAAGTCTTTCGCACGGCCCAGAAGACCGGCTCGCCCCAGGATATCTACTACACAAGCATAATGTTCTGGTTTTGGCAATAGGCAATGTTCTTCGTTCATGGAATTGAAATATCTTAGCCCCTCATCCACCAACCTTGCATGACTACAAGCTGACAAAACACCAACAAATGTAACATGGTTTGGCTTCAATTTTACCTTTTCATTTCCTCAAAGAGTTCAACGGCTTCACTGCCACATCCATGCTGAGAATAGCCTGTGATCATGGCATTCCATGAAACCTGACTTTTATGTGGCATCTCAAGGAACTCTTTTCTAGCATCATCGAGGTTTCCGCACTTGGAGTATAACGTGATCAACACATTTGAAGCTTCTATTTCAATACTATACCCTGTCTTAACTATACTTGCATGAACCTGCTTCCCTAGTTTTAAACTTGTAGTATTAGCAGCTGCACTAACCACAGACCCATATGTATACATATCAGCCTCTAATCCCTTTTGGTTCATTTCAAAGAATACCTTTAGAGCTTCCTCGCAGTGCCCACTCTGTGCAAATCCTGATACTAATCCATTCCACGAGATATTATCTTTAGTTTCATTTCTGTCAAAAATACCAAATATGCATCCAGTACTTTACCACACCTAGCATACAGATTTATTAGTGAGTTACTTATTGATAGGTCCATCGAGTACCCTGACACAATTGATTGGGCATGAAATTGCTGTCCTTGATGGAATGCTTGGATTCCAGCACATGCACTGATTGTGCTTGCAAATCCTATGTTATCCAAGGGGATCTTTTGGTCATGCATCTCTGTGAAAAGTTCGAGTGCTTCACCGAAAAACCCATGTTGAGCGAATCCAGCGATCATAGATGTCCAGGAGACAACATCGTCCTCATTGAGGCATCTAAGGATCTTTAAAGCAATATCAAGTTTCCCATGTTTTGCATACATATCAATCAGCACACTACTGACATACACATTAGGCTGAAATCCCGTTTTTATGACATGGCTATGCAGTTGTTCTCCCAAGTCCAGATCCCCTACCAAAGTACAGGTTCTCAATATGCTTGGAAATGTGAATTGATTAGGGTGCAGCCTTCTAGTCTGCATTTGGGAAAAAAGTTTAAATGACTCCCTTAGATCACCTCTGAGGCCATAAGCAACAAGCAGTACATTCCACAAAACAACATTTTTCTTTTGAGTTGTAAGGAAAAAATTATGAGCAGATTCCAGATCTGAACATTTTGCATAAAGGTCAAGAAGAGAACCTTCAACGACGACATCAGAACACATTCCTGCCTTAATTGTGAAGGAATGAAGTTGTCTTCCTTTATGAAGAGCCCCAACTGACGTACAGAGGGACAATAAGCCTGCTACAGTAACACAATCAGGCTTTAAGCCGTCACTAAGCATTTTTTCAAACAACTCGAACGATCTTTCACTATATTCTTGACGAGCAAGCCCTGATATGAGAGTGTTATAGGAGACTCTATCTCTCTTTCGCATTGTGGTAAAAATATATTCAGCAGTCAACAATTTTCCAGAGCGGGAATACAAGGTGATAAGAGCATTACATACAAAGATTTCTGAAGAAAATCCCCACTTAAAGACGGTAGCATGAAGCTGCTCTCCCAGCTCATAAAATTCAATTTTGGAGCATGCACTTAGAACACTAGAGAAGATATAAGGAGTAGGAAGAACTCCAGATCTTCGCATTTCACTGTATAGTTGGATGGCTTCTGCGTCTTGTTCATTATAGGATAAGCCTGATAACATGGCAACCCAGGTAACACTATCCCTAAACGACATATTATCAAATATTTGCTTTGCAGAATATATAAATCCATTCTTTGAGTACAAGTCAATCAAAGGATTACTAACAAGCAGATTTGCTTCAAAACCACATTGCACAATCTTTGCATGAATCTGTTGTGTGCAGCTAAAAGAGACTTTACCATCACCACAGGCTCTCAAAATACCTGCAAAACTAAAACCGTCCCCGCCAACTTTTTCCGATAGAACTCGAGAAAATATTTTGAATGCTTGGTCACTTGACTTTGTACCAGCAATCAATTTATTCCATTCGGACAGATTTCTACGAGGGAAATCATCGAACACCTGCAATGCAGAAACTAAATCACCGCTCGAGACATAAATATCAACTAGCGAGCAACCAAAGCCGTCATCTTTATAAATCCCCAATTTCAAAAACTTCGCTTCAATCTTCCTAGAATCAAGAAAAGACACATTACTCACTTGATATCCATCTACTTGCTGGAAATAACTTTTCTGGACAAAAGTCCTTAAAGTTCCAGGCTGTATTTGGGGATGAACATTCGGTTGGCTTGAGAGAAATTTGAGACTACTTTCAGTAGATACCTTCGCAAATTCTTCTATAGGAAAATCATTAAAAGCTTGTAACGCAGCAATGCTACTGAAAGCAGCAAATTTGAACTCAATGCAGGTTCTTCCGTAAAACCTCTGCACAAACTGATACGACATGAATAACCGAAAGAAAAAAAAGAGGGCCATCATAACGGAATGGACATGGTCCATCATACAATTAGAAAAAGGAAGGAAGAAGAGGCAATTGTTGCAAGAAAAAAGAGCAAAAAAGAATGCTTCTTACAGTGGGAAAGTCAAGA
This sequence comes from Eustoma russellianum, assembly GCA_036186865.1. Classification (NCBI taxonomy): domain Eukaryota; kingdom Viridiplantae; phylum Streptophyta; class Magnoliopsida; order Gentianales; family Gentianaceae; genus Eustoma; species Eustoma russellianum. Next base: position 35,682,924 of record AP025045.1, read on the forward strand.
CGCGGCAAGTGATTACAGAGAAGCCCACGACATTTCAAGGGGTTTGGAACCATACAGGATTAATGATCACTGCAACTAAGATTCCAGCAGCAATCTAAATTGCCACAGTTAACAGATAGATGGCCATGAGAAGTAAGAAGGTGAAGCTTTACCTACTTCCAACTGAAAGTTACCTGTGCCGCCTCCTTATGCAGACTCATGGGTTTAGAAATTGGGATTTTATTAAGTAAATAGTTGTCCTCACAGTGTCATTCTTTTCTCTTCTATTCTTTTGTTTTTTTTTCATCCCTTCTAAATATAAGTCATGTTTGACTTTTCATGTAATTTATGTTTTATTAAAAAATCAAAACAAACTTATATTTTAACACGAAAATGATGCATATAGTACATGTTTATGCATACGTATAGAGATACATGATATGCAATGCATAGAGTAAACCACTAATATGTAATAAACATGCATGGGGTGTTAACGAACTGAGTCGAACCGAATATCAGGTTTTCGAATTCGGATTCGTTTAGATAAACGAACTGTTCGGCTCGGTTCATTTAGTGCAACGAGCTTTAAAATTGATTCTGGTTTCGCTTGATAACCCTATAACTGTTTAAACGAGCTGAACAGTTCGGTTCGTTTTAGTAAACAAACCTAAACAGGTGTTTGAATTCGGCTCTTTTAGGTAAAATTAACGAACAAACTCGAATCAAATACGAATCGAACTCGAAAGTTCGTGAATTATCCGGTTCGCTTAACACCCATAGACATGCATAGTTTACAACATTTGGAATAACTAATTATACATTTCATCCGGTACATACATGGAATAAACCATTAATGCATGATGAAGGAATAAACCCCTAATATATGATGAATGTATAAACTATCAATACATTGTAGCATAAAATAAATCGTTCATACATGATACATGATATACAATACATAGAACACAACATCTTTTATCGTGTATGTTCATTATAATAACTGTATTTTCCATTGTAATGCTTTTCAGTGATTGCCCTTAGAAAAACACTAAATTTATTTTGGGTTCTTTAAAAAGCCGAACATGCTTATGTCTAAAGGCTGAATACGAAAAATCATCAACAAGCTAAAATATATTAAGTCCAATTTTTTTTTTGAATTAAAGGACTTTTGTTAAAACTAAAGTCTAAAATTTAAAAAAAAAAGAAACTTAACCTATTAAGCATTTAAATTATTTAAGTAACAAATTCACAATAATTACATATAAATATGAATACTGAAACCTGTGTTGTGTGATAATACTTTTATTTAAAAACTGAACTTTTAATTTATAAATTTTTCTTCTTGTTGTTTTTCTATTGTGTGTAATAGCTTCTTGTTTTATGGAAAAGTTTTCTTTGGTTGCGTTATGGCTCCCTGGAGGAAGTTTTACAACGCTGATGGAATCAGTCACCCATCTAATTTGTTTGGAGCATTGTAAATTGTCTTGCCTATGCCCATTTGATGAGCAATTTGGCGTTCTTGGTGTTCTCGGTGGTTTGATGGAATTTATCATTCACCTCAACAAATGCAGATAATGGTGGAGCATACCCGCATATATATTAACACACACATATATGTATATGTACAGAGAATTCAGTCAACTATGCTTAATGCAGAATATGAAAAAACCGTGAAGATGTGACTATTGATAACATTTTTGCCTGTAATGTAGCTGTTGAAATTATATAAATGTTGATGACCATGAGGCTTTATCAGTTGAAGAGTGCATAAGTAGAATTAATTGGCTAAAATGGTGACTATCCAAACAAAATTGAATATATAGTGATGTGACTTTTGTCCATCAATCACCTTATACGGTGAAAGCTTTTATATGGACAAATTACATAACTAAGCAGCCGATGGCCGTTCACACACTTGACGATGTTGGGAATGATCTATTTTGATGAGGTGATGGTAATAAGTAAAATAGCGTTTTCGATCTACTAGACTTCTACGTTTGCGCAAGGTCTAAGGATGGGTCAGATCGCGCAGCTTTTACCTTATCTTTCGAGCAAGAGGCTGTTTTCGCAGCTCAAACCTGTGACCTTAAAGTCACAGCAACCTTACCAGTTGCTCCAAGGTTTGTCCAATAATTAGATTTGTGAATAATACAAGGCCATATATCTTTTTCTCTATAGATGTACTGGTCATGTGTAGTTCTTCTCAGGTAGATGATAATGGTAAAGTACATACTTCGGCAGTTGACAGGAACGTTTCATCTTGGTCTACTTTAATTGATTTAATAGCATTCCAAATTAATTGTCTATGAAGATGGATGATAATTTATCATATTCCACTAATTGTAGTTTCATATATGTTATTTCTTTATTTTGGTTGAAATGAAATGTTAAATCATAACGATCAACGAAACATATTATTGTTGCCACTTCTTCAAATCAGATTGGACTACTAGCTATTCATGAGACAAACCGAAATTGTGTTAGTGGATATGGTTCACCCATTATATTAGGAAATGTTGTGGTTTATCTATTGAAAATATATGTATCAATAGGGCTGTAAACGAGCCGAACGAGCCGAGGATTGCGTTTTCAACCTCTGTTCATTTAACTTTGCAAACGAGCCGAGCTTGTTCGTTTATTTAAACGAACATATTTACTTGTTCAAGCTTGGTTCGTTTAACTCACGAACAACATTAACGAGCCGAACACCTTAAACGAATGGTGCCACTTACCGAGCTCGAACAGAAAAAGGTTTTCAAGCTCTGTTCATTAACCTTTTATCCGAGCCGAGCTCGAGCTCAAGCTCGAACAAACAAGCCGAACAACTGAACGGCTTAGTTTATCAACCACATTACATGAAGTCAATATTGCGCATATAGCTCAATTGGACACATCAAAGGAGACGAAAAAATTCACTTCAACAAAGTTCTTTACACATTATCTTCATAGGAAATGTCTATTCAGTCAAGTAATATCGCACATATATATTTGCTGGATAAAGTTTATAAAATATTGTAGTTTTAATAAGAAATTTCTAAAATATAATACGTTTTGATAGAATTCTTGAAACAACTAGGATGCACTTTTTAGTACGTCTTAAAAGTTCGTAGATGTACTTGTCAATGTCATCCAAGAATCCAACCTTAGACGAGACTGCTAAGTGTGTCTAATGAGATAGGCTGTTTTCAGGCCAGAAAGACTGTTTCTGAGGATGTAAGACAACCCATGCTTGGACAACCTTGGCAAGCGTATCTAAGAGCCTAGACAGCATGACAGGATCGTCCAAGGGCCTAGGTGCTCCTGCCATGCTCGTCCAAGGGTCTAGATGCTGGAAATGTTCATTTATAAAATTCTATTTTATCGTGATATTAGAATAATGAATAAACCAACAAAAAAAATCTATTTGAAGTATTCACACATCGAAAAGTCACAAAAATCCCAATCGGATAGATTATGGAGGTGAAATTGTTCTCGCACACATTGGAATATTGTACATTTGTGGACCCACAAAGATGATGAGAGTGTCAAGCGATATCATATATAGAAAGTTCAAAGAGCGAGTCAAGTCAAGACTGGAGTTGGATGTACATGTTAATGAAATCAAGCTGGTCTGTCGCTACCTCTTCGAGTTCAATGCGGCTGGTTATGTTTATAACTTGCCTAAGATTTCTGACCAGAAAGACTTGAAAACTGCTCTAGAAATACCAACTTGTTGTCCAACTCTCACAACTATAGAGATATACGTGATAATGAGTGGTGTTCCACCATCCGCTATTGTTGATGCTAATATTGACAAAGATGTCAGATCTATGAATCATGTGGTTGAAAGCTGCTCATCACATGCAAATGTAGACGATCAAAAAATAAAAGAGGTGGAGAAAACAATGATGACGATGATAGTGAAGAAGAATTTGAGAACAATGATGATGAAGAAGATGATTTGGAGGACGTGGAAGATGAGGAGGACGAAGAAGAGGTGCCTCGACCATGGATACCACACTTGATGAAAAAGATTCATTTTTGAAAGTCTACGAAATTCCAGAAGACATGCTCATTCATGATCATGGCGGGATTAGACATTTTTCAGAGGCATAGTAAACCTGATCACATAGAAGAGACAATATTGTTCAAGACCAAAGAAGGCATGCAACATGATGTGCAATTGTTGGTCTGTTAAGCATAACATCTATTTTAAGGTTGTGGCAAGCATGAAAGAATATTAGTACATTAGGTGCGGATATTGGAAGACCCAAGGTTGTCAGTACCGTCTTAGAGCAAACATGAGACGCAAACGCTTCAGTATTGGAAGATCAGAATTTTCTCAGAACATCACAGTTGCATAAATGTTAACATCACATCGAATCATAGGAATGTCGATTCGAGAATTGTTGGGAGGATGATTAGAGAATACATTAGCCAAAATATAGACTTTGGAACTCAAGATGTGAGCTTAAATATGGACATCAATTACAAAAAGACATGGTTGAGAAAAAGGTACAAGGAAAATTGTCTACGGTGATTGCCTTAAATCTTTACGTGATTTGTCTCGCTATATGGCTGCGATTGAGGCATTAAACGAATGGATCATAGTCCAATAGACGTATGATTCGAAGTTGAGCACTACTAAACAGAAGGTATTCAATTCATTTCTTTAAGCATTCAAGCGGTCAATTTTGGGATTCACACACTATCGTCCAATGATATCAGTAGACGATACGCATCTGTATAGTAAGGCCTAGGCAAAACTATTGATTGCGGTTGTGGTTGATGCTATTTGATCATATATTTCCATTAGTTTATGCTATTGTTGACGAGGAGAGCGAACATTATTAGGGATGGTTGCTTCGAAATATCTGAGGACATACACTTGGTTACATGTGAGGCGTATGTTGATTTCAAATCAATCTACAGGACTTTAATATGTAATAAGCCAAGATCGTACTTGACAACCACCTTATGTTTACCATAGATATCCTTCATATCAAAGAAAAATTTGTGGGTAAATATTCTTATAAATAATCTACGCAAATTGTATGTACTGTTTTAATGATAAGTTGTTTAAGTCATCCGAAATTCAAACGTCATAGGAAAATTTTCTAGAAATGTTTTGAGCAACATGATATGGGGAGATGGTATAAAACACAAGGTGCACAGGGTAAATGAACATATGGCAAACCTGAAGGAGCTGAATGAAGCACTTATGATTATCATATGTGGATACCACTTGACACATGGACACTGTTCTACGATGGAGCTAGAAGATATTATGCGATGCCAACAAATTTGTGTGAATCGTGGAACAACATACTCAAGAAGGCTATATATTTTCCAATTAGTGCTTGTACGCACTCAGTGTTCAAAAGGATGATGAAGATAGTTAATAAAAAGCGATAAAGAGTCGTTATCACATTTGCCAGCAAGGAACAAATGGTCCCTCAAGGTTCACATGTCATTGAGAATGAAAGAAATGCAGGAAAGCATATGGTGTAGACATATGATATGCGATGAGGCTTGTACGAGGTTGTAACTCGATATGAAGCAGATCATGGTGGTGCTTATCATACTGTAAACCTGAACAACAAGACTTGCACATGTGAAAAATTTTAGCTTTACCATATATCCTGCTCACATGCTATGAAGGTATTCCAGAATATGCACAGTATAGAAGCGGAATTTGTTGTCCTATTTTACTCTTGTTGTGCGATGTTAGAAACATAGAATGCTTTTTCCACACTATTCAGCACTCAGTGTTGGTCTGTATCTTCATTTAGACTTGAAGCCGATCCGTCCATAGGAAATGCGGTTGAGGTTGACCACAATCAACTCATGTTTACGGCGAGATGGACCGATGCAACAACAATCAAAAGTTTGATATATGTAAGCAAGTAGGCCACAACTGTGACGCATGCCCACTGCACAACATATTCGGACTAATGTTTAGTTTTTTTTGCTCTATGTAATGTTTGAGTTGAAGAAATAAATTGTTTGTATTCTATGTATTCTTTGCGTTGAAGAAATAAATTGTTTGTATTCTATGTAATATTTGAGTTGAATAAATAAACCGTTTGTATTCTATCTATTGTTTGTGTTCCATAAATAAATCGTTGCCTTAACTATTTGAGTTCTTTCTTGTAGTTTTGTCTTCATATACTTTTCACATACTTTTCGCAAACCAACGTTGAGGTTTTGGGTTAGGGTTAGGGTTAGAGTTTAGCATTTTGCCTAGTGTTAGGATTTAGGGTAAGGTTACATTAGGGTTTAGGGTAAGGGTACTTTGTTAGGCTTAGGGATAAGGTACGTTGTTAGGAAGTGTTAAAGTTTTTGGGTTAATTTAGGGTTAAGGTTAGGGTTTTGAGTTTTAGGTTTAGGTTAAAGTTAGGACTAGGATTTAGGGTGTAATTTTAATTTAATAAATTCATGTATAATATTATTCTTTAGGTTGTACTATAAATAAATAAATTTTGCAGTCAACAAGACAACACAGAAAGCATAAATATTGTCATACAATATAATACTTATACTGCTTAGGTGCAAGCATAACAGTTGTCGTACAGCACAAATCATAGACTAAACCCTTCTACCTATAAATTTACTTCAACTATCTGATCTTTTCACGAGTTTCATAATTTCTTCGAGGTGCGTTTAGCATTGGAAGACCCATCCTCAGTGCTGCTTTGACCCTTTTTAGGAACAGAATGTACGGTGAACGTTACCAGTTGTGGACACTATTTTAATGCTTATCTCAGATTTTCATCATTGTATATTTTCATGGCATCCCGATCAAACCATTCACGTTTGCTCAATCTTAACGTGGCCATCTATAAACGAATTTGAGCCCAACTTTATGTTCGTTTTTCCCGGCGGCCACCAACATGCACCAAGCAAATTCATCCAACATTGTGTTTTCTGAAACTTTTAGGATAATAAGGTCGAACTCCTTACTTGACATACAAAACAAATGAACTCTATTATCTGGCCAAATGCAAAAATTTTAGGGTTTAGGGTTTATGATTGCATGGGAGCCTATATTAATGTATATATTTATATTTGGGTATCCAGACCCTTGTACAAGCTTGGCAGGTCCGTCTAGGCCGGACCAAGCAGTGTCGTCCAGGCTCTTGGACACACCTGTCAAGGCTACCCGTGCTTAGGTGGTTTTGCAACCCCCCCCCCCCCCACAAATGCCTTTATGACCCAAAAACAACCTATCTCTTTGGACACACTTAGCAGTGCCGTCCAAGGGTGGCTTCCTAGACGACACTGGCAAGTGCATCCAAAAACTTTTAAGACGGCACTGCCAAATACGTCCTAGTTGTTTCAAAAAAATTACCAAAACGTATCATATTTTGAAATTTTTATTAAAACTCTAATGTTTTATAAAATTTCTCATATTTACCAAGTCACTCCCAAATGTCACTTTTGCTAAAATTGGCGAGGAGAGTCATATTGATTCCTCTGAAGGATCTTTGAAGTAGTTTTCAAGAAGGACAGTAAATTAAGCACAAAGAATAAATGCACTATATATGCTTTATAAGGATTTTTTTCTGAGTATAACAAGGTATATTTTGTTTATGTGAAGACGTCTAACAAGGAATGATAAACACTACATCTTGTGGATGTCCATTCGAAAAAGACTATATTAATTCGTGGGTAAGAGCAAAATAAACAGGGATCAAATCACTTGACAATTGTTTCAATAAGATATGATTAGAAAGATAAGATTGATAATAAAATAAGCTCGAATGAGTCAACTAATGCATAACTTACCAAAGTCACTAATTGGGCACAAAAATGAGGCGTATAACATAAAAACGAAATCGAGGAAGAAGACTCTAACTTCAGCAAGAAAATAAAACAAACTAATATATTCTAGTTTCGGGGGATGTTTTTTTTTTTTTTTTTTGGTGGGGTGGGGGGTGGGGGGTGTTGGGGGATAAATGAGCAAGCTGCCATTTGTTAGCATTGTAGCTTGGGAGGACCTGAAATTGATCAACCAATGGCTGGCTTGGCTTGTCCAGTCCCAACTAGCAAGATGAGAGTTCATATCCACATACAAAATTTTCATGAACTATGATAGTTTCAAGCTTTTTAAGGTTGAGCTAAGCAGGGAAGACTTGCTTGGGTTTCTTTGTTTGTAGTCCTTCTCCAAGGCCAACACGCAAAGCGAGTGAAGCTCCGAGCTGTCCTTGTCGTCCTTGTTCCGGCCTTTAGTCAGTTGTGCAATTGCTGATGTACACTGCACATAGTTATAAGACAATCTGTCAGTTCAAAGTTAAACCAAGAGGCAACTGAACCCAGATTCTTTCCAAGTGTATTGTCAGTACAGAAAAATAACAAAACCTACAACATCCGAAATCGCGAAATCAGCCAGTTCTACACACCTCCAACATTCATCAAACAAGGGTGACACAAGAAACATATCTAATACGAATTCAGGCACCCAGAAAAAAAAAAATTCACCTTCTGTAAATACAAAAACTTAATAAGAGATTATTAACATCCTTATTGCATGTCTAAGAGGACACTCAACTTCATAAGAAATCCGGTAGACATGTAAACAAGATGGAGAAAGAACTGAACAGGATACAGAGGCAGTCCAGTAACTTACTAGACAAACACCAAATAATGCTCTGGTATTCTTGCCACCTGTTAAGTCTAGTGTAGATGCATAATATTTCTTGGCAGTTTGAAGATTGTCCAGGCCACCAAGTGTATAGAGCACCTAATAATGACACCAATAACAGCAAACACAGAAAGAATCAGTTAACAGCATTGCAGAACACTTTCAGTTAGAATTGTACAGTTATAGTACGCTCTTTGCCATTACAAAAGGACAAATCAGCCAGGACAGAGTCATCCAATTTGCACCAACGGATCACCAGAAGGAATTACTATATATATATATATATATATATATATATATATATATGTGTGTGTGGTGTGTGTGTGTGTGTGTGTGTGTGTGTGTGTGTGTGTGTGTGCGTTCTGCAGTTTAACTTGAGGTATGCAACCCGCAAAAAGATGAAGAACTAAAAGGCACATCTCACAAACAAATGTATTCATCCTTCAGGTCACCAACTGAGAGGATTGATGGAGGACCTAGGGTATGAAGAAAAAACCCTTTTATAAAAGCTACTTACATTAGCATATGCCAGGTGAAACAATGGAACCCCGGGATGAGATAGGATCAACTCTTCAAAGCAAAAGGATGCTTGTTTATACCTTGTTATCCCAAAACCAAAATAATAATATTAATAACACAGCAAAATGAAACTATCAATTTCAAAAGCAAGGGAGATGTCAGTTCCTCCCTAACATCCCTGCCCTAACAAGGAAGACAAGGATAACTGGAATAAATAAAAGAACAGTAAAGAAAAATAAAAGAAAATGAAATAGATGACGAATCTACATTTGCAGAGATATGTATATTTCAGCCAGTTCTCTCCAAGCATCATGATCTGCCATGAATCTGCAAAAAGCAAATAGCTCAACCTCAGACGGTGCCGTAATTTAAACCATCCGTAGTTTATAAGCATACAGTTTCTCTTACATTTCAAGATATTTATTGAGGAGTTCAATAGCCATTAGAACATTCCCTTGAGCTTTTGCTATGGCTACCCTCCTCTTTTGCATAGCCTGCAAATAAAACACGAGGAAATACTCTGTATTAGATTTCACCATTAATCGTTATTACACATCTGATAATCTTGATAATATTTTCTACTAATCAATTTTTCGCTTTGCTATGACAGAAATTTTAGGCCTTCATAATTTTGACTGCATAGTAGATTCAAAGGCACATCCTATGTTTATTTTTTCCTTCCTTAATAATGTTGTTAATATCACTAGACTAGTGTCAGTCTTATAGTTCATTCGATATAACCCACTGACCAATAACCACCACCCTAAGCCATAAAATCTTACAGTGAACTGTACAAGACTGAGTGGAATCCCTTGTCGGAAACAAACCCAGCTCTAGCACCAACCTTTTAACTCTTGATAGCCTATTCTAGCATCCCTTGTTTCATTTCCCTGTCTTCCTGAATTCAGGAAGTCACCAGAGATTACCAACTGAATTTGAGAAATCATACACCTGCAATTACCACCCTTTCCATTCCCTCCCTCAAGCTACAAGATATTGTCACACATTCAAGCAATGTAGAGTACTGCTTGCATAGTTGCAAGAAACATCGACAGCTTCCAGAACTACCAACCAATCCTAGCCCTGTCATCTACCCCATTCTCTGTTCTCTAGCAACTTCCATCCCTATATGTATCCAGTTTGCCATAGTCTGCTCTCCACAATTCCACTAATGGTATGTCCGGAGTCCATGCTAAGGCAGTCAGTAAAATCTTAAAATCCTGACTCTAGTCCAAAACACATCATTTCAGTTGTCACAAAATCAGGATAAATTTATCCCGCCAGTAGAAACTACCCTCACGTAGGACTGGTGACAGCGACAATATACTAACAGTGACAAAGCTTGTAAACAAAGGCAGTCCAAAGCAGCTAACTGAAATAGCACCGACCTGATCCAAGGGATTTTCCTCCAAAAGGCTCGAATAAACATTTTCTGCCTCTGACCACAATCCCTGTGCTTCAAGCAACATTGACTCTAGCTTACCTGATATTTAAGAATCAAGTGTAACCAGCAGGAAAGAAGTAAACAAATTTCAGTTACAAGCCAAATAGAGCAAAAGACCAGAGTAAATATTGCTTATGACTACTAATATTTATCATATCTTGATAAATAGTGGATATCAATACCAATAACAAAAGCCACTAGCATTATAGGCCAAACGCTCACTTCAAATGAGTTTCCCAAATAATCATGCACACGCTGTCTTTTTGTTTTTGTAATTTAAAATTTCATACATAAGTCTAATCAGACAATTTTACAATGGTTTGACACCAATGGTGACAACAGCAAACTAGCCAGCAAGCTAGACTTGCTCAATATATAAGTGGAAGTGAGATTCATAGAGAATACTACATCTAAGTCCAAATCATGAAGTTCTCCACCATCAAAACACAAAAGATCTCTTATGCTGAAAGGGATGAAGTCTAAATGTACAGAAAATAAAACACTGATATAATAAAACTTTTGAAAATAGCCAGAAGGACTAGCAAAAGGGGCCAAAGGCCGTGTCTACTGGAATTTGGAGAAGACAAGAGGTTGATGGATATCCGGAGTCTAAGTGCTGAATATCTTTATAACAAGGCTTGATTTCAAATTCCTAGTTTATTTCGTTCTTTTTGATACCATTCCACGATGCTGCAAAGAATCTTATGTTCTGTAGTACATCTTTCATTATGCTGGCATCTTGATGAAATCTTTGATTCTTTTTCCTCCAGATAGCATAGACAGAAGAAGCCGGTGCAAAGAACACCAAGTCATTTTGGAATTTTGAGTTCCAGTGGTTGTTCAGGAGCCAATGCTGAAGATTAGCCCATGAGTTAAAGAAGTTCTTGTAGTTCAATTTTTGTAGGACGGCCTTCCATACAAATTTTAAGTATTTACAGTTGAAGAAGAGGTGATTATGATCTTCAGATGACCTGTCACAAAACAAATAATATCTGTAAGAGTTTGTCTTGTGTAATCATCCTCTTCCAAAATGAAATCCATAAGATGATTGCATATCTAGAAAGATGATGTTTGCACCAAAATATCTTGGTCCAATTTACAAGCGGGAGAGCAGGAACTTTTGCCAATGTGGTGCTTTTGACAGAGAATTGTTGGATTAGAAGCCACTTCTAGTAGTACGCACTATGTGAAGGCCTAATTTCGCTACCAACATTTTTGAAACTTATGACTTGATCGTCTCATCCTCTTCCACAAGACAACCTTTAACTACCTTCAAACAGGACCCCTGCTACTCTGCCCTCGAATCTAATGTTGAGTTTTCTTCTCAACTCTGAAAAATTTACACCCCAAGGATGCCAAGAGTCATACCAGAAAGATATTGAAGTTGCATTCCCTATGATTTTCTTAATGAGTTGTGCGTATTGATCTCTAATCCACAAAAGTCTCTTCCACATCCAAGAGTGTAGCTACTTAGCCCTAACCTCTCAGAGTGATTTTCCTTTCCAGGATTATCGAATGGATCCATTTAACCCCTAAATTATCCTTTTCCTCATAAATGTGCAACATGAGCTTCATTAGTAACCATTGTTGACCTGTACCCGATCAGCAATACCCAGTCCTCCAACATCTTTTGGTAGACAAACAATAGGACATTTAATCTTTGTTTTTCTTGTTCCCAACCAAAGAAAAGCTCTAAGGATCCTTTCTATTTTTCTAATCACCTTTCTAGGGATGAAGAAAGAGGTTGTCCAGTATCTACACACACAAGCAACAGAGAGTTAATAAGTTGTATTTTACCACCATAGGAGAGTTTAGATGTTGAGCAAATGTTAATCCTATTGTTTAGCCTATCTAGCAGTGGACCACAGTCTGAATAAGAAAATTTTCTGCTTAAAAGAGGAACTCCTAGATATTTTATACGCATTGATCCTAGGGGCATCTCCAAAATATCTGAGATGGCTTGTTTCTTGAGGTTTGATGTCCCAGCACAAACATTTCACATTTCTGAAGGTTTGGTCTTAAATCAGAGATGTCCCCAAAACCCCTCTAGAGTATATTTGATAGCCTTCACAAAAGGTTCATCTACACTAGCCACGATGAACAAATCACAAAAGCTAAGGAGCTGAGCTTTATGATTTCACATTTTGGATGATTTTGAAGTTTGATATCTTAATTTTAGCTTTTAGAAATTGGGTGAAACCTTTTATAACAAGGATAAACATGGAAGGGGATAATGGGTCGCCTTGACTAAGTCCCTGGTTGATCTAAAGTTACCAATTAAGGAACCATTTAGGTTGATGAAGAATGAGGTTGTAGAGACGCAGAAGTAAACCCATTTTCTAAACTTCTCAGGAAAATTGATCCACCGAAAGATATCCATCAAGTAACTCCACTCAACAGTATCAAAAGCCTTTATGATGCCTACCTTGATAGCACAGCTGCTTGGTCCTTTTGATTTCTGATAATTCTTTACCAGCTCATGCATAAGTAGGATGTTATCTTGTATTAAGCTACCTTTTATGAAGCTGATTGGTTTTCATCACAAGGTAGGGTAGGAGTGATCTACTTAACGTCCATATAGTCTTCAATCATGTTCCAATATCATCTTGTAATCTCAGAATTTTGTTTCTAGCTATGTGGGACTTGACTGATCTATGGATGAACTGAGCGTTTCTATCCTCTTCCTTCATCCGTTTGACCCTTTCTTTCTCTTTGACGAAAGTCTCTTCAAAGTCAATTAGTCTTCCAGGGCATTCTTTTCCGACGGTTTTCTGAATGTTGTGGCAATCTTCCATGGTTTTCAGTTGGGCTACTTCAAGTATTTGTCTAGCTTTTAGGACCCTTCTGATATTTTGCGGTAGGACTTCTTTGTTTAGTTTTTCAAGGGCTCCTTTAGCCTTTTCATTTCGTTTGTTAGTCTTATTTGAGGGTTTCATTGTACAGGCTCCTTCTAGCCAATCTCTATTATAGCCTGGAAGCTAGAATCCTTAATCCAGCCTTTCATGAATTTGAAAGGCTTTGGTCCTATATTCTTAACTAGCTTAATAAAGAGTTTACCCTTGGGAGTGATCGATAGGTTTCTGGCTTCATAATCAAGCTGGAAGTTGGAGAATTTGATGTTCCATTTATCATTACGTAACACATGGTGTATTCTAGAGTATACTCTATTGAACTCCTCTCTTTTATTGGACCATGTAAATCCAAAACCCTTTGAAGGGATATATATCTCTGTGTGTGTGTGTGTGTTGGATCCATTCTGTGAACTCCTTGATTGCATTTCTGTCCACCCTCGTATTTCACATTTTCTCTCTGCTATCTAAGATGATGTTAAAATCTCTCACTACAAACCCTGGTTGTAGGCCATCAAAGGCTTTTTGGTAACGCAGAATTCTCCATAGATCTCTCCTTCTACTTCTTTCATTATAACCATAAATCACTGTAAGAATAAGCTCATCTTGAGTGGGGCATTTAATTGTAATCATACAGGTGTTCTTCAATATGGATAATAAATACTGCTTCTTGAGAAGTGAACCAAAAACAAAATATCTTAAAGACTTGCGGACACAGTATACCTTATTTATTAGACAAGTACAATCGTAATATCCAACTCTCAACACATCTATCTGCGGCATACATAACCTCAAAAAACCAGGAGACGTATCACTTAGATCACCATAAGGTAACCCAAATGTTTTTGAATATGTGAGCAACAAACTTGAAAGGAACTTCCATGGAACAGCCTGGAAGTTAATAATTCAACTCAAGAGTGACACCACATGGAGAGTGAACACCTGAAGTCTAATTATACACTTCTTCTTCCCAAACAACACAGGCGAAATTTTGACAGAATCAAACTTATGCCTAAGTAGGCTTGCTGGCCGAATGAACAACCATTCTTCTTGAAGGTGCAATAATAAACTCTACTAGTTCTCGTGACTTATCAGGCAGTATCAACTAAGAGGCGATCAATAACACAATCAAGCGTCCTCTAGTCAATGTAATTTCCTTTTTGAATTATTATTATATTATCCTACAGAGAACAAGGCTTAATACAGTTCAGAAAATGTTAATGAATCTGAAGGGGTAGTGCAGAATGCAAAGGCATAACCAATATTCAGGGTTTCAGGAGGACCATCAGAAACTTAGGTTAGGAAAGTTTGTTTTTTACACTCAGTCCAAGGTTATGTAAGCCACTTGTATCTGGAAACTTAAAGTGATGTAGTAAACGTGGAATGAAATAGTAAACTTCATTCATATACGCTGATTAAGAGGATAGAAGAAAGCATCTTGGGTAGACGGAAGAGATTTCCATCGTACTAGCATATAAACTTAAGTGAGATTGGGCATCTTTGCTCAAGCCTGACTTCACTCCGGATGTTTCATCTACACTTGTTCAGACTCAGATCTGTAGCGAATCTGGTGAAAAAACTTTCAAGATTAACCCCGCTGATGTTGCAGAATCGAAGAGGAAACGGAGTGCTGCAATCATTGGCCAGGTAATGGGTAACTCTGCCTCTTTTTTTAATATGAAAAAGTTTGCTGAGGAACAATGGTCTTCAAAGGGTCTGCTTGAAATCCAAAGGCATGAGGAAGATCTTTTCATTTTTCGCTTCCAATCAGAAGATTCGAAGCAAAATATATTAGATCTTTCTCCTCTGCCGTTTGGGAATCGTGTGCTATTTCTGTGGCCATGGTCTCCAAATAAATCCATCCAGAGGCTGAGTCTAGATAAAATTCCAGTTTGGGTCAAGTTCCCAAACCTCCGTTTACACTATTTCAACTCCCAAGTTCTCAGTGGATTTGGATCTATACTAGGTAAGCCACTTTTTATGGATAAACTTACTGCCTCCCAAGGTCGTTTGTCCTTCGCTAGAATCTGTATTGAAATCCAAGCTGGTCAAAAGCTCCCAAATAGCATCTCCTTCATAGATGAAGATGGGATTTCACACTCTCAAGAAGTCATCTACGAATGGATGCTCACCCAATGTCCAAACTGTAAAACCTTTGGCCATAACTGTCTGGTCAAGCCGTCCCAAGGAAAGATTTCCACACAGAATGAATCCCAACCCCAGAAGCAACCTTATACCCAAAAACCTGTAAACCAAAATGCCTATCCGCCGAATAGAGG
>AP025045.1:35715359-35910704 GCA_036186865.1 Eustoma russellianum
TAATCCCTTGCTTCTTCCCCTGCTAACACAGGCTAATTATCTCGCTCGAGCTGAAACAATAAAATTAGCCGATCAGAGACAGGAAATTCGGTAAGGTAACCGCCAATGCGCCGAGATCAATGCAGTTACCTTCACAAAATTCTTCTTAGTATTAATCATTAAGAATGGAAAAAGCACTAAATGACGTAAGAGAAGATGTATATAATACATAAAAATTTCATATTCCCCTCATTCATGGTTTCAATATGAAAACTATTGAGATGTACATCCTTGAAACTCGATAGGTTTCTTTTCGACTTGGTAGAAAATAATGGCGCATTAACCAATATATGTGTACCACCTGGAAATATAATGGTTGATCATCTGGAGCCTTCAATCAATGTTGGCGTAGCAAAAATTGTATTAACATTTGTTTTTGCCAATTGTAACGTCGAAAAATATTTTTGACTACGAGGAATCGTGTATGTTGTTCAACTGTCAATCAGACACATGTCTCCATCATTCATCTTGAATAAATATCTACCATAACATATACAATTTTCATTATCATACTTAATTCAAAATAATCAAGTTAAAAATAGTGAATTGTGTTTCTTGATGAAAAACTCTTCACACGACAATTAGAATTTCTGAAATTTGTTTTTACAGTCATGCTGTAAACGTGTATTGAAATTATATAGGGAAAGTAGACAGAACATTTCTAAACATTTTTATTTAGGCAAATATAATAGTGCAAATTTTAACAAAAGTGTATGATATCACATAATAAACGAAATCAAAACTTATTTATAGCAATACTTATAAAACATGAAATTCATCGAAACAATTTTTTTAATCATTCTTTTTCATTCTCATTCACAAACTCAATCCAATTGCCATCCATGTTTGGCTCTGTAAGGAAATCCTCAATATCGAAATGAGTAAAATCCCTTTTGACCATCTTCTGCTATATTACCGAAGTCTGCAAAATGAGCTTGTTTTTCCTTGCTTTTGTCCTTCTTAAATGCTTGATCAAGTTCAGCCAAATGTTTTGGAGTGTGGCAAGTATGAGACTAATGCTCTTGGTCTCCAAATCGATAAAAGTCTCTTTGTGTTTCTTAGTCGGTGCACCATTTTTCATAGTCTTTGTATTTTTTTGTTGCTTTTCCTTGTTTTCCCACTAAAGGTGGTATGGTGTAAAATTTTTACCACGACTACGACCTCTACCACAACCACGACTGGGACAACTTCGATTATTATAATGACTTACATTCGCTTCACTGAATATTGTGACCAGTCGGGTGATAATAGTGGTTTTTCATCAAAAGTTCATTGTTTTGTTCAGCAACTGGCAGACATGAAATCAGCTGAGAATACTTTTTAAACTTTCTTTTCCTATATTATTGTTGCAGGAGCATGTTAGATGCATGGAAAGTGGTGAAAGTTTTTCTGTAACATTGTCTCCACACAATCTTAACTGTGAGACTATAGAGAACATCACAGAGTGACACTCATTTACTATCTTCTAATCTTGCAACTTCAGATGCAACTAATCATATCGGGCCTTTGGGAGGATAAAACTTTTCTAATGATCATATTTTTCCTCCAAATTTTTCAATAAAGCTTATGGATCTTTCACTCCAAGATACTCGGTTTTCAGCCTGTTGTGGAGGTTATGGCGAATGAATGTCATGGCCTTTGCCTTATCTTGTTCGCTTTCCTCAACTCCATCCTTGATATTATGCCTAAGATTCCTAAATTTCAAATGAATCTCGGCATCTAGGGTTTATGCCACATAATTTCTTTCAAAAATGTTAAAGGTAGTGAGTTCCAGGTTTGTGATATTTTCCATGAATATGAGCATGCACAAATAACATCTCAGAAAATTATATAATCTAAAAACTATAAGTTCGAGTCTATATTATATGCTTCGGGCATGTCATGCTTCAGGCATTTCGACTATCCATGTTTCAGGCATGTCAACCTCATTCTTCGGGCATGTCAACTGTTCATGCTTTGGGCATATCAACTGTTTATGCTTATGGCTTCAAGCCTCATATTATTCTTTTTTAGCTTCAAACTAAATCCAGACTTCAGGCTAGATTATTTCTTTTATGAGTATTTCTAATATAAAATAAAAGCATGTAATAATAGAAATGCAAAAGAGGAACAAAACACACATCTGAAAAGTTTTTCTGGTAGGAAATACTGTTTCTAAAACGCAATGATTAAAAAAACCTAGAAATCTCAAAAACACATCTTTACTGTTCAAATTGTATCTCTATATGTTAGAAACAATTTGTCAAAATTTGGTGATGATCCAACGGTGAACGACTTGGCAAATGCAATTCTCCCAGACCTGCACAGAACTGTCTAGCACCTCCGAAAACTCAATATTGTTCTCATTCTTCCTCTTGTGTCTCTAACTCTTTTCTTGCTTTCTTGTATTTGTTTCTTAGAATAATTGTGCTAATAACGTATCATAAAACTGAGTAAAATATAGAAAATATGGAAAACAAGAGCATACAAGAAGTAGAAAATAAGAACGTATTATTTACTTATTCAAAGGCGTATATAATATGTCCAACATAGTGTCTTATTTATAGAAATTTGGGGATGAGGATAAATTGAATTATTTACACCCTTTTTTGTTCTCTAGGACACATTTAGATTGGTATAATTTTTGTTGTTGTCAAGAATACTTTGAACATCTACAATTTCATAATATTCATAGCAATTCTCACCAATACTCCTTTCTTCTTTTTTATGTCCTTTTGGTGTATTTTGCTGCCAAGTGATACGGAATAATGAAAAATGATTGGATTGGGCCGTGTTTACTGTTATGGCTATTGCAACTTTAAATTATTTCATTAAAAGACAGGAAAAAGTTTCTTGGTGCCTCACCAGGGGTGGAGGTTAGACCCATAAGTTGGGTTATGGGTCGAATGTTTGTAAAAATTTGAATTCTGAGGGACATCGATCGATCAATGTGCCTGGCTGAGAGATCGATGTCCTCCAGAAATTTTACAGTTTTGAAACTGCTTGACATCTATCGGTCGAAGTCTCCCCTAGAGGATGATGTGACATCGATCGGTCGATGTCCCCTGGACTGAGAGATCGATGTTGGACAGATACTTTTCTGCCTGACATCGATCGATCGCAATCTCTCTTGGGAGAGACTGAAGTGACATCGATCAATCGATGTCCTCAGGTTGAGAGATCGATGTTGGACATAAAATTTTCTGCTTGACATCGATCGATCGAAGTCTCATTTTAGAGAGACTCAAGTGATATCGGTCGATAGATGTCCTCAGTCTGAGAGATCGATGTTGGACATTAAGTTCCAATCTAAACCATTTTTGACATAGTGTCTTTTTTTCATTTTGCATCAAATCTCAAGTGTAAATTTAACTAATTTAAAACATCTTTACATCATCAAAACATTTTATATCTTAACAATACAGTCAACAACAGAAAGTCATGGTAATTTCTCATTCAGTAAGCCATACTATTGAATAATTGACTCTAGGGCATCTGATCATATGACTTGGAACAATAAACTTCTTATAAATTATGAAATATACACTATATCTAAGACTGTTAAGATAGCTAATGGAATTAGGTATACAATCATTGGACAATGCACTTTAAACTAATAGATAATCTGACTTCATATAATGTCCTACATGTTCCCTCTCTGGATTTTAATCTAATATCAGTAGGACAGATAGCTAATGATAATAACTGTTGCATATGGTTCTCATCTAATAAGTTTCATTTTCAGTAGAATTTCTTGAAGAGGATGATTAGCAATGTTATGAAAGTAAATGGTCTCTTCATTTTACAAGCTGAGGAACCAGCTTATCTTAGAATAGATAGAATAGATAGAAAATATTCTTGTAATATGGTTAAAATGATAAATTATTTTTCTTTGGCACAAAAGCTTTTATATTTTTTTTTAAACAAGTTTAAGTTGGGACGACTTCCCAAAAGCTCCCTTGCTCATTACGTTTTTTTTTCTATTGATGGTTAAATAAATGCGAAGATATACTCAATGACTATCATAAAAACCATCATAAGATGTATAAGTTAATTATGCCCCCTCCCCCTCCCCCTCCACCCCCTCCCTACCCCTTTTTTCGTGAAACAATCAGCAGACTTGTTATTTCAAGAAAAGGACTAAAATCCGTATTAACAATCGTGAATACGGTAGTCGATGTGTTATGAAAATCTGGCAAGATTTTATATGCTTATATGATAACAAAAAATAAGAAGAAAATGGGAAAAGAAAGTTGTACATTTTTTCTAAAACAAAAGCAATTAAGGAAAAAATAAATTCTCTAAAGCAGTCTACTTTACTGCTTAAGGAAACACAAATCCTTCTAAGAAGAAGAAATAATATAGTAGTATATTTTTGTACCATCACTTTGACATTAAAGTTTGATTGCTTTTAAGCCTTCGAAAATTTGAAATTTAGGAGAACAACAAACTCATTATCCTATACGCTGCATTATAGGGCTGTAAACGAGCCGAACGAGCCGAACATTGCGTTGTTTAAGCTCGGTTCATTTAACTTAGCGAACGAGCCGAGTTTGTTCGTTTATTTAGACGAACATATTTAATTGTTCAAGCTTGGTTCGTTTAACTTACGAACAACATTAACGAGCCGAACACTTAAACGAACGGTGCCACTTACCGAGTTCAAACAGAAAAAAATGTTCAAACTCTGTTCGTTAACCTTTTATCCGAGCCGAGCTCGAGCTCGAACTCGAACCAAACGAGCCGAACAACCGAACAGTTTGGTTCATTTACAGCACTACGCTGCAATGACAACAAATCAAATGGAACGAAAATAATTATATAAATCATTTTCTCTTAAGAAAAGAAAAACATAAGTACCTATTTCGCTTGTAAGCTGTCGAGCAATAAATTCAATTTAATCAAGTCTCACACTATAGGAGTTAAGAATATCACTTGTTTTAGAACATGGCACTTGCGTAATTTCTAGAGGTCAATTTAAGCTATACTCATTTCGTGTATGCTTGATAGGGAGTTGGGGGGGGGGGGGGGCGTGGGAGTGGGGGCGTGGGAGTCAAAGCGCTTTTCACTGATGAGTTTAATGCTCGTTTATCAAAGTCACCTGAAAAAATGCCATGAAGATAAATTCAAAGGCTTCAGGACATCATTCTGGTACAGAGAGTTCTGTGAGGTACAGAGATAATTAAACCAGTTGCTCAGCAGTTTCCGGGGTTGGGGTTGGATTGGGTTTGGGTTGGGGGGCTGTGGGTGGGGGAAGGGGGAGACGGTGTTTATGTAAGGTGGGTTTTACATTTGAAGGTTACTGTGTCCTCCTATAGCCCCCCCCCCCCCCCCCCAAGGTTTCTGCAACTTTCATGGACAAAAACAACACTTTTTTCTGCAACTTTCATGGACAAAAACAACACTTTTTTTTCTGCGACAATGGACGGGAGGAAGTTAGGGAGGAAACAGGGTGTTTGGAGGAAGTTGATAGCGCCCTCAACTACCACCGGAAAAGA
This sequence comes from Eustoma russellianum, assembly GCA_036186865.1. Taxonomy (NCBI): domain Eukaryota; kingdom Viridiplantae; phylum Streptophyta; class Magnoliopsida; order Gentianales; family Gentianaceae; genus Eustoma; species Eustoma russellianum. The sequence goes on from AP025045.1 coordinate 35,720,876, forward strand.
CAAAAATGCCCTCCTCATCCAGCCAACTAATCGGAGTAGGAACGTTTCGGTGGGAGATGCTTACATGTTGCATTTTTTAAGTTCTGAAGGGCTAAATATTACAAAAATTAGATGGATAACCAAAATGTTACCCCGTGAAATTTTGTCTCATCAGTAAGAAGGTATATGAAAGGGGAACCATTTAAGTCATATAAGCATGCAACATAAACAGTGGACTGCAGCAAAAGTGAGGGAACCAGTTTCAAGTTACATGGCAAGACGTAACTGATGAACTTTTTTTTTTTTTTTTGCTCGATTCGCAAAGATAAACGAACTCTTTTCGCAGGAGTAACTAACAGGTGACATTGCAGAGCAACATGTACTACCTTACTCAAACTTCATTTCTTCTACTTCCTTCCGCACAGAGTCGAAAAGTGCTGTCGAAAGGTAACGCTCCCCAAAACTCGGGAAAACCACCTGTAAAACAAAAGGTGCGTGTGCACATTGGTCACTCCTGATCTGGCAAGGAAATAAGATACCATAGCGTCACGCCTAACAATGGTATCTATCATCTACGGAATTGTAGACGAGTAAATCTTTGGACTGGTAAGCGGATAGAATGCTGGTGTATGACCTGAATCAATAGGGTTAGGAGTCTAACTTACAACTATGAGCTTTCCTGCAAACTCTGGCCTTTTCCCCAGCTTTATTGCAGCAGCCGCGGCAGCCCCAGAGGAAATTCCTACCTGCAAACCCACATTACAACAACACGCATAAATCGTGCAAAACATGTCAGCAGCACCCCATGCTCCTCGGGGGGAGAGGGGTTGGAGGAAAAGGCAAAAAGTAAATAAAATCAGGGATTTGCATACCAGCAAACCTTCTTTCACTGCAAGAAGCTTTGCCATCTCAATAGATTCAGCACTGGATATCTGAAGGACCAACAAGCAACATAAAAACCATTGCTGCTACCACATGAATGTGCAATGTAGTGATACACATAATGATAAAACTGAGAAAGAAGGGGAAGTTGTGAGTTCAATGTAGTATTTTTGTGACCGGATCCAAAATATATATATTTTTTTTCAGGCACTACAGTAATCAAAACTCCAGGATTCAGCTTCATTTAATCCCAATCAAAATCAGTCTGAAAAAATTAACCAACGAAAGGAGTTCCCTTCACAAAGTGAAACATACAGTGAGTACTTCATCGAGTATTGTATTATCCAGAACAGGTGGGATGAATCCAGCACCAATTCCTTGAATCTTGTGAGGGCCTTCAATATCAACATTAACAAGAACCTTAACAATTAGAAGAATAGAAATGCACTACTATAAATCAGAAAGTAGAATGTTGTGCATCTTTTTATTACAATCAGCATCTAATGCTAAAAGCAAAGCGCCTTGCTCTTGCCACCAAATGGTGCATTTTCACCCTCAGAGACATACAACATGAAGTAGCAGATATAACCACAGGATAATTCAGCAATCAGACTGCAGCTATAGAAGAGAGAAATTTTTGCAGGGTAACTATAACATCATTGGAACAAAAACAGAAATATAAAATGGTCCAGATAACTGAGCATGACATGGTTAACCATATTAAAAAGAAAAAAGAAACTGGAGAAAATCATGAGACCACAGGAAGTACTTGATGAATTACTTCATTAACATTCAAACAACGAGACCAACAACATCAACAACAAAGAATTGATTGCAAAAGGAAAATCCATCCTTTCAATAGGTTGGAGCAATCATATTTTAGGTTCAAGTAATTGTCAGTGACAAATGGCACCTCTTAAGCGTTCTTGGCTTTCCATGCGCCTGGATAAATAGGGGGAAAAGGGAAACTGTTACCATCAAAAAAGATATCTTTCGGCTACACAAGTTCCTTCTTGCACTGCATTATCCTGGTAGTCTTGCAAGGTCAAGAGGTGCATTCCATTCCATGTTTTAAGTCATTAGCCCCAAAAAAGAACTCTTTCATCAAAATAGCACTTCTGTCAATGAAAAAAAAAGAAAAAAGAAAATGTCCAGCAATTGAATTCTGACAACCATTTGTGATGTGGAAGAAATTTTCTTTAGGTCACAGACACCAACAAGAAATTCCCAATTATCAGAATACTACTCAAAATTATGCAATTCCTTCGCCAACTAGGGATGCCATTACTAACATTTGCATGACATGTAAATGAGAAGGGACTTTAAGAGTAACATAAAGGTCAAATTTCCAATTTTACATGAAACACCATAAGCAATATTTGATGCTTAAAGAAGAAAATCGGGTCACCTGGCTGTCCCCCATTCAAGATTGCACTCTCGGCAGGTTCAAGACCATAGACCTGTCAATTCATCAAGTACTTAAGAGAAATACAAATGAATTTTGACTTTAAACAGGCAAGGAGCAAAAGAGTATGCCTTTATGTTCGGATTTTTCTCCTTGAGGAACCTCCCTGCACCTGTGACTGTACCTCCTGTTCCAATCCCTGCAACAAATGCGTCAACTTGCCCCTTAGAGCCATCCCATATCTCTGGTCCAGTAGTCTCATAATGTACCTATGCATTGAAAAATTTTAATGACAGTGTTGCTACATCTATGAGGAATGTTGCTGAATAAAAAAAAACCTTTGGGTTTGCAGGATTTTCAAATTGCTTTAGAAAAAAACTGTTTGGTGTCGCTTCCATTATTTCTTGGGCTTTCGCAAGAACACCATCCAGGCCTTTTGCTGCATCTGTGATGTATAATTCAGCGCCAAATGCACGGAGAACAATCCTTCTCTCAAGACTGTAAGTATGTGGCATGACTATTACAAGTTTGTAGCCCTTAGTTGCTGCAATGAATGCAAGACCGATTCCTGTATTACCACTGGTTACCTCAATGAGGACCGTCTTCAGCCACCGGCATAACACATTCACCCAAAAAGAAAAAACTGTCAAGGTTCCAAACTATAAAAGTGATGACCATTCATACTAGCAGTAACTCATTGTAATTTTATTATGCGCTCTAAGCGCAGCTGCAAGCATCTATCGACAAGCCTCAGCATATTAGCATTTTCCCATAATCTAACTTCGATAAGCCACAAGCAATGGAGCAATGAAAACAGCATAATCCATAGTATACAGAAGTTCAAATCCTTAAAAGATTGACCACAGACTGAAGTTGAAGCTAGTAGAATGACTCCACTAACCTTTCCAGGAATGATGAGACCCTTTTCTTCAGCATCTTTTATCATACTATACGCTATCCTGAGGTTTACAGCAAACAACATGAAGCTTTATACGAGCACATTTACAAGTAACAGCGTGTGCATGTAAGGGCCAAATAAGCACATTCAGCAGAATGATAAATGACAGAAAAGTTCAAAAAGATTATGAAGAGTAAGGCACTAATTTGGAACTACAACCTGAAGAGAAAGGAAATGCTTGACTACCTGTCTTTTACACTGGAGCAGGGTTCCATCGTCTCCAATTTCGCAGCAATACGTGCACCACAGCCCTCAACAACCTTGTTGAGATACACCATCGGTGTATTTCCTATTAGCTGCATATCATTAAGGAAAGATAGGTGATATCCTAGATAATAAAAACACTATCAAGGCAAGACAGAAATGCAGTCTCCGAGATCCGATCTTACTTCAGTAATGTCATTTGCAATTTCACACTGTCCTTCCATTAGATTGTTCAGGATACTGCATTAAAGGGAAGAAAAACACAACTATCTTATGAAGGAAATTGATGTGCCCTACACCAAATTTCTCCACATTACAAAAGCAAGCATAACTTCGTTAAAGCTGGAAAAAGAATATAAACGATATTCACGGTTAAATAAATAAATAAACCACAACATGAATTCTCACTGCAGGGTCTAGGAAAAAAATGCGACAACAATGCACAACTGACCGACTGAAAATTTAGTACAAAATAAGGACAAATAGAACAACTAAATAGAACCTGTCTTTTGAATTTCACAGGAACAGTGCAAAAGATAGGAACAACCAACATAGAAAAAGGATCGAAGATTTTATTCCAGAAGCAAGCCAAAAACAAACTGTACAACGATACTGACCAGCAACTTTACAACTAAAGACCTATATCTGTATATGAATATCAAAAACATCTATCTATCTGTTGAGCGTGTAAAAGAACGCCAAGACACTGTAACATCGTCCTCATGAAATGTGATTACAAAAATAGAAAGAAGATTAAGTAGCACCACGTTAAGGAGGAAAATATCAATATTATGGATGGCCCCCCAAACATAGAAAGAAGATGAAGCTGAGATCTTAATAAGTCCGCCTAAATCATCTTGATTTGCTTTCAAATTACCGGATGCTAAAAATAGCAAAACATGTTCTTCTCCAATCAATTTTGAATCGTACTAAGAAACTACCACCTTGGCTGGACCCCACCACCCCACCTATCCCCAACCCTCCTCCAAATAAGGGGGAAGAAATCCCGAAGTGGGGACAAGGAAAAGCTGACCACTTTCGGTTAGAAGTTCAAGAGTCCAACAGAAGCTATCAATAGTTGAGAGAATGGACGCTATGCAATCTAAGAAACAATACAATCTTAACGTAAAAAATCATGATCAGGAAAATATAATAAGGAAAAAAAAAGATATATTTCCTACTAAAAGAGAGAGATTTCATATATGTTCGCTTTAGATATTAACAGAACGCAGAAACAACATTGGAGGCGGTTCATCAAGCTATCAAATTCTTTTGAAGTAGCACAGAACTTCCTAATTCATAACAAGACTATGTTTTATGAAGAAAACCCAACTAGCAATCAGGAAGGCCAAAATCAGAAAAGATCGAAAAAACGAATTAGAAAGATAAGAAGCCCATTAACACAAAAGTACTTCTGAAATCAAAACCTTTCAGCTTTTCACGTAAAAAAATACCTATTTTGATGTTTACTGATTCCAGCAAGCTTGAAATTCTGCTAGAGCTCTGTAGTAGTCCTTGCTCATTGATAAACTGTATATATAAATCAACCCACTTGGCCACTTGTACTTTGGAGTATTCTCTCCAGCGTTGACCATGCATATGCAATAAGAAAATGGCGATCTAGTAAACTAGAACAAATGTTTTTCATTTAAAATTTCATAGTTTTTATAATAAAAACCAAAAACGTCTATAACATCTGCAAACACAAGAATGAAGAAGAGCTTCAAGTGCTATAGTTATTCTAGATGATTGTTGTGTTCTTTCTTCTTCAATTCTACTCTTATTTATAGGTTTAAACAACTCTTTGTGGATTGAGATGCCTATATGTCATTTTTAATGTCATCAATCTCACTTGTCTTCATTTGATTGGATGACCCCCCACCGCTTAGTTGACACCTTCAAAAAACATGATTGGACCACTTCAAATGCTGAAAAATTCTGCAGTAATTTTCAGAAAAGATTTAAGGGGTTTGGATGACCACTTCTTCCTCCACCTTTTTCTCAACCTCGTCAACAACTTGGTTGAGATATGGGCTGACCAAATCAACTGATCTTCAGCTGCCAAAACCCAAATATATGCCATCGTTGGTGCCAAGTATGTAACTCATTGCCAACATGTCATCTAGGAGTATTTTAGTTGGTCTATGTGGTGTAGTGTTACACATTTATAAAAATCTGATCTGTCCACCTCACGTATACATAAATGGATGTTTTTGAGTGTCCAAAATAAATGAGAAAGCAGATAACTAAGTTTGGATAATGGTGAGAATTAGTTGCCTTGTAAACATCACCATTTGATCCAAACTACTTTCATTTTCTCTCCTTCAAGTGTGGCTGGTTGTTTCTCAACCATTTTACCAATATTCAGCCAAAAATAATAAGGGAGAAGTCTCAAAATATGTGTATGATAACACTATGATGACCACATAATATGACAAAATGAATGTCACTATATAAGAAAACCAAGATAACCAAGAATTTTAATATATATATATATATGTGTGTGTGTGTGTGTGTGTGTGTGTGGTTGATGTAGATATAATGACCATGAACACCATGAATATCATGAAGACCATATATGAAAAAATAAATTTGTGTAAATGACCAAAATGTCTTTGTCTCCAAAATGGCCAAAATACTCTTGAACGCCGAATATGCCAAATAAGGGTGTAATGGTACTCCAACTTGGTCATTTCATTGTTCATAAGATATGACCCTGCAAAAACTCAAAACACTCTTTTGTCCTTGTGGTAAGTTGTAATAACTTCCTTCGCAAGTTAGTGAGAAAACACATGCCTATGTAAACACATACTCATCAATTTCAAGCAATGGAATCATGATAAACATGTATGGAATGTTTAAAACCTCATTACATATAAAGAAGATCAAGTGTATACCAATAATGCTTACTTGTTTGTCATATGTTGAAGAAATTTTTTAAAAATACGTTGACATCGATCGATCCATGTCTCAATTTTAGAGACTGATGTATACATCGATCGATCGACGTACCTCCAGTTGAGAGATTGATGTCTCATAGTGAAGTTCTATTTTTAGTCTGTCCAACATCGATCGATCAATGTCGGGGATGATGTACATCGATCGATCGATGTATCTCAGGCTTAGAGATCGATGTCGCATAGCGAGATTCTGTTTTTAATCTGTCCAACATCGATCGATCTATGTAGGAGATGATGTATACATCGATTGATCGATGTGTCTCAACCTGAGAGATCGATATTACTTTTTCATTTTTTTAAGTTTTTGATATTTTTATAATATAAAGTGGTATTCCTTAAGCATTTTAACACTTAATAAAATCATGCTTTTGAAATTTATTCAAACACAACATTCTCAACATTCTCCCCCTTTTGAATGATTTTCAAAATAACTTTACACGATTTTAAGTTCATATACTCTAATGCTTACCATTTGTTTTAAGTCATATTCTCCCCCTTAACCTATGCTCATTCTCGCCCTCAACCTATGCTATCCCTCTCTCGCCCTCAACCTATGCTCTCCCTCTCTCGCCCTCAACCTATGCTCTGTACCACTTGTAGTTCAAAAATTATAAAATCATGATTTTTTTCCCCCTTTATTTTTCAAATCATGCATAAGAGAAAATCATGCAATTGTGTCATATGATAGCATTCCTAACTTGTCTTGTAAGGATTCAAAGATGGCTTGACCTAGGGGTTTTTTAAATATGTCAGCAACTTGGTTATCAGTTCTAACGTGGTCTATAATAATATTTCCATTTTGGACATGGTCTCATAAGAAGCGGTAGCTAACTTCAATGTGTTTAGCTATAGGATGAAGTACCGGATTCATGAAAGATTGATTGCACTAGTGTTATCGCAGAAAATTGGAATCTGGGTCATTATAATAACAAAATCACTAAGTTGCTATTTTAGCTAGAGTATTTGTGTGCAACATAGACTTAAGGCTATACACTCTGCTTCGGTGATAGAAAGGGCTACACTAGCTTGTTTCATTGAGAACCAAGAGACTAATAAGTTCCAAGGAATTGACACGTTCTGCTAGTGGATTTTCTATCTATCTTACATCCACTATAATCAGCATCACTATACGCATGTAGTTCTAACTTGGAGTTCCTATCATGCCAAAGTCCTAAATGAGGTGTATGTTTAATATATCTAAATATCTTTTTCACCGCATTGCAGTGAGACACCTTAGGACATGATTGAAACCTAGCATACATACACACACTAAAACTATATCTGGTCTTGATGCAGTAAAGCACAACAATGACCCGATCATGGACCTATATAGTGTGTCATCAAAAGGTTTGCGGGTTTCAACTCTTCAAATCCAAACTTCTTAATCATGTCATTTATGTACTTGATTTGACTAATGCGGATTCCACGAGGAGTTTGTTTTATTGTAATCTTAATAAATAATTGAGTTCTCCTACCATAGACATTTCAAATTCAGATTTCATATAATCTTCAAAGTCTTTTGCTAAGGTAGGATTTGTTGAACTAAAGATTATGTCATATACATAGATTTGTACTATTAGTAGATCCTTCCCTTTCTTTTCAGAAATAGGCTATTATCAATGGTTCCTCTTCTATAGTTATTTGCGAGAAAATTTTTTGTAAATCTATCATACCAAGCTCTTAAAGCTTGTTTTAAACCATATAAAGCTTTATTGAGCTTGTATACATGGTTAGGATGTTTTGGGGCTTCAAATCCTAGGGGTTGTTTTACAAAAACTTCTTGTATACATCCGTTCAAGAAGGCACTTTTAACATCCATTTGAAATAGTTTGATATTACTCAAAGCAATGACTAATAGTAATCTAATAGCTTCTAGTCGTGCAACAGGTGCAACTATTTCTTCATAATCTAATAGTTATATCCTTGTGCGACTTGCCTAGCTCTATTACGTGCTATAATGTCTTGTTCATTCATTTTATTTCTAAAAGCCCACTCAGTACCTATTATAGCTTTATTCTCTGGTTTTAGTACTATATCTCATACATCATTCCTAGTAAATTGATTTAGTTCCTCATGAATAGCATTTATCCAAAATGTATAACCCAAAACGTCTTTAACATTTTTGGGTTCTATGTGTGAGACTAATGCGTGCCACTCGATACAATCAACTTTGTTGATAGTTCTTCGAGTTCTTATCACTTGATTTTAAATCTCCTATTATTAATTCCTTGGTATGCTTATGTTTATCTTTAATATGCCATCAATTACTAGGTTGACTAGGTTCACCTTCTTATTGTTCAAACACCTCATTTGTATGTATATTTTTATATTCTATCAGGACATCTTTTAAATTTGATTCATACTCTTCTATTTGAAGATTTTCCCGATGAAAATTCCCTAAAGGTTCATGTTCATGGGGAGTTGATTCTAGATGATTAGTTATTGGTTCTAGTGAAAAATAATCATCATCATGAAAGTATTCATTGTAGAGATAAAGGGGTTTGAGTGATTTCAAAATGCATGATTTAAATATGCATGACATATTGCATAAAAACGTGCATGATATAAATGTGCATGACATATTGCGTAAAACTTGCCTTATATAATTCATGTATAATATTTCCGTACTAACGAGCCATGAAGCTTTAAAGCTTACATCAAATGGCAAACATTTGTTGTGTTTGTACTATTTTCAGGTGCCACCATTAATGAACTAAACTAGTTCATTAAGTGAAGTACTTAGTTAATAAAACTAAGTAGTTCATTAAAGGAAGCAACATTTGGACAAGGCACAAAGGCAACAAGACTAAGAAAGGAAAGTCTCCTCCTCCTCTCACCACACATATATATACACGCATATATGTACTTAAATATATATATTTTCAGATTTTTTGAAAAAGGCACATACACATGTATTCCAACGTACTACCGACACGTTATATATTTTACGTACGTACGTTAACGTCACACCACCATACTTAACTCATATTTATGAGTATATTCAGGTCTTATATCATATGATATAAGTCATGATGATGACAAATTAAATACGATACGTTAAAAGGTTTTAAACCGAAAATTGTCGTATCGGGCGAATACCGAAACTTCGCCAACGTGTCACGTACTTGCCATAAATAGATGACCAGCCCCTACACCTCAAAAATACTTATTATTTTCGTGCATATGATGATATTTTCAGCCATAAAATCATTCCATGTTGGCACACACAAATCACCCCACATTAAGGCCAAATTGTGGAGATTCCAATTTTAATTTTGTCACATGTTAATGGAGCCAATTTAGACCAGCTAAGTGCTGAAAATTAAAGTTTATATTATATATATTATGTGTAACATAATATATATAACATGTGCAAAAATTTGGAATTTAATTAGAGAAAAATCGGGTAATTGATAAACATCGAAAATTCGGTTTTCTACGTACACAATACATGGAACATTTTTGGCACATCATACGACACGTATCTAGACACTTTTTAAATATGTCATACATCTTAAAGTGTTCTAGAAAATTAAATTAAGGGCTGATTGGAATATAACAGGTGTGTATTATTAAATGTGCACTATTTTACAAAGTTTGCAAAAATAAAATTCAGCACATGTATATACAATTATACACGCCCCTACAGCTGAGATGGAGCATATGTGGAGCCTTGTTGGCATATTGATTGGTCAAGAATCAATCATACAATGTTGGTGATTTAAAGAAAGAAGCTACAAAAGGTGAGGTTTCAAACTTTATCTCATTTGAAACACATGCTGAAAATTTCAGCATGTGGAATATAGGCTGGCCGATTTTTGGCATTCATGAAGAGATATTTTGTGCCTTGAAACATGTGGTTAATTGGAAGAAGAATTGGAAGTAATTTGAATAAGATACAAAGTCATAAAGTGTGATATCTTGAATATCACACATGCTGAAATTTTTCAGCATGTGTGAGAATGTATCTTGAACGTTTTTATGGCCATGTTGCTGTCCAAATTTCATTTCCAATTAGATAAGAATATTTGCTACTAATTGGTGATTTATTTTAAAAGACAAATCAATAAAAATTTGGAAGGAATTTGAATTATATCACCATGTAACACATGCTGAAATTTCAGCATGTCAAGTAGTCTTAATGGCCGAAATTTTCACCTTATTTGGAGAAATTTTGTCTTGGTTGATTTGGGTGATAATCTTATGAGTTATGGCAACTATTCTATGCTGATTTTGACACATGTCTTAAGTGGTATTCTCAGATTTTCCTAGTCATCAAGTGATGACAACATTCAACCTATCAAAGAGTGCCAAGTGAGCAAAAGTTAAATGATCATCCAATGAGGAGGTGCCAAGTAAGCAAGATCATGTCACAATGATGCCACACATTCTCCCAAGGACTTAGAAGATAATTTTCAAGAGGGAAGGCACTCCAAGGGGGCGGCCATAATGTTAAAAAGAAGGAAGAAGAGCAAAACAAAAACAAGAACAAGAGTTGCAAATTCAAAGATCAAAAGTGTTCTAGCCTTCTTCTTCTACACTCTCTTTCTTTCTTCTTCCTAAAAGCCTATTGTACTTATATTCATATTCTTGAATAGGCTTATCTTAGACCACCACACATTCTTTATCTTTGTAAAAGATTGATCAAGCTGTGATCAATCTTCAATCTTGCAAGGTGGTGGTGTTCGTGTGCATTGTATTGAACATACAATGTTTGTAAAGGGTTGGAGTTGGTGTGTAACTCCATCAACCCTGTGGTAAGGTATTTTGAGTTGTGTGATTAGTGTGAACCGAGGAAGGTGTTCCTCGAAGACTGGAGTAGGTTGTTTATAACCGAACCATTATAAAATTCTTTGTGTCATTTACTTTCAGCACTGATTTTCTGTTTCAGCACTGTTTACTGTTTTTAATCACGTTCGTAAAAATAGTAAACGAATTTCAAAAATCACGAAACTTCCAGGAAACATAGACACACGTTTTAAGGTTCTTTTGGCGCAATCAACCCTTTTGGATAAGTATAAGTCATCCAAACATCCAAAGTTCTGAGACTAGTGCAGTCTGATTTTCAGGCTTGCAAAGGTTGAGACTTTGATCGTATTTGACTAACTTCCCAAAAGAATTTTTCAAAAATGTTCTAAAAAATTTAAATACAACTTATAAGGGGTTAGTCTTTAAATTTTCAGATCATTTGGAGTTGTGTACAAATAGGAATTAATTTTTCAAATCAGTGTACCGTTTCTAGCAAATTTTCAAGGGGTTAGAGGTTGAATTTAAATCTGAAATTTTTAGGAGACACTCATAACATCTGAGGATAAGTTCTCTCCAAATTTCAGAATTTTTGAAGACCTGCAACCTAGATTTCAAAATGTTTTAAAACTAGTCTTGAAAACAGAAACTGTTTTCACAAGTTGGGTTTTTGGTTCAAACTAATTTTAAAAACCACATTTTTCGCATCCACTATTCAACCCCCCCTTTCTAGTGGTGCCTTGCAGATCCTACAATTGGTATCAGAGCGCAGAAACACTCACAAGAAAAGGATCCAACGATCTACGTGAGATTGCATCCACTAGCTATAGCACCGTGTAAGAAGGAATGTCAACCATAAGGCCTCCTCTCTTTGACGGTGAGTCTTTCGTTCAATGGAAGGTAAGAATGAAACTTTTCTTTATGGCAATAGATATTGATCTTTGGTCGATTATAGAAGATGGTCCTTTTGTTCCATCTAAGTTATCCACCGTAGACGGAGTCACACTAGAAGTTGTAAAACCTAGACAAGAATATACAAGTGATGATAAAAAGAAACTTAGCATGAATGCTAGGGCTATGCAATTACTCTTAAATGGTTTAAGTAAGAGTGAGTCTAGTTATGTCTCAAACTGTTCTAGTGCACAAGAAATATGGAGAATACTCGAAATGAAACACGAAGGCACTAGTCAAGTAAAAGAGTCAAAGATAAACATGCTTATGTCCACACTTGAGTCGTTTAAATTATTGCCTAATGAATCTATTGTTGATATGGATCTTTGTTTGACTAACATCTACAATTCTCTTGAGTCTCTTGGTAAAGCCTTTACCATGCAGGAAAAGGTACAGAAAGTCTTGCGAAGCCTTCCATCCGAGTGAGACTCTAAAGTAACGGCCATAGAAGAAAGCAAAGAGACTAAATCGATTAAGATGGAAGAACTAATTGGATCACTAAAGGTATATGAAAACAAACTTGCTTTAAGACATTCTGAGTCTATTTCCAATAATGATAAGGCTATAGCATTTAAATCAAATGAATACGTCGTAGATGATAGTGACATAGATTCCGATGATGAGGACTTAATCACAATGGCTAAAAAATTAAGAAAAATATTGAGAAAATCGATTAAACATAAGTCCACCTCATCTAAGGATCATAAAAATAAAAATAAGGAAATAAAGTGCTATGAATGCGGCAAACTTGGACATCTATCATATGACTGCCCCAATAAAGAAAAGCAAACAAACAAATACCCTGACAAGGATCGGAACAAGAGTAGACTCGTCTCAGAACCTAAGCAAAGGAGAAGAGCCTTCAAAGCCTCCACTTGGAGTGACACATCCGACTCTGAGACTGATGATACGGAAGAACACAAGGCACAAGTATGCTTTACATCCAAGCAACAAATGAGGTATCTCCCGACTCTGATTCCGATTCTAAATGTTCTTATGATGTTTAGTCAATATTTAGAATTGCATAAGTTTTCAAAGACTCTTGCAAAAGAAAAAAAGCGATTAATTGAAGACAAAAAATTGTTAGAATATTCTAACAAAGATCTTGTGTCTCAATTAAACGATTCAAAAGAAGAGTCGTCATGCATTATAGATTCATTAAAGTCTGAAATTTCATCATTGACATCCGAGAACACTGAATTGAAATCCGAGATTTCAAACTTGAAATCAAGGAATGCGGATGTAGAGAAAAAGGTGAAACAATTTGATACGGGAACAAACATGCTAGATATTATTATTTCTTCACAAAAACATGGTAGTGATAAAACGGGTTTAGCATACATTGAAACAAATGAAGTATCCATAAAACCAACCAACTTTGTTGTGTCTAAGAAAGTAGACACCCTAAAGCCACAAACAGCGTCTAAGATGACGCAAAGACCTCTCCTTTCCTCACGCCGCACTTCTTCTACATATCATGCGAAATACAATTTTGTACCATATAGATATGAAAAGAAAAGAGTGACGCATACACGGCATTCATGTCATCCACGCACTACGCACACAAACACAAGGACATATCAAAAACGTCCTACATACAATGCGTATAAAGGAGTTCTTGGCCAAAGGCCAGATGCAGTTGCACCTAAAGTATATTATGTTGTGCTTCCATCACCTTTCTCACCTTTTGGAAGACCTAGAAGGGTCACCCAAATTTGGGTACCAAAAAGGACATTTTCAAAGGGTTGAATAAATAACTCTTAAGAACGCACCTTTGAGATCATTCAAAATGCATGATTTTCTTTCATCTTTAAATGCGCTTTTGATTGACTTTCCAAAATAAAGGGGGAGAGAAAGCATGATTTAAGGGGGAGAGAGGTACCGATTTGCATAAATCAAGGGAGAGCGGATTTGGAATTTAAAATTTATGCATGATTGAAGGGGGAGCGATAGGATTTAAATCATGAAAGTAGGTTATTTTGAAAATCATCAAAAGGGGGAGATTGCAGAGATAAAGGGGTTTGAGTGATTTCAAAATGCACGATTTAAATATGCATGACATATTGCATAAAAACGTGCATGATATAAATGTGCATGACATATTCCGTACTAACGAGCCATGAAGCTTTAAAGCTTACATCAAATGGCAAACATTTGTTGTGTTTGTACTATTTTCAGGTGCCACCATTAATGAACTAAACTAGTTCATTAAGTGAAGTACTTAGTTAATAAAACTAAGTAGTTCATTAAAGGAAGCAACATTTGGACAAGGCACAAAGGCAACAAGACTAAGAAAGGAAAGTCTCCTCCTCCTCTCACCACACATATATATACACGCATATATGTACTTAAATATATATATTTTCAGTTTTTTTTGAAAAAGGCACATACACATGTATTCCAACGTACTACCGGCACGATATATATTTTACGTACGTATGTTAACGTCACACCACCATACTTACCTCATATTTATGAGTATATTCAGGTCTTATATCATATGATATAAGTCATGGTGATGACAAATTAAATACGACACGTTAAAAGGTTTTAAACCGAAAATTGTCTTATCGGACGAATACCGAAACTTCGCCAACGTGTCACGTACTTGCCATAAATAGATGGTCAGCCCCTACACCTCAAAAATACTTATTATTTTCGTGCATATGATGATATTTTCAGCCATAAAATCATTCCATGTTGGCACACACAAATCACCCCACATTAAGGCCAAATTGTGGAGATTCCAATTTTAATTTTGTCACATGTTAATGGCGCCACTTTAGACCAGATAAGTGCTAAAAATTAAAGTTTATATTATATATATATTATGTGTAACATAATATATATAACATGTGCAAAAAGTTGGAATTTAATTAGAGAAAAATCGGGTAATCGATAAACATCGAAAATTCGGTTTTCTACATACACAATACATGGAACATTTTTGGCACATCATACGACACGTATCTAGACACTTTTTAAATATATCATACATCTTAAAGTGTTTTAGAAAATTAAATTAATGGCTGATTGTAATATAACATGTGTGTATTATTAAATGTGCACTATTTTACAAAGTTTGCGAAAATAAAATTCAACACATGTATATACAATTATACACGCCCCTACAGCTGAGATGGAGCATATGTGGAGCCTTGTTGGCATATTGATTGGTCAAGAATCAATCATACAATGTTGGTGATTTAAAGAAAGAAGCTACAAAAGGTGAGGTTTCAAACTTTATCTCATTTGAAACACATGCTGAAAATTTCAGCATGTGGAATATAGGCTGGCCGATTTTTGGCATTCATGAAGAGATATTTTGTGCCTTGAAACATGTGGTTAATTGGAAGAAGAATTGGAAGTAATTTGAATAAGATACAAAGTCATAAAGTGTGATATCTTGAATATCACACATGCTGAAATTTTTCAGCATGTGTGGGAATGTATCTTGAACGTTTTTATGGCCATGTTGCTGTCCAAATTTCATTTCCAATTAGATAAGAATATTTGCTACTAATTGGTGATTTATTTTAAAAGACAAATCAATAAAAATTTGGAAGGAATTTGAATTATATCTCCATGTAACACATGCTGAAATTTCAGCATGTCAAGTAGTCTTAATGGCCGAAATTTTCACCTTATTTGGAGAAATTTTGTCTTGGTTGATTTGGGTGATAATCTTATGAGTTATGGCAACTATTCTATGCTGATTTTGACACATGTCTTAAGTGGTATTCTCAGATTTTCCTAGTCATCAAGTGATGACAACATTCAACCTATCAAAGAGTGCCAAGTGAGCAAAAGTTAAATGATCATCCAATGAGGAGGTGCCAAGTAAGCAAGATCATGTCACAATGATGCCACACATTCTCCCAAGGACTTAGAAGATAATTTTCAAGAGGGGAAGGCACTCCAAGGGGGGCGGCCATAATGTTAAAAAGAAGGAAGAAGAGCAAAACAAAAACAAGAACAAGAGTTGCAAATTCAAAGATCAAAAGTGTTCTAGCCTTCTTCTTCTACACTCTCTTTCTTTCTTCTTCCTAAAAGCCTATTGTACTTATATTCATATTCTTGAATAGGCTTATCTTAGACCACCACACATTCTTTATCTTTGTAAAAGATTGATCAAGGTGTGATCAGTCTTCAATCTTTCAAGGGGTTAGAGGTTGAATTTAAATCTGAAATTTTTAGGAGACACTCATAACATCTGAGGATAAGTTCTCTCCAAATTTCAGAATTTTTGAAGACCTGCAACCTAGATTTCAAAACATATTAAAACTAGTCCTGAAAACAGAAACTGTTTTCAGAAGTTGGGTTTTTAGTTCAAACTAATTTTAGAAACCACATTTTTCGCACCCACTATTCAACCCCCCCTTCTAGTGGTGTCTTGCAGATCCTACATTCATGACTAGAATCATACTTCTTTTTAGTTTTATCATTTATTTCAAGATAAGTATTTTCATTAAATTTCAGATGGATAGATTCAACTATCTTTCTCGATGTGAGATTATAACATCTATATGCTTTTGAGTTGACTGAATATCCAAGAAAAAGCATTATATTGACTTTGGTTGAAATTTATCTAGATTATCCTTAGTGCTCAGCACAAAACATTTGCAACCAAAAAACGCAAATAATCTATTTTGGTAATCTATTATTTAATAGTTTATAAGGTGTTTTATTCAACTTCTTTCTTATATATAGTCTATTTATGATGTAGCCTGCGCAATTTACTACTTCGGCCCATGAAAATTTGGGAACATGATTTTCACATAGCATAGTTCTAGCTATTTCTTGTATGTTTCTATTTTTAGTTCTACAACTCTATTTAGTTGTGGTGTTCTTGGCGGTGAAAACTCATGTTTTATACCTTTTGAAATAAAAAATTTAATTACATCCATATTTTTAAACTCTCCACCACTATCACTTCTAATTCTTTAACACTAACTTCACATTGATTTTCAGGTTGATTAATGAGTTTTTCAATTTCTAATGATATATCATCTTTGTTAGTTAGGAACAAAGTCCATGTATATCGGGAGAAGTTACAGGATATACCAGGTAAGAACTGATAACCAAGTTGCTGACATATTTACAAAATCCCTAGGTCAAGCCACCTTCGATGCCTTAAGAGACATGTTAGAAATGCTATCTATGACACAATAGCATGATTTTATCTTTTGAATGATTTGCAAAATAAAGGGAGAGAGAAATCATGATTTTTGTAACCACAAGCGGTAGGAAGCATAGGTTGAGGAGAGAACATGTCTAAAAACAAGTAATAAGGAAGAGTGTATACATACCATTATCATTAAAAGTATATGAATTTAAAATCATGAAAAGTTATTTTGAAAGTCATTCACAAGGAAGAGAATGTTGAGAATGTTGTGTATATGTTTGAATAATTTTCAAAAGCATGATTTTTTACTTAAGAAATATCGCTCTATATCATAAAAATATCAAAAAGTTGAAACAAATAAAAAAGGTGGCATCGATCTCTCAGGTTAAGATACATCGATCGATCGATATGTACATTAGTCTCTCAGATAAGACATAGAACGATCGATGTATGCAGAGGTTAAAACCAGAACCTCACTGTGAGACATCGATCTCTTAACCTGAGATACATCGATCGTTTGATGTATACATCATATGATACATCGATCGGTCGATGTTGGACATATTAAGAACAAAACCTCACTGTGACATATTGACCTCTCAAACTGAGGTACATCAACCGACCGATTTATACATCATTCTCTAAAACTAAGACGTGGATCGATCGATGTCAGCGTATTTTTGAAAAATTTCTCCAACATATGAAAAACAAATAAGTGTTATTGGTATAAACATGATCTACTTTGCATGTAATGAGTTTTTAAACATCTCACATATGTTTATCATGATTTTATTGCTTGAATTTGGTGTGTATGTGTATGTAATATGCATGAGTTATGTCACTAACTTTCCAAGGAAGTTTGTACAACTTATCATAGGGGGAAAAGAGTATTTTTGAGCTTTTGTGGGGTTATATCTTATGAAGGAGACACATAAGAACGAAAAGACAAAGATAGAGTATCACCACACCCTTATTTGGCATATTTGGTCTCCACAAGGTATTTGGGTCATTTTGGAGACAGACATTTTGGTCATTTACACAAATTTATTTTTTGTTTAATGCTAAAATATTTACAATATGGCTGTCTTATGTATGGTATTGATGGTCTTCATGGTCGTATCTATATCAACCATATATTATGGTTTTTGGTTTTCTCGGGTTTCTTATTTTGTGACATTTATTTTGTCACATTATATGGTCATCATGATATTATTATAGACATCATTATGGACTTCTAAATTATTATTTTGATAAGAATATTGGCCATTTTTCTTAGAAACAATCGGACACTCTTGAAGGAGAGAAAATGGAAAGTAGTTTGGATCCCATGGTGATGATTGTTGAGAAATATATTTGGATAATTTTCAAGGTCATGATTTTAAGTGGTGGATACCTAAAAATGTCACACATAATGTTATACATGATAAAAAGTTGAATAAGTGAAGAAAAATGACATCGATCTCTCAGGTTATTGCATTTCGATCGATGGATGTACATCGATCCCTCACATCGATCAATCCATGTAAGGCGGAGAAAAACCAAGACCTTATTGTGAAACATCGATCTCTAAAACTGAGACACATCGATCGATGGATGTACAAATCAAACCCTCAGTTTGATAGATCGATGTAGGTGAGAGACAAACTCTGAAACTCACTGTGAGACATCGATCTCTCATTAGAGACACTTCGATCGATCGATGTCTAGAGTTTTTAAAATTATTTTTCTAAAATATGGTAAGATAATTATTTTCATTTTTTACATGATTCATATATGTTTGTCATGTTATTATTATGTGTTTTTGATGATTATAATTATATCTTGTGACTAATATGCCTTGGAAGTTTCTACAACTTACCAAAAAGGGCAAAATTGGTATTTTGAGTTATGTAGGTATTTGACATGGTGAAAATATTTTAAGAATACATTTATATCTTATTTATCATCACAAAGGTGTTATTATATCTATTTCTGACCGTCGGGGTCATTTCTGGAGTTTTCTCTCACCAGGGGTATTTTGGTCATTTTACCCCAAGGGCAATTTTGGTATTTTTACTCAAGGAATCTCTTGAGTATCTTATTACCTTCAATTCTGGAGTTTACTTATGGTTTTCTTGAAGATTATTTGATGGTTGAATATTTTATTTCTCTATTTGGTGATATTATCGACATCGACGATATTTGTGACGGTTTTCGTGTCACACTTTATTCTCTTTTTGAAGACACTTCTGGATATGTTATTGGAGGTTCCTAATCATATTTTTGCAAATATTTTAATGGAGTTATTGGTGCAAAATTCATCACAACATACAAAGAGAAATTGTGGAAATTTTGATGTTATAAGTTGGCATAATCTTGTCAACTCTTATTATTATTTTCTCTTCAAAAATATGAGTTTGCACACACATATATACAGCCTCCAAAATATTATTATACAGTTGGAAATGATGGTGTATTCATTTTTTGACTTTATGCCAAGTGGGCCAACAAAAATCAAGCTATAACTTTTGATTTTAAAACCAACTGCTAGTAGGTTGGTTTTGGATCTGGTTTTATCCTAAATGTGTAGAACCTGTATAGCACCACTAGAAAGGGGGGTTGAATAGTGAGTGCGGAAAATTAGGTTTTTAAAAACTTTTGGACCAAAAAACTCACTTCTGAAAACATTTTCTGTTTTCAGATCCTAATTTGATTAATCTAGACGACCCGGTTATAGACCTCCAAAAATTATAAAATTTGATGTGCACGTGCTCTCAGATGTTTTGAGTGTCTCACAAAAATTTCAAATTAAAATTTCAATCCTAACCACTTGAAAACCTGTTTTTTGTACCGATTGCACAAATCTGTCAGAAACTGTACTCCAAAATAAAAAATTTATTCCTATTAATTGGGAACTCTAAATGGCCTAAAAATTTATGGTAAGACCCTTAGGGTGTATCCCTTAAATGGTTGAAACAGTTTTTCAGAATTCCTTTGGCAAATATATCAACCACGTTGATATTCTCAACATTTGCAAGTCTGAGAATGAGATTGCACTAGTCTCAAAACTATTAATGTTTGTCTGACTTATACTTATCCAAATGAGCTAAAATTTGTTCCAAATGAAAGCTAAGACGTGTGGGTATGTTTTTGTAAAATTTGGTGATTTTTAAAAATCGTTTGCTATTTTTATCGTGCTAATGAAAGAGATGTAGAAAACTGAAAACTGAAATTAAAGTGCTGAAAAGTAAGAACACCGAGAATTTTATACTGGTTCGGTTAAAAAAACCTACTCCAGTCTTTGAGGACACCTTTATTGGATTTCACTAAACATAAAAACATCTTACCACAAGGGTGATTGGAGTTAAACACCAACTCCATCCTTTTACAATCAAACAACCAAACAAACCAATCATGAACATCACCACCGATCGATGAAGGCTTGACCACACCTTGATCAACCTTTTACAAGAAATGAACGAGTGTAGGTGGTATAATCAAAGCCTATATAATATATGAAATATAAGAATGATAGGGTTGAGGCTAAGAGCAAGAGAAATAAAGGAAGAAAAAGAGAGTAGTCTTGCTTTTTGGTCTTGTAAGAATATCAATTTTTTGCTTAGCCTTGTCTTGCACCATCTTGCCCCTTTTTGTAGTGTCTTGGCCACCCCCTAGGGTTAGCATTCTTCCTTAAAAATTGTCTTGAATACCCTTGGAAGATTGTCTTGTGTAAATGATGACACAACCTTGCTTATCTGGTGCAATATGATTGGAGGGATGACTTGTCTTTGCCTAGTTTTCACTTGTTGATTGACCATCATTAATCCACCTTGGCACACTTTAAATGAACTGGAATTTCTTCAAAAAAATCTGAAAACATATGCTTAAAATCAAGGTGAATGACTACTATATAATCACAATTCAATCCCCTTAAATTTTGGGCTAAAATTGAAGACAATCAATAGCAAAAAATTGGCCACCAAATTGCCATGTACTGAAATTTTCAGCATGTGGTTTATTTGAATTCTTTCCTTATGTGTTGCCCTCTTCAGTGTCACCAATCATGTGTGACATGTACTCCACCAATTGAAGTGATAAATAAGCTCCACATAGGCTCCACAAACCTAAAAATAGGCGTGTGAAGGAGGCTGCATGTGCTGAAATTTTCTTTTGGTAAGCTTTGTCAAATAATGCATAATATTCACATATATGGTAAATTATAATCAGCCTTAATTTGAATTTTCTAGAACACTTTAACATGTCTTGAATGTGTAAAAAGTGTCTAGATATTTAGATATCTTAAACACACACCTCACTCAGGACCTTTGTACGATAGAAATGCTAAGTTGGAATTATATGCATTTAGTGATGCTGATTATGGTGGTTGCAAATTAGATACAAAATCTACTAGCGGTACATGTCAATTCATAGGAACCAATCTGATTTCATGGTTCTCTAATAAACAAGCTAGTGTATCTCTTTCCTCCACCGAAGCCGAGTATATGGCCTTAAGCTTATGCACTACCCAAATACTTTGGCTTAAATAACAACTTAATGATTTTGGCATTAAAATGAATAAGGCCAAAAATTTTTTACACATTGAAGACATGTTAAAGTGTTCTAGAATATTCAAACTAGGGCTTATTGGAATATACCATATATGTGTAATTATTGTGCAATATTGGAGAAAGTGTACAAAAGTGAAATTCAGCACATGTTCAAGACATGCTACACGCCTATCTCAGCCTTGGTGGAGCTTATGTGGAGCTTAATTGGCATCTCAATTGGTGGAGAATAAGCCACACAAGGTTAGTGACATAATGGAGGGAGCTACACAAGGTAACATTTCAAAACATTTAGCAAATGAAACACATGCTGAAAATTCAGCATGTGAAACATTAGTTGGCCGATTTTATTGTCTTGAATGTAGACAAATTTGCTTCCAAATTTGTGGGGATTAATTATTGAATATTTGGCAATGTTTTAAACCTTATTTGTCACATATTTTAGATGTTAATCTCATATTTTTAAAGCTACTAAATGGTAACAAGGTTGGACCAATCATGAAGTGCCAAGTAAGCAAAGTCTAGCCATTCATCCAATCAAGTTGTGTCAAGTAAGCAAGTTGGTGTCACATCTACACAAGGCATTCTTCCAAGGACATAAAAGAGAATTCCCAAGGTGAAGAAAAGCCCTAGGGGGTGGCCACTCTCAAATAAAAGGAAGAGAAGAGAGCAAACCAAGACAAGACAACTCTCATAATTTCCAAAGTGCAAAAAGAGTCTCTACTCTCTTCTTCTACATTTCTTTCTTCTCCTTCTTCTCTCAAGCCTATTGTACTTATATTCAAAGATATTGAATAGGCTTTGTTCATACCACCATATACGCCTCATTGTTGTAAAAGGTTGATCAAGGTGTGATTCTTCATCCGTTCGGTGGTGGTGTTCGTGATCATTGTGATTGCTTGTATCGTTTGTTTAAAGGTGGAGTTGGTGTGTAACTCCAGCAAACCTTGTGGTAAGATGTTAATTTTGTTTAGTTATAACCGAGGAAGGTGTCCTCGAAGACTGGAGTAGGTTGATTTAACCGAACCAGTATAAAATTCATTGTGTTCTTTACTTTACTGCATAGTACTTTTAATTTCCAGCATTCTGCATCCATTTCGTTGCAATTTTAAAAATAGCAAACGAATTTCAAAAATCGTAAAATGTTGTTGAACATAGCCACACCTCTTAAGTTTCATTTGGCGCAAGTTTCAACCTATTTGGACAAGTATAAGTCAATCAAACGTTAATAGTTCTAAGACTAGTGCAATCTGGTTTTCAGATTTGCAAAGGTTGAGAACATCAATGAATTTGACATACTTCCCAAAGGAAATTTTCAAAACTATTTCAACCCATTAAAACACATATCTTAAGGGGCTTGTCATTAAAGTTTCAGACCATTTGGAGTTACTGATTAATCAGAACAAATTTCTCAAATCAGACTACTGTTTGTGGCAGATTTGCGCAATCTGACCACAAACAATTTTTGAAAGGGTTAGAGGTTGAATTTTAATATGAAATTTTTAGGAGATACTCAGAACATCGGAGAGTAAAATCTCTTCAAATTTCAGAATTTTTGAAGGTTTGTAACCTAGTCTTTCAAACGTTTTAAATCAGGATCTAAAAATAGAAACTGTTTTAGAAGTTGGGTTTTTGGGTAAAAATATTTTAAAAACCAAATTTTCCACACCTATTATTCAACCTCCCCTTCTAATGGTACCTTACAGGTCCTACAAAATAGAATAGGAACATCATTTTAGATTTTAAGTCATGATTCTAAGGTTGAATAATAAGTTAAGTTCAATTGGTATAAGTTTTAATTGGTGTTAAATTGGCTTGGAGCATAGGTTAAGTGGAGAGTATAAGTTGAGGGGGAGCACATATGTTAAAAGAGTTTAAGAGTTTGAAAACAATTGGCATAGAGGGGGGTACGTTTTTTTAAAACAATCCAATTGGTATAAAATTGGTAGATATGTGATAAGCAATTGGTAAATACTTGAGACATTAAAATCATGTAGGGTTATTTTGAAAATCATCCAAAAGGAGAAGAATGCTGAGAAATATGTCTGGATAATTTACAAGGTCATTATTTTAAGTGGTGAATACCTAAAAAGTCACACATAATGTTATAAATGATAAAAAGTTGAATAAGTGAAGAAAAATGACATCGATCTCTCAGGTTATTGCACTTCGATCGATCGATGTACATCAATCCCTCACATCGATCGATCCATGTAAGGCAAAAAAAACCAAGACCTTACTGTGAGACACCGATCTCTAAACCTGAGACACATCGGTCGATCGATGTACACATCGAACCCTCACTTTGATTAATCGATGTAGGTCACAAACAAACTCTGAAACTCACTGTGCGACATCGATCTCTCATGCAGAGGCACTTCGGTCGATCGATGTCTAGGGTTTTTAGAAATATTTTTCTAAAATATGATAAGATGATTATTTTCATTTTTACATGATTCATATATGTTTATCATGTTATTAATATGTGTCTTTAATGATTATATTATATCTTGTGACTAATGTGCCTTGGAAGTTTCTATACCTTACCAAAAAGGGCAAAATTAGTATTTTGAGTTTTGTAGGTACTTGACATGGTGAAAATATTTCAATAATACATTTATCTCTTATTTATCATCACAAAGGTGTTATTATATCTATTTCTGACCATCGGGGTCATTTCTGGAGTTTTCTCTCACCAGGTCATTTTACCCTAAGGGCAGTTTTGGTATTTTTACTCAAGGAATCTCTTGAGTATCTTATTAAATTCATTCTGGAGTTTACTTATGGATTTCTTGAAGATTATTTGGTGGTTTTCTATTTTATTTCTCTATTTGTTGATATTATCGACATCGATGATATATGTGACTGTTTTCGTGTCGCACTTGATTCTCTTCTTGAAGACTTTTATGGATATGTTATTGGAGGTTCCTAATCATTTTTTCACAGATATTTTAATAGAGTTATTGATGAAAAATTCATCACAACATACAAAGAGAAATTGTGAGAATTTTGATGTTATAAGTTGACATAATCTTATAAACTCTTATTTATTATTTTTTCTTTAAAAATCTCAGTTTGTACGCATATATATAGCCTCCAAAACGTGATTATACATTGGAAATGATGGTGTATTCATTTTATGACTTTATGCCAAGTGGACCAACAAAAAACAAGCTATTTGGCAAAATTGCCAACTTGGAATTTTTGATTTTGAAATCTATGGCTAGTAGATCGGTTTTGGAGCTGATTTTATCCTAAATGGACAGCCTTCTCTTGACCTATTCTCATGCTAAGGAGTTGAGAGATTTTTGGTGGAATATGCCCTCTACATTATCTTCACACTGCAAACAATTTCCATGTCATTTTCAAGAAAAATTTTTGGCCAAGATATGGATGCAAGGTGGACCAATCATTCTTCTTTATGTTGCCAAGTGTACAAGGTGATTATGTGGTCAACCAATGATGTGAAGACAACTAAGACTTGATGATGAAGATGTTGACACATTGGAGGTCTTATCTTCAAGGCCTATTTCACACTATAAATAGGAGGCAAAGGTGAAGAAGAAGAATACACTTGAAAGCTAAAGTTGAAGACCATTCTTGCTATTCTCTTCTTGTTCTTCATTCATTTCTTGTAGCTAATGTGTTTCATTTCTTCTTCTTGTTGAGCTACATTATACACGTCTTCTTGGGTTGATTTTGTAAGATTGGTTAGCCAAGTTTATAAGGTGACACCAATAGGTGTTAGAGGTGTTGCAATCAAGAGTTGCATAGTGGTGTTCATCCAAGTCTCGAATAGGGTTGGTGTTTAACCCAAGGATCAAGCGAAATTCTTGTTGTATTTATGTTCATACCATAGTGGAATCTGAGGAAAGTTGTTCCTTGAGACTGGAGTAGGTCATATTGACCGAACCAGGATAAATCTTTGGTGTTCTTGTCTTCTTTCCACTTTTCTGTTTTCTGCCCGTTTTCAATGCATATTTCACACAACTTCACACGTCTTGAAAAAATAGCAAAACATTTTAATAAATTCGTGATTTTTGGTGGAGTTATACTTCAAACTGTTAGATTTCATTTGCAACAAGAATCACTTGATTTGAGCAAAGGAAAGTTTTTCCAGTCGTTGCAAGATAATTGCTCCATTCTTGCTGCAATCTGACCAGGCTCAATGAAACTTAAATTCTGTTTTCATCAAGGATCGTTTCAGGTCATGACCTTTTAAAAAATTAAACTAGACATCCTAAGGAGGATTTTTGACATAAAGATCATGTTTTTTGGTTGATTAATTAAAGAGACACACTTTTTCAAAGTTCAGCACTATTCTGTCCAATTCTGTCCAGATTGACCATCTAAATCATTTTATTTGGTTGAAGGGCCAGAAAATCTTATTTTTGTCTCATTTTCGGAAAGAGTCTAGTCAAGACATTAAAGTTAATTTCTAAAAAGTTTCATAATTTTTGGAGTTATGTACACCGATTTTTGAATTTTTCAAAAATGGGTACTGAATCTGAGAAGGTCTCAGATTCTGTTTTCAAAGGGATTTTAATCAAGGGTAGTAGTGTGATTTCTGCTAACCACTATTCACCCCTCTAGTGGTGTTTACTGCAGGTGTACGGTCCAACAATGATTACAAGGCATCTTATTCTCACCATTATCTAAACTTGGTTATCTATTTGCCCACTTATTTTTGACTCTAAAAAAGTCCATATATGTATGTGTGAGGTGGAAAAATCATATTTCAACATATATGCAAGACTACGCCACATGCACCAATCAAAACTCTCCAAGATGACATGTTGACAAGAAGTTACATACTTGGCACCAACGACGACATAAATCTCGGTTTTGGAAGTTGAAATACAGCTGATTTGGTCAACTCATATACTAACCAAGTTGTTGAAGTGGTTGAACAAAAGGTGGAGAAGGAAGCGGCTATCTAAACCACTTGATATTTCAATTCATGTAGAAATTTTTCAGCTTAAAGATAGAAGGTGAGGTGTTCCAATCATATCTTTTGAAGGTGCAAACTATGCGAGATGGTGAGGGAGTCATCCAATCAAGTGAAGAGAAGCAAGATTGATGACATTGGATGTGACATGTTGGCATCCTAATCATATAAGAGGATGTTCATGCCTATAAATAGGAGTAGAACTGAAGAAGGAAGATATAATAAGAACAACAACACCTTGAGTTTTCTTCTTCCTTGCTTCTTCTTCTTTTCCATTCTTGTTCTTGTTCTTGCACCCGAAGCTACAAGTGTTTTTGAGTTGTCATTGTGCTGCATTTACACCTCTTGTATTCATAAAAGTTGTAATTGGTTAGCTACATCAATAAGTGGTGAGGTGATTACATTTTTGTATTGTAAAGGTCTTGTGATCAAGTCTTGATTAGGGTTTGTGTATAATCCAAGAATCAAGGACTTAAAAAGTTGTAAGGTGTTTGTTTCATAGTGAAAATCCAAGAAAAGGTGTTCTTTGGGAATAGAGTAGGTCAGATTCACCGAACGAGGATAATTCTTGGCGTCTTTGTCTTCTTTACATTTCTGCCCGTTTTTCACAGTTTCTCCAGTCAAAATTACACGACTGTTTATAATAGCAAAACATTTTCAAAATCTTTCATTTTCACTGACAATAAACTTCAGACTACTAGCTTTCATTTGCAACAAGAATCATCGATTTTGAGCAAAAGAAAGTTATACTTTAAGTTTTTGAAAAATTAATGCTCCATTGTGCCAAAAGATTGACGAGTCTTCAAGAAACGTGCACCTTCACCATACTAAGCAAAGTTTCGAGTCAAGACATTTTAAATTATAAACTAGACATCTTAAGGGTTATTTTGGCACAAGAATCAACCTTTTAGACTGACTATATAAAAAGTTATAGTCTTTCAAGATTTGCTAACTTTCTGTCCAAACTAGTTCAGATTGACCATATGAAGTTTTACACTTGTTTGAAGAGACATACGTTTTTAATTTTAGCTCATTTTTGGACAAGTGAATTTAACTCCTTGAAGTTAATTTCTGTAAAATTTCATCATTTTTGGAGCTATGTACTGAGATTTTTGAATTTTACGAAAACATGTACTAATTTTGGAAGTTTTCAGAACCAGACTTGAGGGGATTTTTCTAAGGGAAAATATTAGGTGTAATTTCTGCTAACCACTATTCACCCCTCCCGCTCCCTCTAGTGGTGTTTGTTCAGGTGTTACCATCCATCAACATCGATTTATGATCTATAGTTGAAGATGACTCATACTTACCTATGAAAATAGTACAATTTAATGGAGTTACACAAGAAATAGAAAAATATAAATGTGAATGGACTAGTGAAGATAAGAAAAGAATGTCAATGAATGCTAAGCTATGCAACTATTATTCAACGGACTTAATAAATCTGAAGCTGGCTATGTTTCTAATTACAATAGTGCATATGAAATGTGGAAGTCACTTAAGTTATAGCATGAAAGTACTAGTGGAATTAAAGAATCTAAGATAAATATACTTATGTCTGAATTAAAATGTTTTAAAATGTTTCCAAATGAATCCATAGTCTTTATGATTCAAGGCTTCCTAATGTTTTCCATAAACTTGGGCCTTTAGAATAATCCTTCACTGACATGGAGAAGGTAGACAAATTCCTTAGAAGCTCCCCCCTTGCAGAGTGAGATTAAAAAGTTACAGCAATAGAAGAAACAAAGTCGATTACAAAAATGGATAAATTAATCGACTCACTTAAAATCTATGAGGCAAAATTAAATCAAAGGAAATCCGAGACATCTAAATAATCTGGTAAGGATAGTGTGTTTAAATCCTCACAAGTTAATGAAGCTGATTTAGGAAATAGTGAAACTGAATAAGATGACAACATAATAATGGTCGCTGGAAAACTTAGAAACTTTTTCACAAGACGCCCAAATAGGATAAATAGGTCTAGGCCACCTTCTTCTTCTACCTCTCAATCAAAAAATAATAAAAATAATAGAAATAAAATAACAATAAATGGCATGAAAAAGAGCTTAAGTGTTATGAATGCGGACAAAAGGTCATATATCATTTGACTGTGTGAGTAAAAATACTAAACAAACCATGGTGGGACAAAGGAGAAAATCAAAGGAGTCCAAAGCTGTTACGACCAGCACCTCCAGACTAATGGAAAGAGGAATTGTAATGGAATTAGAATGCGATCGTGGTACCGCACTTAGCATAATGAATATGTAATTGTGCCATGGATAAACATTTATGAATTCCTAGAGTCTTAGAAGAAACATAAGAATAATTAAATTAAACATATAGGGATTCCACAACTCTTAGTAGGAAGTTATTTGAAGGAAAGAGAAATAGCAAAAATTAACACCGTTAAACTCGGATAACTTAGGAAGATAAGTACAATCCATCACCTCAATCTTATATCATGTAAGACAATTAGCCAAGTATGTTTCATACAAATATCTTTTATGAAAACCTCCTTTTCCCCCACCCTCCTAGATAATTTCGGCCAAAAAAAGGGAAAAAGATAAGACCAAAAGGGTTCTTTTACTTTTAACTTATTTTATTACCTTTAGTCATTCTATTCTTACACAACGGAAACAAATGACCAATATAATTACATGCAAAAACTGTTTCCACCTTTACTACTACAAGAAGCTTCCTCATTGCCTATCATACAAAAATTTCGGCCAAGGCTAGGTGTAGCGCCCCGCACCCGGGCCTCGTCCGGATACGGTGCACCCGCCGTACTTCACTAAGGAGAGTACAAGGCGTCATGCATAACATGCGAACATCCATAACATAAGTCGTGGACTCCCATGCTAACATTCAATATGGTAGTAAAATTTAGGCAGAATTAAAACTTTCCAAATTAAACATGCATTACGAAATAACTAAGTTCCCAAAAGTAGTAGTCCCACAAAATAACATAACCGAAATCCAGAGAGTTCAAACATAGTCATATTACAAAACGTCTTGGCAGCACAAAAGTCCTTAAGCTTAGCTCCCTTCATACTCCTCGCCTATGGATAAGGTACCCTCGGCTCATCCTCGATCCATCCTATCTTGGCATTATCTGGCTCTGGGGAAAAATAAAGTGTGAGTGATAAAAATCACCCAGCAAGAATACAATAAACTACCATGAAATACGTAAAGAATCATAACATGAATGTATTACCCCAAAAACCTCAAAGAATCATAATTCATACCTGATCTTAAATCCTGAGCTTGCTTGACGTTCGGCTTAAGCATGTTTTTAGGTAATGCTATACCAATAATAACTTATAACCATTAACTGTAACATGCAACATGTCCTCATGATCGTGAGTTATGCAAGATGCAATGCATGATGTCATGTCAAAACATCATTTTGGTCCCATAAATTAACCCCGGATCTGAGCGGGTCCAGAACAAATATCAGATCAATTAACCCCGGATCTGAACGGGTCCAGAACAGATATCAGATCAATTAACCCTGGATCTGAACGGGTCCAGAACAGATATCAGATCAATTAACCCCGGATCTGAACGGGTCCAGAATATATCATGTCATCAGACCAATTAACCCCGGGTCTAGAGTCGGGTTAGTCGCATGCTTGGCCGGCAAGGAATCATGAAGCTTTCTTTAAAAACATAGAACCGTAAAAAAAACTTTTCATGCATAACGAAAACACAGTCGCTTATAAAACTTGCTTGCATAAGTAAACTCCATAAAAATCAGTTTCATGATCATGAGTGATACACGTAGTGATATGCAATGCAAGTCATGACATGAATAATCTCATGCATTCCTTATAACATGTCAACATGCATGGTTTCGGAACCGAATATTCCCAGACTATTATTTCATATTCATGGGGCGGTTAAGCTAACCAAATGGGTCCATTTCCATAATCTTTTGTCACAAAGACGTTTGGTGGAATCTTAGATACATGTCGTAAAAATTTCAGATTATTTCAATAACAGTAAAGGGGCTTATTTAATTAATTTCTGAAATGGTTTAGGTGCTGAAACTGAACTGGCCTATTTTACCAAAAATTCAATTGCTGCAAATCCGTGATTCGTTTTTCAGAAATTCCAACTCGCACAAATCATAAACATGTGGAAATAGTATCCTATTGAAATTTAGCCTATTTTCATATCTCTAAGTCCCCTTTATGAGTCCAGAAAGTCGTTACTAAACTTCAGGTTGGTTCCAGTGATTTCAGTTGAGCAGTTTGACTAATTAATTCATATAAAATAATCCAGAACTTGTTTTACCAAAATTCCTGCTGGCGTGTTCACTTCACTCATTTTATTATTACCATGCCAAAAATCCGCTTTATTGGTCCTCTACAAGGTCCCTTTTCAAGCCATTGAAAACGTTGCACCATTCTGTCATGTTTCAGAATTTACAGCCTGAGCAGTCTCACCAATTATTTTATAAAAAATTAACCATAACTTATTTTACCAAAATTCTAACTCTCATCTCTGCTATACTCATGGTACTAGCTCTGTGCCAAAAACCAGATTTATTGAAGGTCCCCAAGGTCCTCTTTTAATTCGTTGAAATCAATGATCAATTCTGCCCAGCTCCAGAATTTTCTACTGGAGCAGTTTTACCGTATAATTTCTCAAAAATAATCCTTAGCTTATTTTAACAAAATTCCAACTCTTACTTGGGCTACACTCATAAGACTAACGTTTTACCAAAAATTAGTTTCATTGAAGGTTTGTAAGGTCAGTTCTTAAACCGTTTAAATGTCATTCTATTCTGTCCAATTCCAGTGGTTTGCTATTTTGTCATCTATCCAAGTCAAATGTCCATGTTTACCTTCTACTCAATCCTTTGGGCCGAAACTTGTGTGGTGCCTTAACCATATTTTACAACACATATTCAAGCATACAATCACATTCAAGTGTCATATTAAACTAATCTCACAAACAACTTCTTAAAACTCCTATCTTTCACATGTATGCTTTCGTAGGACCTTTCATGTTACCTCCACGAGTTAATCTTGTTTAGAATTACTTGGTGAACCTTATTTCACTCTAGGTCAGCCTCATCTCATATAGCATATAGGAAAATACTTCATCTTTGAGGGAATAAATCACATGCAAAGCATTGTTCTTAGGGAATCACTAAGATATAGTCTTAAACTTAAGATATTCAACTAAAGATCATATCTTAAGAACTTCTAAGCATTCAAGTCACTAACTCTTTAAATAAATCATGACAGATCATTGTATACTTGCCTCTTCAAGCTAAATCTCTTGTCTTTGCTTGGTTATGGAGTGAGTTGAGTTGAAATCCACCTCTTTCTACTCCCTTGGTCACACGGTTTTGATGGAGATGAAAGAAGAGGGTTAGTCCTCATTCAATAGTGAAAATAGGATATGTTTGAGGCTAGAGCATCTTACCAAAATGAGCTTGAGTGGAGATTCAAGCACTCCAAGGTATCACCTCCTAAGAAAGTTGATGGCTTTCCCCTATTTGGACCTTGAATGTCACGGTTTTGATGTGAATGGAAGGATTCATGTTAGCTTCATTATTCACCAAAATAAGAATTCACTTAAGGAAGCTTGGAACAAGACTTACCTAGATGTTTCTTGAGTCTTGGAAGTGAAGCTTGGATTGTTTTTTTGGTTCCAAGGGGGTGGCCGAAATGTTGGTGGTTGGAGGATGGAATTTTTGCTAAGTGTTGCTTGGCTTGCTTGATGGTAGGTTCTAGATGAAGTGTAGTGAGTTTAGTCTTGCAACATTTAAAAATCTAGGGGGTAAGGGAGGGCATGGCCGATTTTTGGAGGGAGAAAATGGGGGTTAGGGCTTTCATGAGTGCTAATCAAGGTTAGGTTAGTAATAACCTTAGTCACTTTATTCCAACTATGGTTACTTTAGTGCTAACCCAAGTTACTTTATCAAATCATGGTTATCTTAACCTTGGTTCTAAGGAAAAAGTAACCATGGTAGGATTTAAAAATCCTCCATGGTTAGACATAAAGGGCGGTTTTGGGTTGGGGTCTTTATGACCTCAACCATACTACCTCCTTCTTTAATGAGTTGTCTTACTTGTTCTTTAAATGCATGTCTATTTTGTGTTCTATTTAAATTTTCTAATAATGGATTGAAAAATCAAGAGAATTCTAGAATCCCTTACATGTCTTGGCCGAATTTTTTGAGGCCTCTTGGGCAATTTGATATTTCTTGTAATTTTAAATTCATGTACCATATTGTCTTCTTTATTCTATTGTATTCCAGGATTAGCATATGTATGTATACATATATACACGCCTATATGTACATGCACTATATATATATATATATATATATATATATATATATATATATATATATCCTCCTATGTATACGCATGTAGGTATTTATACATTTCATACACATATATCATACACACGCACATACATATATAGTGGTATGTATGCTTCATATAACTCTATATTTCAAGTATCACTTCAATAGTATTTAAGTAAAGAGAGTTAAGTTGACTTATGTAACACGCGCTTAAAGAAATTGACGCTTTCATTCCGTCTCCTATTCATAGTTTTCACATATATGATCGTTGGGGTACAAGACTAGGAATCAAGGTTAGATGCCTTTTCTTAAACCATCATATTAGATTCTTACACTTTCCAAATTGAATCCATGCATGACCTTCTTTTCCTTACATATTTTACTCCCATCACTTCAACCTATTACATTACTAATCTCCTCTCCAATCACATTACATGCAAGATTCCTTTTCTTACAATTATTTTATTTCAACCAAGATGTAATTCTTTTCTTTTTCCTACTAGCATAAAAATCGGTTAAACGAAAACAAGGTCATAAGGCTCATATTTTTTTTTAAAAATTATTTACTTCCTCTTACATAAAGTAAGACAAACACCAATGGGAATTCATGCAAATACTTTTGCTACTTACTAGATAATAAGACAAAGGTGTTCATCATTACCTTATACCATATTTTCGGCCTTAGCAAGAACCAAGAAAAGAGATGTTCCTCCTTGCAACACATATTCTATATTCAATTCTTACTCAACCCTTACACAAATAATTTAAGTACCAATCAAATCTCATACAAAAGAGAGAATTCCCTATTTTCATGAACCTTAGGCAACATATGAAGTTCCCACCACTAATAGAAGAATTTTCGACTATTAACTCAATAGAGAAGGATATAATGGCCTTTATCACTTCCATCTCTTACACAAGCTAAATACCACCAATACAATTTCATGCACTATATTTTTCTCAAATCCAAGGACCCCTCTAGTCACTACCTCATCCGGCCTCTTTATTCTTTTCAAGAAATTTTTATTCCATAATATTTGCAAGTCTTACAATGTGTAAGACCAATGACCACTCACATTACATGCAATTCCTTTTCTTTCACCTTCTTCACAATCCAAGAAGAATGTCATCGTTTTCCCCTACTACACCACTCAGTCAAGCTTCCTTTTCAACCCATAAACATGTATTCCACTTGATTAATCCATTCTACCATCAAATCTCTAGCATTACTCACAACCTTCTCTCATTACACTACTCCCCCTCTCTAAATTAAGTTTTCCTTTTTCCCTCTCAACCGTGAGAGACTAGCCAAAGAACAAGGAAAATATCTCCACTTGCAAATCATCTTCAAGTCTCTCCATAGGTAAGAACATCCTCTTTACTCTTTATATTTTCTTTTATTCTCACCTCTTTTCAAAGACACTCCATATCTTCCATTAATTCCTTAAAACCGTAGGCCTCCACAAGGAAGCAAGGGGAATTCTTCCACTTGATAAGTGAAGAATATCAAGCCAAATCCAAGGTAAAGTTTATCTAGATGAATCTTAGAACATTTATATACTCTTTCTTTTGAATAGAACTAATTTTTTCTCCATTTTGGCCTTTAAGGCCGTAACTCTCAAGTTAGGGCCAAAGAAGCAATCTTTCTTCAATTAGTGTAAGACTCAAGCTATCAAGGCAAGTATTTCTTCCTAGTTCCTTCAAGAGAAATGAAATCTAAGTTTAGAATGCTCATTAATAGCTAATGGACTATGCATGCAAGAAAAATCAAGATCTCTAAGTTTGATGACATGAAAGATGGCTTCCATGTAGAAATTGTTGATGCATGTGCTCTTATGTTGAATGAAATCATCAAGTGAGCTTAGAATACTACTTGAATCTAACATGAAAAATGAAATTTGGTCACCTCTAGACCCATTCGGCCGTGTATGTCCAAAAGAAGGCATCTTTCCTATGATTCCTACACTTAGATGCAAAGTGGTAGACATATGTGTGTAGTAAACTAATACACGAGCTAAGATTCATCTCCTTTGGTATATTGATACATGCATGCCAATTGTTTGTACTCATATAGGATGGAAGAGGATATCATGAAAATAGAGAGTGATAATTTTATAATGACTCAACCTTCATTACTCGTTTATGCATGCATACTAAGATGCTAGTTTTACCATCATCCATGTTAGCATCAACATTTTCCTTGCTATAAGGGACGGCCATGACCCCCTATTTAGTCCATGATTTCATCACCATCATTATGATGAAGTATTTTGATGGTCATGGACTTAGTAAAGAGAGATTGTAGGATCTGCAAGGCACCACTAGAAGGGGGGGTTGAATAGTGGGTGCGGAAAATGTGATTTTTAAAATTGTTTTAAACCAAAAACCCAACTTCTGAAAACAATTTTTGTTTTTAGGACCTGTTTTAAAACGTTTTGAAAACTAGGTTACAGGTTTTCAAAAATTCTGAAATTTGGAGAGATCATAGTCTCAAATGTTCTGAATATCTCCTAAAAATTAAAATTCAATGTTTAACCCCTTTAAAAGTCGTTGATGGTTAGATTGCGCAAATCTGCCAGAAACGGTAGTCTGATTTGAAAAATTAATTCCTATTTAACCGTAACTCCAAATACTCTAAAAATTTAATGGCTAACTCCTTTTTAGGTTTATTTAATTGGGTTGAAACAGTTTCGAAAAATGCTTTTGGTAAGTTAGTCAAATACGTTCAAAGTCTCAACCTTTGCAACCCTAAAAATCAGACTGCACTAGTCTCAGAACTTTAGACATTTGGATGACTTATACATGTCCAAAAGGGTTGAAACTTGCACCAAAAGAACCTTAAGACGTGTGTATATGTTTCCTGAAAGTTTTGTGATTTTTGAAATTCGTTTACTATTTTTAATAACGTGATGAAAATGATGCACTGTGCTAGAAACTGAAAGTAAGTGCTAGAAGTAAAGAACACAAGGAATTTTATACTGGTTCGGTTAAAACAACCTACTCCAGTCTTCGAGGACACCTTACTCGGTTATAACTAATCACAAAACACAAATAACACCTTACCACATAGGGTTGATGGAGTTACACACCAACTCTAACCCTTTACAAACCTTGTATGTGACTATAATGATCACGAACACCACCACCTTGCGAGTGCAAGATTGATCACACCTTGATCAATCTTTTACAACAATAAAGAGTATTTGGTGGTATGTAAGAAGCCTATTCAAGATGTATGAATATGAATACAATATGCTTTTAGAGAGAAGAAAGAAAGAAGTATAGAAGAAGAGAGGATGTATGCGTTTTTGATCTTGAATTTGCGAGACTTGTTCTTATCTTTTGTTTGCTCTCTTCTTTCCTTTTTATCCAAGGTGCCCCCCCTATAGCCTTCTCTTCCTCTTGAAAATTATCTTCTAATTCCTTAGAAGAGTCTATTGCATCATTGTGACATTTCTTTGCTTACTTGGCAACTCCTCATTGGATGATCATTAAGCTCTTGCTTACTTGGCACTCATTGATTGGATGGAAGTTGTCATTATTTGATGACTAGATAAATCTGAAAATAAACCTTAAAAACATGTGCCAATTAGCCATAAAAGTGTTTCCATAATTCACATACTAATCCCACATAATTAGCAAGACAAATTTTCATCAATTTCCATCATAGAAATCGGCCATATGCATGCTGAAATTTCAGCATGTGACATTCACACTTAATTCAAATTGTTGCCAAGTTTGCATTTGATTTATTCCTTGAAAATAAAGAAGAAATCAATCATCATATAGTGCATAACATTTCTACTAATTTTGGAATAAAAATTAGTCACCAAGAAGCCACAAATTCGGCCATGTTCATTACACACATGCTGAAAGTTTCGGCATGTGTGATATTTAAAAATATCACCTGATTATTTCCATGATATATTTAAAACATTGCCATACTATCTTTCAATTAATCCACATAATTCAAAGTGGTAAATATGGCATAATTTAGTAGAAAAAATCGGTCAGCCATATTACACATGCTGAAATTTTCAGCATGTGTCACAAATCTGACAAAGTTTGAAATGTTACCTTGTGTAGCTCCTTTCTTTATGTCACCAACATTGTATCCTTCATTCTTGGACAATCAAGATGCTAACAAAGCTCCACATATGCTCCAACAAGGCTGAGCTAGGCGTGTATGATGAATGTACATGTGATGAATTTTATTTTTGCAAACTTTGTAAAATAGTGCACATATAATTATAAACATATAGTATATTCCAATCAGCCCTTAATTGATTTTTCTAGAACACTTTATAATGTTTGAAGTATGTAAAAAGTGTCTAGATACATGTTATATGCCATGCCAAAAATGTTCCATGTGTCGTGTTCGTAGAAAACCGAATTTTCGACGTTTATCGATTACCCGATTTTTCTCCGATTAAATTCCAACTTTTTGCACATGTTATATATATTATGTTACACATAATATACATAAATTAAACTTTAATATTCGGCACTTAGGTCTGATTAAAGTGGCGCCTAATCATGTGACAAAAATTGAATTTGGAATCTCCACAATTTGGTCTTAATTTGAGATGATTTGTGTGTGCCAACATGGAATAATTTTATGGTTGTATATACCATGTAAGCCACAAAATTTGTGGCCATTTTTGAAGTGTAGGGTCTGGCCATCTATATATGGCAAGTACGTGACACGTTGGAGAAGTTTCGGTATTCACCCGATACGACAATTTTTGGTTTAGAACCTTTTAACGTGTCGTAATAAATTTGTCATCACCATGACTTATATCATATGATATAAGACCTGAATATACTCATAAATATGAGTTAAACATAACGGTGTGACGTTAACATACGTATGTAAAATATATAACGTGTCGGTAGTACATTGGAATATATGTGTATGTGCCTTTTTATAAAAAATCTTAATATATATATATATATATATATATATATATATATGTTAAAAACGTGTAGTATGAGGGAGAAGAAGACTTTCTATTCTTCAATTTGTTGCCTTTGTGCCTTTTCCAAATATAACTTCCTTTAATGAACTACTTAGTTTATTTAACTAAGTATTTCACTTAATGAACTAGTTTAGTTCATTAATGATGACACCTGAAAATAGTTCAAACACAACAAATGCTTGCCATTTGATGTAAGCTTTAAAGCTTCATGGCTCGTTAGTACGACAACATTATATATGAACTATATAAGGCAAGTTTTATGCAAAAACGTGTCATGTCATAAAATATATCATGCATTTCTTTGTAACACATTATTTAAATCATGTATTTTGTAATCACTCAAACCCCCTTTTTCTCTACAATCTCTCCCTTTTGATGATTTACAAAATAACCTATGGTCATGATTTAAATTTTATCGCTCCCCCTCCAATCATGCAGAAATTCAAAATTTTAATTTCAAATTTCAAATTTTGAATTTTCTCCCCCTTGATTTGTGCAATCAATCTCTCTCTCTTCCTTAAATCATGCATTCTCTCCCCCTTTATTTTGGAAAGTCAATCAAAAATGCATGTAAATATGGAAAGACAATCAAATCAAATCAGCAGAAATCATGCCTAATTTAGAACGAATATTTTCATACGTGGCTTGATTTAATGCTTTAGTGAAAATGCCAGCTACTTATGTCTCAGTGCGTACGTGATCTATGACAATATCACCATTATTTACGTGATCACGAAGGAAGTGATAGCATACTTCTATATGCTTGGCCTTAGAGTGTAGCACGGGGTTCTTAGATAAGTTGATGGCGCTCATACTATCACAATATATAGGAATCTGATTTACTGTAATCCCAAAGTCCGAAAGTTGTTGTTTTAGCCATAGTAAATTGTGTGCAGCAAAGACTAAGTTCCATGTACTCAGCTTCAGTAGTGGATAAAGCTACGCTTGCTTGCTTTTTGGAAAACCATGAAATAAGTGAGTTTCCTATAAATTGACAAGTGCCACTCGTGCTTTTCCTATCTATTTTACATCCACCATAATCAGCATCAGTATAGACATGCAAGTGAAATTCACAATCTTTATCATACCAAATG
Source organism: Eustoma russellianum (assembly GCA_036186865.1). Classification (NCBI taxonomy): domain Eukaryota; kingdom Viridiplantae; phylum Streptophyta; class Magnoliopsida; order Gentianales; family Gentianaceae; genus Eustoma; species Eustoma russellianum. The sequence goes on from AP025045.1 coordinate 35,759,976, forward strand.
CCTAAGGTGGGTGTGTGCTTGATATATCGAAATATTCTTTTCCCGGCATTACATTGAGACACCTTAGGTTGACTTTGAAAACGTGCACACATACATACACTGAACATGATATCAGGCCTACTAGCAGTAAGATATAGCAAAGAGCCAATCATAGATCTATATAAGGCATTATCAAAATCCTTACCATGTTCATCTTTATCTAATTTAGTTGTGACACTCATAGGGGTGGGTGACGGTTTTAAATTCTCAAAATTGAACTTTTTAATCATATCATTTATATACTTAACTTGGCTAATATGTAACCTTTACTCGTTTGTTTAATTTGCAAGCCAAGAAAGTAATTTAATTCACCAATCATAGACATTTCAAATTCCGATTTCATGCAAATTTCGAAATCTTCAACAAGTTTATGTGAAGTGGAGCCGAAAATGATGTCATCAACATAAATTTGAATAATGAGCAAATCCGATTTATCTTGTTTTAAAAATAAAGTACTATCTATAGTGCCTCTTTTAAAATCATTTTCTAAAAGGAAAGTAGCAAAACGATCATATCATGCTCTAGGTGCTTGTTTTAGACCGTATAGTGTCTTCTTTAATTTGTACACGTGATCGGGATGTTTCAAATCTTCAAAACCTGATGGTTGTTTCACGTATACCTCTTCTTGTATAAATCCATTTAAGAATGCACTTTTCACGTCCATTTGATAAAGTTTAAAATCTTTCATGCAAGCAATAGTAAGTAAAAGTCGTATGGCATCTAATCGTGCTACATGTGCAAATGTTTCATCATAATCAATTCTTTCTTCTTGATTATATCCTTGTGCTACAAGTCTCGCTTTGTTTCTAATAACTTTTCCTTCTTCATTCATTTTATTCCTAAACACCCACTTTGTGCCTATTATAGTCTTATCTTGTGGTCGTGGTACTAAATCCCATACGTCATTTCTAACAAATTGATTAAGTTCGTCATGCATAGCATCAATCCAAGAAGAATCACTTAAAGCATCATGCACATTTTTAGGTTCGATTTCAGAAATCATGGCATGAAATTGATTTATTTCATCTGCATTTATTCTTATACGTGGTCGTACACCATGAGTGATATCGCCTACAATGAGATCGTGTGGGTGATCTCTATGCCATCTTGGTTGATTATTTTCTACGTTCTCATGCATTTCTAAGTGATCATGCATTTCTAGTGTATCATGCATATCATGCGTGCCCATCATCATCATTCAACACGGGTTTTAATTCAAAATCATTTCATATTCTTTATCTTTATCAATCTCACCAAATTCATTAAACTTCACATGAATGGATTCTAGAATTTGTCTAGTGATGGGATCATAACATCTATATGCTTTTGAGTTCACAGAATACCCAACAAAGATACATTCAATTGATTTAGATTCAAACTTATCTAAATTATCTTTCGTATTTAAAACAAAGCATTTGCAACCAAACACACGAAAGTAATCAATTTTAGGCATGCGATCATTTAATATCTCATAAGGCGTCTTATTTATTTTCTTTCTAATAGACAAACGATTAACTATGTAGCATGCACAATTTACGGCTTCCGCCCACAAAAATCTAGGCAATTTATTCTCACACAACATGGTTCTAGCAATTTCTTGTAATGTCATATTCTTTCTTTCTACTACTCCATTTAATTGTGGAGTTCTAGGTGGTGAAAACTCGTGTTTAATTCCTTTTTCTTCGCAAAATGAAATCATGTCCTTGTTTTTAAATTCACCGCCTCTATTGCTTCTTATCCTTTTCACATTGACACCATATTGATTTTCAAGTTGTTTTATTAGTTTCGCAATCTCAATGGCACTATCATCTTTATGTGCAAGAAACAACGTCCAAGTATAACAAGAAAAATCATCAACAATCACACAAGCATAATGACGTCCACCGAGACTCGTAGTGCGACTAGGACCGAATAAATCAATGTGTAATAATTCTAAAACTCTAGTTGTGCTTATTTCATTTTTAGGTTTTAGTGACTCGCGTGTTTGTTTGCCTTTTATGCAAGATTCACAACTGAAAGTTGTCTAAATCAAGTGTAGGCAATTCTCGTATTAGATTCTTTCGTTGGAGTTTTTCAAGTGTAGAAATGTCAATGTGTCTTAAACGTCTATGCCACAAATTTACATTAGGTTCATTTGATATGAAATACTTAACCTTAGCGTCTAACATATCATCTACAGAAAGTGTAAAGATGTTTCCTTACCGTTTTCCTTTTAAAACTGCTTCTCCATTTTTATTTATTATATTGCAATATGGATGAGTAAAACACACATTAAAACCATTATCAATAAATTGTGAAATGCTAAGAAGATTATAAGATAAGTTGCTTACCAAAAAGACATTGGAGATTTGAAGGGTGCTTGGGCTTCCAATTGTACCTTTTCCGATGATCTTGCCTTCATTGTTGTCTCCAAAGGTCACAGATCCGCCTTTTGTGACCTTCTTCAATTTAGTGAACAAGCTCGGGTCACCCGTCATGTGCCTCAAGCAACCACTGTCAAGGAACCATTTGATAGATGTATCTTTTGATGTGTAGGTTCCTTGCAATGTACGAGAATGCTTTAGGTACCCTTTTCATTTTGGGTCCTTGCGAGTTAGTTATTCACCTCTTAGTAAAAGTACCTTTCGGTACCCATACTTGGGTGATCCTTCTTGGTCTAGCAAATGGCAAGAATGTAGATGAAGGAGAAATATAGTAGACATGTGGTGAGTGAACTTTGGGCCTTTGGCCGAGAACTCCTTTATATGCGTCATATTGATTGTGTTTTTGATATGTCCTCGTGTTTGTGTGCATAGTGCGTGATCTGGATGGATGAAATGAATGTCGTGTATGCATCACTTGTTTCTTCTCATATATATATGGCACAAAATTATATTTCGCATGATATGAAGAAGAAGTATGACGAGATGAGGGGAGAGGGGGTCTTTGCGTCATCTTAGACGCCGTATTTGCTTTTGGAGTGTCTACTTTCTTAGATAAGACAAACTTGGTTGGTTTAATGGATACTTCATTTGTCTCAATGTATCCTAATACGGTTTTATCACTATCATGTTTTTGCGATAAAATAATGCGATCTAGCATGTTGGATCCAGTATCAAACTGTTTCATCATTTTCTCTAAGTCCGTATTCCTTGATTTCAAATTTGAAATCTCGGATTTCATTTCATTATTATGAGTGGTCAATGATGAGATCTCTGTCTTTAATGCATTAATGATGCATGATGACTCTTCTTTTGAATCGTTTAATTGAGCGACAAGATTCGAGTTAGAAGATTTTAACAACTTCTTGTCTTCAACTAATCGTTTCTTTTCTTTCACGAGAGTCTTATAAATTTATGCAATTCTAAATACTGACTGAAAAGATCATCATAAGAAGGCTCAGAGTCAGAAGATACCTCGTTTGATGCTTTGGACACAAAGCATACTTGTGCAGTCTCCTCTTCTGTATCAGTCTCAGAATCAGATGTATCACTCCAAGTGGAGGCTTTGAGAGCTCTTTTCCTTTGCTTAGGTTCTGAGACGAGTCTATTTTTGGTCCGATCCTTGTCAGGGTGTTCGTTTATTTGCTTGTCTTTAATAGGGCAGTCATATGATAGATGTCCAAGTTTACCGCATTCATAACATTTAACATCCTTGTCATTTGTCTTGTTCTTATTTCTTTTAGTCGAAGTAGCCTTAGTTTTGTTTCTAAATGACTTTCTCATGAATTTTCTCAAGCATTTAGCCAATAAAATTAAGTTATCGTTGTCTGATTCAAAATCACTATCATCTACGTGATCGGAGGAAGTAGAAACGTATTCATTTGATTTAAATGCAATAGTCTTACCTTGTTTTGATGATGATTTCGATTTCCTTATGGTGAGTTTGTTCTCATATACTTTAAGTGATCCAATTAGTTCCTCCATCTTAATAGATTTAGTTTCTTTGCTTTCTTCTATGGCCGTTACTTTAGGGTCCCACTCGGATGGAAGGCTTCGTAAGACCTTTTGTACCTTTTCCTGCATAGAGAAGGCTTTGCCAAGAGACTCAAGAGAATTGTAAATGTTAGTCAAGTGAAGATCCATATCAACGATAGATTCATTTGGCAATAATTTAAATGACTCGAGTGTGGACATAAGCATGTTGATTTTGGACTCTTTTACTTGACTAGTGCCTTCGTGTTTCATTTCAAAAATTATCTACATTTCTTGAGCACTAGAACAATTTGAGACATAGCTAGATTCACTTTTACTTAGTCTATTTAGAAGTAATTGCATAGCCCTAACATTCATGCTCAGTCTCTTTTTATCATCACTAGTATACTCTTGTTTAGGCTTAACAACCTCTAGTGTGACTCCATCTACAGTGGATAATTTTGATGGAACAAATGAACCATCTTCTATAATGGACCAAAGATCAATATCAATAGCCATAAGGAAAAGTTTCATTCTTAACTTCCACTGAATAAAAGACTCACCGTCAAAGAGAGGAGGCCTTTGACTGGACATACCTTCTTGCTCGGTTTTGAAGTTTAAGGTTGCCATCTCACTTAGATCGTTGGATCCTTTAGTTGTGAGTGTTCCTACTCTGATACCACTTGTAGGATCTGCAAGGCACCACTAGAAGGGGGAGTTGAATAGTGGGTGCGGAAAATGTGGTTTTTAAAATTGTTTTAAACCAAAAACCCAACTTCTGAAAACAGTTTCTGTTTTTAGGACCTATTTTAAAACGTTTTGAAAACTAGGTTACAGGTCTTAAAAAATTCTGAAATTTGGAGAGATCTTAGTCTCAGATATTCTGAGTATCTTCTAAAAATTTCAGATTAAAATTCAACCTTTAACCCCTTTAAAAGTTGTTGATGTTCAGATTGCACAAATCTATCAGAAAGGGTAGTCTGATTTGAAAAATTAATTCCTATTTAACCGTAACTCCAAATACTCTGAAAATTTAATGACTAACTCCTTTTTAGGTGTATTTAATTGGATTGAAACAGTTTTGAAAAATTCTTTTGGTAAGTTAGTCAAATACATTCAAAGTCTCAACCTTTGCAAGCCTGAAAATCAGACTGCACTAGTTTCAGAACTTTAGACGTTTGGATGACTTATACTTGTCCAAAAGGGTTGAAACTTGCACCAAAAGAACCTTAAGATGTGTGGATATGTTTCCTGAAAGTTTTGTGATTTTTGAAATTCGTTTACTATTTTTAATAACGTGATGAAAATGATATACTGTGCTGGAAACTGAAAGTAAGTGCTAGAAGTAAAGAACACAAGGAATTTTATACTGGTTCGATTAAAACAACCTACTCCAGTCTTCGAGGACACCTTCCTCGGTTATAACTAATCACAAAACACAAATAACACCTTACCACACAGGGTTGATAGAGTTACACACCAACTCCAACCCTTTACAAACCTAGTATGTGACTACAATGATCACGAACACCACCACCTTACGAGTGCAAGATTGATCACACCTTGATCAATCTTTTACAACAATAAAGAGTATTTGGTGGTATGTAAGAAGCCTATTCAAGATGTATGAATATGAATACAATATGCTTTTAGAGAGAAGAAAGAAAGAAGTTTAGAAGAAGAGAGGATGTATGCGTTTTTGATCTTGAATTTGCAAGACTTGTTCTCATCTTTTGTTTGCTCTCTTCTTTCCTTTTTATCCAAGGTGCCCCCCCTATAGCCTTCTCTTCCTCTTGAAAATTATCTTCTAATTCCTTGGAAGAGTCTATTGCATCATTGTGACATTTCCTTGCTTACTTGGCAACTCCTCATTGGATGATCATTAAGCTCTTGCTTACTTGGCACTCATTGATTGGATGGAAGTTGTCATCATTTGATGACTAGATAAATCTGAAAATAAACCTTAAAAACATGTGCCAATTAGCCATAAAAGTGTTTCCATAATTCACATACTAATCCCACATAATTAGCAAGACAAATTTTCATCAATTTCCATCATAGAAATCGGCCATATGCATGCTGAAATTTCAGCATGTGACATTCACACTTAATTCAAATTGTTGCCAAGTTTGCATTTGATTTATTCCTTGAAAATAAAGAAGAAATCAATCATCATATAGTGCATAACATTTCTACTAATTTTGGAATAAAAATTAGTCACCAAGAAGCCACAAATTCGGCCATGTTCATTACACACATGCTGAAAGTTTCGGCATGTGTGATATTTAAAAATATCACTTGATTATTTCCATGATATATTTAAAACATTGCCATACTATCTTTCAATTAATACACATAATTCAAAGTGGTAAATATGTCATAATTTAGTAGCAAAAATCGGTCAGCCATATTACACATGCTGAAATTTTCAGCATGTGTCACAAATCTGACAAAGTTTGAAATGTTACCTTGTGTAGCTCCTTTCTTTATGTCACCAACAATGTATGCTTCATTCTTGGACAATCAAGATGCCAGCAAAGCTCCACATATGCTCCAACAAGGCTGAGCTAGGCGTGTATGATGAATGTACATGTGATGAATTTTATTTTTGCAAACTTTGTAAAATAGTGCACATATAATTATAAACATATAGTATATTCCAATCAGCCCTTAATTGATTTTTCTAGAACACTTTATAATGTTTGAAGTATGTAAAAAGTGTCTAGATACATGTTATATGCCATGCCAAAAATGTTCCATGTGTCGTGTTCGTAGAAAACTAAATTTTCGACGTTTGTCGATTACCCGATTTTTCTCCGATTAAATTCCAACTTTTTGCACATGTTATATATATTATGTTACAGATAACATACATAAATTAAACTTTAATATTCGGCACTTAGGGCTGATTAAAGTGGCGCCTAATCATTTGACAAAAATTGAATTTGGAATCTCCACAATTTGGTCTTAATTTGAGGTGATTTGTGTGTGCCAACATGGAATGATTTTATGGATGTATATACCATGTAAGCCACGAAATTTGTGGCCATTTTTGAAGTGTAGGGTCTGTCCATCTATATATGACAAGTACGTGACACGTTGGTGAAGTTTCGGTATTCACCCGATACGACAATTTTTGGTTTAGAACCTTTTAACGTGTCGTAATAAATTTGTTATCACCATGACTTATATCATATGATATAAGATCTGAATATACTCATAAATGTGAGTTAAACATAATGGTGTGACGTTAACGTACGTATGTAAAATATATAACGTGTCGGTAGTACGTTGGAATATATGTGTATGTGCCTTTTTATAAAAAATCTGAATATATATATATATATGTTAAAAACGTGTAGTATGAGGTAGAAGAAGACTTTCTATTCTTCAATTTGTTGCCTTTGTGCCTTTTTCAAATATAGCTTCCTTTAATGAACTACTTAGTTTACTTAACTAAGTATTTCACTTAATAAACTAGTTTAGTTCATTAATGATGGCACCTGAAAATAGTTCAAACACAACAAATGCTTGCCATTTGATGTAAGCTTTAAAGCTTCATGGATCGTTAGTACGACAACATTATATATGAACTATATAAGGCAAGTTTTATGCAAAAACGTGTCATGTCATAAAATATGTCATGCATTTCTTTGTAACACGTTATTTAAATCATGTATTTTGTAATCACTCAAACCCCCTTTTTTCTCTACAATCTCTCCCTTTTGATGATTTACAAAATAACCTATGGTCATGATTTAAATTTTATCGCTCCCCCCTCCAATCATGCAAAAATTCAAATTTTGAATTTCAAATTTCGAATTTTCTCCCCCTTGATTTGTGCAATCAATCTCTCTCTCCTCCTTAAATCATGGATTCTCTCCTCTTTTATTTTTGAAAGTCAATCAAAAATGCATGTAAATATGGAAAGACAATCCAATCAAATCAGCAGAAATCATGCCTAATTTAGAACGAAGATTTTCATAAGTGGCTTGATTTAATGCTTTAGTGAAAATGCCAGCTACTTGTGCCTCAGTGCGTATGTGATCTATGACAATATCACTATTATTTACGTGATCACGGAGGAAGTGATAGCGTACTTCTATATGCTTGGCCTTAGAGTGTAGCACGGGGTTCTTAGATAAGTTGATGGAGCTCATACTATCACAATATTTAGGGATCCGATTTACTGTAATCTCAAAGTCCGAAAGTTGTTGTTTTAGCCATAGTAATTGTGTGCAGCAAAGACTAAGTGCCATGTACTCAGCTTCAGTAGTGGATAAAGCTACGCTTGTTTGCTTTTTGGAAAACCATGAAATAAGTGAGTTTCCTATAAATTGACAAGTTGCCAAGTTTGCCAGCCATATTACACATGCTGAAATTTTCAGCATGTGTCACAAATGTGACAAAGTTTGAAATGTTACCATGTGTAGCTCCTTTCTTTATGTCACCAACATTGTATGCTTCATTATTGGCCAATCAAGATACCAAAAAAGCTCCACATATGCTTCAACAAGGCTGAGCTAGGCGTGTATGATGAATGTACATGTGCTGAATTTTATTTTTGCAAACTTCGCAAAATAGTGCACATATAATTATACACGTATGGTATATTCCAATCAGCCCTTAATTGATTTTTTTAAAACACTTTAGAATGAATGAAGTATGTAAAAACTGTCTAGATACATGTTATATGCCATGCCAAAAATGTTCCATGTGTCGTGTTCGTAGAAAACTGAATTTTTGACGTTTGTCGATTACCCGATTTTTCTCCAATTAAATTCCAACTTTTTGCACATGTTATATATATTATGTTACACATAATATACATAAATTAAACTTTAGTATTCAGCACTTAGGTCTGATTAAAGTGGCGCCTAATCATATGGCAAAACTTGAATTTGGAATCTCCACAATTTGGCCTTAATTTGGGGTGATTTGTGTGTGCCAACATGGAATGATTTTATGGCTGTATATACCATGTAAGCCACGAAACTTGTGGCCATTTTTGAAGTGTAGGGGCTGGCCATCTATATATGGCAAGTACGTGACACGTTGGCAAAATTTCAGTATTCACCCGATACGACAATTTTTGGTTTAGAACCTTTTAACGTGTCGTAATAAATTTGTCATCACCATGACTTATATCATATGATATAAGACCTGAATATACTCATAAATATGAGTTAAATATAGTGGTGTGACGTTAACGTACATATGTAAAATATATAACGTGTCGGTAGTACGTTGGAATATATGTGTATGTGCCTTTTTATAAAAAATCTGAATATATATATATATATATATGTTACATATATGTATGAAACGAAGGATGAAGACCCTCTGGCGGCGGCGATGGATTTCGGCGGCGTGAACGGTTACGTTTGTTTCTTCATTAGCGTTTCTTCTATTGGCAATTATCTTTTCAATTGTTTCGATTCTTTTGTTTTGGTTTTCTTTTCTGCGACTGTTTTGCGATCCATTTTCGGGCTGTTTAACAGCGGCCCCAATTCTGCAAGATATTGCAAAAGATTCAACCTTTTTAATTGTAATGCTGCATCATCATTTACTATTGGTCTTGAATTCATATTTGATCTGAGATGGAGGTTCATTCACCGCCGCCACTCTCCAAGTCATTTGCGGCTATGGTATCGTCTGCAGTTGCAGGCAGATTCCCATCGCGTGAGACAGGATGCTATAAAGGATACCCCGTTGTTTCCTTTACGCAAGATGAAATTGCCTTGGTTGCAAATCGCTTCAAGTACGCCCTGGTTGGAGCCTTTTGGCATGGCCGGCCATCTATGGCCGGCTTGCGTGCTTCGATTGACAGAATTGGGTTCACAGGTTCAGTTAATATTGGTCTCCTTGATGAGGGACATGTACTGCTAAACTTTGTCAAGGAAGATGACTATACGCGATTCTTTTATCGTCGTCATTGGCGTTTCCAAGGATATGATATGAAGGTCACGAAATGGACTCCTTCTTTTGATCCATGTCTGGATACCCCAATTGTCCCGGTGTGGGTGGCACTTGAGGGTCTTCCAATTCATCTCCACGATTATCGTACGTTATATGAGATTGCAAAGTTGATTGGTACACCGTTAAAGATGGACTCGGCTACCTTAAGTTTTCAACATCCCTCTGTGGCGCGGTTTTGTGTTGAAGTGGATGTCACCATGGATCTACCATCTAAGATATTTATAGATTGTGGAGAGCATTCTTTCTTTCAAGTAGTTGTGTATGAAGGTCTCCCTAGGTACTACAGCAAATGCCGTCGGTTTGGCCATTCAGTGGGTTCATATGGAGAAAGGAAAGTTCATGCCCCAGCGCATCCGATGAAGAATGCAGGAAAGAGTGAGGTTTTGATTCCTAAAGGAAATATTCAGAAAGAGGCTGGAGAACAACCTGTTGGAGAGCATCTGGTCCAGACTGGAGAATTGCATGCAGATTCTGAGGAGACTCTACAGCAGGAATTGGTTGATGTTGGGCTAGGGGACGGTGATGGCAGGGAAGAACTACAGGAGGCAACAACTCAACCCATTCTTGCCAAGGAATCACAGGACCTTGCGACTACTGCAGAAACGTCTATATTGCAGATTTTCTCTTGGTTAACTGCAGATTTATGTCCCGTACTATTAGTGCCACCAACATTGGATGTTCAAGAGCAGTAGGATGAGCAGCAGATGGATACATCCTACTCTGCTACACTATCTATCCATACCGATGAATCTAACATAGGAGAGGGAGCAGTATACATATCTCCTCCGCCCTTGGAGACTTCATACGCGAATGTACAGCATGCTCAAGAGGTGAACCCAACTTTTGAAGTGGCTCCAGAAGTCCAAATTCAATCCGTTCAAATTGAATTGCCAGTGCCACTGGCGATACTGCCAGCCAGTGACCATCCTTCCTTCCTCGATTATGATCCTCTAATTGAATAATTTTATCAAGACCACTTTCGGGAGGAGGAAGATGATGTTGATCTTGCAGTAGGTTCGGTCAATGAAGCTTCTCGCTCATCTAATCGGCGTAAAGGGAATGACTATGATGATATACGGGAGAGTTTGCTCATTGCGGCAGATGATATGGATCGTTGTATGACATCGACTGGTGGCGGGACTCTACTTGGCGGACTATCTAGGAAAAAGCGCAGAGCTTGGAAGAATCTTCCACCACCTCCACCGTCCTCAATGGTTACTAGACGGGGAAGTCATCGTTCTTTTGAACTATAGTGTGATTAGCATGCCTCATGTTCCACGAATGTTCATTTGATTTTGTTTTTTCTTTTTTAGTTTGTAGTAAAGGCTACCCTCGGCCATTTAACGTGGGATATTTATTGACTAAATAAAGACCGGAAGGTATCCTTCCGTTTATGAAAAATATATATATGTGTGTTAAAAACGTGTAGTATGAGGGAGAAGAAGACTTTCCATTCTTCAATTTGTTGCCTTTGTGCCTTTTCCAAATATAGCTTCCTTTAATGAACTACTTAGTTTATTTAACTAAGTACTTCACTTAATGAACTATTTTAGTTCATTAATGATGGCACCTGAAAATAGTTCAAACACAACAAATGCTTGCCATTTGATGTAAGCTTTAAAGCTTCATGGCTCGTTAGTACGACAACATTATATATGAACTATATAAGACAAGTTTTATGCAAAAACGTGTCATGTCATAAAATATGTCATGCATTTCTTTGTAACACGTTATTTAAATCATGTATTTTGTAATCACTCAAACTCCCTTTTTCTCTACAAAGATGACATAGAAATCTCTAATTTTGGCCTCCTAAGAGGTATGTTATGTATAGCATGATTATCATCATAATGTGTTATGTGGTATGTACTTGCATGTTCATTTGGTATGCTCATACCAATGCACCCTTAATTTGTGATAAGAAGCATGTATAATATGTTTTGAGCCTATGATCATTTAGCATGGTTAGCATATATTAGGCTCATTATGAACCTCAAGATCGTTTTTAGTGTTGAAGAATTTCATTTTTTGAACAACCCCCACTTTCGGCCATATGCTTAAAGATAAGGAATTTTGATGCACAAATTATTGTTGGAATAAGATTATGTAATTATGTCATGTTATAAAATAAGAAGGGCCATAAGTAAGATTATTATACAATAAGGAAACTTAAATCTTTGGGCTACATTAATTTCGGCCCAATAGTCTCCTTGAGTAGGTAGGCTAACAAAGTTCCATATAAATTAATTCTCCATGCCACCAAATATAGATAGGAGTATAATGGGCTAAGACAATTAAAGCCCAACAAAGACAATAAGAGAAAAATGAATAAAATGGAATTGGGGGCAAGAGGGCCTATCGGCCCTAAGCCCAATTCGGCCACTAACCACCATTAAGGCATTTTTGGATTCTACATAAGAGTAAGAGATAAGTACTATTAAGGTTAGCCTAAATTGTAAAACAAAATGGCTTGAATGTTTAACCTTGCAAATATGGAAATTATTTTCCGTCAAGCTATACGGCCCAAAAGGTATGGTCCAATCCATTATGGTTAACATAATTAAATGCAACCTAGTAAATAATGCACGTATAATATAAGTACGTCACTATTACACCGATGTCTAAAACAAGATAATAAATTTCATAAGTAAGACATGTACCCACTAAGTAAACTACGTATGACCAATTACCTATCAAAAAGAATTCGGTCCAACCAAGAATGATCATGAAAATATCTATCCAAAAGAAGTCATGTCATGCATAGTGTCCTCATGTTTTCCGTATCATGAACATGTTTACAAGCTGGATTTCCGCATGTAATGTTTTTTAGACTATAGTTATAAAATATTTTCAAAACTATAAGATTTCTTAAGAATTGTACCGCGAGACGATTGATTCCATACGACTTATGCATGTAATCCATAGGTAAGTGTAACACCTTGTCTGGAACAAGTGCTCTGTACCTATCTTTATACGCTTGATATGCAGGCTGAGCGTAACATCTTGCCCAATGTAAGGGTTCTCTACCTTTTTCTGTACGTCTATGACGTTCAGTATGGAGGGCTGCCTGATGTCTGGTCCTGGGGGAGGATGTCAGGGGCAAATACGCTATAGCAGAGTGTAACACCACGTCCAGGACCTGGGATTTCTGTGATAGCGTGTCACAGTTAGTCCTATGTAGTATGATGCAACACTGTGGTTGGACCATCGGGATTCATAGGTACTCGTAGCTATTTGGGGAATCATTCGGTATGTTGTGGGTATCTTTCTCATGTTATGAAAGTGCTATAGCCATCCATGTTATGTCATGTTATGTTTAAGCAAGTATGTAACAAATCTTTTCTTTTCAGAAAAGTTTTTCGCTGCATATGTCAGATAAGGTTTTTCCTTTGCATATGTCACAATCATGTCTCATGTACAAAGTAACATTAAGACTGGAACCTCAAAACGTAAGACAAGAAACATTGCAGATCAACAAAGACAACCAAAAAGGAACGCTGGCAAGAACAAAGTAACCCTAAGCTAAGACAAGTTGTTTAAGAGAATTGTATGTTTTTGTCATGATACTTTTTATCGGTATTGATGTTTGATATGATACATGCATTACTATTTTCATGTTTTATTGGTCAGCATTTACTCTATGCTTCAGCTTTACCGTTACATTAGGTGTTATGTTTCACTGTGCTTCATCATACTGTATCACCCTTTTCCCTACCCCCATGTATGGTCCACTTGACGGACCTAGGCAGAACGACTTGCTGAGCGATTCGTTATCGTTCACCCCTTAATATTATCATGTAGATCCTCAAGACCGGTACTAGATTTTATTGAAGACGAGCCCAGAGACTAGATGTATGGAGCTGATTTGTAGCTGGCTAGGGCCTCTTTTATATTTTGGATATTTAACTCTGTATTTTGACATTTTGTATTATGGGTGTTGTAGCGCCCCGTACTCGGCTTGGCCGGCCTGCCCGCATACGGTGCGCCTACCGTACTTCGCTACAGAGAGTACCAGGCGTCAATGCATAACATGTCATAGTCCATAACAAAATTTATGGACTTCCATGCTTACATCTTAACAGGTAAGCAAAAACTTAGGCAGAATACAAACTTTTAAATAAAACATTCCGAATATCCGACATAATGTTTACAACCATGTCTACAAAATAAAAGGAAATCTGAAATTAATGTTCCAACATAAGTCCATCAAAATATAAACCTATCATAATAAGAATCCTTAAGCTGTCATCCACTCGCACATCTACGGATATGGAACTCTAGGCTCATCGTCAATCCGCTCTACTCCGTTTCCTACAGGCTCTGAGGGGAAAAATAAGAGGGTGAATGACAAATTCACCAGCAAGTACACCATAAACAATCAATAATTAAATGGAAAGTATACACAAGAACCAAATCCCAAGAATTTGGATTCCCAACATACCTGACCTTCAATCCATTAGCCGCAAAGGAAATAAGATCATAACTTATGTGACGAAAGATAATAAGATCATAATTTAGGTGACAGAAAATAATAAGATCGTAAACGATCATAACTTATGTGACGAAAGATAATAAGATCATAACTTAGGTGACAGAAAATAATAAGATCGTAACCTAAGTAACAGTACATCTAGCATTCAACTAGCCATTAAATGCAATATGTATGAATATGCGAATGTGATGCAACATGATAAGATGAGGATTAATTCGATCATTCTTTCTTTCAAAACATCATCGTCATAAAACAAGAATAGAGAGTGTTCAGATCTATTATCTCCGAATCTGAGGCGGTGCCCTTCGGATCTGAGGCGGTCATACCGAAAATGGTCATCAGGTCTATTCTCTTCGGATCTGAACGGTCATAAATTATCATCATCAGTTCTATTCTCTCCGGACCTGGACGGTCATAAATCATCATCCTCAGGTCTATTCTCTCGGGGCCTGGATGGTCATACTCATTATCAGATCAATAAACCCTGGATCTGGAGCGGGTTGTGCTGGCCAGGAATTTATGGTACCAATAGGAGTCTTTCTTTCAAAACTGAAATCTTTTCTTCAAACAAAGATTTTCTGAAATTTCTTTGGCATAAAATCCGTCTCATAAATCGTATGAATTGGGACAATGCAATGCATGATATGCAACATGCAATTCATGGCTAAATACATCATATGACTCATATACGGACTTGTCCCTTAAGCTGGAAAATAATCCAGCATTAACGCTCTGTTCAGCGGCCTCAAAATCATCAATTCAGGGCCTATTTTCATAAACTTATGCCACACACATGCATAATGGAATCTTATCTACATGCCATAAAAATTTCGTAACATTTCAAGGTGATTAAAACCCTCAAATCATTAAATTACTGAAAAGGGGTACTGCTGAATCCAGCTGTGCAGTACCCGACCTTACCTTAGTTTCATGGGCCATAAAGCCTTATCCAATTAAGACTATTACCTGGAAACATAGCCAATATACTAAGGAGCAATATTCAAAGGCCCAAACATCACATACAAGTTCAATTAAACAAGATCAAGGCCTCAATATACACCATACCATGCGGCCCTGTTTTCCAGTTTTGCACAGTGACATTCACCTTAATTGTTACCCCATAAAAACAGTAATTTTAAGCAAATTATTTACATGGAAGTGTTCATCTATGTCTGGTAAGTACTATAAAAATTTCAAGGAAATCCAATATGCTTAAGGGGGTCATATAATTTTTTTCTCAGTCAAGGTACTTACAGGAACTGCAGTGACCTATTCCCACTAAACATTTCATTAAGGTCAAAACACAAGTCCTTTTACCATAATTCCACCTCAAAATTTTACTAAACATACAAGGCTACCATCATACCAAAATTTAGCTAATTTGCACATTCATAAGGTTCGTTTTCAGGTCAACCAATACGCTACTCAAAGCTGTCCAGCTCGAGTAGATCTAACTTTTATCACTTTTTCTTGTTCAAGACTTTCCAACTAACTTTATTTCTCTAGAACAACTTACTAACCACTAAATACATATTTTAACATAATCATTCCAAGTTTCATAGTACTCTTTAGGCTACCCATGAACCGCCAAAACAGTCTTGCCATTTTACACATAGCACACGCCATTTTCATACATTTCCCACCTCATAGAGTTTATTCTCAACAAGACTAATTTATTTATCAAATAATCACCACAACAGCCCGTATCTTGTGCATAGTAGGTCTCATGTCATATTTAAGTTTGAGCACAAACATATCCATAAAGTAGGTCATTCAATCATGGCAACACTTTTCTTTATAACAAATAAGTTCTCATGTTTAGTACTTAGAATATTCAACTAAGATTCACATCTTAGAAAGGCTAGTCATTCAAGCATACACTTCACAAATAAGTCAAGATTGCTTAGAGTATACTTGCCTCTTTGAGCTTAGAACTTTCTCTAGCTTGAACCTTGGTTGAAATAGAGTGGAGTTTCCTCCAACTTCTCCTTATAGCATGCGGTTTTAGAGAGGAAGTGGAAGTAGATGTTAGCTATCGTTTTAAATGTATAAAAGAGCTAGTTGAAAGTTAGTTGTCTTACCAAAATAGTGTTCAAATAGGGATTACAACAGGTTCACCCCACCAAAATGCTTAGTACCACCTAGTAGCTTGAAGAATCTTCACCTAGTGACCATGTAGGGGTCACGGTTTTGTAAAGGAAAATGAGCAAAATGTAAGCTTTACATTTTAAAGAAAGTGGAATCCACTTTTAGAGACTAGGATGTAACTCACCTAGATGGGACTTGGAGCTTGAAGATGACCTTGGATCTCCTTAGTCTAATACTAGCCGTATGGAAGAAGATGATGGAAGATTTGCCTAAGTGTGCAAGAGCCTTTAGTGGTTGTCTTGGGGGAAATCTTTGAGAGTGTTGTGAGTTAGGGTTAAGTGGAAGCTTCTAGGATCTCTTGAAATGGTTTCTTGCAATACCAAGAGGGGTAGCCGTTGGTTTCTTAAAGAAGGAGGAGAAGAGATTTTCTCTTTTGCATGGACACCATCATGAGGCTCATTTAGTGTCTTGCCTCATTTACTACTAGGGTTACTTTTGAGGTTGGGTTAAGAAAAGTAACTAGGGTGGTTGATGAAGTTCTCACGGCTTAACCATAGTATGATAACCGGCGGTTGAGGGTGTTCTTAGGCTTATTTATTCCTTAGTTTCCTTTTGAGGATAATTAGAAAAAGTTGTTAAAGTAAAAGTGGTTAGTTGGAATTATTAAGATGAAAATGATCCCATGGATCTTCCATTACTTGCATCCGGCGGTTCTAAGGAAAAGGGGAGAAAAATCTTCAATCTTGGAATAACATCCTAATTCACTACATATGCAAGACCTTTTTGAATTTATTTAAGAGACCATAAAGTGGCTAGTTGAAGCATTAAGTTAAAAAGTGGTCTCATGGATGCCTTATCCTTCAATACTCGGTGGTTGGAGAGGAAAAAGATGGAAAACTTTTCCTTAAACTCTTTAAACACATTTAGTAGAATACTTAATTCCATGTGTTGGCTTTTAGGCTCACTTTAAGAAGCTACTAAAGGCTAGTTGGCTTTTTAAGGATTTAAAGTATTCTAGAATTTCCCAAGACCCTTATGGCCGGATTTTCTAAAATCTTAGGAGGGCAAAATTGTCTTTTCACATGCTTTCATAAGACCTACTTGGAGTATTATACTATTTCTTATAGTATTCACTTTAAGGAAAAAATAATTAAGAAGAGGTAATAAAACTTAATAAAATGCACTTGGAAGATCCAACATTTCATTAAACTACTTCATACGAGTCTTAAGTACATTACGATTTTCGTTGGGTACAACATCCTCCCCCCTTATTATAAGTTTCGTCCTCGAAACTTAAGTGTACTAGTCAAAGAGATGTGGGTACAAGTTCTTCATACTTTCTTCCATCTCCCAAGTGGCTTCATCAATAGAGTGATGCTTCCATTGCACCTTAACCATAGGAATAGATCGTTTCCTTAGAACCTTTTCCTTCCGGTCAACAACCTCTCTGGCTCTTCTTCATACGACACATTGGCTTCAATTTTCAAGGGCTGCTCCTTGATGATATGACTGGGCTCATGCACGTACCGGCAAAGCTGGGATACTTGAAATACATCCTGTAACTAAGACAATGACGGCGATAGTGCTAACCGGTAGGCTACTTCTCCAATCCTTTCAAGAATCTCATATGGTCCGATAAATCTTGGACTTAGTTTACCCTTTATGCCAAATCCTTTCACTCCCTTTGATGGCAACACTTTTAAGAACACTTTCTCAGCTGCCTGAAATTCCAACGGTCGTTGCTTTTCATTGCCCCAATCTTTGCTTCTATCTTGGGCCGCCTTCAATCTTTGCTTGATAATCATCACCTTTTCTTGTGTTTGCTCCACTAGTTCTGGTCCTGCAGGAATTTTATCTCCAATTTCATCCCAATAAAGTGGAGATCGGCACTTCCTTCCATATAGCGCTTCATAAGGGGCCATCCCAATGGATCGATGGTAGCTATTATTATAGGTAAACTCCACTAGCTTGAGACTCTTGACCCAACTTCCTCCAAAATCAAGGATGCAAGCTCGTAACATATCTTCCAGTGTTTGGATGGTCCTCTCCGATTGACCATCAGTTTGAGGGTGAAATGTTGAACTCATCCGAATCTCAGTGCACATCGCTTTTTGGAACACTGTCCAAAATCTAAATACGGGCAGCCTACACATCCTCCCTATAATGCTTATATGTATGTGTATAGAACATTAGATTATACATATATAAATTGCCATTTAAAAATTAAACCCGTGAACCTTATATGTCATAACAAAATCAACCACGCTGTAGGTCATTTAGGCCAAATCAATTACATATTTAAGAATAACGCATCTCCATTTAAATGGAATGGTCAATTATATGCAAATGCTCTTTACTCTTCATCTTATAAAAATGATAAATATATGTCAAAAAGATACATCCAAGTTTGAATATCCAAAGGATATATAAACAATGGTGTTGCTTCTAAAATTCAAGGACCCAAAAAAGGTAGCTAAAATTTATCTGCTTTGTATGCCAATTGTGAAAAGGAAGACAATAATAAGATAAAGCAAAAGGATTTAAAAACTAAATGGTTTTTTCAAGACATGTGACGGGGACCCCACACTATTCATAAAACTGAAAGAAGTAAAGAATGGAGGAAATGTGACATGGTGACAACAACCAAGGCAAAGTTGTTGGCAGAGGAACAATTGAAGACCTAAACATTTTCAATAAACATTTAAGTAACTTATCATACAACTTGTTGAGTATTTCTCAATTAATTGATTTCGGTTATTACGCTTCTTTTCTTCCTACTTCATGTGATTTAACAAATAATAAAGGAGAAATTACGTGAAAGGAAGTAGAGATGGTAACTTTTATACTTTTTCTTTGAATAACATGTTAGATGCTAACATTAAGTGCTTTGTATCACATTAGTAATATGTAAATTTGTGGCATAGACGATTAGGTCATGCAGGTATTTCTACTACTAGAAAATTACTTAGAAAGAACCTAATAAGAGGACTGCCTAAACTTGAGTTAAATAATTTTAAACTATGTGAAACATGCATCATAGGTAAACATAGTAAAGAAACAATAAAATCAAAGCACGAAGCCAGCACTAATAATATATTAGAATTACTACACATAGACTTATTTGGTCCAAGTAGGACAAAAAGTCTGTGGAGATTACTATGTTTGTATCGTGGTTGATGACTTCTCACGACATATATGGACTTTATTCCTGACTAGCAAAGGTCATATTGCATTATGAAAAACTCATTAAACAACTTGAAAATTTATATGGAGTTAATGTTAAAAAAATTACAAGTGATAAGAGTGGTGAGTTTAAAGAATAAAGATGTAATTAAATTTTTGTGATTCAAAAGGCATAAAACATGAATTTTCACCACCAAGAACACCCAACTAAATGATTTTGCAGAATGTAAAAAATAGAACTACACAAGAAACAGCTAGAACTACGTTATGTGAAAACCATATTCCCAAATTTTTATGGGCCGAAGCTGTAAATTGCGCATGTTATATAATAAATAGATTATCTATAAGAAAGAAATTAAATAAGACACCTTATGAATTATTAAATAATAGACTACCCAAAATAGATTATTTACGTGTTTTTATTTGCAAATATCTTATCCTAAACACTAAATATAATCTAGATAAATTTGAACCAAAATCAATTGAATACATTTCCATTGGATATTCAACCAACTCAAAAGCATATATATGTTATAATCCTACATCTAGAAAGATAACAGAATCTATTCATGTAAAATTTAACGATTTAACAAAACACTTGTCTTGAAACATATGATAAAACTAAAAAGAAGAATGACTCCAATCTTGAATATTTTCACAATGATGATGATTTCTCACTTGAACCCGTAACTGATCATCTAGAACCTACTCCCCTGAACATGAGTTACTTGAGCCCTTAGGAAATATTGATCAGAAAGATGTTCAAATAGCAAAATATGAATCAAATTTAAAAGGTGTTCTAATAGAATATGAAATATATATGCACTTGATATATTTGAACAAGAAGAAAATGAACCTAGTCAACCCAGGAATTGGTGGCATTAAAGATAAACATAAACATCATAAAGAGTTAATAATATGTGATATTAATCAAGGTATAAGAACATAATATCAACCAAGTTAACTATGCTGAGTGGCATGCATTAGTCTCCACATTGAATCTAAAAATGTCAAAGAAGCTTTAAATCGTTCATTTTGGATAAATGCTATAGATGAGGAACTAAATTAATTTACTAGGAATGATGTATGGGATTCAGTATCCAAATATGAAAATAAAACCATAATAGGTACTAGATGAGTATTTAAAAATAAAATGAATGCACAAATAAATATAGTATGTAATAAGGCTAGCTTAGTCGCACAATGGTATAATCAATAAGAAGGTATAGATTATGAAGAAGCATTTGCACCCGTCGCACAACTAGAAGCTATAATAATACTATTACCCATTGTCTCTTTAAGTAACATCAAACTATTTCAAATGGAGGTTGGAAGTGCTTTCTAAACGGTTTTATACAAGAATTTTTGTAAAACAGCCCCCGGGATTTGAAGATCCAGAACATCCTAACCATATATTCAAGCTCAAGAAAGCTTTATATGGTTTAAAACAAGCTCCAAGAACTTGTTATGATAGATTTGTAAATTTTCTTCTCGCAAATAATTATAGAAGAGGAACTATAGATAATATCTTATTGCTAAAAAAAGAAAAGGAATGATATACTAATAATACAAATCTATGTAGCTGATATAATATTAGGTTCAACTAATTGGTAAAGGGATTTGAGGAATTAAAACCTGCAACAGCCCTCATGGGCATAAGTACAAAATTACATAAAGATGAAAATGGAAAGCCTTTTGGTGACACACTATATAGGTCAGTGGTAGGGTCTTTATTGTACTTAACTGCATCAAGACCATATATAATGTTTGGTATGCATGTGTACTAGGTTTTGATCTGTCATAAGGTGTCCTATTATAATGCGGTGAAAAAGATCTTTAGATATATTAAACATACACATCATTTAGGACTTTGGTATTATAGAAACTCCCAACTATTACTCCATGCTTATAGTTATTCTGATTACGGTGGTTGTAAGATAGATAGAAAATCAACTAGCGAAACGTATCAATTCGTAGGAACTTATTTAATATCTTGGTTTTTGAAGAAACAAGCTAGTGTATACCTTTCCACCACCGAAGCGAAATATATAGTTTTAAGTCTATGTTGCACACAATTTCTCTCGTTAAAATAGCAACTTAGTAATTTTGGCATTATAGTGAGTCAGATTCCAATTTTCTACAATAGCACAAGTGCAATCAATCTTTCTCGGAATCTGGTACTTCATTCTAAAGACAAACACAAAGAAGTCGTACCATTTCTTACGTGACCACATTAATAATGGAAAAATTCTCATAAACCATGTAAGAACCGATAACCAAGTTGCCGATATTTTCCCCAAACCCCTAAGTCAAGTCACATTTGAAAAATTAGGAGATGAATTAGGAATATTCTCTTATGACATAATAGAATGATTTTCAAAATAAAGGGAGAGAAAAGTCATCATTTTAGACCATAGTAGCACAATTTGAGGAGGGTAATGAAATTTGATGGGGGAGTAATGTAGCGCCCCACCCAGAACTAAGGTCTTGGTCCGGTGCACCCATCGTACTCTACTACGAGAAGTACAAGGCGTCAATACATACATGTTGATGTCGACATGAATCATTAATCAATATAGCAGAAGCAACGTAAAGGTAAACATACGACATGCATAAATATACAAATCATCACAGTGCGTACAAATCATAATGTACAAAGTCCTAAAATGATATAAGTACATCATGATCAAAGCATCTAACATAAAACCAAAAGATAAGTTCTGACATACTTCTCGCTCACATATAGTCTACTTAAGGCTCGTCCTCTAAGCATCCGGTATCATGAGCCCTGTCATATGCATAGTGATTAAAGACAAGTATGAGCGAAAAAACGAATTGCCTAGCAAGTAATCCTACTAGATACGTCATGTGGATCATACATGGGTAGATGAGGTGGTAAAATAATAATAAGGCATAAATAAAGAACATAATATGACACATCTCTATTTTAAACAAGTAAAGTGACATGACATGAGTATAAGCATACGACATGTAGTACATATTAAACTTAAAATAATAACATAGTGAACATTTTACTTCTACCTAATTCCATATAAGGTCACATACATGTTCATGCTTAATTTCTAATCCATGTCCTTGACTAAGGTCACAATCTTATATTAACTACACTTTCATGCATAAAGTCCACCTTGTCAACTTAGTAATATCATAGGCTTAATAATGTTCTAACAAATCATAACATGGTTCATTTCATATGACAATTAAAAACATGACTTTTCATAAAATCATAATGTGAATTTTTCGTAAACACACATAACATGGCGTTTACATACACATGAAGACATAACGCTTTCATAAATGGCTATAGCACTTGTCATAAGAATAATAACACATGACATACCGAATGATTTCCCATATAGTAACATGTACAACATAAAACATAAGCACATGTTATAACATTGAAGCGTTATAGCGGAGATCCCATGTCCCGGACAAGGTGTTACCCTCGGCCATAAGGATAACATATGCCCATGACACATACCACTACGTTCCCGATGTCATGCCGGCGCACCATTACATAAACGTAACATAACATGTGTCATTGGAATCAATCCTCTCGTGTTCATTATTCGTTACACATAGAAACTTTTAAAACATATGATGCGATAAAAATAATTTTTCAAACTTTTGTTTCATGGCTCATGGGTCTCGGCCTTAGAGACAATTTGGTCATTCTAAACTCTAGTAATCATACATCCATCACTTATCTACATCCTACATGTTATAACTTAAAGAAAATGCCATTTTTACCCCTCTAATGGCACCTCTCGGCCAAAAACCCCAAAACAGCCCCGTTTGTGCAATTTTAACCAAACACCACTTTCTTACATTATATATTCCACATACAACTCATAATTCAAAGCTTAAGTATTTAGGGCACTTATTTCCTAATTACTTTGACATGTCACAAGAAAATACATACAACAGTGATAAAATATATCATAGTACATTTTATACATACATAGTTCTATAAAAATATAAATAAATTATTTATACCATAAAAAGGCCTTAGGGCCGTGTGCTAAGTATGCTTATATATATATAATTTTACAACTTGCAACAATCTTGTTTATTCCATTTTAAGGCCATGGCCGAATACATGCTTTGATATATATATATATATATCTTGATAATATGTTACAACTTATTATAGCTCACTTTAAGGCCTTATGGCCAAATGGTACACCATGCATAGCACCATATAAATTATTCTTTTTCACATCTTATATGTATTTAAGTCTTGAGTTTCACATTCATACTAATTATGTACGTGTTAGTTTCCATCAAAATGATGACTTTCCAAGGTTAAGAACAACATGAAGTATACATATAACATAAAAATGATGGAAGCCATAAAAGTTACCTTCTTGAGCCATAACCACTAACATCATGAAGATGGATGATCAAGTTCAAGTGAGGTGCCAAAAGTGGCCCTATGACCATTTATATATGTATGCATATATGAACATGAAGATCATCAAGAACAACATTTGTGACCTAGTATGTTAATCATGCTTATAATGCATCCATAAACATGCTAAAACGAGATCAGCAAAATATATGAAAACCAAAATACCATCGAAGATACATATATGATGACCACCATAGAAAAATACATAAACAAGTGTATCAAAGTTACATCCTTAGTACACTTTTCTTAACATAACATATGACTTCATTTTCTTTCTTTAGTTTCTATATTCATCACCTAAGAATGTTCATTTCATCTCATTTATACATAAAATTCTAGAAATCTTATTGTTGGCTGATTTTGTGAAGTGAACATATCACACATATACATCACATGGAAACATATATTTTACATATTCTTGATACTAAAACCTTGAATACACTTCATGAATGGTCCAACTTTTATATGAACATATATACTTAACCTTTGGAAATTCATGAAGGATCTTGAAGGAGTACTTGGCTTTCTCACTCATTACTTAACTTAAAGTGAAGATTTCCTGACTTAACTTGGAGAAACCTTTCTCCTTTCTTCCCTATGTATGCCACGGGCTTGGGGTCAAAAATGAGAGAGTTAGTGAACAACTTATGGAAGTAGATAAATGGAAGAACTTAACTTATTTTACATAAAGTTCTTACCTTGTTCCTCCTTGGTTCATGGCTCTACAACTTTCCTTGGTCACTACTTGGATGAAGGAGGGTGTTTGAACCTTATCTTGGATGATGTTTATGTGAGGTGAATAGAAGAAATCTTCCCATTTGTTCTTCTTAAACCTTTCGGCCTAAGAGGAGAAGAAGAGGGGTTGGAAGACTTTGTTTATTTTGGGGAGAAAGAGTAAACTTTGGTTGAAGATGTGAATGTGTGTTAAAGTGTAAAATGGAAAGAGAAGAACGGGTTCTCCAATTTTCTACACATTCGGCCGCTTGGGTCCTTGGGGGAGGGGAAGATTTTTTTTCTCTTTTTCCTTCATGATGATATTTGGTGGTATTATGTTTAGATATAATGATTGTGTGTAATGAGTGGAACACAAGAAAGTCTTTTCTTCTTAGAAGAGCAAGATGGCCGGCCTATGGGAGGATTATGGGGAAAGGTGGCTTGATTAATATTGTGTACGAAAAGTATAATAATTAGTGTAAAAGTGCGTAAGGCTTTGTAGTTGGTTGAAGCCAAAAGAGAAGAAAAGTAATCTTTTCCCATTTTTTGTGGAACGGGGTGGCCAAGAGGGTTTTTGGGTGGATAGAATATGACAAAATACCATCATTTGATTTCTACACAATTTCCTACACTTGGTATCTTGTTGGGGTATTATTCTAACTACATTTTTCCTTCCTTTTCTACCCTTGGCCGGTTTATATATGTGTGTGTGTGTGTATATATTTCTTTTCTTCTTCTCCGAAATATCTTGTCACGTCTTGTGTTATTTTTCCTTTTTATTTAAGCAGTGGAAAATTCTTGTGTCATGTACTTTTATGTGATTTAATTTAGCATAATACTTAAGTTGTTATCGATTGTTCTTATTTAAACTTTATCGTATGTTCGAGCGGCTTTGTTATAGTATTCACTAGTTTGTCGATATATTGAAGAACTTAGCACACGAGTATATACCGTCGTTAATAAAATATGGTATTTAAAGTGTTACGACATAACGGAAAAATTCAGGGCGTAACAAGTAATGAACCAAAAACATAGGTTAAGGGGGAGCTTACTTGTATAGAAGTTTCTAGGAGATAGGAGTTAGTATGTTTGATCAAGCACACATACATATATGTTTAAAACAAATGGTAAAAATATTTTTTGAGTGCAAAACTTATATTTCTAAAACAAGTGGTAAGTTTATGTGTTTAAAATCATGCAAGGTTATTTTGAAAATCATTCAAAAGGGAAAGAATGTTATGTATAAGTTTAGATAATTTTTAAAGCATGATTTTATTGAATAATAAAATATTGATGAAGAGTAAACAGATGTTAAAAAGCTACTCTATACTTTGAAAATAACAAATGATTTAAACAAATAAGGAAGTAAAATCGATCTCTCAAACTGAAACACATCGATTGATCGATATATCAATCTCTCAAAAAAGACCTAGATCGATTGATGTGTGTAAAGATCAAAACTAAAGACCTACTATAAGACGTCGATCTCTCAACATGAAACACATAGATCAATCAAAGTACGCATCATATCCTACATAGATCATCGATGTCAGACTGATTATAATTGAAACCATACTATAAACCATACTGCAACTTCTAACAATCTGTTTTCTTTGGATAGTAAAATAATATAACATCCATTTCTTTATTTCCTTTTTTCTTTTGATATGTGCAATAATTGCAGGGTGAAGAAATTCAGGAGGATTAGAACTCCATTCTGCTCTAGTTTCAATCAATTTAGAATAATTAGCTAGCAAATGAGCTGTTTTATTCAATTGCTTTCTAAATAGCCATGGAGTCCAGTATCTCCAAATCCTTGGTAACTTGTACTAAGGCAGCCTGTTGCCTCATTTTACTAATTTTATTATTTTGTTGACAGATAATCGTTAAGGCAGCCTGTTGGCTAATGACTTAGGGTCATTTGTAGGGGCGTTCAGGGAACCGAACAGTTCGTAAAGTTCAATTCGTATTTGATTCGAGTTCGTTCGTTAATTTTATTAAACAAGCCGAGTCCGAACACCTAACTAGGTTCATTTACTAAAACAAGCCGAATTGTTTACGAACTTTTCGGCTTGTTTAAACAGTTATAGTGTATTCGAGTCGAACTCAAACAAATTTAAAGTTCGTTACAGTAAAAGAACCGAGCCAAACAGTTCGTTTAACTAAACGAATCCAAATTCGAAAACTTGATACTCGGCTTGGCTCGGTTCATTAACACGCCTAGTCATTTGTATGTTTACATGCTCCAGGTGTCTTGATTTCTTAGTTAATACAATACTTGCATTTTAACCGGAAAAATGTGGTGCATATCAGCTTCCTCATCTCCATAAACAGGACAATTCTCAGATACTTCAATCCCTCTTTGTTTCAGATTCCCTGGGTGGGCAAGGAATTTTTCCATAATCTCCACCCAAAAAGTTGTTGGAAAAGTACTTAAAAGTACTATTAAATCTTGTGATCCAACCTTGTATAGTGTTATGTGACCTATTGATAGGAGATTGGATGAAGTTTGGAGTGTTTTATGAATAATGGAAGGAAATGGGGGCGTTCCAAACACTTTAAGCGCCTAATGTAGGCGTTCGAAGTGTTCTGGAATACTTCTAGACACTTGAAGCGCCTAATGTAGGTGTTCGAAGTGTTCGGGAACACTTCCAGAAGACTTCGAATGCCTTGTATAGACGTTCAATGTCACATGAAGCGCCTAATGTCATTTTTTATTGTCGTTCAATGTGACATGAAGCACCTAATGTCATTTTGTACAGTCGTTTGATGTCACATGAAGCTCCTATGTCATTTTGTACAGTCGTTCGATGTCATTTTGTACAGTCGTTCGAAGTGACATGAGACACCTAATGTGCCCCGACTGTTCATAAAAGATGCATCTTCTCCTCTAAATGACATCTCCTTTCATATTGAACGTCCATAACCGGTCCATGGAGGAAAAATCTGCAGAAAAAAGATCTTTTGAACTTTTAATTTGTGAACTCAAAGCCTATAAACACCAGGCTTTGCTATCTTCAAAATATACATGAAAAAACACTTGAAAAGCTCTTCAACTCTTGTGAAAATTCTGCAGCATTCTTCTTCTACCTTTCACTATCATTCTCTTTTACTAAACAAGTTCAATACTTTCTCTCTAAGAGCAATAGAAAGGAAGTAAGCCGTTATATCCTGGGAAGCATTTGTCTGAAGACTACCTTGCTCACCGGTAGAGGCAAAATTGCTTTAAGGACGTGACAATTTAGTCACGTCTCGGTTGTTTTGGTTTGTTGTTCTTGTTGTTTTTTCAATTGATTCTATATCAAATTCTTATGAAATTCATCATTTTCTAGAACCCTTTGTTACAAATTCATTTTGTGTTTTCTAGCATAACAACTGTGTTCTTGGACGAATTTGTCAAACTGTTATATTCCATGTTTGATAACCATATCGATCCATATTTTCCAACAATCTTAAAGCACTTTTAGTAATTGATATGGTTCCCAAACAGTTCTTGGATTCTAATATGTTCAAGTTCGATCTACACAAAGAAACAAGTTTTACAAAGAAGTCTTATTCCTTTGTCATTCTTCAATCTCATTTCCAGCAAAGTGTGGGAGTTGAATCATCGATGAAAATATCTTAGAAAATCGTTATTGTCATAATAGGATGAATGTGATATCATTTCGATTTTCATCGGCCTGTGGGGGTGGATGTCATTTAGTTGTCTTCATGCTCGACGTCAACTGATGAAATTCCATAGGAGGACATGGACAGGCAACTCCTACATTATGATGGAAGAAGAAGGCTAACAAGGTGGAGATGGCGGCATACACGTGGAAACAAGCGTTACAAGAATAGAGTTTATTTGGTGTCAACCAAAGAATGCTCAAAGAACAAAGAAACAAGAGAATTACCAACATGATCGTTGGTGACAGATGAAGAAAAGAAGTTGCTTGGAGTAACAACATGATGGAGGATAAGGAGATCACAACGGTCTTCTATGAGGTAATCTTGTTGATAGTTCCCCGAAAAGGATGATAGATTATATCTATCAAGTTTATTGCAACCAGTAGAGAGGTAGCTTAGTTTCTTTAATGATGCACTATGAATCCAAGAGTTTGGATAGTAGAAGATGCACTTAAAGTTAACTTTGTCTACAAAAACTGGAGTTGGCAATATGTGTGATATTCTTACACATGTAAGAATGATTTCAGAGTTGCTATTGAACCAGAGTTTTAATGTTTGTTTTGTGCTGCATATGTGATTTATGAGTCTTATTAGATTTGCATCTAGTTTATGTGAAATCGTTTCATGCATTATGCATGGTGAGAGACAAAAACATGAGTCTTGCTAATCTATTGAGAAAATAAAGAAAAATACTAAGACATAAGAAATCTAAGAGAGAAATATTAGATAGCTTGCTTTCTTCCTTCATGAATAAAGTTTCTTGTTGAAAATAGATTGGCTGAGACTAATAGTTTATGATGAAGATAAACTTATGGAAATCAAGTTTTCTAGTTTTAGACATTTGTAAGCGTTCTGTGATAAGTGAAGCACTAACCGATAAAGTTTAAATGGTTTGATGGTGCTAGTAGAACTCCATGTTGAAAATGGAATAACTAAGTTTAGTTATGTTCAAGGCCTAATGATGTTGCTTAATTATACGTGAAGTTTCTTATTCAAGGTGTTTGTTCTCCGATAAAATGTTATTATGCTATGTGAAAACTTATAAATCATTGATGTTGGATTTCTAGTTTTAGTTGTTAGCATTTAGAAAACCATGTTTAAGAAAGCGTTAGTCCTACATTTAGTGAAGTATGAAAAAGGACTAAACTAAATATAAGGTTGATGAATTAGTATGAAACAATGGTATGATTGTAGGTTCAAAATGGCTAGTTCCTTATGAATCCTGGTTCATAAGAAAATTGTTAGAGTTTACTCCAAAGTGACATAGAGAGTTGAGTCTATGTTCATTGTTGAAAGCCTTTTGAATTAATCTATACCATAGCTAGTTGTTTGTTACTATGTGATCAGTTAAAGATGAATGTTGAAGTAATTGTTGATGATGAATAAAAGTTAGTATGTGATTAATATAGATCGAGGTGAAATATGGGGGTCTAGCCTTTCAATACTTTTATTTAACAACAAAGTTATTAGAAAATGTGAATGATGAGCGTGTAAATAACTTGTGTTGTTTAATCACCAAAGTAATGGCCACTATGTTGTTCTATTCGTTTGATGATTAATGTTCCAAGTCTATAAGGGTGATAGACTTGCTTGCTCTTTATGACACACCATGATAATATTCATGAGGTTTAGTAATCAAAAAATTTGTATGTTTGTAAGCCTGTTAAGCTTGCTTGATGATGATAATGAAGTCTGATGATTGAATAATAGTTGCAAGCATATGAATGTAGTTAACTAGTACGATGTTATGATGAGTTCATCATGCTTGACTATTTATTGTTGATAAAACTGATTCTTGGATAAGGTCGTTCATGATACTATTGATCATGCTTGTAAGATTCAGTTTGTAGAAACAAGTTTGATGATTTGCTTGATAAAAATCATCACAAGTTTGATGATTTGCTTGACAAAAATCATCCTAAGTTTGATAATTTGCTTGGTGGTGAATCATCTAAGTTTGATGACTTATTTGACGGAAAAATTATCTTAAGTTTGGTGATTTGCTTGTTGAAAAATCATCCTATTATGTTGAGTGATTTGTTAACGAAAATCACTGAAAGGATTTCTCATGAGATTGTGCACTATCATGAGCTTCCTTGGGTAAAACATAGCCAATGCATGGTATATGAGAGAGACCCAACGTAACATCGAGAGGAATGAGACTAACTCCATCTGATGTGAACTCTCTATGACAGGAACCCAACTCACTATTAGTAGAGATCCTACAAACGGAGTTCAATGTGGTAAAAACACGTTGTAGAAGAGTTCTGTTAAGTACTATCATATATGTCTCTTCCTATGTTGATGTTCGAGGATAGTACTCACTGCATGTTTGAGGGTGAGATGTAAATCTCTTGATGGACAATTCATAGCCATCAAAGATGGTGGTGTGTTGCAGTACACACTTGATGAATATCACCTATATAAGTGTGGAAGTGGGGCCGCTTCCTATGAGAGCTTGGAAAACTCTCTAGAGCGCTTATGAATCCTGGGATTGGGTGCAGGGCCTTTAATACACCACACTGCGAACTTGTAAGAAGTTAGATAATGGCATGTCATTTGTGTGTTCATATAAACAGTAGTGAAATATGTGGTTCAAGACGGTTGTCACCCTATTTCTGTTTATATAACTACAAATTGTACTACCGGGCCGTTCAAGACGTTTGTCACTGCTCCGTTATGTGTCATTATCTTCGTTTGATAGTGAAAAGATTGGTTTATGTTCGTTCGTATGAAACTATACAAGCTTGGATCATGTGGGGGATTGTTAGAAAAGTACTTTAAAGTACTATTAAATCTTGTGATTCAACCTTTTATAGTGTTATGTGACCTATTGATAGGAGATTGGATGAAGTTTGGAGTGTTTTATGAACAATGGAAGGAAATGGGGGCGTTTCAAACACTTTAAGCGCCTAATGTAGGCGTTCGAAGTGTTCGGGAACACTTCCAAAACACTTCGAACGCCTTGTATAGGCGTTCAATGTCACATGAAGCGTCTAATGTCATTTTGTATTGTCGTTCAATGTGACATGAAGCACCTAATGTCATTTTGTATAGCCGTTCGATGTCACATGAAGCTCCTATGTCATTTTGTACAGTCGTTCGATGTCATTTTGTACAGTCGTTCGAAGTGACATGAGACACCTAATGTGCCCCGACTGTTCATAAAAGATGCATCTTCTCCTCCAAATGACATCTCCTTTCATATTGAACGTCCATAACCGGTCCATGGAGGAAAAATCTGCAGAAAAAAGGTCTTTTGAACTTGTAATTTGTGAACTCAAAGCCTATAAATAGCAGGCTTTGCTATCTTCAAAATATACATGAAAAACACTTGAAAAGCTCTTCAACTCTTGTGAAAATTCTGCAGCATTCTTCTTCTACCTTTCACTATCATTCTATTCTACTAAACAAGTTCAATACTTTATCTCTAAGAGCAAGAAGTAAGCCGTTATATCCTGGGAAGCATTTGTCTGAAGACTACCTTGTTCACCGGTAGATACAAAATTGCTTTAAGGACAGTGACAATTTAGTCACGTCTCGGCTGTTTTGGTTTGTTGTTCTTGTTGTTTTTTCAATTGATTCTATATCAAATTCTCATGAAATTCAACATTTTCTAGAACCCTTTGTTACAAATTCATTTTGTGTTTCCTAGCATAACAACGGTGTTCTTGGACGAATTTGTCAAAATGTTATATTCCATGTTTGATAACCATATTGACCCATATTTTCCAACAAAAGTTTGATTTTATTAGCCACTTGCAAAGACCAAAATATCTTCCATTTTTTTCTTGTTAGAAGGATCATTTATATAACGTTCATTTCTACCAATTCATAACCCCATTGTTATTCCAATCCATTAGTACCACCTTAATTTTCATATAAAGTTTCACCAGTATAAAACATTATCCAGGAGATATGAGGATGTATAGTATTTCAACTAAAAATACTCTTCCTGAAAGACTGATTATATTATATTAAGCATTTACAAATATAATATAGGGTGTAACGAAAATGTTATTTTTAGTCAAGAAAATATAGTAAATGTCCAAGAATGATATGATGAATGTCATGAACGCTGAAGATGTGGTGATTAACTCTATAATTCCATAATTATAAATCACCTGAAAAATGAGTATTTTGATGTAATTTAAGATTTTTGACTCAATAAAGTTCATACGTGAATTATTAATATAAATAGTATAAAATATTCGTATTCATTTTAATTCTCATCATGTGTTTGGTAAATGAAAATCTATGATTTTCCAAGTTTGTTTCTTACTATTTTAAAGTCTTCTAAAATAACAGATATCCGATTGAAAATTTTCTTCGGTCGAACGTTGGCCAGTCCTTATTTTGGCCATAATTTGATCCGCCTTCCACTCAGCATGAACAAAAACAGTAATATTCTTAAAGCACAAAGTGGGACTTGTAATTTTTGTAATTACTTGTCTGCTTTCATTTTGTACTTATTTGCTCTCTAGAAACACGAGGTTCGATTTGTCTCGGTATACATTTTCTTTTAATTTTCTAATAAAAAATAAAGCTTAGAATATTCATGCAAGAAAAAGAACCATTTAAAATAAATTTCTAAAAATTCAAAGCTGAAATTTAAGTCATACACAATGATGAATTATGATATGCGAAATCGTAATGACATTGACGAAGTTATCGTTATGTGATATAAAATTCTACGAAAATTCAAAGTTAGATATTATTCATATAGCTCGATGATGGTGTATACTCCACCATATTATGGTGTACCCTTCTTGTTGTGCAAAAGTTCCAGTAAATTTAAAGTCGGGATTTGACTGATAGACCATGAGGATAGTGTGTACTCCACTAAAATTACGATGATGATATTATCACAATATAGTGTAAAGTCTCAATAAATTCAAAGTTGAGTTTTGATTGCTACACCTTGTACACTGTGTGACAATATATGCGACACCGTGATGATGGTGTATATGACACCCTAAGGGTTATTAATAAAACTACAAATGTAGTAACTTAAAAAAAATAAAACACCACAATTCAACATCTTTTATTTACACTATATGTTCTCTTATAAGCAACATAAAATATTTTAGGCTATCAATTTCATCTTCGGCAACAAAATATTCACCGTATATATTTTTTTCAAAAAATTGGAGAGAGATAATTGAACTCGAGACCCCAGGTTAAGAAAAATGCTATTCAACCGCAATATATAAAGGGTTTTCACAAATTATTTATGGTATGGATGCACATTAATAAAACTGGATATGTAGTAACTTAAGAACATTAAGAAAATGAAACTCCACAATTCACTATCTTTTATTAATACGAACTGCTTTCCTCTAAGTAACATAAAACCACTTTTCTTGAAATCTGACCACACCAACATTTGTCACACCCGAGCCTCCCCACATGAGGGCTCTCCACATAGCAATCTCCCTATATTCCTCTATTCATTCTGCCATCCTGCCTTAGTAATGATTTTCTTCCTTTATAATCCTCTTCACCACTGTAATTTTCTTGTCAATATCAAAATTATGTTGGATCGAAGAGGAAAAAGAGAATGAGGTAGAATTGTGAAACAGTGACAAGCAATACACAAAAACTAGAGATTCGTCTCAGAACCTAAGGAAAGGAGTATAAGAAGAGCCCTCAAAGCATCTACATGGGGTGATTCATTCGATTTTTAAAGTGAAGAAGCTGAAGAGAAAACGGCTTAAGTATGTTTTGCATCCAAAGCATCTAGTAAGGTAAATTCTGATTCCGATTCTGATTCTAAACTTTCTTATGATGATTTATTTAGTCAATATCTTGAGTTACATAAGTTTACTAAGACTCTTGCAAAAAAAAAGAAACGTTTAATTGAAGACAAGAAAATATTAGAATCTTCTAACACAAATCATGTATCTCAATTAAACGATTCAAAAGAGGAGTCATCTAGGATGATTGACTCACTAAAATTTAAAATTGAATCTTTGACATCTGAAAATGCTGTAATGAAAGCCGAGATCTCAGATTTGAGATCAAGAAACACAGATCTAGAAAAGACGGTAAAACAATTCGATACAAGAACTTGCATGTTAGATATCTCTACTCAAAAGCAGGAATCTGACAAAACTAGATTAGGGCACATTGAAGATAATCGAGTACAAAGCAAGCATAGAAATTTTGTTTTACCTTTATCTAAGCAACCACATGTATTTAAAACGACTGTAAAGCCTAAGAAGGCAACGACACAAACTAGCGAGTTATCTATTGTATCTCATCATACTATTTCTTTTTCATCACATGGAAAGTATAATCACGTGCCATATAAATATGAAAGAGAGCCATTGATGTGTAGGTGACATTCATATCATACTAATGCATTTAGATCATGCACCTTGCATGCAAACAAAAATGCATATCAAAGCCGCAAATCATCTTATTTCTACAATGATAGGTTCGGCCATTATAGGCCAAATAGAAGTGATCACGACATGTTCTATATTCATTATTCATCTTTCTTCTTAAGACCAAGAAAGGTCACCTAAGTTTGGGTACCAAAAGGTATAGGACCTGTATAGCAACACTAGAAGGGGGGTTGAATAGTGAGTGCGAAAAATTTGGTTTTTAAAAGTTTTTGACCCAAATTACTCACTTCTGAAAACACTTTCTATTTTCAGATCCTGATTTGAATTATTTAAATGACCTAGTTGTAGACCTCCAAAAAATATAAAATTTGGTGAGGATGCAGTCTCAGATGTTATGAGTAACTCACAAAAATTTCAAATTAAAACATCAAGCCTAACCCCTTACAAATACATTTTTGTTCAGATTGCGTAAATCTGCCAGAAACTGTACACCGAATTGAAAATTTTATTCCTATTTATTAGTAACTCTAAATGGTTTTAAAATTTTATGATAAGACCCTCAAGATTTTATTTTAGTCGGTTGAACCAGTTTTTGAAAATGCATTTGGGAAGTATGTCAACCACGTTGATATTCTCAACCTTTGCAAATCTAAAAATCAGATTGCACTAGTCTCAAATCTATTAATGTTTGATTGACTTATACTTATCCAAATAAGGTGAAACTTTCGTCAAATGAAAACCAGGAGTGTGGCTATGTTTCTGCAAAATTTTATGATTTTTGAAAATCGTTTACTATTTTTAGAGTTGCAATAAAATTGATACAGAGAACTGAAAACTGAAAGTAAAGTGCTGAAAAATAAGAACACCAAGAATTTTATACCGGTTCGGTTAAAACAATCTACTCCACTCTTCGAGGACACCTTCCTCGGTTATCACTAAACACAACAAACACTTTACCACAAAGGTGATTGGATTTAAACACTAACTCCACCCTTTTACAATCAAAACAGTCAAGCAAATAAATCACAAACACCACCGATCGAATGAAGGTTTGGTCACACTTTGCTCAACCTTTTACAACAATGAACGTGTATAGGTGGTATATCCAAAGCCTATATAATATTTGGAATATATGAAAAATAGGCTTGAGACTAAGAAGAAAAAGAAAGGAAGGAAGAAGAACGAAAGGAAGAAGAAGAGAGTAGTCTAGCTTTTTGCACTTGTGAGAATATGAATTGTTGTTTGGCCTTGTATTGCACTATTTTCTCTTTTTATCTCCTTTTGGCCGCCCCCTAGGGATTTCTTCCTACCTTGAGAATTGTTTTTAATGTCTTTGGAAGATTTCCTTGTGTAGAAGATGACACAATCTTGTTTACTTGGTGCAATATGATTGGAAGGATGACCTGTCCTTGCCTAGTTGTCACTTGTTGATTGGTCCATCTTGGCACCCTTGTTATGAGCTGTAAATTTAAAAAAAAACTGAAAACATATACTCAAATTATAGTCAAATAATTACCATAAAATCACACATTAATCCCCCTTCAATTTTGGAAGACAATCGAAGACCATTAAGGGGTAAAAAATCGGCCACTAGTAGACATGTGCTGAAATTTTCAGCATGTATCTCTTTTGAATTCTTTCCTTATGTGGTGCCCTTTTCAGTGTCACCAATCTTGTGTGGCATATCCTTCACCTATTGAAGTTCCAAATAAGCTCCACTTTGGCTCCAACATGGATGTAGTAGGCGTGTAAGACAGGCTGCACATGTGCTGAAATTTTATTTTGGCAAGCTTTGTCAAATAATGCACAATATTTACACATATATGGTAAATAATAATCAGCCCTATTTTGAATTTTCTAGAATACTTTAACATGTCCTGAATGTGTAAAAAGTGTCTAGATACATGTTACATCTATGCCAAAAACGTTCCATATGTGTAAGTTCGTAGAAAACCGAATTTTCGACTTTCGTCGATTACACGCTTTTTCCCGATTAATTTCAAACTTCTTACACATGTAATATATATCATGTCACACATAATATACATAAAATGAAGTGTATATTCAGCTCCAATAGCTGAGTAGAAAACGCCCATATGCAAAAATGAAATTGAATTTGAATTCTCCATAAATCTAGGCTAAATTGTGGGTGATTTGTGTGTGTCATCATGGTATGACTTAGTGGCTGATTGTAACATGTGAGCCACAAAATTTTGAAGCATTTTTTATGCACATAGGCTGGCCATCTTTATATGGCAAGTACGTGACATGCCGGTGAAGTTTCGGTAGTCACCCGATACGACAATTTTTTTGGTTTATGACCTTGTAACATGTCGTTATTTTTGACGTCATCATGACTTATACCATATGATATAAGACCTGAATATACTCCTAAATATGAGGTGTATATAGTGGTGTGACGTCGACATACGTTTATAATATATGTAACGTGTCGGTGGTACGTCAGAATATATGTGTATAGTGCCTTTTTAAAAAAATATGGATATATATATTATATATATATTAGGCGTGTGAGACGAAATGAGGAGAGAACTTTCCATTTTCAAATTTGTTGCCATATAGCTTTCTCCAAATATGTCTTCATTTGATGAACTAGTTAGTTCATCAACTTAAGCACTTCACTTAATGAACTAGTTTAGTTCATTAACCATGGCACCTGAAAATAGTACAAAGACAATAAATGTTTACCATATGATGTAAGCTTTAACGCTTCATGGCTTGTTAGTATGGCAACAACATATATAAGCATATAAAGCATGTTTATCACAAAAACATGCCAAGTAATAATTTATTCATGCAATTCATAAGTGCGCAACATTTAAATCATGCATTTGTAAATCACTCAAACACTTTTTCTCAACAATCTCCCCCTTTTGATGATTTACAAAATTACATTGGTTCATGATTTTAAATGTGATCGCTCCCCTCCAATTAAGCACAAATTTGAATTTTTGAATTTTGAATTTTATATCGTTCGTGTGCTCTCCCTTAATCATGCTTCTCTTCCCCTTAAATCATGCTTTTCTCGCTCCCTTTATTTTGTAAATGGCATCAAAAGTACATGTAAGAAAGGAAAGAAATAGCAATTTATAGAAAATTAACCGAAATCATGCCTAATTTTGAGGGTAAATTTTCGTACTTGGCTTTATTAAGTGCTTTGATGAATATGTCAACTACTTGTGCTTCAGTACAAACATGTTCTATAACGATATCACCACTGTTTACATGATCACGAAGAAAGTGATATCATACCTCTATATGCTTTTCCTTAGAGTGTAATACGGGGTTCTTAGACAAATTGATAGCGCTCATACTACCACAATAAATAGGGATGTGATTTATAGTTATTCCAAAATCAGGTAGTTGCTGTTTTAGACATAAAAGTTGTGTTGTGCTTTTTCTATCCATTTTACATCCTCTATAATCCACATCAGTATAAGCATGCAAGTCAAATTCACAATTTTTATCATACCAAATTCCTAAAGTGGGAGTATGCTTAATATATCGAAATATCCTTTTTACAACATTATAGTGTTGAGAAAAATGGGTTTGAGTGATTCACAAAATGTATGATTTAAATAACGTATGCTAAAGAAATGCATGACACATTTTATGACTTGACACGTTTTTGTGACAAACTTGCCTTATATACTTTATATATAATGTTGTCGTATTAACAAGCCATGAAGCTTTAAATCTTACATCAAATGGCAAACATTTGTTGTGTTTGAACTATTTTCAGGTGCCACCATTAATGAACTAAATTAGTTCATTAAATGAAGTACTTAGTTAAATGAAATAAGTAAGTTCATTAAATGGAGAAATATTTAGAGAAGGCACAAAGGCAACAAACATGGAAATGGAAAGTCTTCTCTCCTTCTTTAAGTCACACGCCATATATATCTATATCTATCTATATATATATATATACACACACACACATATATATATATTCTGATTTTTTAAACGGCACTATATACATATATTCCAACGTACTACCGACACGTTATATATATTACGAGCGTGCGTCAACATCACACCACTATACTTACATCATATTTATGAGTATATTCAGGTCTTATATCATATGATATAAGTCATGTTGATGACAAAATTATTACGACACGTTACAAGGTTCTAAACCAAAAATTGTCGTATCGGATGACTACCGAAACTTCACTAACGTGTCACGTACTTGCCATATAAAGATGACCAGCCCCTACGCTTCAAAAATGGCCACAAATTTCGTGGCTTACATAGTATATTCAGCCATAAAATCATTCTATGTTGGCACACACAAATCACTCCCAATTAAGGCCAAATTGTGGAGATTTCAAATTCAACATTTTTGTCACATGGGGCGCCACTTTTAATAAGTCTTTAGAGCTGAATATTCAAGTTATTCTATGTATATTATGTGTGACATAATATATATAACATGTGCAAAAAGTTTGAATTTAATCGGAGAAAAGTCGCGTGATCGACGAAAGTCAAAAATTCGATTTTCTACGAACACGACACATGGAACGTCTTTGGCATGACATGTAACATGTATCTAGACACTTTTTACATATTCAATACACACTAAAGTTTTCTAGAATATTCAAATTAGGGCTGATTGGAATATACCATATGTGTATAATTATTGTGCACTATTTTACAAAGTTTACAAAAACAAATTCAGCACATGTTCAAGCTTAATCACATGCCTAGAGCTGCTTGGTTGAGCTTATGTGGAGCCTAGTTGGCATCTTGATTGGTGAAGAATAGACTATACAAAGTTAGTGACATAATGGAGGGAGCTACACAAGGTAATGTTTCAAACTATGTCACAAATATAACACATGCTGAAAATTCAGCATGTGTGTGTTAAGATGGCTGAAATTTTACTCCTTAATGGTGATAAATTTGCTTCTTCATTTTCAATTGATTGATATAATACTAATATGGAAATAATTTGAATGTGTTAAGAATATCACACATGCTGAAAATTTCAGCATGTGTTACATAAGGTGGCCGAAATCTTGGAGTTATTGGCGATATATTTTCCTTCCAAATTATTTGGAATTAATTGTGTGATAATTGGAAATATTTTTATGAATAATTTGGCACATGTTTTAAGTGAAATTTTCAGATTTTTACAGTCATCAAGTGATGACAAATCTCATCCAATCAAGGAGTGCCAAGTAAGCAAGGCCAAGACAATCATCCAATCAAGTGTTGCCAAGTAAAAAAGTTGATGTCACATCTGTACAAGGCATTCTTCCAAGGACTTAAAAGAGAATTCTAAAGGTGAAGAAAACCCTAGAGGGGGGCAGCCAAAGAAAGATAAAAAGAAGATAAGGAGAGCCATTCTAAAGCAAGACAAGTCTCATAATTTCCAAGTGCAAAAGGAGTCTTCCACTTTCTTCTTCCACATTTTTTTCTTCTTCTTCTCTTTCAAGCCTATTGTTCTTATATTCAAATATATTGAATAGGCTTTGTATAGACCACTATACACGCTCATTGTTGTAAAAGGTTGATCATGGTGTGATCAATCCTTCATTCGTTTGGTGGTGGTGTTCGTGAAATGTGTGATTACTTGTATCGTTTGTAAAGGGTTGTAGTTGGTGTGTAACTCCAAAAACCCTTTGTGGTAAGGTGTTTCTTGTGATTAATGATAACCGAGGAAGGTGTCTTCGAAGACTGAGGTAGGTTGTGTTAACCGAACCAGTATAAAATTATCGGTGTTATTACTTTCAGCATTTTACTTTCAGTTTCCAGCACTGTGCATCATTTTCATAGCAGTAGTAAAAATACCAAACGAATTTCAAAAATCACAAAACTTTACAGAAACATAGCCAGTTTCATTTGGCGTAAGTTTCAACTCATTTGGATAAGTATAAGTCATTCAAACGTTAATAGTTCTGAGACTAGTGCAATCTGATTTTCAGACTTGCAAAGGTTGAGAACTTGAACGTATTTGACATACTTCCCAAAGGCATTTTTCAAAACTGTTTCAACCTAATTAAATACATATAGTAAAGAGTTTGTCATTAAATTTTCAGACCATTTGGATCCATGGTTTAATCGGAATAAATTTTTTAAGTCAGACTAGCGTTTCTGGCAGATTTGCGCAATCTGACCACAAACAATTTTTCAAAGGGTTAAAGGTTGAATTTTGATCTGAAATTTTTAGGAGATACTCAGAACATCTGAGAATACAATATCTCCAAATTTCAGAATTTTTGAAGGCTTGTAACCTAGTTTTTCAAACGTTGTAAAACAGGTCTTGAAAACAGAAACTGTTTTCAGAAGTTGGGTTTTTGGATCAAAACATTTTAAAAACCAAATTTTCCGCACCCACTATTCAACCCCACCCCCTTCTAGTGGTGCCTTACAGGTCCTACATATAGGTGACACTTTAAGGTTGCTTTGAAAAAAAGCACATATACGAACACTAAACATGATATCGAGTCTACTTGTAGTAAGATAGAGCAAAGAACCAATCATAGACCTATACAAACCATTATCAAAGTCTTTTCCATTCTCGTCTTTATCGAGTTTAGTGGTTACACTCATAGGAGCGGGAGATGGTTTCAAGTTTTCAAAGTTAAACCTTTTAATCATGTCATTCACATATTTAACTTAACTTATACGGATGTCTTTACTAGTTTGTTTAATTTGCAAGCCAAGAAAATAATTTAACTCACCAACCATAAACATTTCAAATTCTAATTTCGTGCATATTTCAAATTCTTCAACTAGCTTATGAGATGTAGATCTAAAGACAATATCATCAATATAAATTGAATAATAAGTAAATCCGATTTTTCTTGTTTCAAGAATAAAGTACTATCTATGGTTCCTCTTTTAAATCCCTTTTCTAAAATGAAGGTAGCAAAACGATCATATCAATCCCTAGGTGCTTGTTTTAAACCATATAGTACCTTCTTTAATTTATACACATGATTAGGATATTTTAAATCCTCTAAACTGGGTGGTTGTTTTACATGTACTTCTTCTTGTATAAAACCGTTTAAGGATGTACTTTTTACGTCCATTTGATAGAGTTTAAAATCCTTCATGCAAGCAATAGCAAGTAATAATCGTATGGCTTCTACGCGTACTACGGGTGCAAATGTTTCTTCGTAGTCTATTTCCTCTTCTTGATTATAGCCTTGTGCTACAAGTCTTGCTTTGTTTCTAACGACTTTACCCTCTTCATTTATTTTGTTTCTAAAGGCCCACTTTGTGTCTATTATCGTTTTATCTTGTGGTCGTGGCACTAAATTCCACACATCATTTCTTGTGATTGATTTTATTCATCATGCATAGCATCAATCCAAGAAGAATCATTCAAAGCATCAAATACATTCTTGGGTTCAATTTCAGATATCATCACATGGAATTGATTTATTTCATCCGAATTTATTCTTCTACGTGGTCGTATGCCTTGTATTATGTCGCCTATGATAAGGTCGTGTGGGTGATCCCTATGCCATCTTGGTTGATTATTTTCTAAGTTTTCATGCATTTCTAAGTGATCATGCATTTCTAGTGTGTCGTATTCATCATGTACGATAGTTTCTTCTATATCATTTAACACGGGCTTTAGTTCAAAATCATCGTCATATTCTATATTTATTTCATATTCACTGAATTCATTAAATTTCACATGAATAGATTCTAAAATTTGACTATTGATAGGATCATAACATCTATGTGCCTTAGAATTCACAGAATATCCAACAAAAATGCATTCGATGGATTTAGACTCAAATGTATCTAGATTATCTTTTGTATTCAAAACAAAGCATTTACAACCAAACATACGAAAATAATCAATCTTAGGCATGCGATCATTCAAAATTTCATAAGGAGTTTTGTTTATTTTCTTTCTAATCGATAAGCGGTTAACTATACAGCATGCACCATTTACGGCTTCCGCCCACAAAAATCTAGGCAACTTATTTTCACATAGCATGGTTCTTGCAATTTTTGTTGTCCTATTCTTTCTTTCTACTACTCCGTTTAACCATGGTGTTCTGGGTGGTGAAAACTCGTGTTTAATTCCTTTTTCTTCGCAAAATGCAATCATGTCCTATTTTTAAATTCATTGCCTCTATCACCCTTAATCTTTTTCACATTTAAATAATACTCATTTTCAAGTTGTTTTAATAATTTAGCAATCTCAACGGCACTATCATCTTTATTCGCAAGAAATAAAGTCCATATATAGCGAGAAAAATCGTCAACGATGACACATGCATAATGTCGCCCACCAAGAAATCTAGTACGACTAGGACCAAACAAGTCAATGTGTAATAATTCTAAGACTCTAGATGTACTAATTTCATTTTTAGATTTAAGTGACTCGCGTGTTAGTTTGCTTTTAATACAAGATTCACACAACTTAAAGTTGTCTAAATCAAGTTTAGACAATCCTCGTACTAGATTCTTTCGTTGAAGTTTCTCAAGTGTTGAGATGCCAATGTGTCCTAACCGTCTATGCCACAAATTCACGTTAGGTTCACTTGACATAAAACATTTTACTTTAGCGTCTAACATGTCATCCATAGAAAGTGCAAAAATATTTCCTTCTCTTTTTTTCCTTTTAATACCATTTCTCCGTTTTTATTTACTATATTGCAATATGGGTGAGTGAAACACACATCAAAACCATTGTCAAGAAACTGTGAGATGCTAAGCAAGTTATAGGATAGATTACTTACCAAAAAGAAGTTGGAGATTTAAAGAGTGCTTGGGTTTCCAATTGTACCTTTTCTGATGATTCTTCCTTCGTTGTTGTCTCCAAAGGTCACCGATCCACCTTTTGTAACATTCTTCAATTTTGAAAACAAGCTCGGGTCACCCGTCATGTGCCTTGAGCAACCACTGTCAAGGAACCACTTGATTGATATATCTTTAGATGTATGTGTTCCCTGCAATGTGTAACAATTCAGGTACCCTTTTATTTTGGGTCCTTAAGAGTTAGTTCTTCATCCCTTTGTAAGAGTACCTTTTGGTACCCAAATTTGGGTGACTTTCCTCGGTCTTACAAATGGTGAGAATAGATATGAAGAAGCAATATAATAGATGTTAGGTGCAAATCCGTTTGGCCTATGGCCGAGAATGTCATCCTGCTCATGGTATGATTTTCGTTTTTGATAT
Source organism: Eustoma russellianum (assembly GCA_036186865.1). NCBI lineage: Eukaryota > Viridiplantae > Streptophyta > Magnoliopsida > Gentianales > Gentianaceae > Eustoma > Eustoma russellianum. Next base: position 35,803,989 of record AP025045.1, read on the forward strand.
GTCTTTGTGTTAGGGTGCATAGAGCGTGATCTAGATACATTTATGTTGTATGAATGTTGTGTATGCATCAATGGTTTCCTCTCATATCTATATGGCACATAATTATATTTCGTATGAGATGAAAAAGAAGAAGCACGATGAGATGAAATGAGGGGTGATCTAGGCGTCTTTTTAGGTTGTAAATTTGTCTTGAATTCATGCAGTTTCTTAGATGAAGATAAAATGAATTTGGTTGACTTATTTCGGATTTCGTTTTACGTAAACTAATCCGGTTTTGTCGCTTTCATGCTTCTGTGAGGAGATTAGGCGATCTAGCATGTTCATACCCATATCGAACTATTTTACCATTCTTTCTAAATCCGCATTTCTTGATTTCAAATTTGAAATCTCGGATTTGATTTCATTATTTTCTGACGTTAATGACGAGACCTCTGATTTCAATGCATTAATTGTGCAAGACGACTCTTCTTTTGAATCGTTTAGTTGAGATACAAGATTCATATTAGATGATTCTAACAACTTCTTGTCTTCAATTAACCGTTTCTTTTCTTTTGTAAGAGTCTTTGTGATTTTATGCAGTTCAAGATATTGACTAAACAAATCATCATAAAAGGGTTCGGAATCAGAATCAGAGTCAAAGATACCTCGTTTGATGCTTTGGATGCAAAGCATACTTGTGCCGTCTCTTCTTCAATTTCATCACTCCAAGTGAAGGCCTTGAGAGCTCTTCTTGTATTCCTTTGTTTAGGTTATGAGAGGGGTCTATTTTTGTTCCAATCCTTGTCATGGTTCTTGTTTGTTTGTTTGTCCTTGTTCGGACAGTCATATGATAAATGTCCAAGTAATCTACATTCATAGCACTTTATGTCTTTATCGTTATTTTTATTTTTATTTCTCTTAGTTGGAACAGCCTTAGGTTTTTTATTTAATGATTTTTCATAAATTTTCTCAAACTTTTAGCCAATAATATTAGATCTTCGTTGTCCGATTTAGTATCACTATCATCTATGTGATCGGAAGAGGTAGAGACGTATTCATTTGATTTAAAAGCAATAGTTTTACCTTGTTTTGACGTTGATTCCGATTTCTTTAGTGTAAGTTTGTTTTTATATACCTTTAATGATTCGATTAGTTCCTCCATTTTTATTGATCTCGTTTCTTTACTTTCCTCAAATCGCTGTGACTTTGGGGTCCCATTCAGATGGGAGACTTCTTAGCACCTTTTGAACCTTTTCTTGTGTAAAGAAAGCTTTTCCAAGAGACTCAAGGGAGTTGTAAATGTTAATCAAGCGTAAGTCCATATCAATAATAGATTCGTTTGATAATAACTTGAAGGACTCAAGAGTAGACATAAGCATGCTTATTTTGGACTCTTTAACTTGACTAGCACCTTTATGTTTCATTTCAAGAATTCTCCACATCTCTTGGGCACCAGAACAATTTGACACATGACTAGATTCACTTTTACTCAAACCATTTAAAAGAAGTTGCATGGCTCTAGCATTCATACTTAATTTCTTTTTGTCATAACTAGTATATTCATGTTTCGGTTTTACGACTTCTAGTGTGACACCATCAACCGTGGATAATTTAGAAGGAATAAAAGGACCATCTCCTATAATGGACCACAAATCAATGGCCATAAGAAAGAGTTTCATTCTAAGTTTCCATTGTATAAAGGACTCACCGTCAAAAAGAGGAGGCCGTTGACTCGACATACCTTCTTGTTCGGTCTTGTGACTAGTGAATGCCATCTCACAAAGATCGTTGGATCCACTTGTAGTGAGTGTGCATGCGCTTTGATACCACTTGTAGGACCTGTATAGCACCACTAGAGGGATAGTTGAATAGTGAGTGCGGAAAAATTGGTTTTTAAAAGTTTTTGACCCAAATTTTAGTGACCAGCTGTTCGTATCCCACTATCAGTACAAAAATGTCACTTGGAGATTAATGAGCTTGAGTTCTCCGCAACCCTGATCCCGATCCAGATGCAGGATTTCGACATCATTCTGGGCATGGATTTCATGGCAAGATATAGTGCTACTATCGACTGCCATCAGAGACAGGTCAGTATGCAGACACCGGATAAACGAGAGACTATCTTCCAGGGGGATGTCAAATTGAAAAAGTCATCCAAAAAAAACCTACATGACTGCAGCACAGGTCTCTCGGGCATTGAAGAAAGGAGCCGGGAGTTTTCTTGTGTATGTTCTAAATGCCAGTGCTGAGACTCCATCGATTGAGGATATTCCAGTGGTACGAAATTTTAAGGATGTCTTCCTTGACGAGTTGTCAGGTTTATCACCGAGTAGGAAAGTAGAGTTCGAGATCGACCTCATACCTGGAGCTGAGCCGATCTCGAAGGCACCATACAGGATGGCACCAGAAGAGTTAAAAGAGCTCAAGGAACAGTTACAGGAGTTGCTGGACCAGAATTTCATCAGACCTAGTGTTTCGCCCTGGGGGCACCGGTATTATTTGTGAAGAAGAAGGACGGTAGTATGAGCCTATCCATCGACTATCGTGAGCTTAATAAGATCACGATACAAAATAAATATCTACTACCAAGGGTCGACAATCTATTTGATCACTTGAAGGGTGCCAGAGTGTTCTCGAAGATTGACCTCCGACCAGACTACTACCAGTTGAGGATTAAGGCAGAGGATAGAGCAAAGACGGCGTTCCGCACTCGATAAGGGCACTACGAGCTTCTTGTAATGTCCCTTTGGACTGATGAATGCACCTGTAGTCTTTATGGATTTGATGAACACAGAGTTCAGGGAGCAGTTGGACTATTATGTGATAGTGTTCATCGACGACATCTTGGTGTATTCACCTGATGAGGAGACGCATGTTGAACACTTGCGAGAGGTTTTGAAGACTCTCAGAAAGAAGAAATTGTACGTTAAGTTTAGTAAGTGTGAATTCTGGTTGAAGAGTGTGACCTTCTTGGGCCACGTGATTTCTGAGGAAGGTATTTCGGTTGACCCAAAGAAGATAGAGGCGATCACAGAATGGTCCTGACCTACTAACGTCACTGAGGTACCCAGCTTTCTTGACCTTGCCGGTTATTATCGCAAGGTTGTGGAGGGATTTCGAGGATTTCAGCATCACTGAGTCGATTGACTCAGAAAAAGACTAAGTTTGTATGGACCTCCAAGTTTGAGTAAAGCTTTGCAGAGTTGAAGCAGAAATTGACGACTGCACCAGTGTTGGCACAACCCTCCGGCACTGAAGGATTTGTCATCTACAGCGACGCCTCGAAGAATGGGCTAGGTATATGTATATAAATTTTAAATTACCATTATGTACATATTAACTCTAGCCTAACACTTTCGTTGCAGGATGCATGTTAAGGCAGGGAGATAGGGTTATTGCATACGCTCCGAGACAGTTGAAGCAATATGAACAAAATTTCCCGACTCATGATCTGGAGCAGGCAGCGGTGATGTTTGCATTAAAGATTTGGCGTCATTGTCTATACGGTGTGAAGTGCAAATTTCTTCACAGATCATATAAGCTTGAAGTATTTATTCACACAGAAAGAGTCGAATATGCGTCAGAGGAGATGGCTTGAGCTACTGAAAGACTATGACCTGACCATAAGTTATCATCCGGGGGAAGGCAAACCGGGTTGCAGATGTCTTGAGTAGAAATTCTAATTACGCCAGACAGACACCATTGGAGAAAGAGATGGCAGAGTTCGACCTTGACATTGTTGATTCCAATGCAAATGTTCTGGCAGCCTTAATTATTACACCATCTTGGATTGAGAGGATTAAGGAGGCACAGAAGGATGATGTGACACTTAGAGATATTCGAGAGAGGATGTTGACCAGTCTGATCGAGGGTTTCCAGATACATGATGATGGCTGTACTTGGTACCATGGTAGATTGTGCGTGCCCGACGATGAGGATCTAAGGAAGGAATTGTTGAAGGAGGCATACAATTCGAAGTTGTCAATTCATCTAGGTGCTACAAGGATGTACAGTGATCTAAAGAGCCACTATTGGTGGAGTGGTATGAAGAGACACATCGCTGAGTTTATTGAGAGGCGCCTCGTTTGTCAACAGGTTAAGGCAGAGCATCAGAGGCCGAGAGGTTTGATGTTGCCATTGGAGATACCAGAGTGGAAATAAGAGCGTGTAACGATGGACTTTGTGGTAGAGCTCTCTAAAACAAAAAACGACAACGACATGATCTGGGTGATTGTTGATCGATTGACGAAGTCTGCCCACTTTTTACCAGTGTCGAGTGATGTGACCTTAGAGAGGTTAGTGACGTCGTACATCGATGATATTTTCAGTCTTCATGGGATCCCAATCAGCATCGTTTTAGACCGTGATCTGAGATTCACCTCTAGATTTTGGTCAGCATGTTAGAGAAGGTTGGGGACGGAGCTACAGTTGAGTACCCCTTTCATCCAAAGACCGATGGTCAGTCTGAGAGGACTATTCAGACTTTAGAGGACATGTTAAAAGCGTGCGCATTGGACTTCAAGGGGAACTAGGATAGTATGATCAAGTTGAATGAGTTCTCCTATAACAACAGCCATCATAGTGCCATCGGCATGGCACCCTTTAAGGCGCTCTATGGACGTAAGTGCAAGTCACCCTGTTCATTGGGACGAGGTTGGCGAGCGTACTATTACCGATCCTGAGTTGGTCAAACAGACTAGAGAGAAACTAAAGTTGATACGTGATAGGCTCAAGGTTGCGCAAGACAGAAGTAAGAGTTGGGCAGATTCAATGAGGCATCCTTCAGAATTCGCTGTGGGCGAGAAGGTTATTTGAGAGTGTCGCCTATGAAAGGGGTTTCACGATTTGGTTTGAAGGATAAGCTGAGGACTCGCTACATTGGCCCATATGAGGTACTCGAGAGGGTTGGTACCTTGGCCTACCGATTAGCGTTACCCCCTGCCTTAGCTCAGGTTCACAGCATGTTTCATGTTTCTCAGTTGAGTACAAATGTTCCGGATCGGAGCCATGTTTTAGATGCGCCACCGTTGAGGATTCGACCGGGCACGACCTATAAGGAGACTCCTATCAGGATCGTGGATCGCAAGGACCAAGTGTTGAGACACCGAGTCATCCCTTATGTTAAAGTTCAGTGGACAAATCACACCGAGCGCGAGGCGACTTGAGAGCTCGAGGAGCAGATGCGAGAGAGATATCCATAGCTCTTCGAATAAGGTACGTCAAGTTTCGAGGACGAAACTTTTTGTAAGGTGGGTAGGATGTTACAACCGGTGACAAATAAATAAATAAATAATAAATAAATAATACTAATAAAAGAATAAATGATAGTAGATAGAAGATAAAGATAAAAGGAAAGAAATTTAAAAAAAAAAGAGAGAGAAAGGAATAGTAATAAAATAAAGACAGAGATAAATACAAAATAAATGGTAATTGAAGTTACATTAGGAAACCTAAATCAAAATCTAATGGGAAAACCTAAAATCTACCCTAACTCTTCCCCCACTATATATATACACACGCACAACACAACAAAAATGTATATACACGCACAAGAATAAGCGGCGCACACACACACAAGGAAAAAAAAGAAGAGAGAAAAGAGAAAAAGAGGAAGGAGAAGAAGGCTAGCGAGACCCCGAACCCAAGTTTTAGTCTGTTAAATTATTCGTGTTATCGTCAATCGAGGTAGGTGCCTCTCCCCCTCAAATGGGTACGATCCATGCATGCTTTGATGATATATTTATGTGATTCATTGTTTTTATTTGTTTAATATACGAATTTTGTCTTGTTTTATATGGGAAAGCATGAGATGTGTTGTTTATGGCTGTATGTGTATATGCGTGTGTATTGAAATTGATGGTTGTTGTGATTCGGATTGGAAACACCCTTGAATGAAATCAAAAGGTTGAATATTTTCACACTTAGGGTTCTTTAAAATTGCGTTTTGGCCTTAGAATAAGTTCATCTAGCCCGGAATAGGTTGGGATTGGGTTGAAAGTCGAAAAAACGGGTCTGACGGGCGCGTTTCAAGGGGGTGGCGCGTGGGGCCCACGCACGGCCCCTGACGGCGCGTCCGGGACACGTGCTGACGTGTCTACTCCCAAAAGTTGCGTCTCATTATAACGAGTCCAACGCAACTGGTTTGAGGTCAATCGGAGTTAAAACGAAGATTTTATAAAGGTTAGAAGGAAATATAATTTAATATAAAAAAATTAAAAAAAAAAGAAAATGTTGTTGGACCGGCCTGGCTGCCGGACCGGACCGGATGGCCAGCGGACCGGACCAGGCCAGCAGGCCGGCCCAAAGCGGAAAATTTAAAAAAAAAAGAAAATCTGAAAATTAATTTCTGAAATGAATAAATGATAAATAATTAATTAAAAATTAGTTTAAAATTCCAGAAAAATATATTTATTTATCAGAAAATTTTAAATAAATTACAAAAAATATAAAAGGTTAAAATTAAATTATTCCCACTTAATTTCTGAATTTTAGTAAATGTAAGTAATTAAAAATAATTAGTAATAAATGAAATTAAATAAGGGAAAATTAGTAGAAAATTCTAGAAAATTAATACAAGCTAAGGAAAAATAAGGGGATGCTAAATAACAACTTTTCAATATTCGTAAAATTTATGAAACCAAATATTGAGTGCCGGAGTTGGTGAGGATGGGCGTACGGGCCCCAGGCGACTTTGTTGTTGCATTCATGGCACGTGCATTTGCATTTGGAGTGGGTTGAGATGTACGGGTCTCAGACGCTCGAGTGGAGTGGATCATGGTGTACGGGCCATGGGTACTCGGTTATGGTGGATCATGGTGTACGGGCCATGGGCATCGGTTATGGTGGATCGTGGTGTACGGGCCACGGGCATCGGTTGGGGTGGATCGTGGTGTACGGGCCACAGGCATCCGTAAGGGTGGATTGTAGTGTACGGGCTACAGGCATCCAGTCAATCCCGGGATCATGCATTGCATGTAGGTCTAGGGGCATATTGCATGACATGATTCTCGTTGCGTGTGACACGTTGATTGAGCATGCATCACGTACTTGCGCATTTTTATATGGAGTGCTTTACTTACCGCATTTACTTTATCTTATGCGTGTTATCTTATATTTGTGTGCTATGTTGTTTTATCTTATATTTATGTGCTATGTGGCTTTATCTTATATTTATGTGATATGTGGCTATATTATATCTATGTGCTATGTGGCTATATCATTTCGGTATGCATGTTTTGTATTGGTTTGAGGCGGGCATCTACTGGGTGATTTTCTGTCACTCACCCCTACTTCCCAGGTGAGCCGGAGGAGGACTATGAGCACATCTTCGTTGAGGACGGGATGGACATAGCAGAGTGGGCTGGTTGAGAGCTGCAGCTAGGATATGAGGAGACTCTGCAGCTGTTTTGTTCTTATTTGTACTTTGAGGATTTTCCACATACTACTTTACTACTTTTATTCCCAGAATTTTTATTTAGCAATGTAATGACGGTTATTGGAGTTTAATATATGTTATGGTTTACGTTTTCGCGAAAAAATTTCTACGTCATTTTGACAAGTAAGAGATTGATTCGGCGCTTTGTATTCTCCTTAGTGAGATACGGCGGGTGCACTGTTCCCGATGTTAGAGCTCGGGAGCGGGACGCTACACTTATAAAGATGGCTAATCAATCTTACAAATGAAGCTCAAGAGGCTTGTAGCTCACCAGAATACAACAAGAACACCTTTGCTACAATGAACAAAACAATAACAACAAGAAGATGAAGATGAAAGCTAGACAATTTCAACAAATGCTTGTGAGCTTCAAGTGTGTTTCATCTTCTTCACCATTGCCTCTATTTATAGTGCGATTTAAGCCTTGAAGATAAGAATGCCAATGTGTCACCATCTTCATCATCAATTCCTAATGTCTTCTCATCATTGGTTGGCTTTGTACACTTGGCAAAATAAAACAACATGATTGGTCCACCTTGGATGTTATCTTGACCGAACATTTCATCTCAAAAGTGACTTGGAATTGTCTTGAATTATCCTTAGCAAGAATAGATAATAAGAGAAGATAATTCCTCAACTTCATGGCACAAGAATAGGCGTGTGAGCTTTTACTTTTTCAAATCACAAATTCAGCTCCAGGAATGATTCAAAGTAGCAGTTGGCTACCTTTCAATTTTACCAAAATTCTTTTTGATTTTTCTTAATAAAATAAGAAAGGATAATACCACCAAATTATCCCCAACTTCAAGCACCATAATAGGACATGTGAAGTCTTCATTTGACTTCAAAAATCTGCTGAAAAAACACCAAGAAAGGCCATAGCCGTTGGGCACTTTTGAAATTTCCAAGTTGGCAATTTTGCCAACTAGCTCCTTTTTGGTTGGTCCATTTGTCTCCAACTCATAAAATGAACTCCACATCATATCCACCAGTATATTCACGTTTTTTAAACATATATATATGTGTAGCAACTCAGATTTTTGAAGAAGAAATAAATAGATAACAGTTGACAAGATTATGTCAACGTGTAACACCGAAATTCCCCAATATTTCTTCTTAGATGTCAAGGACATTTCCACACCTTTGACACCTTTAATATCTCAGAATAATGATGATAAATATCCTTTTACAACATATATAAGAGGGTCTTCAAGAAAAAATAGAATGTGACATCTCAAATCGTCACTTATCCAGCTATAATCAATAATATCATCGGTTGAGAGAATAAGATATAAGATCACCATATTATCTTCAAAATAATAATAACACAGCTCTAGAATGAAGATACTAATATGCTCAAGAGATTCCTTGAGTGAAAATACCAAAAATACCCTCAGGGGTAAAATGACCAAAATACTCCTGGTGTGAGAAAACTCGAGAAATGACCCCGATGGTCAGAAATAACCATGATACCAACTTTGTCATCATAAATAGTAGAAGAATATACTCTTGAAATATTTCTACCATATCATGTTCCTACAAAACTCAAAATACCAATTTTGCCCTTTTTGGTAAGTTGTAGAAACTTCGAAGGCATGTTAGTCACAAGACAATAATAATCACCAAAAAAACACATAATAATCACATAATGAACATGTATAATTCATATACAAATGAAAACAATCATTTTAACAGATTTTAGAAAATTATTTCTAAAAACCCTAGACATTGATCGATCGAAGTGCCTTAGCTTCAGAGATCGATGTCTCACAGAACCACATCGATCGCTCGAAGTGAGGGTTCGATGTACATCGATCGATCGATGTGTCTCAGGTTTAGAGATCAATGTCTCACAGAAAGGTCTTAAACTTTTCTGCTTACATAGATCGATCGATGTAAGAGATCTATGTACATAGATCGATCGATGTGCAACAACCTGAGAGATCAATGTCAACTTTTTCAACTTTTAATCACATATAACACCATGTGTGACATTTTTAAGTATTCACCACTTAAAATCATGACTTTGAAAATTATCCAAACATATTTCTCAACAGTTAGTACGGCAACATTATATATGAACTATATAAGGCGGGTTATATGCAATATGTCATGCACATTTATATCATGCACGTTTTTAAGCACATTTAAATCATACATTTTGAAATCACTCAAACCTCTTTTTCTCTACAATCTCCCCCTTTTGATGATTTTCAAAATAACCTACTTTCATGATTTAAATCCTATCGCTCCCCCTTCAATCATGCATAAATTCAAAATTTGAATTTTAAATTTCAAATCCGCTCCCCCTTGATTTATGAAATCAGTATCTCTCTCCCCCTTTATTTTGGAAAGTCAATCAAAAGCGCATTGTAAAGATGAAAAGAAAATCATGCATTTTGAATAATCTCAAGGTGCGTTCTTAAGGGTTATTATTCAACCCTTTGAAAATGTCCCTTTTGGTACCCAAATTTGGGTGACCTTTCTAGGTCTTCCAAAAGGTGAGAAAGGTGATGAACACGCAACATAATATATGTTAGGGGCAAATGCGTTTGGCCTTTGGCCAAGAATCCCATCATGCGTATAGTGTGGTTTTTGTTTTTGATATGTATTTCGGTTTACATGCACGGGGCGTGATCTAGACGCATTTGTATGATATGAATGTCGCACATGCATCAGTGGCTTTCTATATGGCACATGATTACTCTTTGTATGATATGAAGAATAAGAAGCACGATGAGATGAGATGAGTGGTGTACTAGTCTTCTTCTTATATTATACATCACATAATTATACTTCGCATGAGTATGAAGAAGAAGTATGACGAGATGAGGGGAGAGAGGGTCTTTGCGTCACTTTAGGCGCTACGTATGCCGTTGATGTGTCTACTTTCTTAGACAAAACAAACTTAGATGGTTTAGATGATGCTTCGTTTGTCTCTATGTATCCTAATCCGGTTTTGTCACTATCATGCTTTTGTGAAGAAATTATGCGATCTAGCATGTTTGTTCCTGTATCAAATTTCTTCACCATTTCCTTTAAGTCTGTATTCCTTGATTTCAAGTTTGAAATCTCGGATTTCATTTCAGTGTTCTCGGATGTCAATGATGAAATTTCAGACTTTAATGAATCTATAATGCATGACGACTCTTCTTTTGAATCGTTTAATTGAGACACAAGATCTTTGTTAGAAGATTCTAACAATTTCTTGTCTTCAATTAACCATTTCTTTTGTTTTGCAAGAGTTCTAGCAAACTTATGTAGTTCAAGATATTCATCATACAAATCATCATAAGATAGTTCAGAATCCGAGTCAGAATCAAAATTTACCTCATTTTCAAATAGTGGAGGCAATTGGCTTGACCTATCTTTTTCTTCGGTTTCATGGCTAGTGGTTGCCATCTCACTTAGATCGTTGGATCCTTTTGATGTGAGTGTTCCTGCACTCTGATACCACTTGTAGGATCTGCAAGGCACCACTAAAAGGGGGGGTTGAATAGTTGGTGCGGAAAGTGTGGTTTTAAAATTGTTTTGACTCAAGAACTCAACTTCTGAAAATATTTTCTGTTTTCAGGACCAGTTTTAAAATGTTTTTAAAACCAGGTTGTAGGTCTTCAAAAATTCTGAAATTTTGAGAGAACTTAGCCTCAGATGTTATGAGTGTCTCCTAAAAATTTCAGATTTAAATTCAACCTTAACCCCTTCAAAAATCGCTGGTGGTCAGATTGTGTGAATCTAGCAGAAACGGTAGACTGTTTTTGAAGAATTTATTCCTATTTGTACGTAACTCCAAATGCTCTGAAATTTTAACCACTAACCCCTTATTTGTTATATTTAAATGTATTGAAACAGTTTGAAAAATTCTTTCAGAAAGTTAGTCAAATACACTCAAAGTCTCAACCTTTGCAAGCCTAAAAATCAGACTGCACTAGTCTCAGAACTTTGGACGTTTGATTAACTTATACTTGTCCAAAAGGGTTGAAACTTGCGCCAAATTAATCTTTAGACGTGTGGGTATGATTCTGGAAAGTTTTGTAATTTTTGAAAAACGTTTATTATTTTTACGAACGTAATCAAAAAGTGTAAACAGTGCTGAAACAGAAAGTAAGTGCTGAAAGTAAATGACACCAAGAATTTTATACTGGTTCGGTTATAAACAACCTACTCCAGTCTTCGAGGAACACCTTTCTCGGTTCACACTAATCACACAACACAAATACACCTTACCACAGGGTTGATGGAGTTACACACCAACTCTAACCCTTTACAAAGCTTGTATGATGAATACAATACACACGAACACCACCACCTTGCAAGATTGAAGATTGATCACACCTTGATCAATCTTTTACAAAGATAAAGAATGTGTGGTGGTCTAAGATAAGCCTATTCAAGAATATGAATATAAGTACAATAGGCTTTTAGGAAGAAGAAAGAAAGAGAATGTAGAAGAAGAAAGGCTATAGGCGTTTTTGATCACTTGATTTGCAAGACTTGTTCTTGTTCTTCGTTTTGCTCTTCTTCCTTTCCTTTTTAACATCATAGCCGTCCCCCTTGGTGCTCCCCCCCTCTTGAAAATTGTCTTCTAAGTCCTTGGGAGAATGTGTGCCATCATTGTGACATGATCTTGCTTACTTGGCACCTCCTCATTGGATGATCATTTAACTTTTGCTTACTTGGCACTCATTGATTTGTTGAATGTTGTCATCATTTGATGACTTGGAAAATCTGAGAATTCCACTTAAAAATGTGCCAAAATCAACACAGAATAGTTGCCATAACTCATAAGATTATCACATAAATTAAGCTAGATAATTTCTTCACAAAAATGGATGAAACTTTCGGCCATTACTAGACTTTACATGCTGAAATTTCAGCATGTGATACATGGATGTTTATTTCAAATTGTTGCCAAATTTTCTTTGATTTTTCTCTTAAAAATAAATCACCAATTAGTAGATAATATTCTCATCATTTATGGAATAGAAATTAGACACCAACAAGGCCAATATTTCGGCCAAGATACATTCATACACATGCTGAAATTTTCAGCATGTGTGATATTCAAATATATCACAATTTTAATACCATGACTTATTCAAATTACTTCCAATTTGTCTTCCATTTAATTCCATGTTTCAAGACACAAAATATACCCTCATGAATGATGGAAATCGGCCAGCTCTCAATACACATGCTGAAATTTTCAGCATGTGTTTCAAATGAGATAAAATTTGAAACATTACCTTTTGTAGCTTCTTTCTTTAAATCACCAACATTGTATGATTGATTCTTGACCAATCAATATGCCAACAAGGCTCCACATCTGCTCCATGTCAGCTGGAATAGCGTGTATGATTGTATATGCATGTGCTGAATTTTATTTTTGCAAACTTTGTAAAATAGTGCACATTTAATAATACACACATGGTATATTCCAATCAGCCCTTAATTTAATTTCTAGAACACTTTGAGATGTATGACATATGTAAAAGTGTCTAGATACGTGTCGTATGATGTGCCAAACACGTTCCATGTGTTGTGTACGCAGAAACCGAATTTTCGATGTTTATCGATTACCCGATTTTTCTCTAATTAAATTACAACTTTTTGCACATGTTGTATATATTATGTTACACATAATATACATAATATAAACTTTAATATTCAGCACTTGGCTGGTCTTAAAGTGGCGCCATTAACATGTGACAAAATTAAAATTGGAATCTCCACAATTTGGCCTTAATGTGGGATGATTTGTGTGTGCCAACATGGAATGATTTTATGGCTGCACATAACATCATACCCACGAAATTTTTGAGTATTTTTGAGGTGTAGGGTCTGTCCATTTATTTATGGCAAGTACGTGACACGTTGGCGAAGTTTCGGTATTCGCCCGATACGACAATTTTTGGTTTAGAACCTTTTAACGTGTCGTATTTAATTTGTCATCACCATGACTTATGTCATATGATATAAGACCTGAATATACTCATAAATATGAGTTAAGTATGATGGTGTGACGTTAACGTACGTACGTAAAATATATAACGTGTCGGTAGTACGTTGGAATACGTGTGTATGTGCCTTTTTCAAAAAATTTGAAAATATATATATTATATATATGTAGGCGTGTATATATGTGGTGAAAGGAGGAGGAGGAGACTTTCCTTTCTTAGTCTTGTTGCCTTTGTGCCTTGTCCAAATGTAGCTTCCTTTAATGAACTACTTAGTTTAATTAACTAAGTACTTCACTTAATGAACTAGTTTAGTTCATTAATGGTGGCACCTAAAAATAGTATAAACACAACAAATGTTTTCCATTTGATGTAAGCTTTAACGCTTCATGGCTCGTTAGTACGGCAACATTATATATGAAACTATATAAGGCAGGTTTATATGCAATATGTCATGAACATTAATATCATGCACGTTTTTAAGCACATTTAAATCATACATTTTGAAATCACTCAAACCCCTTTTTCTCTACAGACATACCTTCCAACTCATGTTTGTGAGAAACAATAGCCATAGTATGTACCTTTAGTCTGAGATTAGCAGTATATAATGAATTGTTGCTTCTTGGCCTTGTATTATTCGTATGGTGTTGAATCTTGCTTCTTTTGAGTGGTGTTAACCTGGCTCTGATACCAATTATTGGGCCGTGCACCTGAAATAACACCACTAGAGGGGGGGGGTAAATAGTGGTTAGCGGAAATTACACTACAACCTTTTGTGAAAATCTCCTTTGAAAACAGAATCTGAGACCACCTCAGATTTAGAACCCGTTTTTGAAAAATTCACAAATAATTGTACACAACTCCAAAACTTATGAAACTTTCCAAAATTGAACTTCAATGAGTTAACAAGACTCTGTCCAAAAATCAGACAAACATAAGATCGTTTGACCCTTCAAACAAATAAAAAGCTTCAGATGGTCAATCTGGACAGAATGTTGCTGATTTTGCAAAACGTGTTTCTCTTTGAATACTCAACCAAAAGGTTGATATTTATTTCAAAACACTCCTTAGGATGTGTAGATGAAGTTTAAAAGTCCCTGACTTTAAACAATTCTTGATAAATACAGAATTTAAGTTTTCTCAAAACTGGTCAGATTACAGTCAGATTGGAGCAGTTATCTTGCAAAGACTGAAAAACTAACTTTTCCTTGCTTAAATCAAGTGATTCTTGTTGCAAATGAAAGATAACAGTCCGAAGTATAACTCCACCAAAAATCACGAATTTTGAAAATGTTTAGCTATTTTTTTCAAAATGTGAGAAATTGTGTGAAAACTGCAGTAAAAACGGGCAAAAAACAGAAATGAAGAAACAAGACAAGACACCGAGGATTTATCCTGGTTCGGTCAATGTGACCTACTCCAGTCCCAAGGAACACCTTTCCTTGGATTTCACTATCAAATGAATCACCTTACAACAAGAACCAAGTTTGATCCTTGGGTTATACACCAACCCTATTCAAGACTTGGATAATCACCTTCTAAGCAACACTTAGTTGTAACTCCTCTAACACCTATTGATGTAGCCTTATAAAGATGGCTAATCAATCTTACAAATGAAGCTCGAGAGGCTTGTAGCACAACAAAAACAACAAGAACACCTTTGCTACAAAGAATGGAACAAGAACAACAACAAGAAGAAGATGATAGCTAGACAATTCAACAAATGCTTGTAAGCTTCAAGTGTGTTTCATCTTCTTCACCATGCCTCTATTTATAGTGTGAGATGAGCCTTGGAGATAAGACTTCCAATGTGTCACCATCTTCATCATCAAGTCCAAATGTCTTCTCATCATTGGTTGGCCTTGTACACTTGACAAAATAAAACACAATGATTGGTCCACCTTGGCAATATCATGTTGGCCAAAATTTCTATCATGGCAAGTCTCATTTATCCTTTGCAAAATGTAGATAATAAGAGAAGATAATTGCACAAAATTAACCTCAACTCTTTGCTTGAGAATAGGCATGTGTGATTTGAAGAATTCAAATACAAAATTCAGCTCCAAAAAATGATTTGTAGCCGTTGGCTACCTTTTTCTTTTTCCAAATATAACTTTGATTTTTCTTAATAAAATAAGAAAGGATAATACCACCAAAATATCCCCAACTTCAAGCACAATAATAGGACATGTGAAGCCTTCATTTGACTTCAAAAATTTACCAAGAAAACCCATATAGCCCTTGGCTATATTTAGAAAATTCCAAGTTGGCAATTTTCCCAACTAGCTCCTTTTTGGTTGGTCCACTTGTCTCCAAGTCATAAAATGAATTACACATCATATCCAACTGACCATGCACTTTTTCAACATATATATATGTGTAGCAACTCAGATTTTTGAAGAAGAAATTAATAGATAATAGTTGACAAGATTATGTCAACGTGTAACACCGAAATTCCTAATATTTCTTCTTATATGTTGAGAACATTTCCATACCTTTGACACCTTTAATATCTCTGAATAATGATGATAAATGTGCTCTTATAACATATATAAGAGTGTCTTCAAGAAAAAATAGAATGTGACATCTCAAATCGTCACATATCCCGCTATAGTCAACAATATCATCATTTGAGAGAAATAAGATAAAATCACCATATAATCTTCAAGTTCATAATAAATCAGCTCCAGAATGAAGATAATAATATGCTCAAGAGATTCCTTGAGTGAAAATACCAAAAATACTCTCGGGGGTAAAATGACCAAAATACCCCTGGTATATGAAAACTCCAGAAATGACCCGGATGGTCAGAAATGCTCATGATATCACCTTTGTCATGATAAATATAATGAGAATACATCCTTGAAATATTTTCACCATGTGATGTTCCTACAAAACTCAAAATACCAATTTTGCCCTTTTTGGTAAGTTGTAGAAACTTCTGAGGCACGTTAGTCACCTTTTTTAAATCATCAAAATCACATAAGATTCACATAATGAGCATGTATAAATCATATACAAATGAAAACAACACTTTAACATATTTTAGAAAGATATTTCTAAAAACCTAAACATTCTGTGAGACGTGGATCGATCCATATGAGGGGCTGACGTACGTCGATCGATCCACATGAGGGGCTGACGTACGTCGATCAATCCACGTGAGAGATCGACGTCTCACATTAAGTTTTTAGTTCTTCTCAGTTCAACATGGATCGATCCATGTGAGGGGCTGATGTACATGGATCGATCCATGTGTCTCTGCCTGAGAGATCCACGTCATTTTTCTTCACTTTTCAACCTTTAATCACTTATAACACCATATATGACATTTCTAAGTATTCACCACTTAAAATCATGACTTTGAAAATTATCCAAACATATTTTTCAACAACTTCATCACCAAAGGAGATATGGAACGCCTTGGAGTTCAAATACAACAACGAAAAACAAGGCACGGACAAATTCCAGGTGATGAATTATTTTAATTTTAAGATGGTTGAAAATTTGTCAATCATGGACCAAGTGCACGAGTTGCAGGTCATTGTGTCCAAACTGAAAGAGTTGGGAGTAGAAGTTTCTGAGGCATTACAAGTAGGAGGGATAATTGCAAAGCTTCCCCCTAGTTGGAATGACTACAGGAAGAAATTACTACACTCAACTGAATCCTTTTCCCTTGAACAACTTCAAAAGCATTTGCGAATTGAAGAAGACAGAAAAAGTCTTGTAAAGAGACATGTCTCTGATGATGCACCTAGAGTGCATTATGTCAAAGGGAAAACAGGGAGTTCGGTTAGAAACAAAAGAAAGAACTTCGATTTTTCTAAATCCACAGACAAAGCAAAATCCAAGAAAGGCAAGAGATGTTATAATTGTGGTAAGAAAGGACATCTCAAGAAGGACTGTTGGTTTCGAAAGAAACAAAAACAGGGTGGTAGTTCTCAACTTACCAACAATGCAAACATGGTAAACATTGAGACTGATCAGCTGGTAGCAATGGTTTCCAGATTGCATGTTGGTATGGTAACGGAACTTCATATGGCTATGAACGAAATCACAAATGACTGGTGGTTCGATTCGGGTGCAACTGTACACGTATGCAATAATAGGGCTTTGTTCAAGACCTATCAAGTTGTGGATGATAGCCAACAAGTTTTGATGGGAAACCGCAGCGCCACAAAAATCTTGGGTAAAGGTAGTGTAGAGTTAGACTTTACTTCTGGAAAGAAGTTGTTATTAGTCAACGTTCTACATGTACCTGAGATTTCAAAGAATCTTGTATCTGCTAGCCTTGTTTGTAAGAATATATTCAAGATTGTAATGGAGGAGGACAAAATTATATTGTCCAAGAATGGTATCTTTGTCGGCAAGGGTTATGCTTGCTACGGGATGTTTAAATTAAGTATCAATAAAAATTCCGCGGTTTCCATTTACTCTGTTGATTTTTCTTTTTCATTGTGGCATAATAGACTTGCACATATTAGTAGTACTACTATTAAGTTCATGTCTAAGCATGCCTTAATTTCTTGCAAAGATGAAAATAAAAGAACATGTGGAGTATGTATACAAGCTAAGATGACAAAGAAACCGTTTCCGAAAGTAGAACGGAAAACTGATCTCTTAGAACTTGTTCATTCAGACATTTGTGAATTGAACGGAGTTTTAAACCGAGGTGGAAATCGATATTTCATAACTTTCATTGATGATGCCTCTAGATATACTTATGTGTATTTACTAAGGCATAAAGATGAAGCCTTTGACATGTTCAAATTCTATAAAATGGAAGTTGAAAATCAATTGGGATTGAAAATCAAAGTTCTAAGGAGTGATCGTGGTGGTGAATATTTTCCTCTTGAATTTAATCAATTCTGTGAGGAGAATGGTATCATACACCAGAAAAGTGCTCCATACACACCCCAACAAAACGGTTTGGCTGAAAGAAAGAATAGAAGTTTAGTTGACATGCTAAATGCAATGTTAAAAGCTCTGGTTTGCCAAAGAATTTGTGGGGAGAAGCCTTGTTGACGGCTTTTCATATTCACAATAGAATTCCTTCTAAAAAGTTCAAAGTTTCTCCATATGAAATATGGAAGAAACGAAAACCAAATCTAAGTTATCTTAGAGTTTGAGGTTGTCTAGCCTATTATAGAGTTTCGGATCCGAAGAGGACTAAGTTAGGGCCAAGAGCTCTTAAAGGTGTCTTTATTGGATATGCCGAAAACTCTAAAGCATATAGGATTCTAGATTTAGAATTCAATGTAGTTAAATCTAGAGATGTTGAATTTCTTGAGAATAAGTTCTTGAGAACAGATTCAAATCAAAGTTCAACAAGTGAGAATTTGAATGAACCTATTGTTGGAGATTTCTCCAATGATCCTTCTAGTGTTGATGATCAAAATCAAGATTCTCCAACTGAGGTTAGGAGAAGTCAACGTGCTAGAAAGAAAAGTATTTACATCCGGACTTCATTTCTTCGCAATCCATTACTTTCTTAGTTGAAGGTAATAGGACAAAGGTATTTAATCAAATACCTATTGTACTAAGCGTGGAAGATGATCCAAAATCCTATAAGGAGGCGATGCAATCAAGAGATGCATCATTTTGGAAGGAAGCAATTGATGATGAGATGAATTCGTTATTGTCTAACAATACGTGGGCTCTCACTGATTTGCCTCCAAGTTCCAAAGCAATTGGATGTAAATGGGTATTTAGAAGAAAATACAATTCGGATGGTTCACTTCAAACTTTCAAGGCCAGATTAGTAGCCAAAGGCTTTAGACAACGAGAAGGGATAGACTATTTTGACACTTATGCTCCTGTTGCGAGGATAACTTCCATTAGAGTGTTGATAGTGTTAGCATCCATAAATAACTTAGTTATACATCAAATGGATGTTAAGACTGCATTTCTCAATGGTGATTTAGACGAAGAAATCTATATGGAACAACCGGAAGGTTTTGTACTTCCGGGGAATGAGCACAAAGTGTGCAAATTGATAAGGTCATTGTATGGATTGAAACAAGCACCGAAACAATGGCATAAAAAGGTTGACACTACCATTTTAAAGAATGATTTCCGGCATAATGGTGCAGATAAGTGTGCATGTTCCAAGTTTACAGACAAATATGGTGTCATTATTTGTTTGTACGTAGATGACATGCTAATTATCGGTACTAATATGGAAGGAGTAAATGAGACTAAGAAGTATTTAACTTCACAATTCCAAATGAAAGATTTGGGTGAGGTAGATACTATCTTAGGGATAAAGATGTCCAAACATAGTGGGGGTTTTCTCTTTGTCAATCTCATTACATAAACAAAGTTTTGAATAAATTCAAACACTTGGAGATCAAAGAAGCAAACACACCATTCGATGCCTCATACAAATTGACTAGACATACCGGTAGAGCGGTAGCACAATTGGAATATGCTAGTGCAATTGGTAGTTTAATTTATGCTATGCATTGCACTAGACCGGATATTGCCTTTGCGGTGTGTAAATTATCAAGGTATACTAGTAATCCTAGTATAAACCTTTGGAAGGCAATCGGGTGAGTACTTGGGTACTTAAAGAGGACTATGAATTACGGATTGTTTTATAATAGTTTCCCAGCCGTGTTGGAAGGTTATACTGATGCTAGTTGGATAACTAGCGTTGGTGATAACAAATCTACTACGGGTTGGATATTTACTTTGGGTGGTGGTGCTGTTTCTTGGGCTTCAAAGAAACAGACATGCATAACTCATTCTACTATGGAATCCGAATTCATAGCATTGGGATCTGCAGGTAAGGAATCGGAATGGCTGAGAAATCTATTATTGGATATAGAGTTGTGGCCACAACCGATGCCAGCCATTTCCTTACACTGTGATAGCCAAGCAACGATGTCTAAAGCTTATAGTAAAATCTATAACGGAAAATCTAGACATGTCAGCCTTAGGCATGATTATGTAAGGCAATTAATTATGGATGGTGTAATAGCCATTGCATACGTCAGATCCTGCAATAACCTGGCGGATCCATTGACAAAGAGTCTATCAAAAGACTTGGTACAAAGTACATCTTTAGGGATGGGATTGAGACGTATGGGATAAGTTCACTTGTGATGGAAACCCAACCTTGTCTGGCATACCACTAGCCAAAGGTTCAATGGGTAACAACAAGTCACAAAGTGAGGTATTAAAGCACTACGATTGATCTTTAAAGAATCAAGCTGCACGACATTGATCTTTAAAGAATTGGAATGTTAGTGTTAAAGGAGAGTGAGTGTTAAAACACTCTTAACGAAGGATTAAGAGGAAATATCTTAATTTTCACCTATATGAACATAGGAAGTGGTGCCGCTTCGACAAACAATGATCTTGAAATGTTCATGAATACTAGGGGTAGCACAAGGCCATAAAGTGCGGTTTAAAAATGGACTTCGATTGAGAAGTGTGGTTTCATGTGTATAATGTTTCCGGTTCTAGCACATAGGAATCTGATTCAAGGCTCTTTAGCTATCATGATTTCGTTAGAACTTTGAAGTATTATACTAATAAGAGATTCAAATCGAAAGATACTTCTTAGATGCATGAAATGTCACAAGTTGATTTACAAGCTAAGTGGGGGATTGTTATAATAGTTTGTAAAGGCAATGGGATGAAGAATGGATGCATGAGATCAAAGATGATGGTGAATGGGTGTTTAAATAAGCAAGAATAACTGGACTCATGACTTGGATCGATCCATGTATCAAATGGATAGATCCATGTGTCTTGAAAATGAAGTTGAGTATTGTGCCAGACATAGATCGATCACATCGATCGATCGATGTCACATAGATCGATCACATCGATCTATCGATGTACCTTTGCTGCATAGTTGAAACTTTTTGTCCAACATAGATCGATCACATAGATCGATCGAAGTGACTTCGATCGATCGATATGACAGATCGATGTTGGTCAGAATGAAATTGGAACTTACTGTGAGACATCGATCGATGTCCCAGCATAAGTGACTTTTCATGAAAAATCACATCTTATGCACCAAGGGTCATATCCAATCACTATGCAACGACCACCAACGTCTAAAAACTATCTGAATGGAGTTGAAGAGCCTATAAATAGGCTATTACAACCCATTGTTCAAGACATCTTGTTCTAGAGTTGTCCTTGCATTATATATTCTTCATCCTTCTCATTTTCACTCTTGTTCTTGAAAGTTCATTGAATCTATATTCTTTTGCTGAGAATAAGAGATTGTTGGATGTTGTATCCTAGGAGGAAGTTTGCTTACAACCCTGCAGCAACTTGTGGGGCCAAATATTCCTTACGGAAAGTGGTTCTCACGCCTCAAGCCAAGCTTCTTCTCGTTATTCTTCTCTTGATCTTTGTCTTGTTTCCTTATTTTCATAACATGAACTACATCTAGCAAAGATCTTTGTAGGTAAACCTAGATTGAGGGTAAGTTCCCAGTTTGATCTTGTAAACTTATACCCTTTCCAATTAATCGCTGAATGAAACATGCTGCCCAGGACTTCTTTGAGGACAGTAGTGTGTTCTTTCCGTATCTGCCTGAAGATCCAGTTGTTACGTTCTCACCATATATGGTAAACTGCAGATGAGAACCCAAATCTTGCTAAATCCTTTTGTAGGTTTGAATGCAAGCGCATATCATTACTCAGGGTTTCAATGATTTCATTCCAATTAGGCCCACAGATGTTAGCCCCAACCGTCACAACAGCCCATGGCAAATTAGATTGGAGTAGCTGCATTGGAAAAAGAGGTGGTCCTGGGTTTCAACAGACCCACAACACAAAACACATATGTTTGTGATGGATAAACCCCATTCGTGGAGTTTCTCTAAGGTCTTCATCCTCTTCCAACATGCAATCCAAAGGATAATAGCATATCGTAGAAGAGAATGCTTAACCCATACAACTGTGCTCCAGTTAACGAAGGGTTGCTCCATTTGTATTGCTTTAATCGCTTCCTTAATTGAGAATTCCATGCTTGGTAGCCAAGTCCAAGTATCATCCCCTCGCTTTCATTTGACATTGTTGCATTCTCTGTGAAATTGTCTTAATTGCTCGTCACAACCTCTACCAAATGGATTACTCCAGTCAGTAGATCAGAGGACTGTGTCAACGCATGCAACATCATTAATGCGAAGCTTCCTTTTTAATTCCGGATGCTTGACCCACAGAACACCCCAGGGGTGCCATGGGTCACCCCAGAATGAGGTGGACCTCCCATCCCCAATCACTTTGCTAATCATGCCCTCGTACTTGGATCTAACTCCAAGTAACTTTTTCCATAGCCAAGAGTCTGATGGTTTTGGATCCACCTACCAAATGGATTTGCCTTTTAATATTTCTGTGTGGATCCATTTAACCCATAAGCATTCCTTGCTCTGACAAATATCCCATAGATTTTTCATGCTATAGGCAATATTCATCATATCAATGTCATTTAATCCAAGACCACCCTTTTCCTTGGGCTGACATACTACTGACCATTTGAATTTTGCTTTAATAGTACTACCCCAAAGGAAAACCCTTAAGAATCCTCACAATTTCCTTAATGGTTTGCCTAGGTAAAGAAAGTGAAGTCATCCAGTATCTGCAGATAGCAATCAGCACAGTGTTTGTTAACATGACCTTTTCCCCATAGGAAAGGCTTTTGCTCGTCCAACTGTTGACTTTGTTTGACAGTCTCTCAAGTAAAGGGCTACAGTTGGCATGACTAAGCCTTCCAAAATTAAAACCATTATAGGGACAAAATGGATATTTAAGAACATAATGGATGAACAAGGTAACATCATAAGAAATAAGGTTAGGCTAGTCGCACAATGTTATAATCAACAAGAAGGAATAGATTATAAAGAAACCTTTGCACCTGTTGCACGACTAGAAGCAATTAGGTTATTACTTTCTATTGCAAGTATAAGTAACATTTCTTCCAAATGGATGTTAAAAGTGTACTTTTAAATTGGATACATCCAAGAAGAAGTTTTTGTCAAACAATCACATGGATTCGAGGATGCAAATTACCCTAACCATGTATACAAGATTAAGAAAGCTTTATATGGTTTGAAACAGGATCCAAGAACTTGGTATGATACATTTGCAAATTTTCTCATTGCAAATAATTATCAAAGGGGGACCATAGACAATACATTACTTCTTAAAAGATAAGATAATGATTATTAATAGTCCAAATATATGTAGATGACATTATCTTCGGTTCAACTAACCCTACCTTAATAAAGGACTTCAAAGAGTGTATGAATTCAGAATTTGATATGTCTATGGTAGGAGAGTTGAATTACTTCTTAAAACTACAAATTAAACAAACCCCTCAAGGAATACATATTAGCCAACTTAAGTATATCAATGATATGATTAAGAAGTTTGGATTTGAAGAGTTGAAGCCAAGACCTACCCCTATGAGTGTTAGTACCAAACTAGACAAGGATGAAAATGGAAAACCTGTTGATGACATACTATATAGGTCTATGGTTGGATCATTGTTGTATTTAACCACATCAAGACCTGATATAATGTTTAGTGTGTGTATGTGTGCTAAGTTTCAATCTTGTCCAAAAGTGTCTTATTATAACGCAGTGAAAAAGACATTTAGATATATTAAACAGACACCTCATTTAGGACTTTGGTACGATAGAAACGCTAAGTTGGAATTATATGCTTATAGTGATGTTGATTATGGTGATTGTAAGATAGATAGAAAATCCACTAGTGGGACTTGTCCATTCATAGGAACCAACCTGATTTCGTGGTTTTCTAAAAAAGCAAGATAGTGTAGCTATTTCATCACCGAAGCCGAGTATATAGCCTTAAGTTTATTTACTACCCAAATATTTTGGCTTAAACGACAACTTAGTGATTTTGGCATTATAATGAATAAGATTCCAATTTTTTGTGGTAGCACGAATGCGATCAATCTTTCTCGTAATCCAGTGCTTCATTCTAAGGTCAAATGCATTGAAGTTAGATTTCATTTCCTTCGAGACCATGTTCAAAATAAAGATATAGTCATAAACCATGTAAGAACTAATCATCAAGTAGCTGATATCTTCACCAAACCTCTTAGTCAAGCTATTTTTGAAACTTTACGAGCCAAGTTAGGTATGATGACCTATGATACTAAATCATCTTTTGCATGATTTGCAAAATAAAGGGGAGAATAAGAACATGATTTTAGATTTTAAGTCGTGATTTTAAGGTTGAATAATAAATTAAGTTCAATTGGTATAAGTTTCAATTGGTGTTTCAATTGGCTCCGAGCATAAGTTAAGGAGGAGAGTATAAGTTGAGAGGGAGCACATATGTTAAAAACATGTATCTAAAAAGAATTTAAAAACAATTGGCATAGATTTAGTGAGTTTTTCAACACAATTGGTATAGAATAGGTAAGTATGTGACAACAATGGGTAAAAATGTGTTAACATTAAAATCATATAGCTTTTATTTTGAAAATCATCCAAAAGGGAGAGAATGTTGAGAAATATGTTTGGAAAATTTTTAGAATTATGATTTTAAGTGTTACATGTCATAAAAATGTCACACGTGATAGTATAAATAATAAAGAGTTGAAATATATCGAATAAGTAAAGAAAAATGACATCGGTCTCTCAGGTGGTACACATCAATCGATCGATGTATACATTGATCGACCTATATAAGGCAGAGGAAATTCCAAACCTTACTGTGAGACATCGATCTCTAAACCTGAGACACATCAATAGATCGATGTATACATCAATCTCTCATATCGATCGATCGATGTTGGTCAGATTCAAAATCTGAACCTCACTGTGAGACATCGATCTCTCAAGTAGAAGCATTTTGATCGATCGATGTCTAGAATTTTTAAAAAAAATTCTAAAATGTGATAAAATGATTGTTTTCATTTGCATAAGCTTCATATTTGTTTATTATGTTGTTATTACGTGATTTTGATGAATCACTATGCTTTATGACTAATATGCCCTGGAAGTTTCTATAACTTACCGAAGAGGCCAAAACCAGCATTTTGAGTTCTTGTAGGTACTTGGCATGGTGAAAATGATTCAAGGACTCATTTATATCTTATTCATCACTATAAAGGTGTTATTATATCTATTTTTGACTATCGGGGTGATTTTCGGAGTTTTCTCTCACCAGGGGTATTTTCATCATTTTACCCCCCATGGGCAGTTTTGTTATTTTAATCAAAGACATCTCTTGAGTATCTTATTATCTGCATTATGGAGCTTATTTATGGTTTTCTTGAAGATTATATAATGGCTATCGACATCGGCGGTATATGTGACGGTTATTGATGTCACATCATATTTTCTTCTTGAAGACTTTTATTCATATATTAATGGAGGCTCTTACTCATATTTTCAGAGATTATAAGGGTATTATTTGTGCAAAATGCATCACAACATACAAGGAGTAAAAGTGTGGGAATTTTGGATTATATGTTGACATAATCTTGTCAACTATTATATATTGATTTCTCTTCAACAAATCTGAGTTTGTACACATATATATTGCTTAAAAAGATTCATAAACATGTGTCAAAGGTGTTTTACTCATTTTATGCATGTGTACAAGTGGACCAACCAAATACAAGCTAGTTGGCAATTGGAAATTTCAAAGTTGAACCCAACGGCTATTTGGCTGAATTTGAGCTAATTTTTGAGTCAAAATGGCAGCCACACATGTCCTATTCTTGTGCCAAGAAGTTGAGGTATTCTTGTAGAATATTCTACTCATATTATCTTCATTTTGCAAAGGATGATCAAGACATATACAAGGTGGAAATTTCGACTAAACAAGGATGACAAGGTAGACCAATTATGTTGCTTAAAATTGCCAAATGTATAAAGTGATTATGTGGCCAACCAATGATGTGAAGACACTTAAGCATTGATGATGAAGACTATGACATATTGGCATTCTTATCTTCAAGCTCAACTCAAATTATAAATAGGAGCCAAGGTGAAGAAGAGAATACACAACTTTGAAGCAAACTTGAAGATCATTCTCTTGATATTCTCTTCTCTTGTTATTGATTCATTCTTTGTGTAGGTAAGGTGTTCCATTGATAGTTATTGTCTAGCTACACTATACACCTCTTGTTTCATATTTTGTAAGATTGATTAGCCAAATTTATAACGCTACATCAATAGGTGTTCAAGGTGTTGCAACCAAAGTTGCATAAAGGTGTTTTGTCAAGTCTTGAATAGGGTTGATATATAACCCAATGATCAAGCTTAGTTCTTGTTGTATTGTTGATCATTTCATAGTAAAATCCAAGGAAATGTGTTCTTTAGGACTAGAGCAGGTCACATTAACCGAACCAGGATAAATTCTTGATATTCTTGTCTTCTTACTTTTTTTGCTGCTTTCTGCTCGTTGTTCACTACAGTTTTCACTCAATTTCATATGATCTAAAGAAATAGTAAAAGATTTTCAAAATTTGGATTTTTTGTGGAGTTATACCTCCGGCTGTTAGGTTTCATTATCAATAAGAATCACTTGATTTGAGCAAAGGAGAGTTAGTCTTTCAGCCTTTAAAAGATAACTGCTCCATTCTGGCAGCAATCTGACCAGTTTCAAGGAAACGTGCATTCTGATTTTATCAAGCACAGTTTCAGGAAAGGGCATTTTAGAAACATAAACTAGACATCTTAAGGAGTGTTGTCACATAAAGATCAACCTTTTTCGATGAGTAATTAAAGAGAAACATGTTTGCAAAGTTCAGCACCACTATGTCCAAAACTCTCTATATTGACCATCTGAAACTTTTTATTTGTTTGAAGGGTCAAACGATTTTATTTTTTTGTTATTTTTGTACAGAGTATAGTAAAGAAACTGAAGTTGATTTTCTGAAAATTTCATAACTTTTGGAGTTGTGTACAGTGACTTGTGAATTTTTCAAAAACGGATACTGAATCTAAGTAGCTCTCAGATTCTGTTTTCAAATGGGTTTTTAAATTCAAGGGTAGTAGTGTAATTTTCGCTAACCACTATTCACCCTCCCCCTCTAGTGGTGTTTATTGTATGTGTTACAGTCTAACAGACTCATCAGGATTCATATTTGTACATGATGACTATATGGAGAATCATTCGGTATGTCGCGCGGTATCGTTCTTACGTTATGATAAGTGCTATAGCCATCATATGATATGTCATGTTTTAAATGTTTATGGAAATGATATGTTACGACATGTTTATGGAAAAATGGTTATGGATATCATGGTTTGAGTTTTCATTGTCATAAAAGTTTTATGGCATCGTTTTAAAGTTATCGCATCGTAAGAATATCGCATTTACTTGACTCGTATACGGACTTGATGCATTTAGATGATAAGATTAGGTCTGATGAAATCTTAGACCTTGATGGAGACTTTAAGTATGGAAATAGAGTTTTAGAGACTTGACAATATAGGCAGTTTACTTTGATGTTGATGTATGTGTTACTGATTATTGATTTAAATTTTTGCTATACACTTTAATTATTAAATTTGTAGATGTAAAATGTTATGTTCATTATTTACGTATCGTTATTTTATTATCTCGTCTCCCCATGTTTGATCCACATGACGTATACAGGCGGGCTATTTGCCGGATGAATCACTCACAATTGCCTTTATCACTATTTGCAGAGAACAGGACCACTGTACTGGTTATTGAGTACGAGCTCAGTAGATTAACCATGATAGGGGAAATATGCCAGAGAGTTATTATTTGAAGATGTTAGATATTTGATTATGATGTATTTAGAAGATTTCAGGACTTAGCACAGTATGATTTGTACAGAGTTGTAACGAAATGTAATGCATGTCAATTGTATTTTGTTTATGTTTATGTTGCTTCCGCTACAGCGTACCATGATTATGTCGGCATGCACATGTATGATATCGACTTCTTGTACTTCTCGTAGCAGAGAGTACGATGGTTGCAGTGGGGCGGACCTTAGTTTCAGACGGGACGCTACACAGGAGGTGGAGGTGACTGCAGAGCCGAGGAGGGAGGTGGCTGGGGGGAATTATTAGGACTTTAGGAGGCTGGTTGCAGTCAGGGGTGGCGGTGAGATGGTGGCGGCAGAAGGAGGGATGGAGGTAGAAGACTTTTGTTTACCTTTTATAGTATAAAATTTTAATTAAATGACATTTTCCCTTTTTTTTAATATAGGTTTCTTAATGACGGTGTTTTATAAGAATTTTGAGGGTACAACGGAGAATGTATGACTCACGGAAATTGCAAGAGAAAAACACAACTAGCGCGTTAGTCGGATAAACAGAAGATTTTAATATAATTTGACACATTGGAGAGTTTTAGACAAATATTGTGGGTGTTTCTGGCAATTAACCCAAAAATTAAAGACTTCTAAAGTTTAATTTCTTGCAAGTATCATTTACTTTCATAGTAGTAGAAAAATTCACTTGGCTAGGGATATATATGAGAAAAAATTGTCAAACGTAGTATCTTGAAAAAGATAAGAAAAAAGAGACGAGTTACAACAACCACCATACCCAGTAATATCCTAACAAAAATAAAAGATATCGATAGAGTCTGAAAAATGTGAGGGTCATGCAAACCATGAAGATTAATTTTAAGTACCAAAACTATGTTTTACCTTAATTTAAATCTAACAAATTGATATATATACTAAAACTAAAATTAAACTACTAATTAGTTAATGTAAACGTAACGAGCGGCTTACTTTAACCTCCTTTTCCTTTAAAATTTTTCTTACTACTTCATGATCTGGTTGAGTTATTTTATATAGAAGTGACTTTTTCCGATCTTCAACCAATGTAATTGATTAGTTTTCTTTTCCAGATAGCTAATAATGAAATTCTATATTTTAACTTTTATCCAATCTTTTAGCATAAAAACCTAATTCAATTTGACAAACTCCATATCCATATTGAATTAAAATCAAACCAAATTATATTAACGTTTTATGGAATACTCTAGTCTTGACAATCTTTGATTGTTTATTCTTAGAAATCCACATATAGAAATCGAATATATTCGTAGTCAATTTTACTGTAGGTTTGTTGTTACGTTGATCCCAATTTAAATCTTCACTTTCCGTTACCTCGAATTCAATTAGAATAGTTAGCTAATCAATTGACGTTTAAAATACACAAACAACGATTAACGATTGAAATAAACTAATCAATTAAACAAAACAAACACGAAAAACCAGTATATTAACTCACCAAAAGAATTCAACATTTACACGGTACTAGTCAGAAAAAAAAAAGTAAGATATAGCTCTTATAGCCAACTCCACAAAATCAGCAATTACGCTTAGAAACAAATTAAAAGGGAACATTGAAACCGTGTACTTGGCTTGCAAATTCGGTGCTGAAAGTATTACAATTCTCGTGACCTAAATATTGACTTTGAACCTCTTATTGTTGGATAAATATTAGACGTAATGTTTATCTTTAAGATTTATCCCGTGATTTATTAATTTAAATCACATATAGTGTGGATCACCATGTCATCTTATCTCCTAGACTT
Organism: Eustoma russellianum; assembly: GCA_036186865.1. Classification (NCBI taxonomy): domain Eukaryota; kingdom Viridiplantae; phylum Streptophyta; class Magnoliopsida; order Gentianales; family Gentianaceae; genus Eustoma; species Eustoma russellianum. The sequence continues at coordinate 35,833,901 of AP025045.1, forward strand.
GTATTTGACTACAACTCCTTGGTGGTAAGGGATTATCACCATACAGTAGAGTTTGTGATGGTACGGACTCTAATCAAGACAGGATTAGGGGGTCCCTAGCCTAGCCTATAAATAAGAGCCTATGGTTGTCCATCAAACCATCTCATTCAAGCCAAGAGGAACAAGGCTAGAAGACTACCCTAAGGACTACATCAACGCGAAGAAGGCTTCTACAAACGACAATGGCCGGAGGTAACCTTTCTGCTTCCGCTATTTATTTTGGCCTAACATTTGGTATCAGAGCCACCTCTGACCATATCGTTTGTATTCAGAAAACTTTTTTCCGTACCCTTTAATGCAATTAAATCATTCAAAGGTTACGGAATTATAGTTTTCGAGGCCTTCGGTATTCAATTGCGTGTATTGTTATTCTGCCGAAATTGCTTTGTCAAAATTACCCATTTTGAATTATGTTGCTGTCGGATTACAATGGCCGGAGTGCTTGTATTCTTTGGTTGCTGAAAATCTCAATCATTTATGTTTTCTGTAAATTTTGAAGCTGCTGTTGAATTCGGTGGCCTGGAGCCTTATAAAGGTCAAGTATTCAAAAAAAAAAAAATTGTGAAAGTTGGCATGTTCTGTCTTAATATTTTGATGGAAAGTTTGAAGTCATTTCATGCTAAAACAACGGCAGTAAGAATGCAGCGGCAGGCGCGTGTTGTACACGTGCCATAAAGGAGGATTTGTGGCAAATACAAAAGGTGAACTATTGAAAGTGTGATAAATACACCGTACACGTAATTTCTGTCTAGAAAGTCGGTACTTAAGCGGGACCGTCTGTGACCCCACCGCACGGCCTGGGATTTTACGTGGAATGGTAATACCTGTCTAGGAAATTGATTCATGATCTTTCCTGGGGTATTGCTGAATCGGTTCACTTCACATTTTCATTATGATTTCATCTTTTGTTGATGTCATATGAAGGATTTTTTAAAGTTGATGACATATAAAGAATTATTTTCTTAATTTTAAGATTATCCACAACATCTTAAAATTGTACGGCGTGAAGAAAAATAAAATGTCATCATAACTATTGTTTTGATTAATAAGGTAATCACTCTGCCCCACAGGGAAGTGGTTGCTTTATTGATCAAGAAAATTAAACATATAAATTTCCTATGCCCACAGGTACGGAAATATTTTGGTTGTTTAATTTTCATATCGTTTTTTAAAGAATAACTATATAAATATGTTGATGGCATATAAAGAATTATTTTCTTAATTTTAAGATTAGCCACAGCATCTTAAAATTATAAGGTATAAAGAAAATAAAATGTCATCAAACATATGGTTTTGATTAATAAGGTAGTCACTCTGCCCCACAGGGAAGTGGTTATTTTATTGATCAAGAAAATTAAACATAAACATTTCCTATGCCCACAGGTACGGAAATATTTTTGGTTGTTTAATTTTCATACCGGTTTAAGTATATTCTATGCATGAGTGCAACCTCTGCCCACAGGAAGGTTTAGAATATACTATTTGAATTAACTTGATTAATTCATTCTGGTTATACATGTTCATAACATGATATATGTTTCTTTGGTTACGCAGTTGTTCCCACTACTGCTTATTTGATTTTGATAAAACTCCAGTGTTGACTGGTGACAATTTTACTGAATGGAAGGATAATATCCTTTTGACGTTAGGGTGTATGGACTTAGACCTGGCAATCTGTGAGGAAAAAACACCAAATCCTACGGAATCATGTACGCCATCTGAGAGGTCTAGTTACGAACGCTGTGAGCGATCTAATCGCCTCAGCATGATGCTCATCAAGTCTCGTATAAGTCCAAGTATTAGGGGTTCTATCCCTAATCTTGATAATGTCAAAGCTTACATGAAAGCCATTGATGAACAATTCGTAAGCTCTGACAAGGCGGTTGCCAGCACCCTTATGAAGAGGCTTTCAAACATGACCCATGACAAAAGCCGTGGTGTGCGCGAGCACATCATGGAGATGAGGGACATTGTTGCTAAATTAAGCTCCCTAAAGGTTGAAATCTCAGAGTCATTCCTGGTGCATTTCATACTCAACTCTCTCCCTTCGGAGTATACTCCATTGAAGATCTCGTACAACACACAAAAAAGAAAACTGGTCAATTAATGAACTTCTGACCATGTGTGTTCAAGAGGAGCAGAGGTTGAAGAATGAGTCCATTGAGTCTGTGCATCTTGCGACTCATTTTAAGAGAAATGCAAAGAAGGGCAAAGGTGTTCCAATGAAGAAAACCGGCAATAAAGACACATGTCGGTTTTGTAAAAAAAAAAAAAAAGGGGACACTGGAAGAAAGATTGCCTGAAATACAAGGGATGGCTAGAGAAGAAGGGTAATTTTTCCTTTGTGTGTCATGAATCTAATTTTACTGAGGTTTCTGATAATACATGGTGGATTGATTGTGGTTCTACAATTCACATTGCGAAAACCATGCAGGGCTTTCTAAACCTGAGGAAGCCAAATGAAAGTGAGCAATGCATCTATTCTGGAAACCGGATGCGCTCTACTGTTGAAGGAGTGGGATCTTATAGGCACATTTTGAAAACTGGTTTTCAACTTGATTTGGAAAACACCTTTTATGTACCTTCTTTTTCCAAAAATTTAGTTTCTCTTTCAAGACTTTCGATTATTGGATATGATTTTTATTCACATCTTTTTGTAATGAATGTATTGAAAGAGAATAAAGTTATTGGTTCTGCGAAATTGAATGGTTTTTTGTTTCAACTTGAGCTAGATCCCATTTACGAGCATACTCTTACAAAGCGTTGTATTATCAATGAGAACTCATCAAGTCTTTGGCATAAAAGATTGGGACATATCTCAATCGAAAGAATGAAAAGATTAGTGAATGAAGGAGTTTTACAAACTCTAGACTTCACTGATTTAGGTACTTGTGTGGGATGCATAAAAGGGCAAGCAAACCAACAAGACCATTAAGGGTGCCAAAAGGAGCTCTCATCCTCTTAAAATCATACACACGGATATCTGTGGACCTTTTCATACACCTTGCTTGAATGGTCAGAAATACTTTATTTCATTTATCGACGACCATTCAAGGTTCATGTATCTCTATCTTCTATTTGAAAAATCTGAAGCACTTGATGCGTTCAAAATCTTCAAATTAGAAGTAGAGAAACAAAAGGAGAAGACAATTAAAATTGTCCGATCCGATAGAGGTGGTGAATATTATGGACGTTACACATAAAAGGGACAAATGATTGGTCCATTTGTCGAATTCCTTCAAAAGGAGGGTATTGTTGCTCAATACACCATACCTGGCACACCACAACAAAATGGTGTTGCTGAAAGAAGGAATCGGACTCTTATGGACATGGTAAGGAGCATGATTAGCACAACGAATTTGCCTATATCCTTTTGGAGTGAAGCTCTAAAAACCGCTGTGTATGTTTTAAATCGAGTTCCATCTAAGGTCGTTCCTAAAACACCTTTCGAGTTGTGGAATGGTTGGAAACCAAGTTTAAAACATTTACACATATAGGGTTGTCCAGTTGAAGTTAGGGTATACAACCCAAGCGTAAAGAAACTGGATGAACGAATGAAAAGCGGTTATTTTATTGGATATGCAGTTAACTCCAAAGGATATAGATTTTCTGTCCCTCACATACTCCTAAAGTGGTTGAAGCTAGAAATGCTAAGTTTCTAGAGGATCATGAAGTCAGTGGGAGTGATTCAAATCGAGAATTCGATTTTGAGGAAATAAGGGATACACATGTTGTACCTTTATATGTGGACAATTCGGTTGCTATTCAACAAAATGAAGAGCCGTCAATTGTACAACCTCAAATGGAAGAATCACATCAAGAACAAACTGAACCCACTAATCCCACATCTACTGAGCCAGTGGGAGTACGAAGATCCTCAAGAACTAAAAGGCCAGCAATTTCTAGCGATTATGTTATATATCTTCAAGAGTCCGATTATGACATTGGACTAAATCATGACCCTATCTCGTTTTCACAAGCCATGAATTATGACAAATCGTCACTATGGTATGATGCCATGAAAGAGGAGATGGAATCAATGGCTAAAAACAACGTCTGGGAACTTGTTCCGTTACCAAACAGAGCCTCTGTGGTGGGATGCAAATGGGTCTTTAAGACCAAAAGAGACTCGTTTGGTAACATTGAACGATATAAAGCCAGACTTGTAGCCAAAGGTTTCACTCAGAAAGAAGGCATTGATTACCATGAAACCTTCTCTCCAGTCTCAAAGAAGGATTCATTTCGGATAATCATGGCATTAGTAGCTCATTTTGATCTCGAGCTACATCAAATGGATGAGAAAACTGCGTTTTTAAGTGGGGTTCTTGATGAAGAGGTATACATGCGTCAACCTGAAGGCTTTGTCAATTCTGATAATGATCAACTGGTTTGCAAATTGAATAAATCCATATATGGGCTTAAACAGGCTTCACGTCAATGGAACATCAGGTTTCATGAGGTAATCTCTTCATTCGGTTTCGTAGAGAACATTGTTGATCAATGTATATACCTCAAGACGAGTGGGAGCAAATACATTTTCTTAGTCCTATATGTGGATGATATCTACTAGCAAGCAGTGATCTTGGGTTATTGCATGAGACTAAGCGATTTCTCGCTTTGAACTTTGATAAGAAGGATATAGGTGAAGCCTCTTATATATTTGGCATAGAGATTCGCAGAGATAGAACAAGTAAAATACTTGGTCTTTCTCAGGAGGCCTACATCATCAAAGTACTTGAGAAATTTGCTATGCAGAATTGTGTGTCACCTATTGTCAATGGAGGCTGAGACCATTGCATGCTATGAAGCTACGTCACAGGCCTTATGGATGAGAAATTTCCTCAGTGGTCTAAAAGGTTGTCGATATTGTTAATAGACCCATAAAGATTTTCTGCGACAATTCAGCTGCTGTGTTCTTTACGAAAAATAATAAAGGTGGGAGTCGCAGTAAACATATCGACATAAAGTATTTGAAGGTCAGAGATCATGTTAGACAAGGAGAAATAAAGATTGAACACATTAGTACGGAGTCAATGGTTGTTGATCCTATGACTAAAGGATTACCGGTTAAAGTTTTCAAGGATCATGCTACTAATATGGGACTTCTTAGTTCTCCTTGATTTGTTGTACTTTGATCTTATTTTGTCTAGACATTTGTTGACTTTGAATATGCGCAATTAAAGTTGTAGGATCTATTTGATCCATGGACGAGGACCCATTTTGAGATGATTTATAGTAAATCATTCATTTTGTTTGATTGTTTGTATAATGCATGGTAATACTTGGAAGGGAGTGCTCGTTGTTTAATCTAAGAGCGCAACCGCCTTGATTCGTATGTGTTATATTTTCGATCGAGCTAGTCAAGTTGTTCGAGTGACATTTTTTGTTTTGGCCAAGTTACTTAGTCACTTGTGTAGCGTTGTCTAGTGTTGACATTTGATCCAAGTGGGAGAATGTTGGATAAATATTAGACGTAATGTTTATCTTTAAGATTTATCCCGTGATTTATTAATTTAAATCACATATAGTGTGGATCACCATGTCATCTTATCTCCTAGACTTGTATTTGACTACAACTCCTTGGTGGTAAGGGATTATCACCATACAGTAGAGTTTGTGATGGTACGGACTCTAATCAAGACAGGATTAGGGGGTCCCTAGCCTAGCCTATAAATAAGAGCCTATGGTTGTCCATCAAACCATCTCATTCAAGCCAAGAGGAACAAGGCTAGAAGACTACCCTAAGGACTACATCAACGCGAAGAAGGCTTCTACAAACGACAATGGCCGGAGGTAACCTTTCTGCTTCCGCTATTTATTTTGGCCTAACACTTATAGCCTTCTTCACGTTGTTGCTTCCAAAGACTTGTTCTTGGCCGTTTCCTGGTTCGGGAAAGAGGGTTAAGTAAGAACCAAAACAATTATATCAACTATATCCCAACGACAACAAAAATCTTTCGAAGATCGATCGGCTACGACGACCAATCAAAAGGAGAAAAAGAAGAAGTTCCAGCGCCCCAAAGATACCGCTATTTGGAACTTTAAATAGGAAAAGGTCGATGTTCAATATTGTATAACAAGAAATTAAATCATATCCTTCATTAAATTCTTTTTCCTTCTGGTAAAAGGATAAAGTAAGTTTATCTTATGACTCTATACATGATCAAATTCCTTCAGGACTCCAAATTGGTAATTCCTTTGCAATTATAATCTTCAATGGCTCCAAAGCGCATCAAATCATTGAATTAAGTTTCGATCCGCTACTCGAATATTTAGGATATCTGCGAAATAAATTCAAGCTAGTGCAACTCCATTTAATAATATAATCAAAGATATGTTTATTTAGCTAATGAATAGAGAAAATAATCCCATTTGATAAACGAATCAATAAAGCTCAAAATATATAGCTATTTTAGCTAAAACTCAATAGTTTCTAAATAACTTGACAAAATCTGAAAATACAACAACACATACCCAGTAACAAAAGCTATCGCTAGAGTCCGGAGAGAATGAACGGCAAGCAAACAATACTCTATCTCAAAAGATACTTTGCAGGTACATGTCTTTTTTAAACATATGCATACACCAATATGTCAATCTTTTGTATATTTTGTTACTTAAGAAATAACTATTAAGAAGTCTTGTCAAAATATTAATCGAATTAAACAGTAAAATAATCTATAGATTCTAATATTGTGTGTACATAACGGTGGAGATTACATAAAGATACTATTCATGCCATACCCAAATAGTATCACAAATTCAAGCACTTGATTTGCTTTAGCAATCTTAATAGCATACGCAAATTTGTCGATTGTTTGTATTTTGACAACCTCCGGTCAGGTTGCCAATACTTAAACTTTTGAACGCAGCGAGAGTGACAACAGTTATTATCACAACTTGCGTCGCACATGCCCATGCTTACATTGCATCTTACTTGAATGCCTTCAACTGCTACGTGATTGCTCACCATAGAGAAGGTCAGAAGACAAAGGAAGGCAAAAATTGTTGGGGTGACGACGCTGTGGTTTGCCATATGGAAATCTCGTCTTTGGTATAGGGTATTGGAAAAGTACATCAAAGTACTTTACCGTGTGCTCCAAACTTATATAGAATGTATATGAGATTGTTTGAGAGATTGATGTGATGTGTTGCAATGCTGGAAACTTTCAGTCGGACATGGATTTCTCACATTGAGAGATCGACGTGACGTGGATCTCTCAACGTGAGAGATCCATGTTGATCTGAGGCTGTCTGTCCAACGTCGATCGATCGACGTGAGAGATCGACGTACCAGCGGACAGAACTTTTCATTTTGGGTTGCAACTTTTGATCCAAGGATCATCTCCCTTCGCCTATGAACAGTAATCAACTGCCATAACTGATAGAAAAACTACTGAAATGAGTTTCAAATATGGTTTTTAACACAATCCAAGATCTATATATATGAGATCTTGCTATTTCAAAATATATAACATTCTTGCAAAAACTTAGAGAATTTCAGCAATCTTTTCTATCTTTCTCCATTATCTTTCTCTTCTACATCAAGTTCAAACTTCTTCTACTAGAGCAAAGGACAAGAAGTAAGCCGTTATATCTTGGGAAGCATTAGTCTTGTTGTCTACCTTGCTCATTGGTAGAGACTGAATTGCTTTAAGGACAGAGTCATCTTGAGACTCGTCTCGGCTTTTGTTTGATTACTTTCTTGCTTCTTTTCTGTACTTTCCTAACAATCTTAAAGCAATTTATTAGTTGATATTGTTATGCCCCGCACCCTCCGTAGGGTAATTAAAAGACCAAGAAAGATTTTACGGGAACTAATGACGGTCAACGGAAATTAAGTAGGCATTAATATGAGGATTAATTAGAAATTAATGGGGGAATTTAATATTAGAAATTATTTATATTTAATTTAGAATTAAATAATTAAGTTTATCCTTTAAGATAAATAGAGAATAGATATAATTTAGAAACACCAAACTTTCACTTCCCATATCAAAACTGACAAAGCGTCAGTTTCTCTCCTTATCAAAAACAAACCGACGCCTTTCTCCATTATCTCCCATAGGCGATTTCCCCTCCTCCCAACGCTAGAGAAGAACTTCAAGATCCTCAATCCATTCTTCGTCTGATCTTCAATCCGCTTTCGTAGAATCAAAGGCAAGTAACTTTCTTATAAGTTCCTACGATTTGTGAAAGGAAACTGGCCTATTTTGTTATCAAATCGGATCACCATGCAGTAGTTTCGTGTAGTGATTATTTGTTTATGATCTATGTGCTTTCGTTTCGAGATTTGGCCAATGTATATGAAAAAGCATTCGTTGTTGTTGTTGATTATGTGAAATCATGCAAATCCCTATCCCTTGAACCTCTTCTTATTGTGATTTTGTTGCTGTGAAGGTTGGAAGGAAAAAGGTGGGATTTTTTTTGGAATTGATGAGGTTGGAAAAAGGGCGTACCAGGCTTGAATCTTGTTTGCGATGTGTGTAGCGTTGAATCTTTAGTTTAAGCATGAATGATAGCAGGGATTAGGCTTGGATTGGTTGGCATAAAGTTTGGAATTGAACGGTGTTGAGATTCTGCAGAAACTGCAAAGTGCTATTCTGGAATCGTGGACATCGATCGATCGATGTCAGGGATCGATGTCCTCAGTTGGACATCGATCGATTGATGTAGGCGCAGGCTGAGAGATCGATGTCCCCAGACGGACATCGATCGATCGATGTAGGGAAGCTTGAGAGATCAATGTCCTTAGAAGGACATCGATCGATCGATGTTGGGTGAGTCTGAGAGATCGATGTCCCCAGTTGGACATCGATCGATCGAAGTAGAGGGATCGATGTTCTCAGCTGGACATCAATCAATCGAAGTAGGGGATGAAGTCCATCAGTTTTGTGAAAAAATAGAGGAAGAAAGAGGGAAGTTTGGGAAGTCCTTGGGGGACCTTAGAGGCTTCTTAAGACCTGATTAACGATAGTCTAAGTCTTGGGAACATGATCTAGGATGGTGAATCAATATTGGTGTCTTCAATGGGTTCTCGAACCGAGTTTCAACGGAAGTGACTTAGGAGGGTTAGGAAATGAACGTACAAGGTGTCTTAGAGCTCAATGAAGGAAAGATAGGGATGCTCTCGTTGGACTGTGAACTTTAGAATCAAGGTTAAGCGTTGATGAGCTAGTTGAAGTCTAAGTGTTGACGAATAAGCTAGTGAACTCTTGTGTGTTACTTGTACTTGCGCATGTGAAGGTGAATTGCGTATGTGAACGAAAAGTGTGATTGAAATAAGGAGTCTTGCATCATGGCACGTGCATTGCATAAAGTTTTGAAAAAGAGATGTGCTTCGGCACAGATTTGCGAAGGTAAACTGCAATGTTAACCGGAATGGAAATTTAAGCCGGGGTGCATTGCAGGACACAAAAGACTGTAACGTTAACCGGGATGGAAATATAAGCCGGGGTGCGTTACAGGGTATAAAGTCCTCTACAATGTTAATCGGGATGGAAATTTAAGCCGAGGTGCATTGTAGAGTTTTACGAGATCTGTGATGTTAATCGGGATGGAAATATAAGCCAAGGTGCATCACAGAGCATATGAGCTTGTAACGATAACCGGGATGGAAATATAAGCCGGGGTGCGTTACAAGGTAATGAGTTAGGAACCGGACATTGTGACATGCATTACATTGATTTGAAAAGAGAAGGTTCATGCATATGTGATTGTGTAGTGTAGTGCATATTTTGACACGCATCACGAGAGTCGTTGTGGAATGAATGTTCACGTTAATTGATTGATATTGATTTGTTAATTGCATTTCGAATTGCTGTACTTGCTATTACGTGACTCATTTCTACATTTGGAAGTTTACAAGACATGTGCCCCACAATTTCCTTGAATTACCTATTACTCATGTCTTGCCATGTGTTGATCCCGTATGTCTTATAAGCGGGTTACTTGCTAGCGTTTTTCGCTAAGGGTACTTCCTTTGTCATTGCAGATGAGCCTAGCTATGATATGATTTTCATTGAGGATGACGGCGAGTGGGCAGAATGGGATGCCTAGACCTTGAGGAAAGAATTGAATAGAAAGTTTCTGTTATTCCTGTTTCTTGGTTCATGTGAGGTTTTAGTTGGCTGCGACCATACACAGTTCTTTTGGTATTCACATTGTCTTTTGACGTTCTGCATTAATGGATTAGATTGACGAGATATGTTTCCGCGCTTATTTCTCTTATATCATCGATGATGTGTATTCGAGAGATGAGACGTCTTGTAGTCTTCTCAGTAGGCTACGACGGGTGAACCGGTTCGGATTCCGTTGTCCGGGTCGGGGCGCTATAGATATGGTTCCCAAACAGTTTTTGGTTTCCAGCAAAGTGTGGGGGTTAAACCATTGATGAAAATATCTTAGAAAATCATTATTTTCATAATGGGATGAGCGTGATATCATTTCAATTTCCTTCGGCCTGTGGGGATGGATGTCATTCATTTGTCTTCATGCTCGACATCAACTGAAGAAACGCCATAGGAGGACATGGACATGCAACTCCTACACTATGATGGAAAATGAAGGCTAACAAGGTGGAGATAGCTACATACACATGGAAACAAGCATTACAAGAATAGAGTTTGTTTGGTGTCAACCAAAGAAAGCTCAAGGATACAAAGAAACAAGAGAATTACCAACATAATCGTTGGCGACAGATGAAGAGGAGAAGTTGCTTGGAGTATCAACATGATAAAGGATAAGGAGATTGCAACGGTCTTCTATGAGTAATCTTGTTGATAGTTCCTCAAAAAGGGTGATAGACTATATCTATCAAGTTTATTGCAACCAGTAGAGAGGTAGCTTAGTTTCTTTAATGATGCACTAGAAATCCAAGAGTTTGGACAGTGGAAGGTGCACTTAAAGTTAACTTTGTCTATAGAAACTGGTACTACCCCAAAGGAAACCCCTAAGAATCCTCACAATTTCCTTAATGGTTTGCCTAGGTAGAAAAAGTGAAGCCGTCTAGTATATGCAGATATCAGTCAGCACAGTGTTTGTTAACAGGACCTTTCCCCTATAGGAAAGGCTTTTGATCGTCCAACTGTTGACTTTGTTTGACAGTCTCTCAAGTAAAGGGCTACAGTTGGCATGACTAAGCCTTCCAACTGTAAAAGGTACACCAAGGTACTTATTGGAAGCGAACCTATTGGCATGCCAAGGATGTGGGCAATGTCATCTTGCATAAGTGAATTAACACCAGATGTGAAGACCATGCTCTTTTGCAAATTGGGCTTTAAGCCCGAGATTGATTGAAATAGGTCCAAGGTATTCTTAATAGTGGAAATCGAGTTAAGATCCGCCTTGGAGAAAATGAACAGGTCACCAGCAAATGCAAGTGAGGTGATGTTTAGATTTCCACACTTGGGATGGAAGTGAAAAAGATGATTGAGGGTTTAGGATAAATAGGTAAGGGGATAGGGGATCCCCCTGCCTAAGACCCCTAGAGGCTTTAAAATTACCCGTTAAGGTACCATTTAAGTTAAGGGAGAAGGATGTCGTAGTAATACACAATTCAACCCATTTGACAAAATTTGCTGGAAAGTGCATTACCTTTAGTATTGAAAGCAGGTACTTCCACTTAACAGTATCAAATGCCTTCAAAATGTCTACTTTAATAGTGCATCATTTTGGGCCACCTTGTTTCTTGTAGTTTTCGACTAGTTCATGAATTAGGAGAATGTTGCTTTGAATTGATCTACATTTGACAAATGCTGATTGATTGTCACTGATTAGAGAGGGGAATCAACGGCTTCAATCTCCTAACTAGTACTTTGGTTATCACTTTATAAGTGACATTACCGCATGAGATGGGTCTGAAATCTTTCATCATTAAAGGGTTGTCTACTTTTGGAATAAGTGAAATGGATGTGGCATTAAAGAGGTAGTGCACGTAGTTTTTCTTGAAAAAGTATTCAATCGCATCAAGGAAGTTCTCACTAATGACATCCCAATTACCTTTGAAGAACCCTGTAGAATAGCCATAAGGCACTGGGGCACTATCAGAGTTTGGGAGAATAGTGCTTCCTTGATTTCAGACCTGGTTACAGGCTGAGCAAGGATCTGTCTTTGTTGATCAGTCAAGATTTTACCATCCCAGCTTTGGTTTTGTGGTTCAAGTGGTGTTCGATCTGTGAGAAGCTTCTCAAAATAAGAAATGGCTGTTGCTTCCACCATGTCATAGTTTTCAATGATATCCCCCTCCTCATTTCGAAATCTAAGGATTTTATTCCTGGTATTATGAACCTTGACTGTTCTGTGGAAAAATTTGGTGTTTTTGTCTCCTTCTTTCATCCATTTGATTCTGGATTTTTTTTTAAAGAAGGACTCAAATGCCAATAGCCTAGTGTAATCCTCAAGAGAATTACGCTCCTCAACCTGAAGCCGGGGATCATGAGGGGAATGAGAAGCTTTCAGCTGGACTGCTTCTAGAAGGTCTCTAGCAATTTAAACTCTTTTAGTAATGTTACCAAATTTGTCTTTGTTAAGTTGCTTTAGGGGACCTTTTAGAAGCTTTAGCTTTTTGGCCAAAACCTTCATAGGATTACCAATTTGTTATTCTGACCAAGCAATCCTCAGTGTTTCCTTAAAGGTAGGGTGGGTCATCCAACCTTTCATGAATTTGAATGGATTAAGGCCAAAACTACGATTGAAATGTATAAATAGCACAGCCGACGAGTGTTCCGAGGACATGGGTGCTTCATATACTAGTTGGTAATGAGGTATAAGACATTTCCAATGGTCATTACTGAACATATGATCAATTTTTGTGTAAGTCCTATCATTTCCATCTCTTTTATTTGTCCAAGTATACTTGAAACCACTAGAGGGGATGGGTGCTAAATCAAGATCTTGTATTCATTCATTAAACTCTCTTATTGCATTTCTATCAGCTCTATATTTCCCAAGTTTGCCTTGATTATTAAGAACAATATTGAAGTCACCCATAATAACCCAAGCATTGTTCCCGTATATTTGGTTTTGGTACCTGAGTTCTTGCCATAATGCCCTCCTGTTACTTCTTTCATTGAATCCATAAACTACTGAGAGAATAAATTCCTTAGAATGAGGAGGTGCTAATTTCATTTTACAGGCAATAGACTGATCAGAACAAGACATGACTTGCCCTTCAAGAATATTGGAATTCCAAGCAACCCAAATATGCGACACAGAATTTGGCATACAGTTGTGTGTTATTACACATGATTTGAAGAGTCTATTTATTATAGGACTCTCTAACCTTTACTTCTAATATTCATATCAAATCAATGTGCCTGTTTGTAATAAATTCTTTTACCTCTTTTTGTCTAAGGGGAGAGTTTAGTCTCCTGACATTCCAACATCCTAATTTTGTCATCTAGGATGCTTAGCACCTCGGCCGCTAGTCCTTCCTCTAGCAGCACCCCTACTAGTGTGCCTGATTTGGACTATTTCCTTTCTAGAGTCTAGGTCATCATCATCATTAGAACTCTGATCCGAATGAGTTCCCTTTCTATTTCAGCGGTTATTTGCCATAGGCTGAGCATTTAACGTTTGATCAATTCCTTGCTCAAGTCTTGTCTTATGTGTTATAGGAGATTATTGTTTCGGTCTAGATGTTCTAGACTTGACTTTGGTAGCACTATTGATGATTAGGTTAAGAGGAGTTTGGGTGTCTAGACTATCATCCTCAGAGGGAGTTTTCCACTAGAGACTCAGGAAGCTCCTTTGTACGCTTACTTTTGCTAGACCAATGAGAAACCGAATCACTATTTTGTCCCTAAGGAGGAAGGTTGTCGCAGAAAACATCATGTATGATAGTATCTAGAACATTAAATTCATTAAAGGAGATACCTGATTGTTTTGAGAGAGATTTTGGTTTTCTGCCCCCACTTGGAGACCGGTCCATGCTTATTTCCGATTCTGGACTTTCAATAAGTCCTGCTATTTTCTCCATTTGAGCCAACTAAGCTTCTGTGAGGCTAAGTCCTCCTTCAATTTCATCAGAATTCTGTCTAATCCAGCTAGAACCCACTGCTTGCCAGTCATTTGCAGCTCCAACCAAGTTTGGCTCTGAGACCTTTCCATTGCCTTTGACCATTCTCAGAGCAAACGGTGGCTTATTTCTTGCTGGTCCCTTGCCTGCGCGGTGGAGCTTAGCAGGACCCTGCTCTTTGTTCCATGCATCACACGAGTTTCCGAATGATTTGCACTTACCATAGCGTTTTGGCATCCATTCATACAGCACATCCCGTGAACATTCCAAGCCATTTTCATCAATGTATTTATCCTTGCATAGGTCACCCTAGACTGCTGAGTAGTTAGTTTATCCATAAAGAGAGGCTTGCCAATGAGAGACCTAAGGGCGCTTAGTACGTGAGGATTGAAGTAATGCGGTCTCAGCTTGTGGAGCTAGACCCAGACTGGAATCTTGTTTAACTTCAGTCTCTTTTTAGGTTTATCTAAGGTCCAAGGCCAGAGAAATAAAACCTGATTGCCAAAGGGGATAGGGGATTGTCAAGAATTCCCTGCTTAGATCCCTCAGACTGGAATCTGAAAACAAAGAGGTTGTCCTCAATCTTTTGTACCTCAAGTAAAAATTGAGAGGACCATTTAAGCTCAGTAAATTGCTTCATATTGAAGTAGGAAGCATTGTTACCCATGACTTGCCCTATTATCGTGTTCTTCCACTTTAGCTTGTCATCTGAAACTTTTGAAGGGTCAATGGCAAAAGATTTCACACCATTGTTGACATCTATTGGAGATGAGGTAAGAGTAGAAGAAGTATCTGGGCAAAAATCAGGCTTGAGCAAGGATGCCCAAGCTGATTTTGCATGGATTAATGCTTGCATGTTGTTTAGATGGACAGATTCGAAGTGAAAATGTCCATTTTTTTCCTAGATCTAGCAGTTTGTTGCAATTCCGCCATTGTTTGCGGAGGCCGGCAGCCTTTGTGGCCTCAGATGGGGGATATTTTCGTCTGTAATTTGTCTTGATTCTTCTCTAGGAGGTGAAGGTTGAAAAAGAGGAAGAAGATGAGCAAAAAGAAAAAAGGTTGGAGGGGGAAGGCGGAGATAAGGACGTTGTGGTGGAGAGAGAAAGAAAAAAATGTGTTGAAAAATATGTTTGGATAATTTTCAAAGTCATGATTTTAAGAGGTGAATGCATAAAAATATCATACATGGTGTTATATGTGATTAAAAGTTGACAAAGTTGAAAATTTTGACATCGATCTCTCAGGTTGTTGCACTTCGATCGAGCGATGTACTTCGATCTCTCACATCGATCGATCTATGTAAGGCAGAGAAAGTTCAAGACCTTACTGTGAGACATCGATCTCTAAACCTGAGACACATCGATCGATCTATGTACATCAAACCCTCACTTCGATCGATCGATGTAGGTCAGAGACAAGTTCTGAAACTCACTGTGAGACATCGATCTCTGAAGCTGAGGCACTTCGATCAATCGATGTCTAGGGTTTTTAGAAATCTTTTTCTAAAATGTGATAAAGTGATTGTTTTCATTTGTACATGTTTTATATATGTTCATTATGTGATTATTATGTGATTTTGATAATTATAAATGTCTTGTGACTAATGAGCCTTGGAAGTTTCTACAACTTACCAAAAAGGGCAAAATTGGTATTTTGAGTTTTGTAGGAACATGATATGGTGGATATATATCAAGGACTTATTCTTATCATATTTATCAAGACAAAGGTGGTATTATATTTATTTCTGACCATCGGGGTCACTTCTGGAGTTTCTCTCACCAGAGGCATTTTGATCATTTCACCTCTGAGGGTATTTTTGGTATTTTCACTCAAGAAATCTCTTGAGTATACTCTTATCTTCATTCTGGAGTTGAGTTGTGGTTATTTTGAACATTATATGGTGGCTTTGTATTATTTCTCTCACATGATGATATTATTGACTATAGCGGGATATGTGACGAGTTGTGATATAACATTCTATTTCTTTCTTGAAGACTCTTTTATATATGTTATTAGAGGATAGTTATCATCATATTTCAGAGAATATACAGGTGTTCAAGGTATGCAAATGATCACAACATACAAGAAGAAGTATTGGGAATTTTGGTGTTACGTATTGACATAATCTTGTCAATTATTATTTGGTAATTTCTTCTTCAAAAATCTGAATTGATATAATTCTATATATGCTCAAAAACATCCACTTCAGGTGAAGGTGATATATTATTCATTTTATGGCTTGATGACAAGTGGACAAATCAAAAAAAGGCTAGTTGGCAAAAGTTGCCAACTTGGAAAAATTGAAAAATTTGAATATGTAGCCAACGACTACATGGTTGAAAATGGATGATTTTGGGGTCAAACTTTCAGCCTTCACATGTCCTATTTTCAATCCTAGAAGTTGAGGTACTCTTGTGACATTATCCCTCTCATTATCTTCATTTTGCAAAGGATAATTATGACATGCCAATGTGTAAATTTCGGCCAACATGTTGATGCCAAGGTGGACCAATTATTTTGCTTTATGTTGCCAAGTGTACAAGGCCAGCCAATGATGTCAAGACACTTAAGCTTCATGATAAATATGGTGACATATGTGCATTCTTATCTCCAAGGCTCACTTCACACTATAAATAGGAGGCAATGGTGAAGAAGATGAAACACACTTGAAGCTCACTTGAAAGTATTTGTTGATTTGTCTAGCTATCATCTTCTTGTTGTTGTTCTTGTTCCATTCTTTGTAGCAAAGGTGTTCTTGTTGTATTTGTTGAGCTACAAGCCTCTTGAGCTTCATTTGTAAGATTGATTAGCTAATTCTATAAGGCTACATCAATAGGTGGTAGAGGTGTTGTAACTAAGTGTTGCATAGAAGGTGTTCATCCAAGTCTTGAATAGGGTTGGTGTATAACCCAAGGATCAAGCTTGGTTATTGTTGTAAGTTGATTCATACCATAGTGAAATCCAAGGAAAGGTGTTCCTTGGGACAAGAGTAGATCACATTGACCGAACCAGGATAAATCCTCGATGTTCTTGTCTTGTTTCTACCTTTCTGGTTTCTGGCCGTTTTGCTGCAGTTTTCACACAACTTCTCATGATTTGAAAAAATAGTTAAACACTTTCAAAATTCGTGATTTTTGATGGAGTTATACTTCAGACTGTTCTCTTTCATTTGCAACAAGAATCACTTGATTTGAGCAAGGAAAAGTTAGTCTTTCAGTCTTTCCAAAATAACTGCTCCAATCTGGCTGCATTCTGACCAGTTTTGAGAAAACTTGAATTCTGTCTTAATAAGAATTGTTTAAGGTCAGGGCCTTTTGGAAACAGACATCCTAAGGAGTGTTTTGATATAAAGATCAACCTTTTTGGTTGAGTATTCAAAGAGAAAGACGTTTTTCAATTTCAGCAACATTCTGTCCAGTTCTGTCCAGATTGACCATCTGAATCTCTTTATTTGTTTGAAGGGTCAAACGATCTTATTTTTATCTGATTTTTGGACAAAGTCTTGTTAACACATTGAAGTTAAGTTCTGGAAATTTTCATCATTGTTAGAGTTGTGTACAAGGAGTTTTGAATTTTTCAAAAACGGGTTCTGAATCTGAGGTAGTCTCAGATTATGTTTTCAAAGGGGATTTTAACAAGGATAGTAGGGTAATTTCCACTAACCACTATTCACCCCTCCTCTAGTGGTGTTTATTACAGGTGCATGGTCCAACTAAATGAACGTTAGAGAGGAGAGGTGTTGTACGAAGTGGAGAAGATAGAGGAGAGAGGGTGTTTTGGGTTTTAGCAGTGTGGAGAGAACTGAGAGTATTTTCTTTGAAAGAATGAGTTCAATATAGTCGCTATATTGATTGTGGAATAGTGTTGTTCATTGAGAAGATATTTGCTTGGTGGATGATTGTTCATGGGAGTTACGCTGAATGTGTTTGAGTTATTTTTGTTAAACTTTTTTTTGTAAAATTAAAATTAACATAATTATGACATCATATAAGAAAATTTTATACATTTTGAGAAGGTACAACGAATGTGACGTATTACGTCTAAAAAACCAGAGCATGACAAGTATTGGGGTCGAACATTTGAAATTGTGAAACAGCAATTAGTGTTTGGAGACCTTAGGGACCTTAGGAAATTGTATATGCAATATTGGGGACCTCTGGAAAATTCATATAGCAAGCGAGTACTAGTACCTTATCCACTGCCCTCTTATGCAGCATGGCATATACCATAACCATTGCACATAGATCCTTGTTGATTCTTCCTCCTCCACTCACACCCAGTTTTACACTCACCCAAACAAAACCAAATTAACTGACAAAATTATCTGCTGATTGCATTGGCCAAGAGAACAATATACAAATTTGAAAAACCAAGAAATCAAACACCATTTTTTGTTCTGTTCAATCAAATGGCTTCTGCAACAGCAAGACCTACCTTTTCCTTCAATTTCTCAGCAACCTCCTTATCCCAACCACCCCTTCCCAAACTCAACCATCTCCTCAAATTCTCTTTCCAATTCCCCAAATCCCACCTCATTTCAGCTACCCTAAGTTACCCCAGATCCCATATCAGCCCTGCAAAATCCACTAATATCTCCAAAGAAGACAAACCCATAAGCCCAGAAGAAGCAATCACAAATTCTCCACCTGAAAGCACTGAGCTTTTACCGGAGGATGGAATTGGAGACCCAACCTTTGATAAGAGGAGACTTGAGGAAAAGTTTGCAGTGTTGAATACTGGGATATATGAGTGCAGGTCATGTGGGTATAGATATGATCAGGGTGCAGGGGATCCTTCATACCCTATCCCACCTGGACTGCCCTTTGATAGGCTCCCTGATGATTGGAGGTGTGCAACTTGTGGTGCATCAAAGGCATTTTTTGAGAATAAGAGTGTGGAAATTGCTGGCTTTGCTCAGAATCAGCAGTTTGGACTTGGTGGTAATACACTTACCTCTGGCCAAAAGGGCTTGCTCATATGGGGTGGCTTAGGTTTAGGCTTTTTGTTCTTCTTGTCTGGATATTTTCTTCAATGATTGAGATGAAAAAGATTCTGTCTGTTTTTCAAGTGGACAACTTTACGCCTTAGAATCCAACTTCTTGTGTTTTTGGTGTCCATTCTTGTTATGTATGTAAAATACATGTAAAACAGTTAACTGCATTGGCTGTATGTTTGAGGCATATTAATAGAGAAAGCTCTATTTACTTGTGAAGATTGATATCTTGGCTGCTGGAATTAGAAAAACAACTTGCATTTTTGGTGGAAATTCGTCTTTACTTGGAAGATTTCAAGAACAAAACATGTCCAAGTAGTAGGAAGAATTTTAAGGTTAGCTGGATAATTTAGTTCTTGTCAATAACGCCTTCTCTAGATTTTCAATATTATTTCATTAATCCTCACCTGTCTTCATGTTTAATGTATTCCTTTTAACTATCCCCACAGCATACGACATATGCATTTCGATAAGGCTCCTATTCCGTAGTTATTATTCTGTTGGTTTTTTTTTTTTTTTTTTTTTGCAATTTATGAAAATTGAATTGCATATGCTTGTACAACATATCAGGTTAGTTCTGTAAATTGTCCTCCGTTTCTAAGTTTATAATCTTCGTCCTAGCTACGTCAATATTATCTATAAGTCAAGAGACTCGTCCATCAACTTGCTAATATTGGAGATTTGTGATAGAAAGATTGAAAATGTTCTTGCTACACTTAAATAATCATCTCCATATGACTCGTTAGTCATGACAACTTTGAAGTTTTCATCACTTTTTTAATGTTGTGAAGCTCACTGACTATTTGCACCATTTCATAGTGTCCCTTATATGCAGTCTGTTATTGAAACGTGGTCGGTGTCGAATATAAAAGACTTAGCTTCTTGATAGTTTACCTAGCAGCATCTAGATGGGCAAATGTCTTGTCAGGTGCTGGTGCATCAGATTCATATGGACATTTCAGACTCTCCAACTTGCATGTGAAGTTATTTAGGAAAAAGGATGTGAAAATACATTCCGCTGGATAACTTTGATTATATGTTTATATTGCTTCTCATTAGCAGGTTTCCCAATGGATATTTTGTCTATACTTTAGGTAACCTGTGGCATATGTTACGGATTTGTCCCATAGGTGATCTGAACAACATTACTCCATTGTCTTAGAAGCTCCCACCGTAGGGTCGGATGTACGCAACCATATCTATGTGTTAGAAACACACAGAGATTGTTTCCCGATGACTCATAATGAAAATTGCGTCAAGATGTGTCGATCAATTGCTACGCTGTCAAGACCCTTACGAAAAAAGATCAATAGCATCCTAGTCTATTACATAGAAGCTGAAAAAAAAAAAAAAAAAACCGTAGAAGCTGCCAATATCGCCATCATGAGTTTGGAAAAAGCCATGCAGAGAAGAAGGTCATATGGACTCGATTCATACCCAGTTGACACACGCAGAT
This sequence comes from Eustoma russellianum, assembly GCA_036186865.1. Classification (NCBI taxonomy): domain Eukaryota; kingdom Viridiplantae; phylum Streptophyta; class Magnoliopsida; order Gentianales; family Gentianaceae; genus Eustoma; species Eustoma russellianum. The sequence goes on from AP025045.1 coordinate 35,854,406, forward strand.
AAAACGATTTAGGGGATCTTTCGCCATCTGGTAATGATCCATTGGGATTGCATCATTTTTGCCAGATTATTTATAGGGCTCCTCTTTTGGGTGGACTAATTTGGTATAAAATAGGAGTACTAGTACTACCACCTCAAAAATCTTTCGAAGAAACTTAGAACATTAGGAGTCCGTACCAACTCCAAAAGTAGTCCAATTGCGAATCCATCTTTACTCCTACATTTCAGTTTTTTGGAAATCAGTAAAAGTAGTCCAATTGCGAATCCATCTTTACTCCTACATTTCAGTTTTTTGGAAATCAGTAATGCAGTTCTATCACGCTTTAAGAGAGAATAAGCCCCACCTGGAAGCCATCATCTGTGTCATCGCTAAATGCGAGAGATGAAGCAAAGGATTTATCCAGACTTCTATCAATCGTACGATGTACAGTGCACACGCCTCATGATGTTTGTACAAATGATTGCTACAGAGACTTGAAAATAACATGCTACTTCTGTAATAAACATAATTCAACTGGTCTCCATCTCCACTCTACAACTGACGTACAACAGAACGATAAGATAGCCACTAGAGAGACTGTTGAAACAAAAAAAAAAAAACACAGGAAACAATACGAGAGAGGTGAACAACTGAGTACAACATTACTCCATTGCCTTACTATGACGGGGTATGGGGGTCACATGTAGACAAACATACGCATGTGCTATAAACACACAGAGGTTGTTTTCCGATGACCCATAATAAAAATTACGTCAAGCTGTGACGATCAACTGCTACTTCATAATATAAAAAGCGCTGCCAATTTAGTGAGTCATTTTTGCTTTATTCCATTATATTCCAAAGTCAAAGAAGAGTGTGTCTTTGACTCCGTTGTAAATGGAAATAGGTGAACATCGAGTATGAAGAATAAATGTTTGCAAGTAACTTGAAGAACATTCATCAATCATTTTTGGTATCAGCTAGGTGTTGAATGCTAGAAGCTGGCAGGCCAATCAGAGTAACGAACTCGGACTCAGGAAGCCACAAGCTGTGTAAAATCTGAGACAGCAATAGAGCAATAAACTTAATACACAAAAGTCATATGTCATACATAATCCAAAAGGCAGAACAAACATGTATTCCAATTCAAACCATAACTGAAGAGGCAGTAAAGCCACTGAGTTCCAAATCTTGTATGGAGCCTAGGGGTTCTCTCAATCACCAATAGTATACTTAATAATATTTCTCGAAAAATAAAAATACACAATGTCCCGGTTAAAACTATGATTTAAAAGGGCTTTGGTTAAACCTGTAGAGTAAACTGAGATGCTAAAGATTATTTTACAGTTCCCCTCCACAACCAGAACTTAAAAACGCGGAGCAGAAGAGAACATGGGTGACAGACTATCCTGCACTATACAGCCATATATAGTATAATGACATTCAAGGGGGCCAAATTTTCTGGAATTATATATCAGAACCTTTTGACCATAAACCCGTCAAACCCATCTCATCAACCCCCTTCACATTCTCCTGCAGCCTTTTCTGCGGACAAGATTTCATCCATTCCTCCAGATTTAAGATTGTCCAGCCAATCGCACTTAATTTCTCCAAGTATAGAGATAAGCTGTATCATATCAAGAAACCGTGAAACCCAATCTACATAAAAAACTAGGCCCCACTACCGCTAGATCCTTTATCCAGGATATTTTCAGTTGCTCGGCTTTTAATCACATAAATCTGATTTACTGGCTTCTCATCACGAACAGCCACTGTAGTTTCTTGCCGCCTGTAGTAACTTCCAGCTCCACCAGGTCTGTTGATCCACTTGGAAGGTGGTGAAGGTAACATACCAACATTCTGCACAAACTGGTGCCGCGTGTTAGGATACATGTTTGGATTCGGCATCCTCGGTGATAATGAAGAACTCGGCCTGGTTAGGCCAGCACCGTCAATTGTTAGAGCATTCATTCCATTCCTTGGGTCATAGTGTTGTCCTTGACTAGGATATCTATGGTTTTCCTTAAAATGTTGCCTATCAGGAGTGTAACTCTGTTCACTTACTCCACCAAGATGATTGTAATGTACATCAACATAACCTGGATATTCAACAAAACCCCCATATGCGGGGGGTCCAGGAGGCTGGTTATTTACCTCAAATTGCTGCCTGTCAGGAGTGTAACTCTGTTCACCTACTTCACCTAGATGATTGTAATTTACATCGACATGACCTTCAACAAAACCCCCATATCCTGATGGTCCAGGGGGCGGGGTCTTACGTACCATGTTGCTACCAAAGGAACCCCGATAAGTCACTTGCACATGGTCCCTTCCATAACTAAATGGTCCAGCCGGTCTTGGCCTATTTGTTGTATAGTGGCCAACTGAAGTCTGGTGAGCCTTTTGTCCCATAACACCATCATGTAGCCCCGTTGTTTTGATATTCAGTGTATTTCTAATCAACCGATGAGCGGCTTCTCCCAAAGATGGACCTGATACTGCGCCTGTCACTGGTGGTCTGAAACAAAAAACCGACATGCATAAGAAATCCAAGTTTATTTCATATGCTGAAGTGTATATCAACATATATATCATAATAAATTAAAAACTGATGGACAGGATGACTTATTATTCATTGAAGTCTCCCTTTTTCAAGTTTATTTAGCTGATAACTAGCAGGAGGTAAAAATTTTGATCATTCTTGTACATTTTCCGGAAACCTAAAGAACTCTACATTTTCAAATCAGGTCCATGTCCCAGAATATTCAGTGTATTTCTAATCAATCGATGTAAAGAAAAAGAGTTGTATGAGCCTAAAAAGAAGCTAATCTGCCACTTGTTTGCAGATGTACTTTTTTACCTATCTCTTCCTAGTTGACGCCGGCTACCATATTCTTCATGCCACAACCCAGGAAATGGCTTTATGTCAAGCGGTCTCAAAACCTACAGCAGAAATAGCGAAGGGTTTCCTCAAGTTTGTAGAAAATAATAAACAGCAATGTAACGAAATCGAGGGGATGAATCTATTAATATTTACCACATATGAATTAGAAATGAAGATCAAGACAAAGGCATTACACTATATAGAACATATTAAGAGGGAAGGGAAAATTCAGTTAGATTCAAATCAGTGTACGGAACTTGGGAATGGGAGAAAACATTATTTTAGCACTCCAAATACATAGTAGAACAAAGGGCAAGTTGAAAATAGGGAAAGCCAGAATGGCCATCTGAAAAACACATACTGCCATAAGAAATTACGAAAGAAAATTGAGATTTGATGTCTCGTGCATACCTTCTTAGGTACAGTAGCACCTTTGGGAAGTCTAGGAATGTGCTTATGTGGTTTCGGATTTAGATATGTTATGTTTCTGAAATATGCATCGAACCAGAGAAAAAAACTCAATAATCCCAAACTACATAAATAAGAGAAAAGGAGGAATAAGAATAAGACCCACAAAGTTTCATTACTGACGATGTCAGGACAGCCATTAATTGGGGCAGGCACCATTTCTCTTAATTCATTCCTCCCAGTTAAACAAATGAACCCGTTCATCCCACCACTGCAACATTGGTCAAATAAAAGTGAAGACGCAAACGCGTAGCTTGTAGAATTGAAAATATTAAAATTCTAAACCATATAACCAACCTGGCATTTACATCAATTGGCCAATGTTGCATTGCCTCTCGAGGCACTAGCTTAGAAAAATGATAATATGACACAATAGATGACGCAAAAGGATGGACAGCATGAACATACAGAAAATCATACATCACACTATTGCGCTGTGCCTCTTCATCCTGCAATTCGCATCATAGACATTAAAATGCAGTTACAACATGTATTCTTCTACGATGCATCACCAATACTATTCGCTAGACAATGCGTGTAACATAGAAGGGCCAAAATGGCTGAATAAAGAACACTTCACAAAGCAGAAACTTGAAAACTATTCACCTAGTGATGTCTAAAGAAAATCCAAGAGGTAACATGATCCCCTAATATTCTTTTACAATGTGAGATTTTGTTCAAGTCCAGAAAAAAATGACAGCAATCATCAACTTTCCCGATTAGTTGTATTCTTCTCAAACCCCTCTGAGAACCCACACAAAGTATAGTGTTTTCTAGAATATCCTGAGTTATTTTATTATCTTCTTTTGCAAATGTAGTCCCTGAAATCTTTCTTTTCAACTGAAACTTTGACTTTCAGCCCTCCCCTTGACTCCAGTTTAGGACATTCTGCAAATAGATCCTGGTGTCACACTTCGCAGCTTTCAAGATCTGCTTTCATATTCTTCTAAAATGGGACAAGAGAAAACAAGTCTGTTATTCTCATGATCTTACTCACAAAGAAGGCGCATATCCTGTTGGATGAAGCCCCCATCCATGAGCTTAACATGGATGATAAATCAGTTCTAGTACCATCCACAAACTCTAGACATATCTAGGGATATATCTTCAAGGCTAAACCACCACTCAAGAGGAACGGCTGGAACATTCGGCCTTTAGACATCATCTCAAACCTTTTTGACAAAAGAAATTATATGCTGGCATCCATTTCCAGCAATCCCCTCCCTTTTGGTGATTTGAAGTTTTCAATCCACAACTGGGTACAGTTCCTTTACAAAAATATTTTCACATCAAATAAATAATTTAGTGACTCTTTCATTTTGTTTTGTAAGTTAAAACTTTCATTTTCAATAAAGTCAAGGACACACTCTTCTTTGACTTTGGAATATGATGGAATAAAACAAAAGTCACTAAATTGTTTACGCTTCTAGCAGTCGATTGACAGATTACTTGACGCAATTTTTATTATAGGTCATCCAAAAACAACATATATGTGTTTTCAACATATGGGTAAGTTTGCATATATCCGACCCCTAACTTTACCTCGTCTAGGGCCTCAAAGGCAATGGAAAAATGTTATTGTTGTTGTAAGTTAAAGTTTCTTTTTCTTTGTACAAATTAAAATTTCATATATAGCCAAAATTAGGCAAATTAACAAGAACGGGCACCCACAAACAGTGAGAGCAAGCAAAACTTGCTCAAAATAATGGTCAACATTTCCTATCCATGCGCAAAAGCCAATGTCAGACCAAAAAACTGACCACAAACAAAACGCAAAATGCCCCTCAATGTTGAGCAGAGAGTAGACTACTACAGATATTATTGTAGAGTAGAGTCCAATGGGATGAGAAATAGTTCCCAGAACCCAAAGACAAAATGTATCAGTAAAAGAGAGATCATAATGACTGGTAAAATATATCGGTAAAAAGTAGATCATCATGACTAGCAAAATCTATCCAGAAACCAAGGTAGCTGGATATTTAAAAGGCAGAGAATAGAGCTTCTTCCAGTTGTTAGGAGCTGAAAATCTTCATAGATAGACTCAGGTTTATGGCAATTATTTAATTCTCTTTCTTTATTTTAATATTTTGCCAAGAAGTAACAAACCATCTTATGTTTTGTCCTTCATAATACTTTATTAATCTCTCTTAAATAGATTGGTGAAATTTTGAGTTCTTTTCTCTCTAATTGAGTAAACAGAGGTTGACAGAGCAAAGAACGCCAGCTCCTTTCGGAAATCAGAGATCCAATAGTTGGAAAGTGCCAAGTCTGAAGATTTTCCTATGGGTAGATGAAGTCCTTACACTTTAACAGCTTCAAACTACCCTTATAGAGCGATTTGGAGTATCTAAATAGGAAAAATGTTGATCATGATCTTCAGGACTCCTGGCACAAAACATACAAACATTAGTATCAATTATACCTCATTATAAGAGTTTACCTTGAGTAATCATCCTTTCCAAAATGCAAGCCAAAGGATTATTGCATATCTAGGGAGATGATTACTCCACACACAATCTTTGCCCATGATGAAGAGTGGGACGGTAGCATAAATATAAAGATTAGATTGATCCCTCATCAATCTATAAATAGAGTATCATTGTATTTCAGTTGGTATCACGTTTTCTAAAAGACAACCAATGGAAACCGATTGCCTCTTATCTCTTTATGGTATCAGTGCTATAATACTACATTACTATTTCCTGAAAAATAAGAATGGCTGCGGAAAACTCTGCCATCTCCAGTGTCTGAGAACACTCTTCCACCCCAGGAAATGAAACTGGGGCAGGGTATCACAACACCGCATACGGCGGTATTCCAAAGGTCATATCCGGCCATAAACTCTTTTTTTTGTAATTAAAATTTTATATATAGGCCAAACATGGCAATTTACAAAATAGGCAAACAACCAAATCACGAGGATAAAGGCCAATGCACATAGTGTTCCGAGGCGGCTTACAAGTAGATACAAATGAAACCTATAGCTATCGCTAGCCTTTACCTATCCTGGTCAAAAGCAATGGAAATGTTTGTCACCGGGAAAGGAAAATAAGAATATCTATTTGGGACACTGAAAGTACCTGCAACAGACGATCCGAAGAATAAAAGCTGGAAGGCCGACAACAGCATGATAATGTCATGGCTTGTTTGATCTATGAATTCGGATATCAGTGAAGATTTCCTTCTCTACTCAACAGCTGATGAAATATGGGCAGCTGCTAAAGATGTATTCGAAAAAGGATAATACCTCTGAACTGTATGGCATAGAAGCCCAGCTTCAAGATCTAAGACAAGGTGACATGACTGTCACAAAATATTTCACCCAACTGACCAGGCCATGGCAACAACTTGATGCCTTTGAAGTTTACACCTGGAGTTGTGCCACTAATGCCCAGCGGTATAAAGAAATCAATGAGACAAAACGAGTGTTCAGATTTCTCATTGGTCTAAACACGGAGTTGGATGGAGTTAGGGGCAGAATACTTGGCATCAAGCCATTGCCGAGTCTAAAGACGGCTTTCTCAGAGGTAAGGCATGAAGAAAGCCGTAGAAAATTGATGGTTAACCCTCTCTCGTCATCACTGAGTGACAATTCCGGCCTTCCAGTCAAGCGGACAAAACTTCAAAACAATACTACAAACAGCTCCAGACCTTATTGCAACTATTGCAAGAAGTCTGGGCACACTGTCGCTGAATGCTGGAAACTGAAGGGAAAACCTATAGATGGTAGGCAATCCAAGGCAAGCTGTAAAAGCCCCAACTCCGGGAACAACCCCAAATGGAGGACATCTAAAATTGGTGAATTTCACAATAGTCAGAGCAATATGGTTATCCCTGAAAGTTCTGAAGGAATAAATCTCCCTACTAAGGATCAAATTGAGGCATTGTTGAATCTCCTCAATCAAAAAGGAGGAGAAACTCAGTAACCTATCCAAGCTTCTACGGCCAATACTGGCAACTTGAGTGATGAGAATCAACCATGGATTATAGACTCCGGTGCTTCTGATCACATGACAAATGAAGGTAAGATCATAACTGATTACATTAAGTTTTTTTTCACCTAAATTTGTCCAACTAGCCGACGGGACGTCTAGGAAAATTATGGGGAAGGGATCAGTAAAACTGAATCCAAACCTGACTTTAGTGAATGTCATATATGTCCTTGACTTAAAATTTAATCTCCTCTCTGTAGGAAAACTAATAAGAGACTCAGGATGTATTATTGAGTTCTCACCAAATAAATGCTATTTTCAGGATGCCAATTCGAGAATGAAGATTGGCCGTGCTAAGCATGTCAAGGGACTATTCATGCTCAACCCAGACTCACAGAAACAAACAGTTGTTCCATATGCACACAGGAGTGCGCTAGAATAAAGGGCTACAAAGCCTCAAGTAGAATAAAGAGTAATGCCTCAAGTAGAAATAAGTGTATTGCCTCTAACCAGATTATGCTCTGGCACAAGAGGCTCGGACATCCGAGTTTCATTTATCTAAAGAAATTATTGTCGGATTTGTTCATCAATGTAGACACTAACTTATTGACTTATGAAACGTGCCAAATAACTAAACAGATCCGGCACACATACTCGAACTAGCATTACCAAGAGACAAAACCATTTGACCTTGTGCACACTGATATTTGGAGTCCATCACAAATAGCCAATATTAGTGGAACACGGTGGTTCATCACCTTTGTGGATGATCACACACGTGTGACATGGATATACCTTATAAAACATAAGTCTGAAGCAAGAACCATTTTCAGAATATTTCACAATCTTATAAAATTGGGACTAAAATTAAGACCCTTAGGTCTGATAACGCCTCTGAGTACTTAGACAAAACATTGAAAGCCTATATGGCAGAAGAAGGGATACATCACCAGACCTCTTGTGTTAACACACCCCAACAGAATGGGTGGTTGAAAGGGAAAACAAACATCTATTGGAAGTTACTATCGCCATTATGAACTCAATGAATGTACCTAAACAATACTGGGGTGAAGCAGTACTAACTGCCACTTATCTCATAAACCGTATGCCATCTAGAATTCTCAAGTTTAAAACACCAAGGCAAATACTGATAGAAAGTCATCCATATGACAATCTAATGTCTGAATTACCCCTAAAAATCTTCGGATGCACAGCATATGTACACATATACAACAGAACCAAACTAGATCTGAAGGCTATAAAATCCATATCTATAGGGTACTCTTTTTTTTTTTTTGTAAGTATCTATAGGGTACTCAGGAATACAAAAAGGATACAAATCTTATTGCCCAAATATTAAAAAGGTATACACCACACTAGATGTGACATTTAGTGAAACTCAAGCTTTCTATGAAAACACAACAAAAGACACAATTCGGGAAGAAACCTGGAACCTAATAGACCTAAGTGAATATCAGACAATACAGCCACCTGATCAGGCACAATTAAGTGACCTAGAGCCACCAGGACAAGAACAAGTTGTACCTGAGTCACCAATTGTAAAAAAATCAGGCACACAAGGAAGACCTCCTATTCAGAAAGTATATACACGGAGAAATATTCTCCAAACATATCAGCCCAAAGAACAAGGCATACATGCTGAAGACACTATACATACTACAAAAATTAATAAGCTCTGTCCAGAAAACCAAGTAATTGATGACAAACCAATAGCCCTCAGGAAAGGAATCAGAGAATGCACAAAACATCCTCTGTATAACTTCCTGACATATTCAAAATTAAGCCGTAAGTTTCAAGCTTTCACAAGTAGCCTAGACTCACAACTGATTCTTAAAGACATTAATGAAGCACTCTCACTACCACATTGGAAGGAAGCAGTCAGTGAAGAAATGAATGCACTAGTGAAAGCCAACACTTGGAAACTAACACCACGTCAAAGGGGGTCAGACCAGTAGGGTGTATGTGGATCTTTACCATTACATACAATACCAATGGAACCATAAATCGATATAAAGCTACACTGGTGGCTAGAGGATTTACTCAAACGTATAGAATAGATTATTTAGAGACATTTGCCCCAGTAGCAAAATTAAATACAGTAAGGGTTATATTTTCTATTGCTGTAAACTTGGACTGAAAATCACATCAATTAGATGTAAAAAATGCATTCTTAAATGGAAATTTACAAGAAGAAGTGTATATGCATATTCCTCCAAGATTCACTAGTGAAACAAATAAACATATGGTTTGTAAGTTAGAAAAATGATTATATGCATAAAACAGTCACCTAGAGCATGGTTCCAGAAATTTACTAAAGAAGTTAAAAATCAAGGGTTTGTACAGTGTCATGGAGATTACACGTTATTCTTACATACCTCAGAAACTAGGTTGTTAATAGTTCTTATTGTATATGTTGATGATATAATTATCACTGGAAACAATGAAAAAGGAATACAGAAACTTATAAAGAAACTATCACAGAAGTTTGAAGTAAAAGAACTAGGAGAACTTAGGTACTTTCTTGGCGTGGAAGTAGCCAGAAATAAAGAAGGAATGAGCATATCATAAAGAAAGTATATTTTGGACTTGCTAAGGGAAACTGGGATTTTAGGGCTTCACCAGTAGAACCAAAGATATAAGCCAAAAGAAATATGGGATACTAAACCAGTAGACAAACTAAGGTATCAAAAATTGGTAGGGAAGTTAATATATCTTTCTCACACCAGGCCTGATATATGTTATGATGTAAGCTTCATTAGTCAGTTCATGCATAATCCTATTAATGAGCATCTTAAAGCTACTATGAGAATTCTCAGGTATCTGAAGAATATCCCTGGACAAGGTTTACATTTCAGAAAAACACCGGATAGGAGTATATATACAGATGCAGACTGGGCAAGGTCAAAAACAGACAGAAGATCAACCACAGGCTACTGCACTTATGTATGGGGTAACCTAGTCACATGGAGGAGCAAGAAGCAAGGAGTTGTAGCCAGAAGCAGCGCAGAAGCAGAATTAAGGACACTAGCTCTAGGCGTGTGAAGGAATGTGGCTCAATACAATCTTAACAGACCTTGGCCAACAGTTTACTAGGTCTATTCAAGTATACTGTGATAATGTGTCATCAATTAACATGGCAGAAAATCCAGTCCAACATGACAAATCCAAACACGTGGATGTTGATAAACACTTCATCAGAGAAAAGATCGAAGAACAACTCATCAGTCTAAAGTATGTCCCCACAAGATACCAGATAGCTGATATCCTCACCAAAACAGTCTCAGTCAAGATATTTCAGCATTTACTATTCAAGTTTAGATGTATTAATGTCTACATCTAAGCTTGAGGGGGGTGTAGGAATATCCGGATAGTAACAATATGGAATGGATATCAATATAGGAGAGTTATTGCAGTCAATGTATTATACCAAGAATATATGCATTGCCGAAAATAGGGATAGTAGTATATAGGTTTTCCATAGTTAGGAGATCTCATAAATCTCATCAAATATTTACCATAAATATAAAGATTAGATTGATCCCTCATTAATCTATAAATAGAGTAGCATTGTATTTCGGTTGGTATCACGTTTTCCAAAAGACAATCAATAGAAACCGATTGCCTCATCTCTTTAGAGTCTATATAAGCGAGATTCACAACCACCAAAGGAACCCCCAGGAGGTAAAGTCCCCGGCTTCATTCCTAGCAAGTTTGCAATAGCATCCTTCTCCTGAGCATTAACTCCTGATGTATCGATTTCACATGTACTCAAATTGGGTTGAAAGCCAGAAAGAGACTAAAATTCCTCCAAAGTCTCTTTGATGATCTTCACTAAAAGGGAGTCTGCCTTAGACAATATGAAGAGATCATCGGCGAACATCAAATAAGATAGATCAATTTGTTCACACTTAGGATGAAAACTAAAGTCTAAGTGTGAGACTCCTTCCTTTTTAGAAGTTGAGTGAACTCTTCCATGATGAGAATGAAAAGGTCAGGAGATAAAGTATCCAATTGTCTGAGACCTCTTGTGGTCTTAAAATTCCCTATAAGATATCCATTAAGATTTATAGAGAAAGATGCCGTTGTAACCAGGTCCATATCCAATTGATGTAAGTGTCTGAAAATTTCATCATCTTTAGGATTCTCCTCAAGTACTACCAGCTCACTAAGTCAAATGCTTTCATAGTCTCCACCTTTATTGCACAACATTTAGGCCCTCCTTTCCTCTTGTAGTTTTTGACAGTTTCGTGCATGAGCAAAATGTTATTATGGATTGCTTTGTCGGTGACGAATGCAGTCTGATTCTCATCCACAAGGAGGTGAAGTAGTGGCTTCAACCTATTTAGTAGAACTTTAGATATGACCTTATACATAACATTGCAGCAGGAGATTGGTCTGAACTCTTTCATCTTAATCGGGTTATCCACCTTTGGAATAAGGGAGACGAAGGTAACATTTACATGGTAGTAGATAAAGGTGTTTATGAAGAAGTACTCAATGCCTTTAGTAAACTCTTCAACCAACATATCCCAATTCTCCTTTAAAAAAAACTCAACAGTGAAACCATCTGGGCCCGGGATACTATCAGCATTTAACATGAAAAATGCCTCTTTAATCGCTTTTCTTGTTACTAGAGTATATCCTCTGGCTTTGCAAAGCAGTTAGGGTGTTCCCTATCCAGTTTTGTTGCAGCTTTCCATCATGTTGAGCAGTGAAGAGCTTTTCAAAGAAATCCATAGTCATGGCCTTAGCATGATCATAGTCGTCCACCATAACTCCCTCATTATGTAGTCTTAGTATTTTATTCCTTGCATTGTGCACATTGACATATCTGTGGAAGAATCTTGTGTTCTTGTCTTCCTCCTTCATCCACTTGACTCTTGATTACTCCATAAAGAAAGATTCTTCAAATTCCAACAGCCTTGTGCATTCCTCCAAAAGACTTTTCTCATCAGCTTGTAGCTGAGCATTGCAAGGATCCTCTATTAGCCTACCATGTCCAACTGCTAGTTGTGCTCTTGCTCTGTCCACACTGGCGGCGATAAACCCAAATTTTTCTTTGTTTAGCTTCTTAAGGGGATCCTTTAACCTCTTCAACTTTTTAGAGAGCCTTGTGAGTAGGTTCTCGTACTCTGTTTCTTTCCATCTTTCCTTGATAATTGCCTTGAAGCTTGGATGTCTCATCCACCCAGACATGAATTTGAATGGTCCAGGAGCGCGCATATTCTTAGTATGAATGGATAGGACTCCAAGGGGGTGATCCGAAGATACTGGGGCTTGATAATCTAGCTAAAAGTGTGGCATTTTATTCTTCCAATGTTCATTACAGAACATATGATCAATATTCGTGTACCATATTTGGCCCTTTACTGGACCATGTATATTCGAATTCCCTAGAAGGGATATTGATCATGTCAATGTCTTTTACCCGTTATGTGAATTCCCTAACATTTATGTCAATCCTTTTTGACGTTGATTTCCCCTGCCCGTCACGTATAGTGTTGAAGTCTCCTATTATAAGCCACGCATTATCCCCATATACTACACTTAGATTTATTAGATTTGTTGATAAAATATCGGTATTAAACCCGAAACTCCCGGCAAATGGCCAGTAGCCCCAAGAAAGGAAAGAATCGGTTACATTTTTCATATCATCTCCGATAGACTAACTAGATTGCTATTGGTTGACGGTGATGGAATTGTTAGAGCGGATGTTCCTTTTCGAAGGGCAGAGTCGAAGTATAGTGTTCAACAAGTCTATGTAACTGTTGAGTTCTATGGTGGCGAACTCAACGGAATCAGTTATACACAACGGAAGCAAGGAGAGGTTTACTTCTTTATGCCTAAACCCTTGTGGAAAGATTGTTGGAGGTGGAAGAGTGGATCCTTACCGTGTCAGCTTGCATCACATACAACTGGTGTTGATAGCTTAGCTCCCTCTATAATTCTCTTATGTCACTCCTTTCATTGTAGCCATAGGCTACTGTCAGAGACTCACAATGAAGTCCTCCTCCTTAGCAGCTATAAGCTTGATGCTGCAAGTTATAGACTGCTCATTGCAATGAACCAGCTTGTCCTCAAATAAGTTGGAGTTCCAAGCTAATCGAATTCTGGAAACATAATTTGGTAGTATGTTATGTACCATTCCTTCAAATTTCCTTTCACTTAACTTCCAGAAGTCCAATCAATCCAATATTCTTATCTCTTATGTAATCTTTAACTTTCTTTTGTCTTAAAGAAAAATTTAAACCCCTTACATTCCAGCATGCTAACTTTATCATCTTAATGATTTGCATGTTGGCCTTCACCTGCTCCCCCTAATGTATTGCCTCAGAGAAGGGTCTTTGTCTGTCAGGTCCAGTTCCTTACTTTCCATTTGACTAGCTTGATCATATGAGTGTTCTTGAGAGACCACCTCTTGCCTAAATTGACACCTTTTTCTTTGCGGTGTTCCTTATACTGTTAGCTTCCTTCATAAGATGTTATGTCCAGGGTGGTTATTCTTTTCCACTTCCATGCCTCTGGGTGGCATGGTTGCCTATACCTCCTTAACTATAATTTGAGAATCCATGTCTCTTTGGACTAGCTTTCCCACGGGTTGTTTCACTATTGCCTCCATGTTCCTTTCTGGATTGGTGTGTGTATTGGTTCACCCTCATCAGAGCACTCCCTTTCCTCATTGTTGGGCGGATTAGAATCATTGTCCTCATCATCACTAATATCTTTATCATTGTCCTGGTCCTATCGGGTCTACCTCCGAATTTTTTTGCTGCTCTTCATCGCTCCCATTTTGTTCCTGGCCTATTAGGTCTTCCTCTTGGTCTTTATCTTGGTCTTCGTCATCTTAATCCTCCTCTATTTATCATCACTATTGTCGATGTGAGTCATTCCAGCAGCCTTTTCCAATAGCGCCAGGGTGGAGAATTTATTTGGGGAGCCTACTTTTGGCCCAGCTTTTCGTCAATTGATTTTTTCCCTCCATTAGTACGAGAGGACCTTCCCATATCCTTTACTTCTTTCCTTTTTGTATCATCTTGTATTTACTTTCTTTTTTGCTGGGTTTTCCCCTAGCCTACTCTTTTTTACCATGGCTTTTCTTGTGCCTTCCAGTTTTGTGCCCTAATTGTGAAACAAATGTTTCTTTTTAGCTCTGACTCAGCTTCGCAGTCGTGTCCAAATGTCTTGCATTGGAGACACTGAATTGGCATCCATCCATAAAAAACTTCTTGCCACCAGTCCTTACCATATTCATCGTGGCGCTATCCATAAATAGCGGTTTTCCAATCAGTGTATCAATATTACCTAGAGTTATTGGGTTGAAATACTAGAAATGGGATGCGAATATAAACGGGAACCGTGTTTAGCTTCAGCTTCTCAATCTTCTTCTCCGAGTTCTATGGCTAGAGGAACACAACTCTGTTTCCAAAAGGTATGGGCAAGAGATCTAAAATATCTTGCACATTTCAGATTGAAACCGAAACAGATAGAGATCTTCATTAAGCCTTTGGGTTGCCAGTAACCCCTTGTTGATCCATTTGTCTTCAGCAAAGTTCTTTAAGTTGTAGAATGATACATTACCTAAAAATTGACCCAAGATGGTGGTGTTCCATCACAGCTTGTAGTTGTTGACTTCCTGAGGAGAGATAGCAGCAAAATTCTCTCCTTTGTCTAACTCAATTGCGTGAGATTTAAAGGTGGATGCCTTTTCTGGTTTGAAATCAGGCTTAAGCAAGCTTGCCCAAGCCGATTAAGCGCACACGAGGTTATGCATGTTGCTATTCTCGTCTAGATTGGAAGAATCTAACCAATATAATGGAAGATAGATGTGAAATCTAGTTCTTCGACCGCAATCAGCGGCGGCCAAAGAGGCCCGCGGGCAGATTTGATCAGGATCGTTCAGAAGTTTCCAAAGAAAAGATGAATTTAGTTTAGAGAAAAGGGAAGTGAAATGAAGATTCCGACAGAAGGGAGGAGAGAGAGTTTTGGGGTGAGGAAGATAGAGCCGTTAACGGTGGAATATATTCGTCACCAGTGAGAGGAAGAAAATTTGTGGTGGTGAAGAGGAAAGAGAGTGAGTGGGTTTTAAATTTTTGAAATCGGTTTCCTAGAGAGGAGCAGGAGCGAAAATTTTCTCCACTTCCACTTTTATTCTTTCCTGATTAAGAGTTAAGACTGCTACTACATTTCTTTTTTCCTTTTGTTCTTTCACTTTTCCTCTTCAAAACATGGTCTTGTTGTTACCAAAATCTTGTTCCACTACCTAGTAATAAAATTACATTTATCATCGACATTTGTCAAAAAAAAATCCTCAAAATAAAACAAAAACTATATAAGAACAGCTATTTTTGAAAAAGCATTTGTTTAAACATTGATTAATTCTAAAACAGAACTGCTTGATCAGTTCATCCGTCACTATTCAATCAACACATAAAGTTCCTTCCACATAATATCCATAGATGTTTGCCCATAACTGAATGGCAAACTAATTGGATGAGGTTATTGGCACAAAATTGCAGTAAAACAACTGGCAAGGGCAGAAACAATCAAGAAAAGAGGAACGCCTTACCGTTAAGGAATCTTCCACTTTTTTAGTTGATGCAAGCAGTTTATTTTCATCAATGAAGGGCAATTTGACAACTGCCTAAATGTTGGAGAGAATTTTTAGTTCTGTGCCTAAACAGTAAAGTGATAAAACTTCCTAAAACCAGATAAAGTGACATCTCACACTTCATATAAAGACTACCTGCCATGCAAATCTCTTGCCATTCATGTCAACTTCGAAATCTGCAAGTACATATAGACAAGCAAAGAATTAGCTGAGAGAAATAAGAGCACTGCAGACATACTTCTGAAAGTCAACTACTATTATTACCAGAGGGGTAAAAATCAATAATAGGTGATGATGGATCAGTCATCAACATCTTGTATCTATCAGGAAGAGCACTTGAACTATCCAGATGAACAGAATAAACAAGTCAAACAAAGATTCAACAACGATCGACTATTAAAAATCAAGCAATTCCATGCTACCTTAACGACTGTTGGGTTCAAAAGAATTTCATTTGCATACATGAAAATAATTGCAAATATATGAAACAGAAGATTTATAACAACAGGTAAAACTGTATTGTGAGAGAAGACCTTGAGGCCGGCAGGGTACCCATAAGCTGATCGAAGGGTTTGAATGGCTCTCCAATGAAAAATGTAATCTCCAGATCCCCTAAATCCTTAAGATCAGAAGCAAATGGAGCATAATGATACGGATAAAACCTGAAACCAAAAAGTAGGCACATGAAGTTCCAGAATTGCATTTGTTAGTCGACAAAGAGACATTGTGAACATTCTAGGTTTTTTTTTTCTTTTCTTATTGGCCGTGAGAGAACATTGCTCTATCCTCCAATTGGGCGAAGAGAAATGGGGCGTCGATTTAACTAGTCAAAGAAGTGAGTTAAGCAAAAAAAAACAGCAATAAGCTCAGCAGATTAAGTGAACCTAAACGTCTAGTTACACAATAATTAAGAAGAGCAAGACTTTCAAAAAAGTAATAATTTCGGCGATGCTTGAAATCCCAAAAAAGACAAAACGCTGGATAATAAACACAAGAACCTTCAGAGTGAAAACTTAAACCTTAAAACCAATTGAATAAGCAAATCTAAACACTTGATAAAACCAGATGGAAACATCTTGACCGCCATTTGTACTAATTAAACATAAACACCAAAAAGTCAGCCAACCAAGTGCGTGATATTTAACTAAAAGGAGAAGCACACAATGTTCACATTTACTGCATAGTAAAACAAACTAACCATTGCCATGAACAGACACCCTGATAATAGTACCGGCATATCCAACATAAACCTTCCACATATTTCTGAACCTGGCACGGATGGACAAGTAGTTCTTTTAGAAAATGAAATTCTGAAGTTTGTTCTTCAACTCATTACCAATGCTTAGAGTAGACTGGGTTACTTACTAGATCCTTCCTAATTTCATCAATTTCTTCTGGCTTTGATACACCAAATTTCTCAGAATAGTACCTCTCTTTGTAACCAGGCTCCCCCAACTTCACCTGATTGAAAAGTCAAAAAATATGTCAAATTTCAATGCTATGAGCGGGAAGAAATAAAACCCAGATAAACTGCTAATAGACCCTCAACTTGAAAGCGGCGCGGAAAGGGCAAGAAAACCCCATCGAAGGAATGAAACATAGCTATCTTCCCATACATCCTCGTATTTGGAAGGAATGGAGGGAAGATGAAATTAACCAGGGTTGGGAAAAGTTTGGCGTCACTTAGGGGAAAAGTGAAAAAAAAAGGAAATTTCATAAAAACCGCCTACAGCAGGTCATTTCCCGGTTGCCGGATGCCAGGTGTCTATTTCCTCTATAACACTGGATGGTAAGTGAGTTTCATGAAAGATTGGATGCTACTTAAAACTTGGTGGAAAAGAATGGATACCAGGTGCAATTAACCCAACTGTTAAATGTATATTCTTAGGATATTCAAGTACTCAAAAGGGTTATAAATGCTACTGTCCACTAACCAAGAAAATGTTTGTATCTCTGGATGTGTTGTTTGATGAACAACATGCATTTTACACTGCTGGCCCAGAAATCATAAACTCTGCACCTGACCTACAGAGTTACTGGAGTATTCTTGATGTAGCAACTACTGGTTTGCCTAATTACCCTGTTAATGATGCAGATGCAATTGAGCATCAAGATAACAGTGCAGGAAATATTCCAGAACAGGACACTGGATCAGCTGGATCACTTCATGGAATCTCTGGACATCAACCAGAAACTGTATGAAGTAGACCAGAGCTGCCTATTACTAGAGTTTACACTAGACGCAACAATAATCCAGGAGGCTTACAGGTATTGTCTAGTGATAACAATGGTGCTTTCTTGCCAACACATACAGACAATCTGCCCATTGCCCTCAGGAAGGGGATCCGTGAGTGCACTAAACATCCTCTATATACATTTCTTGTGTATGATCGTTTAGGATGTAAATTGCATGCTTTTACAAGTAGTCTTGATAAACAGTGGGTTCCTACTACTATAGAAGAAGCCCTAACTCATACATCATGGAGGATGGCAGTAAATGATGAACTAACAGCATTGGTTAAAAACAGAACATGGGATATAGTACCACTAAAACCTGGAATTAAAACAGTTGGGTGCAAGTGGGTATTTTCTGTAAATTATAATACGGATGATACGGTTAATAGACATAAAGCTAGATTGGTAGCAAAAGGTTTTACACAAACCTATGGAATTGATTATATTGACACATTTGCTCCAGTGGCAAAATTGAATACCATACGAGTTATTTTTTCCTTAGCAGTTAATCTTAATTGGCCTTTAATTTAATTAGATGTTAAGAATGCTTTTTTGAATGGTGATTTAAAAGAAGAGGTTTATATGGATATCCCACCAGGTTTGAACAATGGGACTGCTGGACATAGACCTTTGGTGTGCAAACTTAGGAAATCTTTATATGGGTTGAAACAATCTCCAGGGGCATGGTTTAAACGTTTTACATCAGCTGTTGTTAAATATGGATTTACGCAGACTCAAAGTGATCATACATTGTTTGTTCATTTTTCAGATTCCTCTACCTTTACTATACTTGTTGTATATGTGGATGAAATTATACTTACAGGAAATGATCAGAATGGAATAGAAAGGATTAAAAGGCAGTTGTCCATAGAATTTGAAGTAAAGATCTAGGAAAACTACGTTATTTTTTAGGAATGGAGGTGGCGAGAAATAATAATGGCATGTGCATCTCACAGAGAAAATACATCTTAGATTTACTGAATGAAACTGGCATGTTGGGGTGTAAACCTGCTATTACACCCATAGAACCGGGATATAAACCCAAGGAAAACTGGGATAATACTCCGACCGACAAACTCAGATATCAACAGTTAGTAGGTAAACTTATTTACTTATCACACACACGACCTGATATTTGCTATGCAGTTAGTTTTGTTTCACAGTTTATGCATGATCCCACTAATGAGCATTTAAAGGCTGCTTTAAGAATTCTTAGGTACTTGAAGGCTGCACCAGGACAAGGTTTGTATTTCAATAAAAATTCTGGTAGGCAGTTAATTGCATATACTGACGCTAACTGGGCAGGATCAAAGATAGATATGCGTTCTACAACAGGATACGGGACATTCTTATGGGGCTTAATAACTTGAAAAAGTAAGAAGCAAGCAGTGGTTTCAAGAAGTAGCGCAGAGGCTGAATTGAGAGCTCTTGCACTTGGACTTTGCGAAAGATTATGGATAAGAAGATTGCTTGGAGAACTAAGGCAGGATGTACGTTTGCTCATTCGTATTTATTGTGACATCTCAGCAATCAACATGGCTGAGAATCCTATTCAACATGATAAATCCAAGCATGTTGAGATAGATAGACATTTTATTCGGGAAAAGATTGAAGACAACACAATTAAGATTGAGCATATCTCATCCAGCAGTCAAGTAGCAGATATTTTCACCAAACCCGTCTCTACATGTATTTTTCTCAAATTAGTTACAAGCTTGGTTGTATAAACATATACACCAAGCTTGAGGGGGAGTGTTGAAATATACGGCTTTGTGTATAGGACTATTCTTTAGCATAGAGTATTTTAGTATAGTTTTATTGTGTATAGATATGGTATATATTGTATGTGTTTTTGACATTGACATTATTACCGTTGGTAACAATGTTACCGTTGGAACTCTGCCAAGTATAAAAGGTAGCATATTGTAAATATAACAAATTCAATACACTGAAATTATTGTTTCAGTTTCTCATTCAAGTGTTCTTACTTGTAATTGTTAGTTCTTTCTCATACATTGAATTTGTTCAAGAACATCCAAATAGATCCACATTAAGAAAGCAGATCAAGCATAAGAGCACGATTATGAAACAGCAGCTCTATATTATATCTGCAGAAATGACATGGGCTTTTACTTTTTTTTGGGTTAGGGGAGGAGGTGTGGAATAGAAATCATTAATTACAATGACTAAATAAGTACAAGAACTGTTTATCTATCACCAAGTAAGAACTGCAAACTTGCTAATTCTAGTAATGGCAGTTAAAATGTAAAAAAATGCAAGGAAAATAGGCTAAAAGAGAACCTTGTCCACAACTGAAACCTGTGACTTTTCATTGTAATCACCTCTTCCTCTAAGTTTTGCTTCTTCGTTGTTCTCAATTCCCTGAAAAAGCCCATAATAGGCAAAATGCAAACTTCAGCAGTAGATCATAAGAAAAAAAATCCATGATAATGAAAAACTGAAGGTGATTTACGGCAGGCCCAAATCCTAGGCAACAAAGGATAGGAAGGCCCAACAGATAAAGATGGAAAAAGTTTATCAAAATCACTACAGATAAACTACTTGAAGATGACAAAACTTTATGTAAATAATCACTTGAATTAAGGATAGCTGTCAGAAGCTGTTTTCAACTGATTCTCCAATTAAATTGACCCTTCTCTTTAGAGTTAGATATGTTTTCTAGGAAAAACATGTAAAAGTATATCTAACTTCACAAATATCCTTCCAACTAATTCGAAAAAATACACAGAGTTTTTGTGATCACTTTTAAAGGACTTAGACAAAACTAAAGCATTTCCAGAGAGCAAACGACTCAGAACTCTATAGGTCAATCGACCACAAATATAAATCCAAACCAACACCAAAGCTGCAATTTCATAGCTCTAAATGATAATATAGCTGATCTATTTAACACAATCATTCCAAGATCTCCATAAAGGACAAACAAGAGCACCTGCTGTATACGAGTCCGCTTTTGAAAAATTTGATCTTCATAAGCAGCAACAGCCTGAATAAAGTGTTCTACCCTGTCTAGTAAGACCTGCACCACAAACGGGACAAAAATCTCCACTTCAACAATACAGTTTTCCACAACAATGCAAATCAGGTAACACTGATCGAGACAACTCTCCACAATAAGAAGACATTGGTTATTCATATCCAACAAACTGGTAAAAAGAAAACATATCACACATTTCTACAGATAACAGAAGGAAGCATAGCAGGGCCATTATATCAACACATGAAGCCATCTTAAACTTAAACAGTCAATTCAGGTCCATGTATTTATATAACTAATTTTTTGAAAGCCATATCAACCTATATGGTTGGACCAATAAAGCATTGACCCAGTAGCTCTTACAGTTTGGTTTAAGGTTAAAATCCAAAAAGCTTTAAATACAGCCAAAACTGATAAACCCGATAGTCAACCCAAAGAAACGCTAATCCGCACATGGTTCGACTGGCCAGCAGTTGGTCAATGTAAGTTATGCAAACCTTAACTTTAGACTATTTATTAACAAATGCAACATAATTATACACATGTACGTACTTATATATATAAACACATACACACGCACGCATATACACGTTATATGCTGTTTTTAAAAATAATTGTATCTACATACATATCAATCTAATGTATTTAAAGCATATATACCCAATCTAACACACACAAACACATACATATATAAATATGCATATATACATATGCCCACATACTTACATACACATATATACATACATATATATATGTATATGTGTGTGTGTGTGTATGCACATATATCTCTATACATATGTCTATACATAAATACATATGTCTATATACATATCTATACATACATACGTATATGTGTGTGTGTGTGTATACATACACACACACACACACACACACATATACATATATTTATATATCCATGTGTGTGTGTTAGTGTGGTACATACATATATATATATATATATATATATATATATATATATATATATGCATATCTCTATACATATGTCTATATACATAGAAATACATATACGCATGTGTTATATATATATATACACACACACACACACATATATATATATACATATATTTATATATGCATGTGTGTGTACATACATACATATATATACATGCAGACATGTATATATATATATATACATACACATATATATACACACATAAATGTATATATATATACACACGCACACACATGCATATACACACACATACATATATATACACATATTTATATATGCATGTGTGTGTTAGTGTGTGTACGTACATACATATATATGTATGTGTGCGTCTGTGTATATATGTATGTATATCTCTATACATATGTCTATATACATACAAATACATATATGCATGTGTTATATATATATATACACACACACACACATACATATATATATATACATATATTTATATATGCATGTGTGTGTATTAGAGTGTGTACATACATACATATATATACACACATACATGTATATATATACACACACACATATATATATACACACACATACATGTGTGTGTGTGTATAGTTTGACTTCAAAACCATCACATGCATTACCAAGTAGCTTTTGCAAAATAGAACTCATATTAAGTGAATCTGAAGGCTATTTCTGTCTAATTTGCTAATAATGTCAGCTACCTGAGATAATATACATTTTAGAAACTCACTGCAACTTAGATTAGTCACTAGAAATACCTTACAACCCTAAAGTAGACATCAGAATAAATTTAAGAGAATATATTGTCATAATACCTAATCAACTACAATATTTCCATTTAACTGCTATAATTGCTCTAATATTCACTTGGTGTTGGCTATACTTGAGTTGCAAAAGAACAGAATGATGAACCACATCCAGATTTGACTGTGCCAAAAGGAGACACTTGAAGCTCATTCAGCATACTTATCAGTGTGAAATAGCTAATACAGAATAAAGCATACACCAAAAGTCTTATTTTGCCTTCTATACAGACCAAATCTATAACAGGAGGAAGACCGACCTGCTCACTTGGTAAAAAGAATAAGCAACCGAAAATAACCAATTGTCCAAGACGGTTCTAATTAGGGGAAGTAATTTTATCAATTTTTGGCCTAGACATTCTTTCCAATGAATCAAAAGGAGCCATTGTTAGGAACAGCCATTGTAGAAGCCTCGTTTCCTTGGATTCATTCTTTCACTGTTATAATCCCCAACCCACAAACACCACACCACAACCCCCCGCCCCCAAAACAAAAAAAATACTATTAAACAAAGCTCTTCTTGGTCGATGACGAACCGAATAGACCAACAGGTACTGAATCTATAACATGACTATTGCAAGTACAAATAGAAACATACAATACCAGTTCCTTTCACTCCAAAATGCATATCGAGATATAAGAATCTCCACAGCCACCCTTGTATTTTGTTAACATGCTATTTTAAGCGTTAATGCATGAGACTAAACATATCACTCAAAGACACAAGTATGTGACAGCTTTTTCCAGTATGCAGAAGTAAAAGTTCCAAAATGTTCGCTGATAGCAACATAGAAAAACTTCATGCTTCAGGAAATATAAAAATGTTCCGTAAAATCCTGTTCCAAGTTATCATTTCCAATACGCACTCTCACACTTTATCATCCAATCAACTGGAAATGAGACTGGCTATAAACATGCTGATAATACAAACATGTCTTTAAATCTTAATTCTCTGAAAGAGAACATAGTGCATTTACGTCAAAAAGTCTACATCATCAAATGCATATTTGCCACAAAAGCAAACGAGTTTCCAGTGGGAGAATGAAATTCACCTCACCGGCATCAGTAAGATAACCACCCATTGCTGCAAATTCTCTTCTATAAACAAACATCAAAAGATTTATAGCACCCTGTATAAGAAAGAAAATTTTCTTTATCAGATTAAAGTATCTCAGCAAGGTGATGCCTCTGCAAGGGTTATGTATGTCAATAAGATGCTAAAGAAGAAAGTCAACATATCTCTACACACACACGTAGACACATATATATATAGATACTTACACACATAAGTATATATACATACTTGCATACATAAGTATGTACATATAAATATGCATGTCTGTATATCTATGTGTATGTATGTATATATATACACAGTCTGTATATATGTACATGTACATGTACATATATATATATACACACACACACACATACATATGTATATATATATATGTAAGAATCATGGGCATATACGTGTATGTGTGTCTATGTAGTTACCTCTCTAATCTCTAGCGTGGGCATATGAGGAAGAAAGTCATTTCCAACGAAGAAACATAGAAAGACAAAATCATCCACCACCCTTTCAAAGTCGATAGCAAAAGGAGGGTTCACAATGTCTAAATCATACTGCAAATATTCCCGCAGCACCCATACATTGAGAAACTGTGACAAAATTCAAGAAGGTGATGGATACAGCAATTTTGAAGGGTATTATACATTCAAATAGGAAACAACTGCCTTTTCTCTTGACATGATTCCCCACCTGATACTTCTTTTTATGGATAGGAACATCATTTACAATATTTCCATTTGCATCCTTTGTAGAAACATTACAATCAGCTGCAAAGTGCCCAACTTTACCACATGCATAACATTTGTCCTGCTGTCCTGGAGGAGTTATTACCTGTGATATCCATACTTAAACCTCACTGTTCGCAATAATGAAATTGAGACATGCTGTTAATTATGTACAAAACTTAATCGGCCAACCTCCCTCAATATTGAAAAGTGAATCTCATGTGTGGCCAAAGAGAGCATAATGAGATCAGCATCCTAGTCAGGTGAATCAAACCAATTGTTGGTACAACTGATACAGAATCATCTTAAACACGTTAGAAAGAACAAGAATGTAAATCTTCTGTCTAGCCCTTACCAAACCATAGAGACAATGTCTGGTGTTTGGATCAAATCCAGGGAGGTTACGTTGCAAGCGGATGTAAGACATGATCTTGTGCTCGCCCTCACCAGGAACATTTGAATCAGAAAGTAGAACCTTCAAAGAAGCACCCAATGCAGCACGTATAATTAAATAGGAGAGACAAAAGAATCCTGAAAATCAAAATATTTCGAAGGATAAAACCATATGGATTACTCCACCAGAAGAAACCTTCTGCCTCAGAAAGACTCTTCAAAGAGGAATTACCACCATTGCATTTAACCGCACCTTTGTAGACCTCCAGCCAGGATTTTGATTCAATCTGGACTGTATATAGTACTGGAGGGCTATAGAAAGAGTCCCCATGAACTCTGTGCCAGGAGTAATGACATTTGAATCAGATGTCTCAGGCTTTTCTTTCATTGACAAATGTTCCACACCATCCTCAAATTCTTTCCTCAACCTTTCTTCCTCAGCTGCCTGATGTAAGAAAGTAATTAATTAGCTTACGTTTGAGGTTTTACTAGCCTACTGAAGTAATAATATTCTTACAGCTTCGGCAGCATCCTTGGCAGCCCTAAAGCGCCGTGTTCTTTGCTGGTTCATTTTAGCTCTAGGAGCCACACCATCTACAAACAGACAAAAGGCTACACTCAGCACTATTCCCATATGCAGAAACATGGAAACAGGTCTTTTCTTTTTCTTTTCTGGGGGATGGGGGGTTCGAGAGTGGGTCCAAGGGAGGGAGAGACAGAATTCCAAAAAAAAATGGCCTACCTATTGCCATATATAGTAGCTTCCTTGGTCGGACCAGTGAGAATAGATGGTCAATGTAGTCAAATATCAATTTGAAAACATCATTATAGGTGGCCGGAGGAGGCTTCAAAAGAAAACTTGATGAAGTCAAACCACTAACCACAAAGCACAGAGAAATCATTGGACAGCTAAAACATCTCCCAAACCCATTGAATTCCAATATCCCAATAAAATCCTTAGACACTTCTACATCACCTAAGGATCAAACGCTTTATCCCACATATGTTCACAACAGATGACATACAATGACCAACCAACAGCAACATTAACAGAGATGTCAGTTGGCATTGTCCAGTGTTGAACAGTCTTTTTTTTTTGTGTAATTTGTGTTGAACAGTTCTCTAGTTAACAGAAAACATTTTCTAATAATTACAAAGCAAAGGAACAAAACAAACAACAAACAGAAAGCCTGCGTACTGAGAAAATTTTGACAATCAGATCACAAGATTCACTTCTTTCCTTTTTAGGAATTTATCATTTTACCGCCATCAAATTGTGACAACCTCGGCCATCAACAGACAAAAGATACATCAGGCACTATCTATGAATAAGATAGTTCTTTGCACAAGGATAACAACCACTGAAGCAAAATTGATGAATAAAATCCACTAACACAAAGCATCCAACTAAACTTTCATCTCTCAATCTTCTTCTGGCCACTTATCTACATCCTCTGAATCATCCAACAGCAGCCAGTATCTTATCAGTTTCTCACTGCTTTATAGATACACATTGTTGCAAGTACTAGCAGATGACATGTTTAAATATTGCAACTGTCTGCTTCATCATTCTTTAAATGTTAAACAAAAAAGAATTCCCGTAAGCATGCGCTAAGATAAGCTCGTGCAAACTGTGACTCTGGAACTCTTCCCTAATAGCCATCACCATGCACTTTTATTTTGTAAGTTAAGTCCATTGATATTAAAGATATGCATATAAGGTAGTCATTATACTAAGCGGTATCATAAACAATTGCTCAATGTGCATTCAAACAGACAATAGGCTAAGCCTACCTCTAGGGGCCAATTCAAAATCCTATCAAAAGAGAGACTAAAGATGTTCATTTAGTCTCCTGCCTCTACTCCTATCTCTATGCCTCTACTCCTATCTCTACTATATTGCTTAACAACTCTGGCGCCAGTGCCCTTCGTAAAATTGACCATTATGCCAGGCTGTTGGATTTGTTCTTTGGCCTCATAAACCCTAACTTGAGACATATGAGGAACATGAGCATCCTGCTCATGATCATTTTTCACCAAACCTTCATCATTTTCAGATCATGGCTCCAAACATTGTTTTATCAACTTACCTTGTTGGTTCTCCTTCTTTGACTTGGCTACAATAGTTTCAAAAACTTGTCTATCTTCCATTTCGTCTCTACCTTCCTCTCCCCCCGAGTATTTACTTATTTTTTCTTTGTGGTTCCTCTTTGTCAGCTTACGTCTCAAGGTCTTCGTTTCACTTGAAGCCACTTCTTTTTGCTGATTTTTTTTATGTTTTCTTTTCTCTATTGTTTTGTTTTTCAGTTTTCACACCCATAGGAAGGACTTCACAGTCAGCTTCCAACTCATAACTTGCGTCTAGGTTATAGCTAGCGGAGCTCTTTCTTCCATCAATATCTTCCTCATTTTGACCTTTAATGTGTTTATCACAAGAAACATATTGTACTTGTGCTTTTCCTTTACCAGACTCTTCATCTTTACTAGGCTGGTGGGAGGCTAGTTTCTTCATTGTGCGCAAATCATCTGCTTCCAAGTTTCCAACAACAATTCTGGAATGAGCTTTCAAGCATGCTAGAGAATTGAATTTGTTTTGTGTTGCTACTTTCTCAGTTGCTTCTCAAACAGTACGATTTGCAGTGTTTGCTTTACCTCTCCATTGACCTTTCCCTCTCTCAATTGCGTCTGTTGGTTCCCCTATTGAGTTCTCCTATTGTCACTCTCAATTGCGTTTGTTGGTTCTCCCGTTGAGTTATCCTGTTGTCAATTTAGTTTCCATCCTTTGATGCATTCTCCATCTTGTCTAAAGACTCACAAGAGTGATTAAAAGTCTTACATTTGGTACACCTTAAGGATAACCATTCATAGATCACCTCCTGGTTGACAATCTTGCCAACTCATCAGTGAACTTAACTTGGTTGAGAATTTACCATCCCAAAAAGTTCAACACATCTTCTGGCAAATCCAATTTGTGTCTAGGTTGTTGTTGCTCTGTCCACAAACAAAAGTTTGCCTAAGATGCTTCCTATCTTTCCCAATGTGTCCCTGGTGTAATAGTGAAGCCTAAGATTTGGAAGGCAAATCCAAAAAGGGAGGACATTTAATTTCAGTTTTTCTGTAGACTTGTTTGGAACCCAAGGCCAAAGAAATAGTATTCGGTTGCCAAAACTTACGGGAGATTTTTCAAAGATTTCTTGCTTTGAAGCATCAGACTTGGATATAAACACAAAGAGGTCATCCGAGTGTTTTTGTGTTTCCAGAAGCCTTTCATACTCCATTTTGCTTCAGCAAAATTCTTTACCCTAGTCAAGAGACGCTATTGCCCACTACTTGGCCAACAACATAAAGCCATCATTTCCGCAAGCCTATGTCGACCGTTGTCGGAAGGATGGCAAATGATTTATCCCTCTTATCTTCATCGAAGCAAAAGAAAGAGAGGGTATAAGAGATCTCCGGCTTGAAATACGGCTTAAGCAAAGTAGCCCACCTAATTTAGCTCTGGATAAGTCTTGCATGTTAAAGATCCCTCAAATCGCGATGGAAGGGAATAGATCCAACATTTTCTTCGAGGTTTCGGAGTAGATGATTGTTTTCTGACCGGTTGTTACGGCGGCCGGAGTGGTCGGGGTGATAGGATGGACTTCAGAAGAGGCGGAGTGGTTAGGTAGAAGAAAGAGATAGGGTTTAGAGGAAGGAGAAAGTCAGGGAAGAGTAGGCGAAAATTAGAGAAACGGGAGAGAATAAGTTTAAGAGAGAGAGAGAGAGAAATTGTTTTCCTTTTAACTGGAATTCTTCCATCACCTTGCACTCAATGACAAAGAAGATGGATGTCCAGAGATATGGGGTGATGGAAATGTTTTGGATCAAAAGCCTAAACGAAAACAATAGAAATTCCCTCTGTTTGAATGTCAGTCACCAAGCCGACCAAGGCAACTGTGACAGCTGTCAATGACCCAAACGAAGACCATGGAAATCCCTATATTTTAACATGTCACCAAGCCAACCAAGAATAATCTGACAGTTGCAAAAACCAAACAAAGGACCTTTGAGGACGGTTACTTCCCGCCCCAGAAAGCCTTAATGTGATTTGTGACGAATGAGACAACATAAAACCCAGCCACATATGCACTGTACAAGACCTGGTGCAGCTCGCCGAGCATCTATCTGATACACTTAAAGTGCTCTATGAGATACGTGCACATAGAATCCTGCCTGTGGTAAGTCTACGACGGATTTGGTCTTAACCACCCCAAAAACATTTCCGATTGCCTACATATGCAAGTACCTCCGCAACTTCAGTCTGAAGCAACATAGGCAATTTTCACATTTGCACAAGGCTCCTGGGTGATTTTTTACTTCCGTAATGTTCTAATCACCATAATACACAGCCTCCTTGCAAGTATATAATCTCTATAGGCAATTCGTTAGATCAGTTGGATGTTGGCACTACATTAGGCCCTAAACGCCACTTTATACCTCAAGTCATTTCTACAGAAACCTTTAATTTTCCAGTCATCTCAACCACCACACAATCAGAATCTCCCCTATTATAATACTTCAGAACAATTACTATGCAAAAGAAATTGAACTCTACCACAAAACTAAAGATAAACATGTTTGCACACATAAAAAGAGGACTTGGTGAACAAAAAAATTCCAGAATTACACAAAACAGGGCGTCAGATGAAAGGAAATTACAGGAACGGGGGAAAAAAAGCTTAAATCTTTGCTCTTGTTTTTATCTGTTCTCTTTCCCGATCTATACCTTTCCTTCAGGATGGAAACAAGGATGAATAATGCCGTTCATATCCAAATATAAGTTGTCAAACTCCCTGCCATTAGGATTAGGTTTGGAAACATCCACGGAGATAACGCGGCCGTTACCGTCCTCCCTCGGCTCCTCCTCCACCACGTCGACGATCGACAACGGATATCGATCCGCCAGCCACCTGTAAAACGCCGGCACCCCCATTTTCTTCTTCTTTTTCCTTTCCCTTTTTCTACTGTCCCTCTCTCTTCACCTTCTGGGTCTTGTACTCTTATTTGATCGGTCTAAGTATTCTTTCTTTCTTCTTGTTTATTGAAACGGGGAAAAGAAAAAACTTAATCAAATATCGGCTTAACGTTTAATAATTGCTGTACATATTGGGGGAAAGAGTATGGGTTTTACAGATGCTGGCATCATAATCCTGCGATGCAAGAGGAAGTAAAAAAGAAGACCTTAACTTAAGGTACTTTTATTTTGTCAAATAGATAAATTTGTGACATGATTATCATATATACTACTGTATGTCTATGACAAGGTCTAAGTTATTTTTCATCATTTACTGGACTTACGAGCAAGTTTTTTGACTTTGATATTTATCTAGACATGAACCATTTGTAAATATCATAGAAATTCCTTAATACGGCCAATATACAAATTGAGAGTATGCTCAAATGGTAGAAGATTTAAATCAAAGACCACATCGCATTTAAGGTCTTATTCATGGTCCATTCCCATCCCACTATAAAAAATTTGGATAAATTGCATCTGATTATATTTTGTTAGGACGAATTTTTTATGGACACCTGAGTTTAAATTAATTTGCGTTGCGTTGCAATATTTTTACTTTTTTCTTAAAAAAACTTGAATCACAGACAACATGTAGTTCTTTATTGTCAAGGCTTACACTATGATGACTATTTATTGTTGATTAATGAATATATTGTCGGACCTGTATAGCACCACTAGAAGGGGTGAATAGTAAATGTGGAAATTTTGGTTTTGAAAAAATATTTAGTGACTAATTACTCACCTGTTTTCTGTTTTCAGATCTCGTTTTTTATTAAATGAATGACCAGGTTCTAGACCTCCAAATTTTATGAAATTTTATGATAATGTACTTTAAGATGTAATCTATATGTCATAAAATTTCAGATTAAAACTCAAAGTGTAAGGCCCTGAAAAAATGTTTTTGATTGGGCTCTGTCAATCTGTGAAAAACTTTCGCTTAGAATGAAAAATTAATTCCTAATTAATGATAACTCCAAATGACCTAAAAATGGTATGAGATGTCCCTTAAAATGTCTAGTTTAATAGGTTAAAACAGTTTTTCAAAATTCCTTTGGAAAATACGTCAACAATGTTGATGTTATCAACCTTTGCCAATCTGAAAATCGGACTGCAGTAGTCTCAGAACTTTAAACGTTTGGATAACTTATACCTATTCAAATTTGATGAAACTTGTCTTAAATTAAAGCTAAGACCTTTATCTATGTCTCTGCAAAATTTGATGCTTTTTGAAAATCGTTTGCTATTTTTTCAGTTGTGTTGAAAACGATGCAAAAAAACAGAAATTGAAAGTAAAACTGATGAAAGTAAGAATACCAATATTTTTATACTGGTTCGGTCAATGTGACATACTCCAGTCTTCGAGGATACCTTCCTTGGTATTCACTAATAGCCAAAAACATCTTAGAACAAGGGTGGCTGGAGTTATACACCAACTCCTTTAATGTTCAACCCTTTTACAATGAACAACAACAACCAACAAAATCACCACCACCTCATTAATGAAGGTTTGATCATACCATGATCAATCTTTTACAAGAATGAAACGTGTATGGGTGGTATATATGAAGCCTATACAGATTATAGAATGTACGTTTGATAGGCTTAAGGCTTTGTGTAAGAGAAGAAGATAAGAGATAAAGAGAAATCTTGCTATGCACTTGGTAGAATGTAGAAAATGAGTCTTAAATTGTGTTTGATCTTTTGCTCCCTTTTCTAATGTATGGCACGCCCTCTTGGCTGAAACCCTCTTGAAGAATATCTTGAATGCCGTTGGAAGATACCTTGTAAAGCCTTGTGACATTACTTGGTGAGATATGATTGGACAAGTGATGTGTCTTTGCCTTGTTGTCACAATATGATTGGGTCTTCATTTATCCACCTTGGCACATAATATATGACATGGATACCAAGAAAAATCTGAAAACAATTTGAATATCAAATTTCTTGATTTCCAATCAATCATAAGTGTGATAGGTCCATATTTTTGGAATGATTTGCACCTTGAAGAACCTCCCAAAATCGGCCAACACATGTGTTGAATATTTCAACACCTTTTTTTTTGAATTTTGAAAGCTTACCTTGTGTGTCTTGATCTCCATCAATACTTACATTCTTTTGGGGGGATCATTCTCTACCAATCATAGTACAAAATAAGCTCCACCTAGGCTCCGAATCAGCTCCATTCAGCCGCCTGCTCAGCATGCATGTGCTGAAAATATTTTTTAAAATTTGAAAGATAATAATGTAGTGTCTTTATAAACATGGTATATTTCAATCAACATTTAACTTTGTTTAATAGAATACTCCAAGATATGTCTTGGATGTGTAAGACATGTCTAGGTACATGTCACATAAGCAAGAAAACGCCACCCTTGTAAGCGATGTAGAAAAATGAATTTTCGACTTCCGTCGATTGTGCGATTTTTTCTCCAATTTATCACAAACCCTTTAGACATGTAAAAGGCGTTATACACCAGATAATATACATAACGAAATGTATAATCTCAGCTCCAAAAGGTGAAAAAATTTTGGCCATGTGGTGTGGCATTTTGAATTTTGAATTTTTAAGAAATCAAGGTAAATGATAGATACTTGATATATGTAATTATGGTATGACTTTGGTATTGTATTTGCCATGTTGTGCACAAAATTTTTATGTGTTTAGAGTGTATATTGGTTGGCCATCTTTGTATGTTAAGTATATGACCTGTCGATGACGGTTTGGTAGTCATTTGATATGGCGATTTCGGTTTACGAACTTTTAACATGTCAGTATATTTTTGGAAGCTTGATGACATGGAATTTATGACTTGGATATCTTGGACATGTATATACTCAAAAGGATGATGTGTATATGGTTGCTTGACATTGACAAACGTTGATGACGTGTCGTTGAAATGCCGGGATAGAAAAATATAGCTTGTCGTCTCAATATATATATATATATATATATATATATATACATATACATATATATATACATATATATATACATATATATATACATATATATATACATATATATATATATATGGTGTGTGGAGAAGAACTTTTTATTTGAGATTTGTTGACGAAAAGGCATTTTCAAGTATATCTCCTTAAGCACTTCATTTAATGAACTAGTTTAGTTCATCTTCTTAATCACTTCATTAAGTGAACTAGTTTAGTTCATTTAACATGACACCTGAATATAGTGTAAACACAACAAATATTTGCCATATGATTTAAGGCTTGATGCTTCATGGCACGTTAGTCTAATAATGATATATATAAAACATATAAAGCATATTTATCATGTACGCATGTCATGTAACATTCAAATCATGCATTTCAAAATCACATAACATTTAAATCATGCATTTTGAAATCACATAACATTTGAATCATGCATTTTGAAATCGCATAACATTTAAATCATGCATTTTGAAATCATTCAAACCCCGATTTCTCAACAATCTCTCCCTTTTGATGATTTGCAAAATAACCTCTAGTTATGATTTACATGTGTCATAATCGATCCCAACAATCATGCATTTATAAACTGAAATTCAAAATCAGAACTTGTATTTTAAAATTTGAATTTCAAAACTCTCCCTTAAGTCATGCTCTACCTTAAGTCAATCTCCCCCCTCAAATCCTACTCTTCTCCCCCGTTTATTTTGTAAGTCACATCCAAAAAACGCAATTAGAAGCAAAAGCAATAAATAGTAATCTATAGCATATGAATCCACGAAGAATCATGCACATTCTTTGGTTCTATTTCAGAAATCATTGTATGGAATTTATTAATTTCATCTTGATCTATTCTTCTACGTGGTCGTACACTTTGAGGTATGTCACCTATTATGAGGTCGTGTGTATGATCTCTATGCAATCTTGGTTGATTATTTTCTAAGTTTTCATGCGGTTCTAAGTGTTCATGCATTTCTAGTGTGTCATGCTCATCATGTATGTTATTTTCTTCTATGTCATAAATTCACATTTGATTCATTTGACATAAAACACTTTATTTTTGCATCTTTATATCATCCATATATAATGAAAAAATATTTCATTTTCTTTTTCCTCTTAATACTATTTCTTCATTTTTATTAACAATATTGTAATATGGGTGAGAAAAATTCACATCAAAACCACTATCAAGAAATTGTGAAATACTAAGCAAGTTATAGGATAAGTTGCTTACCAAGAATACGTTGGAAATCTGAAGGGTGCTTGGATTACCGATTGTTTCCTTTCCAATTATTTTGCCTTCGTTGTCATCTTCAAAGGTTACTGATCGTCTTTTTGTAACCTTCTTTAATTTTGAAAATAAAGTTGGATCACCCCTCATGTGTCTTGATCAACCACTGTTAAGAAACCACATGTTTGCTGCATCTTTTGTTTTATATGATCCCTGCAAAGTGTAACAATCATGTAGATACCCTTTATTTTTGGGTCCTTACAGGTTGGTGCAAACCTTCGCAAGAGTACTTTTTGTTGAGAAAAAGTATTTGAGTGATTTACAAATGCATGATTTAAATGTTGCGCACTTACGAAATATATGTGTATAGTGCCTTTTTAAAAAATATGGATATATATATATTATATATATATTAGGCGTGTGAGATGAAATAAGGAGAGGATTTTCCATTTTCAAATTTGTTGCCATATAGCTTTCTCCAAATATGTCTTCATTTAATGAACTAGTTAGTTCATTAACTTAAGCACTTCACTTAATGAACTAGTTTTTATTTGGCGCAAGTTTCACCTCATTTGGATAAGTATAAGTCAATCAAACGTTAATAGTTTTGAGACCAGTGCAATCTGATTTTTAGATTTGCAAAGGTTGAGAATATCAACGTGGTTGACATACTTCCCAAAGGAATTTTCAAAAATTGTCAACAAACAAGTGGCTGGCACCACTATCAAATAGGACGTAGGCTGGGACTTTGCTAATTAACATCTCACCTATAACTACGTCCCCGACCTCCTCTACTTCAATGTCCGTCATAACACGCACACGAGCGTTGGTCCGCCCCTTTACTTTCTATTGCATCTGACTTGATAATGGAGGGGGTGATTGTGCTGGGGTAGGGCACTCTCTGGAATAGAGTGCTTCTGGTACTCCTCCTTAAACTGGGTCCATGTCGGCGGTGGAGTCAGCCTGCATGTCACACACTGCTACCATTGCTCGGTATCACCCTCTAAGAATGGTACGACCACATCAACCTTTAGGCCATCCAGAACATGCATTAACCTCAACTGCTTATACACATTTTTGAGCCAGATTTCTGCTCCTCTGTTTGTGTTGTACCCCTGAACATAAGTATCTGGTAGTTCTGCATCTTCCGATAGAAAAATCGAAGCCCCCTGGGGTGGTGGTGCTGGTGGTGGCTGCTGCTGCTGCTGTAGGTAAGCCATCTGTATCTGCTGCTGGGCCATCAATGTAGTCAACGTGGCCAGGGTATCTACAAGGACCTGAGGAATGGTCCCCTGACCCTGCTAATCATCGCCATCGTGTCCTCCGTTTCAAGCTGGCGGCTCGCGTCGTGGAGGCATTATTCGGAATTTGAGTTCATGAAACGAATACAAATTTGTCGATAATAAGTTGAAAGGTGGAACGCGGATAAATCGATAATTAGACAAGAAAAGCTCACCATCGGCACACACCTCCCATAACCCGATCATGAGTTAGGCCTAAAATCATCTCTTAAGTCTACTTTGTTTATTAGGGGTAAAATCGTCATTTTACAAAAGATCGTAACTTACGTCTAGTGATCTAGTCAATCCTGCGTTTCCGAGACGGATCTGAAGCCTCGGCTCTGATACCACCTGTAGCGCCCCGCTCCCGAGCTCTAACATCGGGAACAATGCACCCGCCGTATCTCACTAAGGAGAATACAAAGCGCCGAATCAATCTCTTACTTGTCAAAATGACGTAGAAATTTTTTCGCGGAAACGTAAACCATAACATATATTAAACTCCAATAACTGTCATTACATTGCTAAATAAAAATTCTGGAAATAAAAGTAGTAAAGTAGTATGTGGAAAATCCTCAAAGTACAAATAAGAACAAAACAGCTGCAGAGTCCCATCATATCCTAGCTGCAGCTCTCAACCAGCCCACTCTGCTATGTCCATCCCGTCCTCAACGAAGATGTGCTCATAGTCCTCCTCCGGCTCACCTGGGAAGTAGGGGTGAGTGACAGAAAATCACCCAGTAGATTCCCGCCTCAAACCAATACAAAACGTGCATACCGAAATGATATAGCCACATAGCACATAGATATAATATAGCCACATATCACATAAATATAAGATAAAGCCACATAGCACATAAATATAAGATAAAACCACATAGCACACAAATATAAGATAACACGCATAAGATAAAGTAAATGCGGTAAGTAAAGCACTCCACATAAAAATGCGCAAGTACGTGATGCATGCTCAATCAACGTGTCACACGCAACGAGAATCATGTCATGCAATATGCCCCTAGACCTATATGCAATGCATGATCCCGGGATTGACTGGATGCCTGTAGCCCGTACACTACAATCCACCCTTACGGATGCCCGTGGCCCGTACACCACGATCCACCCCAACCGATGCCCGTGGCCCGTACACCACGATCCACCATAACCGATGCCCATGGCCCGTACACCATGATCCACCATAACCGAGTACCCATGGCCCGTACACCATGATCCACTCCACTCGAGCGTCTGAGACCCGTACATCTCAACCCACTCCAAATGCAAATGCACGTGCCATGAATGCAACAACAAAGTCGCCTAGGGCCCGTACGCCCATCCTCACCAACTCCAGCACTCAATATTTGGTTTCATAAATTTTACGAATATTGAAAAGTTGTTATTTAGCATCCCCTTATTTTTCCTTAGCTTGTATTAATTTTCTAGAATTTTCTACTAATTTTTCCTCATTTAATTCCATTTATTACTAATTATTTTTAATTACTTACATTTACCAAAATTCAGAAATTAAGTGGGAATAATTTAATTTTAACCTTTTATATTTTTTGTAATTTATTTAAAATTTTCTGATAAATAAATATATTTTTCTAGAATTTTAAACTAATTTTTAATTAATTATTTATCATTTATTCATTTCAGAAATTAATTTTCAGATTTTCTTTTTTCTTTTTAAATTTTCCGGTTTGGGCCGGCCTGCTGGCCTGGTCCGGTCCGCTGGCCATCCGGTCCGGTTCGGCAGCCAGGCCGGTCCAACAACATTTTCTTTTTTTATTTTTTATATTAAATTATATTTCCTTCTAACCTTTATAAAATCTTCGTTTTAACTCCGATTGACCTCAAACCAGTTGCGTTGGACTCGTTATAATGAGACGCAACTTTTGGGAGTGGACACATCAGCACGTGTCCGGACGCGCCGTCAGGGACGCGCGTGGGCCCCACGCGCCACCCCCCTGAAACGCGTCCGTCAGACCCGTTTTTTCGACTTTCAACCCAATCCCAACCTATTCCGGGCTAGATGAACTTATTCTAAGGCCAAAACGCAATTTTAAAGAACTCTAAGTGTGAAAATATTCAACCTTTTGATTTCATTCAAAGGTGTTTCCAATCCGAATCACCAACCATCAATTTCAATACACACGCATATACACATACATCCATAAACAACACATCTCATGCTTTCCCATATAAAACAAGACAAAATTCGTATATTAAACAAATAAAAACAATGAATCACATAAATATATCATCAAAGCATGCATGGATCGTACCCATTAAAGGGGGAGAGGCACCTACCTCGATTGACGATAATACGAATAATTTAACAGACTAAAACTTGGGTTCGGGGTCTCGCTAGCCTTCTTCTCCTTCCTCTTTTTCTCTTTTCTCTCTTCTTTTTTTCCTTGTGTGTGTGTGCGCCGCTTATTCTTGTGCGTGTATATACATTTTTGTTGTGTTGTGCGTGTGTATATATATAGTGGGGGAAGAGTTAGGGTAGATTTTAGGTTTTCCCATTAGATTTTGATTTAGGTTTCCTAATGTAACTTTAATTACCATTTAGTTTGTATTTATCTCTGTCTTTATTTTATTACTATTCCTTTCTCTCTCTTTTTTTAAATTTCTTTCCTTTTATCTTTATCTTCTATCTACTATCATTTATTCTTTTATTAGTATTATTTATTTATTTATTTTTCACCGGTTGTAACAATAAGGCTACATCAATAGGTGTTAGAGGAGTTGCAACTAAGTGTTGCTTAGAAGGTGATTATCCAAGTCTTGAGTAGGGTTGGTGTATAACCCAAGGATCAAGCTTGGCTCTTGTTGTAAGGTGTTCATTTCATAGTGAAATCCAAGGAAAGGTGTTCCTTGGGACTGGAGTAGGTCACATTGACCGAACCAGGATAAATCTTCGGTGTTCTTCTCTTGTTTCTTTATTTCTGTTTTCTGCCCGTTTTTTACTGCAGTTTTCACCCAACTTCACACAATTTGAAAAAATAGCTAAACATTTTCAAAATTCGTGATTTTTGGTGGAGTTATACTTCAGACTGTTAGCTTTCATTTTCAACAAGAATAACTTGATTTGAGCAAGGGAAAATTAGTCTTTCAGTCTTTGAAAGATAACTGATCCAATCTGGCTGCAATCTGACCAGTTTTGAGAAAACTTAAATTCTGTATTTTTCAAGAATTGTTTAAGGTCAGGCCTTTTGGAAACTTCATCTACACATCCTAAGGAGTGTTTTGATATAAAAATCAACCTTTTTGGTTGAGTATTCAAAGAGAAACACGTTTTGCAAAATTAGCAACATTCTGTCCAATTCTGTCCAGATTGACCATCTGAATCTTTTTATTTGTTTGAAGGGCCAACGATTTTATGTTTGTCTGATTTTTGGACAGAGTCTTGTTAACTCATTGAAGTTCAATTCTGGAAAATTTCATAATTTTTGGAGTTGTGTACAATTATTTGTGAATTTTTGAAAAACGGGTTATGAATCTGAGGAGGTCTCAGATTCTGTTTTAAAAGGGGATTTTAACAAAGGGTTGTAGTGTAATTTCCGCTAACCACTATTCACCCCCCTCTAGTGGTGTTTATTGAAGGTGCACGGTCCAACACTAACGAGCCATGAAGCGTTAAAGCTTACATCAGATGGCAAACATTTGTTGTGTTTATACTATTTTCAGGTGCCACCATTAATGAACTAAACTAGTTCATTAAGTGAAGTACTTAGTTAATTAAACTAAGTAGTTCATTAACGGAAGCTACATTTGGACAAGGCACAAAGGCAACAAGACTAAGAAAGGAAAGTCTCCTCCTACGCCTACATATATATAAATATATATATTTTCAATTTTTTTTTGAAAAAGGCACATACACACGTATTCCAACGTACTAACGACACATTATATATTTTACGTATGTATGTTAACGTCACACCATCATACTTAACTCATATTTATGAGTATATTCAGGTCTTATATCATATGACATAAGTCATGGTGATGACAAATTAAATACGACACATTAAAAGGTTCTAAACCGAAAATTATCGTATCGGACGAATACCGAAACCTCCTCAACGTGTCACGTACTTGCCATAAATAGATGGCCAGCCCCTACACCTCAATAATACTCAAAAATTTCGTGGGTATGATGTTATGTGCAGCCATAAAATCATTCCATGTTGGCACACACAAATCACCTCACATTAAGGCCAAATTGTGGAGATTCCAATTTCAATTTTGTCACATGTTAATGGCGCCACTTTAAGACCAGCCAAGTGCTGAATATTAAAGTTTATATTATGTATATTATGTGTAACATAAAATATATAACATGTGCAAAAAGTTGGAATTTAATTAGAGAAAAATTGGGTAATCGATAAACATCGAAAATTCGGTTTTCTACGTACATAACACATGGAACGTGTTTGGCACATCATACGACACGTATCTAGACACTTTTTACATATGTCATACATCTCAAAGTGTTCTAGAAAATTAAATTAAGGGCTGATTGGAATATACCATGTCTGTATTATTAAATGTGCACTATTTTACAAAGTTTGCAAAAATAAAATTCAGCACATGCATATACAATCATACACGCCTATTCCATCTGACATGGAGTAGATGTGGAGCCTTGTTGACATATTGATTGGTCAAGAATCAATCATACAATGTTGATGATTTAAAGAAAGAAGCTACAAAAGGTAATGTTTCAAATTTTATCTCATTTGAAACACATGCTGAAAATTTCAGCATGTGTATTGAGAGCTGGCCGATTTTCATCATTCATGAGGGTATATTTTGTGTCTTGAAACATGGAATTAAATGGAAGACAAATTGGAAGTAATTTGAATAAGTTATGGTATTAAAATTGTGATATATTTGAATATCACACATGCTGAAAATTTCAGCATGTGTATGAATGTATCTTGGCCGAAATATTGGCCTTGTTGGTGTCTAATTTCTATTCCATAAATGATGAGAATATTATCTACTAATTGGTGATTTATTTTTAAGAGAAAAATCAAAGAAAATTTGGCAACAATTTGAAATAAACATCCATGTATCACATGCTGAAAATTCAGCATGTAAAGTCTAGTAATGGCCAAAATTTTCATCCATTTTTGTGAAGAAATTATCTAGCTTAATTTATGTGATAATCTTATGAGTTATGGAAACTATTCTGTGTTGATTTTGGCACATTTTTAAGTGGAATTCTCAGATTTTCCAAGTCATCAAATGATGACAACATTCAACAAATCAATGAGTGCCAAGTAAGCAAAAGTTAAATGATCATCCAATGAGGAGGTGCCAAGTAAGCAAGATCATGTCACAATGATGGCACACATTCTCCCAAGGACTTAGAAGACAATTTTCAAGAGGGGGAGAGCACCAAGGGGGACAGCTATTGTAAAGATAAAGGGGTTTGAGTGATTTCAAAATAAGTGTCTTGAATGTATACATATATATAAACGTGCATAAATATATATATAAACGTTTACATGAATGCATGATATCTTGCCATTACTTGCCTTATTTAACTTATATATTATGTTGCCGTACTAACGAGCCATGAAGCATTAAAGCTTACATCATATGGCAAACATTTGTTGTGTTTATACTATTTTCAGGTGCCACCACTAATGAACTAAACTAGTTCATTAAGTGAAGTACATAGTTTGATAAACTAAGTAGTTCATTAAAGGAAGATTCATTTGGAAAAGGCACAAAGGCAACAAAGCTAAAGAAGGAAAGTCTTCTCCTCCTCCCCATCTTTAATACACACGCCATATATATATATATACACTACATATATTTTCAGATTTTTTTTATTAAGGCACATACACATGTATTCCAACGTACTACCGACACGTTATATATTTTACGTACGTACGTTAACGTCACACCAGTATACTTAACTCATATTTATGAGTATATTCAGGTCTTATATCATATGATATAAGATATGGTGATGACAAATCAAATATGACACGATAAAAGGTTCTAAACCAAAATTTGTCGTATCGGGCGAATACCGAAACTTCGCCAACGTGTCACGTACTTGCCATAAATAAATGGCCAGCCCATATACATCAAAATATGATGTAAATTTCGTGCACATGACATAATAATCAGCCAAAAATACTTTCCATGTTGGCACACACAAATTACTCCACATTAAGGCCAAAATGTGAAGATTCCAAGTTTAATTTTTGTCACATGTTAATGGTACCACTTTAAACCAGCCAAGTGCTGAGATTTAAAGTATATATTATATATATTATGTATAACATAATATATATAACATGTGCAAAAGTTGGAATTTAAATTAGAGAAAAATCGGGTAATCGATAAATATCGAAAATTCGGTTTTCTACGATGGAACGTTTTTCTTGTACATCATGTGACACGCATCTAGACACTTTTTACATATGATATACATCTTAAAGTGTTCTAGAAAATTAAATTAAGGGCTGATTGGAATATTACATGTGTGTATTATTAAATGTGCACTATTTTACAAAGTTAACAAAAATAAATTTCAGCACATGTATACACATCATATAACGTCACATACAGCTGATTTGGAGCACATGTGGAGCTTTGTAGGCATATTGATTGGTCAAGGATCAATCATACATTGTTGGTGAATTGAAGAGAAAAGCTACAAATGGTAAGAATTCAACATATATCTCTCTTATGTCACATGCTGAAAATTTCAGCATACTAAACTTGAGCTGGCCGATTTTTAGGTCTTAAATGGGACATATTTTGTCATCTTTTATTAGGTGATTGATTAGAAGAAGGTATGGTAAGGTTTTGAATAATGTTTAAACAAATAAATGGTGATATTTCACATATCACACATGCTGAAAATTTCTCAGCATGTGTACATGGTGTGGCCGAATTTTAGTGTTTATTAGTGTCCAAGTTCATCTCTTAATTGGTAGCAATACTTACCATAAATTGTTGATTCATTTTTATGATGAAAAATCAAAGAATAATTGGTATTATTTTGAAAGAAAAGGAAGGATGCACATGCTGAAAATTCAGCATGGCAATGTGACTTAATGGCTGAAATTTTCATAGGATTTGGAAGACTTTCTTTGTCTTGCAATTTATGGTGTATTTCTTAAATTATGGAATGATTTTGTGATTGAT
Source organism: Eustoma russellianum (assembly GCA_036186865.1). NCBI lineage: Eukaryota > Viridiplantae > Streptophyta > Magnoliopsida > Gentianales > Gentianaceae > Eustoma > Eustoma russellianum. Next base: position 35,897,174 of record AP025045.1, read on the forward strand.
TTTTGGCACATGTTAAAGTGTATATCTCAGATTTTTTCCATGTCATCATGATGACAATGTTGAACCAATAAGGAGGTGCCAAGTAAGCGAAGACTAAATGATCATCCAATAAGAAGATGCCAAGTAAGCAAGGCCTTGTCACAATGATGTTTTACACTCTCTCAAGGACTTAAAAGACAATTTTTCAAGAGGAGGAGACAACCTTAAGAGGACGGCTGCAATGTTAAAAAGAGAAGAGAAGAGAGCAAACAAAATAACTACAAGCATTGCATTTCAAAGAGATCAAAAAGCCAAGCTCTTCTTCTTCTACATCTTCTTTCTTTCTCTTTTCTTGTAAAGCCTATTGTTTTCATATCTTTCAATCTTGAATAGGCTTGAGATAAACCACCATTCATATATCTTTGTAAAAGATTGATCAAGGTGTGATCAATCTTCACTCTAGCAAGGTGGTGGTGTTCGTGCGAATTGTACCTACAATACAAGGTTTGTAAAGGGTTGGAGTTAGGTGTAACTCTATCAACCCTGCGGTAAGGTGTACTGCGTGTGTGTGATTAGTGTGAACCAAGGAAGGTGTTCCTTGAAGACTGGAGTAGGTTGTTTATAACCGAACCAGTATAAAATTCTTGGTGCCATTTACTTTCTGCATTTACTTTTCAGTTACTGCACTGTTTACCCGTCTTGTTTGCATCCGTAAAAATAGTAAACGTTTTTAAAAAATTACGAAAATTTCCAGAAATATACTTGTACGTTCTAGGGTTAATTTGGGACAAGTTTCAACCCTTTTGGATAAGTATTAGTCAATCAAACATCAAAAGTTCTGAGACTAGTGCAGTCTAATTTTCAGACTTGCAAAGGTTGAGACTTTGATTGTAGTTGACCTACTTCCCAAAATAATTTTCCAAAACTGTTTCAACACATTTAAATATAGTATATAAAGAGTTAGTGGTCAAAGTTTCAGAGCATTTGGACGTTCACACAAATAGGAATTAATTTTTTAAAACCATCTACCGTTTCTGGCAGATTTGCACAATCTGATTACCAACGGTTTTTGAAGGGGTTACAGGTTGACTTTTAATTTAAAATTTTTAGGGGACCCTCATAACATCTGAGGCTAAGTTCTCTCAAAATTTCATAATTTTTGGAGACCTCTAACCTAGTTTTAAAAACGTTTTAAAACTGGTCCTGAAAACAGAATCTGTTTTCAGAACTTGAATTGTTCAAGTTTAAAGAAATTTTAAAAAGCACACTTTCCGCACCATCTATTCAAACCCCCCTTCTAGTGGTGCCTTGCAGATCCTACAAGTGGTATCAGAGCTCAGGAACACTCACTTCAAGGAATCCAACGATTCAGTGAGATGGCATCCACAAATCTCAAAACCGAGCAAGAAGGTATGTCGAGCCAAAGGCCTCCACTTTTTGACGGTGAGTCGTTTATTCAGTGGAAACTTAGGATGAAGCTTTTTCTTATGGCTATAGATATAGATCTTTGGTCAATCATTGAAGATGGTCCTTATGGCCCATCTAATGTATCCACCGTAGACGGAGTCACTTTAGAGGTTATTAAAACTAGACAAGAATATATGAGTGATGATAAAAAGAAACTTAGTATGAATGCTAGGGCTATGCAATTGCTTTTAAATGGATTAAGTAAGAGCGAGTCTAGTTATGTGTCAAACTGTTCAAGTGCACAAGAAATGTGGAGGATTCTAGAAATGAAACACGAAGGCACGAGTCAAGTAAAAGAGTCAAAAATTAACATGCTTATGTCTACACTTGAGTCTTTTAAATTATTGCCCAATGAGTCTATTGTAGATATGGATCTTCGTTTGACTAACATCTACAACTCTCTTGAGTCTCTTGGTAAGGCTTTTACTACGCAGGAAAAGGTACATAAAGTCCTACGAAGCCTTCCTTCTGAATGGGACCCAAAAGTGACCGCAATAGAAGAGAGCAAGGAAACTAAATCAATAAAGATGAAAGAACTAATCGGATCACTTAAAGTTTATGAAAATAAACTCATCATACGGAAATCGGAATCATCTAAACAAGGTAAAGCTATTGCTTTTAAATCAAATGAATACGTCTCCCCTCCCCCCGATCACGTAGATGATAGTGATTCCGAATCGGAAAATGATGACCTGATTCTATTGGCTAAAGGACTAAGAAAATTTATGAGAAGGTCATTTAGAAACAAAAACAAGGGCACTACAACTAAGAGAAATAAAAACAAGTCAAATGATAAAGACGTTAAATGTTATGAATGTGGCAAACTCGGACACTTATCATATGACTGCCCCAATAAAGAAAAGCAAAATACTAAATACCCTGACAAGGAGCGGACCAAAAATAGACTCGTCTCAGAACCCAAACAAAGGAAGCATGCTCTAAAGGCCGCCACCTGGAGTGATTCATCAGATTCTGAAACTGAGACCGAAGAGGAGACCGCACAAGTATGCTTTGCCTCCAAAGCATCTAATGAGGTATCATCTGATTCTGACTCTGACTCTGAACCTTCCTATGATGATCTTTTTAGTCAGTATCTAGAATTGCATAAATTCACTAAGACTCTCGCTAAAGAAAAGAAACGATTAATTGAAGACAAGAAACTGTTAGAATCTTCTAACGAGAATCTTGTCGCTCAATTAAGCGATTCAAAGAAAGAGTCATCATGTGTCATTACTACATTAAAAGCAGAGATTTCATCATTAACCACGCAAAATAATGAAATGAAATCCGAGATTTCAAATTTGAAATCAAGGAATACCGATTTAGAAAAAATGATGAAACAATTTGACACAGGGTCCAACATGCTGTATCGTATCATATTATCACAAAAGCATGACAGCGACAAGACTGGACTGGGATACGTTGATACTAACGAAGTATCAATCAAACCAACCAAGTTTGTTGTGTCTAAGAAAGTAGACACCCCTAAGCCGCAAGTGGCGTCTAAGATGACGCAAAAAGCGCCCCCTTCCTCACGCCCCACTTCTTCATATCATGTGAAATATAACGTTGTACCATATAGATATGAAAAGAGAAGAACAATGCATACACGTACATATCATCCACGCACTACGCACACACACACGGACATATCAAAAGCGTCCTTCATTCAATAAGTATAGAGGAGTCCTTGGGCAAAGGCCCAAAGTGCATGCACCATATGTCTATTATATTGCACCTTCATCTACATTCTTGCCATTTGATAGACCGAGAAGGATCACCCAAGTATGGGTACCGAAAGGTACCTTTACCAAAAGGTGATTAACTAACTCGAAAGGACCCAAAATTAAAAGGGTACCTAAATCACCTTTTCATATTGCAGGGAGACCACACTTCGAAAGACACATCAATAAAGTGGTTCCTTGACAGTGGTTGCTCGAGGCACATGACGGGTGACCCGAGCTTGTTCTCCAAATTAAAGAAGGTCACAAAAGGCGGATCCGTGACCTTTGGAGACAACAATGAAGGCAAGATCATTGGAAAAGGTACGATTGGTAATCCGAACACACTCCAAATCTCCAACGTATTTTTGGTAAGCAACTTATCCTACAATCTTCTTAGCATTTCTCAATTTGTTGACAATGGTTTTAATGTGTGTTTTACTCACCCTTATTGCAACATAATAAATAAAAATGGAGAAACCGTTTTAAAAGGAAAACGAGAAGGCAATATTTTTACGCTATCTATGGATGATGTAGTAGACGCTAAAGTTAAGTGTTTTATGTCAAATGAACCCAATGTGAATTTATGGCATAGACGTTTAGGACACATTGGTATTTCCACATTAGAAAAACTTCAACAAAAGAACCTAGTACGGGGATTGCCTACGCTTGATTTAGACAACTTTCAGTTGTGTGAATCTTGCATAAAAGGCAAACAAACACGTGAGTCACTTAAGCCGAAAAATAAAATAAGCACGACTAGAATATTAGAACTATTGCATATCGATTTGTTTGGTGCTAGTCGCACTACAAGCCTTGGTGGGCGTCACTATGCATGCGTAATTGTTGATGACTTTTCTCGTTACACTTGGACTTTATTTCTTGCACATAAGGATGATAGCGCCGTTGAGATTGCTAAATTAATTAAACAACTTGAAAATCAATACGGTGTAAATGTGAAAAGGATAAGAAGCGATAGAGGCGGTGAGTTTAAAAACAAAGAGATGATTTCGTTTTGTGAAGAAAAAGGAATTAAACATGAGTTTTCGCCACCTAGAACTCCACAACTAAATGGAGTAGTAGAAAGAAAGAATCGTACATTACAAGAAATCGCTAGAACTATGCTTTGCGAAAATAAATTGCCTAGATTTCTGTGGGCGGAAGCCGTAAATTGTGCATGCTATATTGTAAATCGCCTATCTATAAGAAAGAAAATAAACAAGACGCCTTATGAGATTTTGAATGATCGAATGCCTAAGATTGACTATTTTCGTGTGTTTGGATGCAAATGTTTTGTCTTGAATACAAAAGATAATTTAGATAAATTTGAATCCAAATCAATTGAGTGCATTTTTGTTGGATATTCTATAAATTCAAAGGCATATAGATGTTATGATCCTCTCACTAGACAAATTATAGAATCTATTCATGTTAAATTCAATGAATTTGGTGAGATTGATAAAGATAAGGAATATGACGATGATTTTGAATTGAAACCCGTTTTGAATGAAGATGATGATTCTTTTGATATGCATGATATGAATGACACACAAGAAGTACATGATCACATAGAAATGCATGATAACTTAGAAAATAATCAACCAAGATGGCATAGAGATCACCCACATGATCTCATCATAGGCGACCTCACTCACGGTGTGCGACAACGTAGAAGAATCACTTCGGATGAAATAAATGAATTTCATGCTATGATTTCTGAAATTGAGCCAAAAAATGTGCATGATGCTTTGAGTGATTCATCTTGGATTGATGCTATGCATGACGAACTTAATCAATTCGTTAGAAATGATGTATGAGATTTAGTGCCACGACCACAAGATAAGACTATTATAGGCACAAAGTGGGTATTTAGGAATAAAATGAATGAAGAAGGAAAGGTTGTTAGAAATAAAGCGAGACTTGTTGCACAAGGATATAATCAAGAAGAATGAATTGACTATGATGAAACATTCGCACCCGTAGCACGTCTAGAAGCTATACGACTATTACTTGCTATTGTGATGAGGATCAAGGGTCCGATGAGGATCAAGGGCCCCATCAAGAGGTCAAAGGTCCTATAACAAGAAGGAGGGCAAGGGAACTTTGTCATCAAGTTGCCACCTTCTTGTACAAGCATGTTCAAGATGAGCCTAAGACTCCTTGGGTTCATTTCATTGAACCTTCAACTTGAGCATGTATCACATGCACGTCTACATTCTTGTTTTTGAATTTTATCTTGTGTCTTGCGATCTTTGTTTTATGTCTTTTCTTTGTAGGTAAATTAGGTACATGAAATGTTTGAAGAGAATGTTTGAAGAGAATGTTTCAAGAGAATGTTTCAAGAGAATGTTTGAAGAGAATGTTTCAAGAGAATGTTTCAAGAGAATATTCCAAGAGAATGTTTGTCTATGCTAAGACAAATTCAAAGGTGTCCAAGATAGAATCTCTTGATCAAGTTGAAATCATCTCCATTATCCATAAGAAGGGGGGGGCGGCCACTTTAAAGTGAAGCAAGATATCTTACTTGAATTTGAACTTGAAGATAAACTTGAATTCAAATTCAACCATAATTTGAATTCAAGTTTCAAATTTGAGACTTAAAGTTCAAAAGGATTTCAGCCTAATCTACATCCACTCCAAAGAAGTCACACGCCAACATGAAGTCATCACACGCCAATTTTTGAAGCAAAGATGAGATGGGAATTCAAATTTGAATCCAAGTTTAAAATTCAAGTTCAAGTTAAACTCAATCTCCAACCAGCATTTGAATTCAACATCTCAACCAATTGAAGACATCTCACACGCCTAGATAAGCATCCACACGCCACTTGAAGATCAAAAAGGATGGGATTATAATTCAAAGATTGAATTCAAGTTTGAAGTCAAATTGAATCCAATCTTCAAATAGCCTTTGAATGCAAAGTCAACCACATCTCCAACGCCAATTTCAGCATCTCCAACGCCAAGTTCATCACCAAACATGACTAGATTCATTGAAGATAACATCTTTCAAGCATTTCAAGTTTTAGCTAGAATTATCTTAGTTTAAATTTTCAAGCAAAGTTCAAATTCAAACGTTTGTTAGATAGCTTTATTTGAATTATCTCTAGCCATCTCAAGCTAAAGGGGGGCGTCTTCTAGGCCTATAAATAGGACCCTTTGGCTGGTTGTAAACTCACCTTTCGATGAATAACAATTCTTGATATTTTCTTCACTTTGAGTGATACTTTGTTTTCTTGGTTTTGCATTAAAAACCTAAGTTAAGATCCTTCAAAGTTGAGCGTTTTGAAGGTATTGCCATTGCTAAAAGGTGCCGTCCAGGAGGGCCATCTTGGTTTGCCTGATCAACGACCATCTTATAGTGTTGGTCTTGCTCGTTGTCCACACGTTTGATCACTAAGAAAGCAAGGGGAAGTTTACTTCTTTGTGCCTAACCCTTTGTGAAGGACGTTTGTAAGGTGGAATTGTTGGAACCCACGAGTTGCACGCATCAAATTGGTATCAGAGACCAGGTTACTCTATTCCACCATCTATCATTTCCTTTTCGTTTGAGTCTATTCATTTCAATTTCAGTTGAGTCCTTCTTCTACCCCTCACTCTACACGCCATTCTCTTGCATTGCATTCAAAAAAAAAAAAACAAACAAAAACGCCCACATTAGCTTTGAGTCCTTGCACGTTGCTGCATTTTGCTTTTCATCATTCAAGTGTCATTTCCTTTATTTCCTCTCATATCACAATCTGATTTTTTAGTCATTCAAACTTGAACACATTAGGGTTCGTTGCATTTTTAGGTTACATTCAGCCTTCTTCAAAATATTATAACCATCATCCTATAAAGCTACCTCGGTTTCAAGTCCTCTTGTTGCTACCGAAGCTTTTAGTTGGTGATGATTGTATGCATCTTATGATTCGCATTGTGATTGATTTCATGCTATAAATCTGGTAGTCCTACGTGTGCTTGTCTTCACAACACAAACCAAACCCTAAAACCAGCCCCACACCCCACGGCCCAACCACACACACACCAACCCAACCCTAAAACTCACCAACCTGATCCCAAATAACCCTATTTACACCCCAAACAAAAAGCCCCAAAACAATTTACCCAAAAACAATCAGATTCTAAAGATCCCAATTCATTCAAATAAACCCTAACCCTAGAATTTGAATTTTGCTCAAATTCAGTCCTAGACCAACCAATATCCAAATTGGCCACACCAATCATCAATTACCAACCCAAATAGTCAAATTACAACACCCATTCCATTCCTACAACTACATTCCGCAAAACCCCAAAACGTTCAAAACCACCCTAAATCACAAACCCTAACCCTAACCCCTATTCGGCATTACCCAATTTACATCACCTTCCAAGGTCAATTTTGTTGCAAGTCCAAGATACAAATTGCATTTTAAATACATTGCACTATTCTGTCCAAAAACGCAAGTGCTAAGTGCAAAACAAGTGAAATCCCCATTCTGCCCTTAGTCAAAAAAAAGGAGGATCTGAACCTTGCTCTATTGAAATAGCAAGGAAGAAAAAGAAACACAAAAAAATAACAAGAGCAAAGAAAAAGGGCAAAACGTTTGTGCATTGCGTGGAAAAATTTTTTGGTACGACTTGCAAACCTTGGATACCATATTACCCACATTGCCGTCCCTATACCCAATTCTCCAACTCTTGATCTTCTTGAACCAATCACACATTTGGTTGCTCGATTGTTGCATGACTTGAACCATTTTGTGGATAGTAAGTGCATAGAATCAAAATTAACTAAAGATTGCCCACGGCAACCCTTAGTTTATCTTTGGTTCAACCTTATACATCAACTTTGGTTGCTTATTTTCTTTGAGTCTTAGTATAAAGTTCAAGTTTGAATTCATTTCAATTGATTCTACTTTGATACTAATTGGTGCAACTTGAAAGCAAAAAGGAAGAAACAAGCGGAGAACATTGTGGTTTGAAGAAGCCTTGGCAATACACTTCTTTATTGATCACTTTGAGACTTCTTAACTTCAGGTTATCCAAGAACCAAAGGGTAAGAGAGTGGAAAGAATCGAAATCGGAGTGTCCATATCTTATTTTTTTTACTAATCCCTTAACGTTTGTTTGTCTTTGTGTTAGTTTGCTTCTTTCTTTTTTTCCTTTGTTTTCGTTCAATTCCTTAGGTACAATGGCCAGCAGCAATTCCGCATCTAGCAAGTCTAAAGGAGCCGAAACTGTTGACAATACTCAACAACAAATGCTTGAAATGCTTAAGAAACTCATGCACGACAATGAGATAATTAAGCATCGCTTGGAAGACGTGGAGCGAAGCTACAAAACAAGTGATGGCCAAGGAACAAGCAGGGCCGTTCCACCACCACAACCAAGGCGCCATCCTCCGGAAGAAGTTGAGGACGATAACATTCGACCCCCACACACCGAAGCGAGACGGTTTGCTCCTCCTGCACAAGCAAGAAGGTACGCTCCAAGAAGGTACAATGATGATTACATTCCCTTTGAGCATGATGATTATGACTTTGATGACCACCATCCTCGTGGTTACCAAAGACGCCAAAATCCCCTTTTCCCACAAGATGACGATTTTCTCAAAACCAAAATAAGTATTCCCACGTTTTATGGTAAAAGTAATGCGGAGGAATATTTAGAATGGGAAACGAAAGTGGATTTGATCTTTTCTTGTACCAATTATAGTGAATTGCAAAAAGTGAGGTATGCTTCCATTGAATTTTCTGGTTATGCACTTAATTGGTGGACGAATTTGTGTCGAAATAGAACTAAGACGAGACAACCCCCAATCGCCACTTGGGAAGAAATGAAGTTTGAAATGCGTCAACGTTTTATTCCAAACAATTATGAGAGTTCTATTTTCACAAGCTTGCATAACTTACGACAAGGTTCCAAAAGTGTAGACGAGTATTATAAAGAGTTAGAAATTTTGTTGGAAAGGTCTAACTTGCAGGAACCTGAAGAAGCCACCAAGGCTCGATTCTTACATGGTTTAAACAGGGAGATTGCGCAAAGGGTTGACCTTCAACCTTACCTCGACCTCACAACCATGGTCCATATGGCTGAAAAGATTAAGGTACAATTAAAGGTACGTAACTCCTCTAATTTCAATTCCAATTATCGTACTAATCAATCTTCGTCAAGATTTCACAGCAAGCCTTCAGGAACAGGAAGTTCACGGCCTACAGGAGGCCAAACGCGTGACCAAGGATCATCGCAAAGGATGGACAATCGTGTGCAATCCACACAAAGGAGAGATGAACGCACCCAACCAAAGGCTCCTACTGGCAATTCTTCGGATCCATCAAACAGGTTTCGAGACATTAAATGTTATAAATGTCAAGGACGTGGTCACATAGAAAAAGAATGTCCTAATTCAAAAAGAATCATGTTAATTGAAGAGACAAACGAATATGTGTCCGAGTCCGAGCATGAAAACGAGTCTGAGCATGATAATGAAATTGAACCTGAAGAGGATCTAGGCGCATTAGATGATTTTGACACTAAAGAGTTTCTTGTTGTGCGTAGAGCTTTAAATGCATATCCGAAATTAGATGATCACGAACAACATAGAGAAAACATTTTCCATATTCATTGCATGATAAATGGTAAAGTGTGCACCATGATCATTGATTCCGGTTCTTGTGCGAATGTGGCTAGCATCGAATTAGTAAGAAAACTGAATTTGCCTATGACTAATCATCCGCACCCTTACAAACTTGCATGGCTAAATGACTGCGGTGAAGTTAGCGTAAGTAAACAAGTTTTAATTTCTCTTAGCATTGGTAGCTACAAAGATGATGTTTTATGTGATGTCGCCCCAATGCATGCTAGTCATATCTTACTTGGTAGGCCATGGCAATTTGATAGACATGTGACATATGATGGTTATTTGAATCGTTATTCTTTCAAATTGAATGGCAAATTGTACAAACTGCATGCACTTCCACCACACAAAGTCCACGAGGATCATCAACGCATGTCCAAGTCTAGAGCCGATCCTAAGGAAAAAGAAGCCGAGAGAAAATTCGTGGAGTGTATGAAAAGTGAGAACAAAAAACAAGAGAGCAAGGGAAAAGAGGTAGTGCCCCTAAGTGTCAACGAGTCCAAAAAGAAGTATGGGTATTTCGCAAAGAAAAGAGAGGTTACACGTGCACTTTATAACAACCAAACTGTCTTCATCATCATCCCAAAGTCGTGTCAACTTGCCCTTGAAGAACTCCCACCAAACTTACCTACCTCAGTTGCGTCCCTTATCCAAGAATATGAAGTTCTATTTCCTTCCGAACCACCATCCGGATTACCACCCATTAGAGGGATAGAACACCAAATCGACTTTGTCCCAGGAGCCGTGTTACCCAATCGCCCAGCCTATCGAGCAAACCCCAAAGAAACCAAAGAAATCCAAAGGCAAGTAGAAGAGCTCCTAGCTAGTGGACAAATCCGAGAGAGTCTGAGCCCATCTGCCGTCCCCGTCATTTTAGTACCCAAAAAGGATGGAACGTGGAGAATGTGTATCGATTGTCGAGCCATAAACAAGATTACCGTCAAGTATAGGTACCCCATACCTAGGCTAGACGATATGTTAGACATGTTGCACGGATCCAAATTCTTCACCAAAATCGACCTTAAGCAAGGGTACTTCCAGGTACGCATTAGAGAAGGGGACGAATGGAAGACTGCATTCAAAACCAAGTTTGGGCTCTATGAGTGGTTAGTGATGTCCTTCGGGCTCACCAACGCCCCTAGTATCTTTATGAGGCTAATGAATGAAGTCTTACGTGCATTCATAGGACGCTTTGTCGTTGTCTATTTCGATGATATCCTAATCTATTCCCACACCATAGAAGATCATCTTGACCACATTAGAGCCGTTTTTGAAAAGCTTAAGCAAGAACAACTTTACGCCAACTTTAAGAAATGCTCTTTCTGTTTAGAACGCGTAGTTTTTCTAGGCTTTGTCATTTCGGCTGAGGGAGTAGAGATGGATGAGGAAAAGGTTAGGTCAATTGTGGAGTGGCCTATACCTAAGAATGTAGGGGAAGTTCGCAGTTTTCATGGATTAGCAAGCTTTTATAGACGCTTTGTCAAAGATTTTTCTCCCATAGCTGCACCCCTAAACGAAATTGTAAAAAAAGATGTGCCTTTTAGGTGGGAAGAGCCACAACAACAGGCATTTGAGGAACTCAAACGTAGGCTGACCACTGCACCCATACTTAGACTACCAAATTTTGACGAGACCTTTGAGATCGAGTGTGATGCAAGTGGAGTGGGTATAGGCGCAGTTTTGACCCAAGGTAAGAAACCCATAGCCTACTTTAGTGAAAAGTTGAAAGGAGCATCATTGAATTACTCTACCTATGATAAGGAACTTTATGCCCTTGTGAGATCCCTACAAACTTGGCAACACTATCTTCAACCTAAAGAGTTTGTGATCCACACTGACCACGAAAGCCTTAAGTATCTTAAAGGGCAAGGAAAGTTGAACAAAAGACATGCCAAATGGGTAGAGTTCATAGAACAATTCCCTTACGTGATTAAGTACAAACAAGGAAAAGATAATATAGTTGCCGATGCCCTCTCTAGGAGATACACGTTAGTAACTACATTATCTTCACGATTCTTAGGATTCGAATCACTTAAGGACTTGAACCCCAATGACCATGACTTTGGCACCATATTCGAGGCATGTAAAGAAGCACCATTTGGAAAATTTTACATACATGAGGGTTATCTTTTCAAAGAACAAAAATTGTGCGTTCCCCAATCATCCCTACGAGAAGCATTGACCAGAGAAGCCCATGGAGGAGGTTTAATGGGTCATTTCAGAGTGTTCAAAACCCTTGAGACTCTTAAAGAACATTTCTATTGGCCACACATGAGAGTAGACGTCGAGAGGTTGTGTGGTAATTGCATCACTTGCAAACAAGCCAAATCCAAATCCCAACCACATGGCCTTTACACGCCTTTACCCGTCCCTGATTCCCCTTGGATTGACATTTCTATGGACTTTGTTTTAGGACTTCCTAGGTCTCGGGGAGGACGCGACAGCATTTATGTTGTGGTTGATCGATTTTCAAAAATGGCACATTTCATTGCATGTAGGAAAGTTGATGATGCCACACATGTTGCTGATTTGTTCTTCAAAGAAATTGTTAGATTACATGGCATGCCACGTACAATTGTAAGTGATAGAGATACGAAATTCTTGAGTCATTTTTGGCGTGTTTTGTGGGCTAAACTTGGTACACAATTGTTGTTTTCCACCACCGCACACCCACAAACTGATGGACAAACTGAAGTCGTTAATCGTACTCTTTCTCAACTTTTGCGTGCCATTTTGCAAAAACACATTAAACATTGGGAAGATTGTTTACCATATATCAAATTTGCATATAATAGGAGTGTCCATCACGGTACTTTGCATAGTCCATTTGAAATCGTGTATGGCTTTAATCCCCTGTCTCCCATCGATTTGATTCCTATTCCCGTGCATGAACGTTCTAGTCTTGATGGCAAACAAAAAGCGGACAACATAAAGAAACTGCATGAACAAGTTAAAACGCAACTTGAAAAGAAAAACAAAGCTTATGAAAGACGAGCTAACAAACATCGGAAAAGAGTTGTGTTTAAACCTGGAGATTTAGTTTGGTTACATTTGCGCAAGGAAAGATTTCCCAATGACGAAAATCAAAATTGTTGCCTCGAGGAGATGGACCCTTTAAAGTATTGAAACGCATAGGTGACAATGCCTATATCCTTGATCTTCCCGACAGGTATGGTTCAGTTTCACCTACTTTTAATGTTGCTGATCTCACCCCTTTCAACGATGACCTTTTTGATTCGAAGACGAATCCTTTTGAGGAGGGGGGGATTGATGAGGATCAAGGGTCCGATGAGGATCAAGGGCCCCATCAAGAGGTCAAAGGTCCTATAACAAGAAGGAGGGCAAGGGAACTTTGTCATCAAGTTGCCACCTTCTTGTACAAGCATGTTCAAGATGAGCCTAAGATTCCTTGGGTTCATTTCATTGAACCTTCAACTTGAGCATGTATCACATGCATGTCTACATTCTTGTTTTTGAATTTTATCTTGTGTCTTGTGATCTTTGTTTTATGTCTTTTCTTTGTAGGTAAATTAGGTACATGAAATGTTTGAAGAGAATGTTTCAAGAGAATGTTTCAAGAGAATGTTTCAAGAGAATGTTTGAAGAGAATGTTTCAAGAGAATGTTTCAAGAGAATATTCGAAGAGAATGTTTGTGCTAAGACAAATTCAAAGGTGTCCAAGATAGAATCTCTTGATCAAGTTGAAATCATCTCCATTATCCATAAGAAGGGGGGGCGGCCA
>AP025045.1:35910714-36016366 GCA_036186865.1 Eustoma russellianum
GTGAAGCAAGATATCTTACTTGAATTTGAACTTGAAGATAAACTTGAATTCAAATTCAACCATAATTTGAATTCAAGTTTCAAATTTGAGACTTAAAGTTCAAAAGGATTTCAGCCTAATCTACATCCACTCCAAAGAAGTCACACGCCAACATGAAGTCATCACACGCCAATTTTTGAAGCAAAGATGAGATGGGAATTCAAATTTGAATCCAAGTTTAAAATTCAAGTTCAAGTTAAACTCAATCTCCAACCAGCATTTGAATTCAACATCTCAACCAATTGAAGACATCTCACACGCCTAGATAAGCATCCACACGCCACTTGAAGATCAAAAAGGATGGGATTATAATTCAAAGATTGAATTCAAGTTTGAAGTCAAATTGAATCCAATCTTCAAATAGCCTTTGAATGCAAAGTCAACCACATCTCCAACGCCAATTTCAGCATCTCCAACGCCAAGTTCATCACCAAACATGACTAGATTCATTGAAGATAACATCTTTCAAGCATTTCAAGTTTTAGCTAGAATTATCTTAGTTTAAATTTTCAAGCAAAGTTCAAATTCAAACGTTTGTTAGATAGCTTTATTTGAATTATCTCTAGCCATCTCAAGCTAAAGGGGGGCGTCTTCTAGGCCTATAAATAGGACCCTTTGGCTGGTTGTAAACTCACCTTTCGATGAATAACAATTCTTGATATTTTCTTCACTTTGAGTGATACTTTGTTTTCTTGGTTTTGCATTAAAAACCTAAGTTAAGATCCTTCAAAGTTGAGCGTTTTGAAGGTATTGCCATTGCTAAAAGGTGCCGTCCAGGAGGGCCATCTTGGTTTGCCTGATCAACGACCATCTTATAGTGTTGGTCTTGCTCGTTGTCCACACGTTTGATCACTAAGGAAGCAAGGGGAAGTTTACTTCTTTGTGCCTAACCCTTTGTGAAGGACGTTTGGAAGGTGGAATTGTTGGAACCCACGAGTTGCACGCATCATATTGCTTGCATGAAAGATTTTAAATTATATCAAATGGATGTAAAAAGTGCTTTCCTAAATGGATTCATACAAGAAGAAGTATACGTGAAGCAACCACCCGGTTTTGAAGATTTGAAACATCCAGATCACGTGTACAAACTAAAGAAGGCACTATATGGCCTAAAGCAAGCACCGAGAGCATGGTATGATCGTTTTGCTACTTTCCTTTTAGAAAATAATTTTAAACGTGGTACTATAGATAGTACACTATTTTTGAAACAAGAAAAATCAGATTTACTTATTATTCAAATCTACGTAGATGACATTATTTTTGGCTCTACCTCACATAGACTTGTTAAAGATTTTGAAAATTGCATGAAATCTGAATTTGAAATGTCTATGGTTGGTGAACTTAATTATTTTCTTGGCTTGCAGATTAAGCAAACGAGTAAAGGAATTCATATAAGCCAAGCAAAATATGTTAATGACATGATCAAAAAGTTTAATTTTGAAAATTTGAAATCATCCCCAACCCCTATGAGTGTCACTACTAAATTAGACAAAGACGAACATGGTAAAGACGTTGATAATGGATTATATCGATCAATGATAGGATCTTTGCTATATTTAACTGCTAGTAGGCCTGACATCATGTTTAGTGTATGCATGTGTGCTCGTTTTCAAAGTCAACCTAAGGTGTCACACTTAAATGCAGTAAAAAGAATATTCCGTTATATTAAACATACGCCCACCTTAGGTCTTTGGTACAATAAGGATTCTACATTTGACTTGCATGCTTACACTGATGCAGACTATGGTGGCTGCAAAATAGATAGAAAAAGCACGAGCGGAACTTGCCAATTTATAGGAAATTCCCTTATTTCATGGTTTTCCAAAAAGCAAGCAAGTGTTGCTTTGTCCACTACTGAGGCTGAGTACATGGCTCTTAGCCTTTGTTGCACACAGTTGTTATGGATAAAACAACAACTTTCGGACTTTGGAATTACCGTAAATAAAATTCCTATATATTGTGATAGTATGAGTGCAATAAATTTGTCTAAGAACCCCGTGTTACACTCTAAGGCTAAGCATATAGAAGTTCGCTATCACTTTCTTCGTGATCACGTTAACAATGGTAATATTGTCATAGATCACGTATGCACAGAATCACAAGTAGCGGATCTATTTACAAAGGCCTTAAATCAAGCCACATATGAATCTCTTCGCTCAAAATTAGGCATGATTCCCGTTGATATGATTTGATTTGACATTATTTGCTTTACTTTCCTTTTTGACAGGCATCTTTTGATTTACTTTCCAAATAAAGGGGGAGAGAAAAGCATGATTTAAGGGGGAGAGAGACACTGATTGATCTTAATTGACACTGATTGATCTTAATTGCACAAATCAAGGGGGAGCCGGATTTGAAATTCGAAATTCAAATTTTAAATTTGCGCACAATTCAAGGGGGAGAGATAGCATTTAAATCATGTACACAAATTATTTTGAAAATCATCAAAAGGGGGAGATTGTAAAGATAAAGGGGTTTGAGTGATTTCAAAATAAGTGTCTTGAATGTATACATATATATAAACGTGCATAAATATATATATAAACGTGTACATGAATGCATGATATCTTGCCATTACTTGCCTTATTTAACTTATATATTATGTTGCCGTACTAACGAGCCATGAAGCATTAAAGCTTACATCATATGGCAAACATTTAATGTGTTTATACTATTTTCAGGTGCCACCACTAATGAACTAAACTAGTTCATTAAGTGAAGTACTTAGTTTGATAAACTAAGTAGTTCATTAAAGGAAGATTCATTTGGAAAAGGCACAAAGGCAACAAAGCTAAAGAAGGAAAGTCTTCTCCTCCTACCCATCTTTAATACACACGCCATATATATATATATATACACTACATATATTTTCAGATTTTTTTTATAAAGGCACATACACGTGTATTCCAACGTACTACCGACACGTTATATATTTTACGTACGTACGTTAACGTCACACCAGTATACTTAACTCATATTTATGAGTATATTCAGGTCTTATATCATATGATATAAGATATGGTGATGACAAATCAAATACGACACGATAAAAGGTTCTAAACCGAAATTTGTCGTATCGGGCGAATACCGAAACTTCGCCAACGTGTCACGTACTTGTCATAAATAAATGGCCAGCCCATATACATCAAAATATGATGTAAATTTCGTGCACATGACATAATAATCAGCCAAAAATACTTTCCATGTTGGCACACACAAATTAGTTCACATTAAGGCCAAAATGTGAAGATTCCAAGTTTAATTTTTGTCACATGTTAATGGTACCACTTTAAACCAGCCAAGTGCTGAGATTTAAAGTATATATTATATATATTATGTATAACATAATATATATAACATGTGCAAAAGTTGGAATTTAAATTAGAGAAAAATCGGGTAATCGATAAATATCGAAAATTCGGTTTTCTACGCACATAACATGGAACGTTTTTCTTGTACATTATGTGACACGTATCTAGACACTTTTTACATATGATATACATCTTAAAGTGTTCTAGAAAATTAAATTAAGGGCTGATTGGAATATTACATGTGTGTATTATTAAATGTGCACTATTTTACAAAGTTAACAAAAATAAATTTCAGCACATGTATACACATCATATAACGTCACATACAGCTGATTTGGAGCACATGTGGAGCTTTGTTGGCATATTGATTGGTCAAGGATCAATCGTACATTGTTGGTGAATTGAAGAGAAAAGCTACAAATGGTAAGAATTCAACATATATCTCTCTTATGTCACATGCTGAAAATTTCAGCATACTAAACTTGAGCTGGCCGATTTTTAGGTCTTAAATGGGACATATTTTGTCATCTTTTATTAGGTGATTGATTAGAAGAAGGTATGGTAAGGTTTTGAATAATGTTTAAACAAATAAATGGTGATATTTCACATATCACACATGCTGAAAATTTCTCAGCATGTGTACATGGTGTGGCCGAATTTTAGTGTTTATTAGTGTCCAAGTTCATCTCTTAATTGGTAGCAATACTTACCATAAATTGTTGATTCATTTTTATGATGAAAAATCAAAGAATAATTGGTATTATTTTGAAAGAAAAGGAAGGATGCACATGCTGAAAATTCAGCATGGCAATGTGACTTAATGGCTGAAATTTTCATAGGATTTGGAAGACTTTCTTTGTCTTGCAATTTATGGTGTATTTCTTAAATTATGGAATGATTTTGTGATTGATTTTTGGCACATGTTAAAGTGTATATCTTAGATTTTTTCCATGTCATCATGATGACAATGTTGAACCAATAAGGAGGTGCCAAGTAAGCGAAGACTAAATGATCATCCAATAAGAAGATGCCAAGTAAGCAAGGCCTTGTCACAATGATGTTTTACACTCTCTCAAGGACTTAAAAGACAATTTTCAAGAGGAGGAGACAACCTTAAGAGGACGGCTGCAATGTTAAAAAGAGAAGAGAAGAGAGCAAACAAAATAACTACAAGCATTGCATTTCAAAGAGATCAAAAAGCCAAGCTCTTCTTCTTCTACATCTTCTTTCTTTCTCTTTTCTTGTAAAGCCTATTGTTTTCATATCTTTCAATCTTGAATAGGCTTGAGATAAACCACCATTCATATATCTTTGTAAAAGATTGATCAAGGTGTGATCAATCTTCACTCTAGCAAGGTGGTGGTGTTCGTGCGAATTGTACCTACAATACAAGGTTTGTAAAGGGTTGGAGTTAGGTGTAACTCTATCAACCCTGCGGTAAGGTGTACTGCGTGTGTGTGATTAGTGTGAACCAAGGAAGGTGTTCCTTGAAGACTGGAGTAGGTTGTTTATAACCGAACCAGTATAAAATTCTTGGTGCCATTTACTTTCTGCATTTACTTTTCAGTTACTGCACTGTTTACCCGTCTTGTTTGCATCCGTAAAAATAGTAAACGTTTTTAAAAAATTACGAAAATTTCCAGAAATATACTTATACGTTCTAGGGTTAATTTGGGACAAGTTTCAACCCTTTTGGATAAGTATTAGTCAATCAAACATCAAAAGTTCTGAGACTAGTGCAGTCTAATTTTCAGACTTGCAAAGGTTGAGACTTTGATTGTAGTTGACCTACTTCCCAAAATAATTTTCCAAAACTGTTTCAACCCATTTAAATATAGTATATAAAGAGTTAGTGGTCAAAGTTTCAGAGCATTTGGACGTTCACACAAATAGGAATTAATTTTTCAAAACCATCTACCGTTTCTGGCAGATTTGCACAATCTGATTACCAACGGTTTTTGAAGGGGTTACAGGTTGAGTTTTAATTTGAAATTTTTAGGGGACCCTCATAACATCTGAGGCTAAGTTCTCTCAAAATGTCATAATTTTGTGAGACCTCTAACCTAGTTTTAAAAACGTTTTAAAACTTGTCCTGAAAACAGAATCTGTTTTCAGAACTTGAATTGTTCAAGTTTAAAGAAACTTTAAAAAGCACACTTTCCGCACCATCTATTCAACCCCTCCTTCTAGTGGTGCCTTGCAGATCCTACAGCTATGATGTTAAAAAGGAAAGTAAGAAGAGCAAAACAAAGAACAAGAACAAGTCTTGCAAATCAAGTGATCAAAAACGCCTATAGCCTTTCTTCTTCTACACTCTCTTTCTTTCTTCTTCTTAAAAGCCTATTGTACTTATATTCATATTCTTAAATAGGCTTATCTTAGACCACCACACATTCTTTATCTTTGTAAAAGATTGATCAAGGTGTGATCAATCTTCAATCTTGCAAGGTGGTGGTGTTCGTATGTATTGTATTCATCATACAAGGTTTGTAAAGGGTTAGAGTTGGTGTGTAACTCCATCAACCCTGTGGTAAGTTGTATTTGTGTTGTGTGATTAGTGTGAACCGAGGAAGGTGTTCCTCGAAGACTGGAGTAGGTTGTTTATAACCGAACCAGTATAAAATTTTTGGTGTCATTGACTTTCAGCACTTACTTTCTGTTTCAGCACTGTTTACACTTTTTGATTACGTTCGTAAAAATAGTAAACGTTTTTCAAAAATTACGAAACTTTCCAGAATCATACCCACACGTCTTAAGATTAATTTGGCGCAAGTTTCAACCTTTTTGGACAAGTATAAGTTAATCAAACGTCCAAAGTTCTGAGACTAGTGCAGTCTGATTTTCAGGCTTGCAAAGGTTGAGACTTTGAGTGTATTTGACTAACTTTCCGAAAGAATTTTTCAAAGCTGTTTCAAAAAATTTAAATATAACATATAAGGGGTTAGTGGTTAAAATTTCAGAGCATTTGGAGTTACGTACAAATAGGAATAAATTTTTCAAAACAGTCTACCGTTTCTGGTAGATTCGCATAATCTGACCACCAACGATTTTCGAAGGGGTTAAAGGTTGAATTTAAATCTTAAATTTTTAGGAGACACTCATAACATCCGAGGCTAAGTTCTCTCAAAATTTCAGAATTTTTGAAGACCTACAACCTGGTTTTAAAAACGTTTTAAAACTGGTCCTGAAAACAGAAAATGTTTTCAGAAGTTGAGTTCTTGAGTCAAAACAATTTTAAAAACCACACTTTCCGCACCAACTATTCAACCCCCCCTTTTAGTGGTGCCTTGCAGATCCTACAATGTCCACTCAACGCCCTCCACTTTTTGGTGGCAATAATTTTGTTCATTGGAAACTAAGAATGAGGCTATTCTTAATGGCTATAGACATTGATTTACGGTCTATAGTTGAAGATGGGCCGTACATTCCAATGAAAGTTGTACAAGTTAGTGGAGTCACTCAAGAAGTAGAAAAATATAAAAGTGAATGGACATCGGAAGATAAAAATAAAATGTCAATGAATGCTAAAGCTATGCAATTACTCTTGAATGGACTTACAACATCTGAAGCAGGATATGTTTCAAATTGCACAAGCGCACACGACATGTGGAAATCTCTTGTTTAAAGCATGAAGGTACTAGTGGTGTTAAAGAGTCAAAAATAAACATGTTTATGACTGAATTAGAGACTTTCAAAATGTTGCCGAATGAATCCATAACATCTATAGATTTGAGGATTACTAATATTTTCAATGCCCTTGAAGCTTTAGGGAAGTCATTTTCGAACAATGAAAAAGTTCAAAAAGTGCTACGAAGCCTTCCTGCTGAATGGGATCCAAAGGTGACTGCAATCGAGGAGACAAAGTCAATCACTAAGATGGATGAATTGATCGGGTCTCTTAAAGTCTATGAGGTAAAACTAAACCAACGAAAGTCCGAGTCATCTAAATCATCAAGTAAGTCAATAGCGTTCAAAATAACTGAATCACATACAAATAATGATGATAGTAATAGTAGCACTGAATTAGATGATGACTTGATATTAATAGCGAGAAAACTTAGAAAGTTTTTCAAACGTCCTAATAGGAATAGGCAACGTTCTTCTTCTTCTTCTTCTCAACCTAGGAAAAATAACACAAACAAATGGTATAATAAAGAATTAAAGTGTTATGAATGCGGTAAAAAAGGACATATTTCATATGATTGTCCCACGAAGAAAAATAATAATAATAACAACAATAATAAACAAGCCAAGGACAAGGAGGCACAAACGACAAAGACAAAGGAGTCTAAGGCAAGGGAAAGGAAACGAGCAATGAAGGTGAGCACATGGAGTGACTCATCCGACTCATAATCCGAAACTGAGAAAGCTCAAGTCTGCTTCGTATCAAACGAGGTATGTTCTTCATCTGATAGTGACATGACATTTGATGAAATGTATGAAGAGTTCTTAAGAATGCATGCTCACTGTAAGAGGCTCTCTAAAGAAAAGAAGAAACTAATTGAAGAAAATAACAAGTTGAAGATGTCCAACTTGAAATTTTCCGATCAATTAGAATCTCTTAAACAAGAGTCTACTAATACTCTTGATTCTTTAGAGAATAAAATCGAATCATATAGGAAAGATGAACAAAATTTAAAAACGGAGAATAATATGTTAAAGTCTAAGTTGGGAAATTGTGAACATGAGATAGTACAACTTAAATCTTCTAAACTTAACTTAGAAAAAATGTTAGAACAATTTAAGTCAGGTGCTAATATGTTAGATACACTAATCTCATCGCAAAAGTATGGAAATGATAAAACCGGCTTAGGCTATAAAGAAGAAGATGACAAAGTAGGTAGAAAGACTAAGTTTGTATCTTCAACTACTAAACAGCCTTATAAAGATATAAAAACAACTTTGCCTGCTAAATCTTCTTCTACTCCTTCTTCTGTTTATTCTAAGGCAAAAATACAATATACACCCATAAAAGCACACACGCATAAACATACATCTAGGCCAAATTTTGTATCTAGACAACCTAGAAATTATGCATATATATATATACGAATACAACTAGAAAGAATAAAATGCACCCAACTTATTATGAACCTAAGTATATGCAACACTCACATAAGTCCTATAGAAATATAGCGCCATTCAAGAAACAAAATCGCATGCCTTATACACATTATAAAAATTGGCCTACATATAATGATTATCAACCATGGCAACGTGTATAACAATGCATCTTCACTTATGTGGAATAATCATCTATATGCTTATCCTTCTTGTTTTAACCATGCTAAAAATGTGCCTAAAAGGTATGTTCAAGTTTGGATGCCTAAGGGATATCTAAACAAGAATAGTGCCCCTAACATTCAAGGACCCAAATAAAGGGTACCTAAAACTTTGTCTCCATTGTAGGAAAAACGCAAAGAATGCAAGAAGGAGGCAAAGTCAAAGAATCTAAAAACCAAATGGTTTTTAGATAGTGGATGTTCGAGGCATATGACGGGGAACCCCAAACTATTCATCGAATTGGAACATATCAAGAATGGTGGAAAAGTAACATTCGGTGACAACAACAAAGGACAAGTTGTTGGAAAAGGAACAATTGGGGACCCTAACACATTTCAAATACGACATATGTTGTTAGTAAGCAATCTCTCTTATAATTTACTTAGTATTTCTCAACTTATAGATTGTGGTTATAATGTCTCTTTTCTTCCCAATTCTTGTGATGTAATAAATGAAAAAGGAGAAACGGTTTTAAAAGGAAATAGAGACGGTAATATTTATACTCTTACCTTAGATAACATGTTAGATGTTATGGTTAAGTGTCTAATATCACATGACTTACATGTGAATTTATGGCATAGAAGATTAGGCCATATAGGAATTTCAACCATTAGGAAATTATCTAAAAAGAATTTAATTAGAGGAATTCCCAAGTTAGACTTAGATAATTTTCAAATGTGTGAAACATGTATTAAAGGAAAACACACTAAAGAAACATTAAAATCGAAACATGAAGTGAGTACTAGTCATGTATTAGAATTGCTTCACTTAGATTTATTTGGTCCAAGTAGGACAAGAAGTCTAGGTGGACACTATGTGTGTGTCATAGTAGATGATTACTCACGCTACACATGGACATTGTTCTTAACACACAAAGACGATGCTCCATTAGCAATCGAAGCCCTTATTAAGCAACTTGAAAACATTTACGAAGAAAATGTTAAAAGGATTAGAAGTGATAGAGGTGGAGAATTTAAAAACAAAGACGTAATCAAATATTGTGAACTACATGGAATTAAACATGAATTCTCACCACCTAGAACACCACAACTCATTGGAGTTGTTGAACGTAAAAATAGAACAATTCAAGAAGTTGCTAGGACAATGCCGTGTGAAAATAAATTACCTAAATATTTATGGGCTAAAGCTGTTAGTTGTGCATGCTATATTATAAATAGGCTTACTATTAGAAAGAAATTAAATAAAACACCTTATGGATTGCTAAACAATAGACAACCTAAGATAGATTATCTTAAGTATTTGGATGTAAACGCTTTGTGCTGAACACTAAGGATAAGCTAGATACTTTTGAACAAAAGTCTATTGAATGCATATTTGTTGGGTATTCAACTAACTTAAGAGCATATAGGTGTTATAATCCTGCATCTAGAAAGATAATTGAATCCATATATGTGAAATTCAATGTAAATGCATGCTTTGAAGTTAGTGATAAACATCAACATAAACAAGAAAGAAATATTGAAAATATGTATGATGATGATGTATTACTTGAGCCTGTACTTGATCATCTAGAACCAACTCCCCCTGAACAAGACATGCATGAACCCTTAGATGAAATAAATGAAGACACTTTGCAATTGGAAGATACAACTAATGATCAAATTACATATGATAATGTTCATACTAATGAAACATTTGAACAAGATGAGGGTGAAACTAGTCAATCTAGGAATTGATGGCATCCTAGAGAACTAATCATTGGGGATCCAAGTGTCGCGGTTAGAACACGTAGAAATATAAGTCAACTTGAAGGACATAGCTTAATCTCACAATTAGAACCTAAGAATGTAAAGGAAGCCTTAAGTGATATATCTTGGATAGATGCTATGCATGAGGAATTAAATCAATTCACAAGGAACAATATGTGGGACTTAGTACCTAAACCCGAAAGCAAGTCAATAATAGGAACGATATGGGTGTTTAGGAATAAAATGGATGAACAAGGAAAAATTACAAGAAATAAGGCTAGACTAGTCGCACAAGGTTATAATCAACAAGAAAGAATAGATTATGAAGAAACCTTTACACCTGTTGCACGACTAGAAGCAATTAGAATGTTACTTGCGATTGCAAGTCTAAGCAATATTAAGCTCTTCCAAATGGATGTCAAGAGTGCATTTTTGAATGGATACATCCAAGAAGAGGTGTTTGTCAAACAACCCCCTGGATTCGAAGATCCAAAGAATCCTAAACATGTTTACAAGCTTAAGAAAGTTCTATATTGTTTGAAACAAGCTCCAAGAGCTTGGTATGATAGATTTGCAAACTTTCTTATTGCAAATAATTACCAAAGGGGAACCATTAACAACACATTATTCCTAAGAAGAAAAGATAATGACTTGTTGATAGTTCAAATATACGTAGACGATATTATCTTTGGTTCAACCAGCCCTACCTTAGTAAAAGACTTCGAGGAGTGTATGAAGTCAGAATTTGAAATGTCAATGGTAGGAGAATTGAACTACTTCTTAGGCCTTCAAATCAAACAAACCTCTCAAGGAATTCACATTAGCCAACTTAAGTATGTCAATGATATGATTAAGAAGTTTGGCTTTGAAGAGTTGAAACCTACAACTACCCCCATGAGTGTTAGCACCAAACTTGATAAGGATGAAAATAGTAAACCTATTGATGACACACTCTATAGGTCTATGATTGGATCACTGTTATACTTAACTACATCAAGACCTGATAGCATGTTTAGTGTATGTATGTGTGCTAGGTTTCAATCTTGTCCTAATGTATCACATTACAATGCAGTGAAAAAGATCTTTAGATATCTTAAGCATACACCTCACTTAGGACTTTGGTATGATAGAAACCCTAAGTTGGAATTGTACGCATATAGTGATGCTGATTATGGTGGTTGCAAGTTAGATAGAAAATTCACTAGTGGTACATGTCAATTCATAGGAACCAATTTGATCTCTTGGTTTTCTAAAAAGCAAGCTAGTGTTGCTCTTTCTACCACTGAAGCCGAGTATATTGCCTTAAGTTTATGTACTACCCAAATACTTTGGCTTAAACAGCAACTTAGTGATTTTGGTATTAAAATGAATAAGACTCCAATTTTCTGCGATAGCACAAGTGCGATCAATCTTTCTTGGAATCTGGTGCTTCATTCTAAGGCCAAACACATTGAGGTGCGATACCACTTTCTTCGCGATCATGTTCAAAATGAGGATATAGTCATAAACCATATTAGAACTGATCATCAAATAGCTGACATCTTTACCAAACCCCTTAATCAAGCCACGTTTGAAAACTTACGAGCCAAGTTAGGTATGATGACTTACGACACCATTGTATAGTTCTATCTTTTGCATGATTTGCAAAATAAAGAGGGAGATAGAATAAGAACATGATTTTAGTTGGTAAGTCATGATTTGATATGATAAGTTTCAATTGGTATAAGTTGAGTATAGGTTAAAGGGGAGAATATAAGTTGAGGGGGAGCATAACTATTTAAAATTTTGTTGAAAACAAAGTTTGAAAACAATTGGTAAGATTTATGATGTTAAACAAATGGTTATGAGTTGTGACATTAAAATCATGTTAAGTTATTTCGAAAATCATCCAAAATGGGGAGAATGTTGAAAAATATGTTTGGATAATTTTCAAAGTCATGATTTTAAGTGGTGAATACTTAGAAATGTCATATATGGTGTTATAAGTGATTAAAGGTTGAAAAGTGAAGAAAAATGACGTGGATCTCTCAGGCAGAGACACATGGATCGATCCATGTACATCAGCCCCTCACGTGGATCGATCCATGTTGAACTGAGAAGAACTAAAAACTTAATGTGAGACGTCGATCTCTCACGTGGATCGATCGACGTACGTCAGCCTCTCACGTGGATCGATCGACGTACGTCAACCCCTCACATGGATCGATCCACGTCTCACAGAATGTTTAGGGTTTTTAGAAATATCTTTCTAAAATATGTTAAAGTGGTTGTTTTCA
This sequence comes from Eustoma russellianum, assembly GCA_036186865.1. Taxonomy (NCBI): domain Eukaryota; kingdom Viridiplantae; phylum Streptophyta; class Magnoliopsida; order Gentianales; family Gentianaceae; genus Eustoma; species Eustoma russellianum. The sequence goes on from AP025045.1 coordinate 35,923,333, forward strand.
TTTGTATATGATTTATACATGCTCATTATGTGAATCTTATGTGATTTTGATAATTTTAAAAATATTGTGACTAACGTGCCTCGGAAGTTTCTACAACTTATCAAAAAGGGCAAAATTGGTATTTTGAGTTATGTAGGAACATCACATGGTGAAAATATTTCAAGGATGTATTCTCATTATATTTATCATGACAAAGGTGATATCATGAGCATTTCTGACCATCCGGGTCATTTCTGGAGTTTTCATATACCAGAGATATTTTGGTCATTTTACCCCCGAGGGTATTTTTAGTATTTTCACTCAAGGAATCTTTTGAGCATATTATTATCTTCATTCTGGAGCTGATTTATTATGAACTTGAAGATTATATGGTGATTTTATCTTATTTCTCTCAAATGATGATATTGTTGACTATAGCGGGATATGTGACGATTTGAGATGTCACATTCTATTTTTTCTTGAAGACACTCTTATATATATTATAAGAGCACATTTATCATCATTATTCAGAGATATTAAAGGTGTCAAAGGTATGAAAATGTTCTCAACATATAAGAAGAAATATTGGGAATTTCGGTGTTACACGTTGACATAATCTTGTCAACTATTATCTATTAATTTATTCTTCAAAAATCTGAGTTGCTACACATATATATATGTTGAAAAACATGCATGGTCAGTTGGATATGATGTGTAATTCATTTTATGACTTGGAGACAAGTGGACCAACCAAAAAGGAGCTAGTTGGGAAAATTGCCAACTTGGAATTTTCTAAATATAGCCAAGGGCTATATGGGTTTTCTTGGTAAATTTTTGAAGTCAAATGAAGGCTTCACATGTCCCATTATTGTGCTTGAAGTTGGGGATATTTTGGTGGTATTATCCTTTCTTATTTTATTAAGAAAAATCAAAGTTATATTTGGAAAAAGAAAAAGGTAGCCAACGGCTACAAATCATTTTTTGGAGCTGAATTTTGTATTTGAATTCTTCAAATCACACATGCCTATTCTCAAGCAAGGAGTTGAGGTTATTTTGGTGCAATTATCTTCTCTTATTATCTACATTTTGCAAAGGATAAATGAGACTTGCCATGATAGAAATTTCGGCCAACATGACATTGTCAATGTGGACCAATCATTGTGTTTTATTTTGCCAAGTGTACAAGGCCAACCAATGATGAGAAGACATTTGGACTTGATGATGAAGATGGTGACACATTGGAAGTTTTATCTCCAAGGCTCATCTCACACTATAAATAGAGGCAATGGTGAAGAAGATGAAACACACTTGAAGCTTACAAGCACTTGTTGAATTGTCTAGCTATCATCTTCTTCTTGTTGTTGTTATTGTTCCATTCTTTGTAGCAAAGGTGTTCTTGTTGTTTTTGTTGTGCTACAAGTCTCTTGAGCTTCATTTGTAAGATTGATTAGCCATCTTTTTAGGCTACATCAATAGGTGTTAGAGGAGTTGCAACTAAGTGTTGCTTAGAAGGTGATTATCCAAGTCTTGAATAGGATTGGTGTATAACCCAAGGATCAAGCTTGGTTCTTGTTGTAAGGTGATTCATTTGATAGTAAAATCCAAGGAAAGGTGTTCCTTGGGACTGGAGTAGGTCACATTGACTGAACCAGGATAAATCCTCGGTGTTCTTCTCTTGTTTCTTCATTTCTGTTTTCTGCCCGTTTTTAATGCAGTTTTCACACAACTTCTCACGTTTTGAAAAATAGCTAAACATTTTCAAAATTTGTGATTTTTGGTGGAGTTATACTTCAAACTGTTAGCTTTCATTTGCAACAAGAATCACTTGATTTGAGCAAAGGAAAGTTAATTTTTCAGCCTTTGCAAGATAACTGCTCCAATCTGGCTGCAATCTGACCAGTTTTGAGAAAACTTAAATTCTATATTTATCAAGAATTGTTTAAGGTCAGGGCCTTTTGGAAACTTCATCTACACATACTAAGGAGTGTTTTGATATAAAAATCAACCTTTTTGGTTGAGTATTCAAAGAGAAACACGTTTTGCAAAATCAGCAACATTCTGTCCAATTCTGTCCAGATTGACCATCTGAATATTTTTATTTGTTTGAAGGGTCAAACGATCTCATTTTTGGACAGAGTCTTTTTAGCTCATTGAAGCTCAATTCTGGAAAGTTTCATAATTTTTGGAGTTGTGTACAATTATTTGTGAATTTTCAAAAATGGGTTCTGAATCTGAGGTGGTCTCAGATTCTGTTTTCAAAGGGGATTTTCACAAAGGGTTGTAGTGTAATTTCCGCTGACCACTATTCACCCCCCTCTAGTGGTGTTTATTGCAGGTGCACGGTCCAACAGAAGTTGCCGTGAACAGATCGTAGATACGATCTGACAGGTTGTTGAGAATATGCCCACGACATAGCAAATCCTTCAGATTTGGGTCGAGACAATACCCAATCTGAAGCGCAGTCAGGAGGAACAACATCTTGTCCTTCCACCGTAGATAATTGGTGCCATCGAAACAATCAAGCTTCATACTCTCTTGGTTCAAGAATGTCTTTGAATCCATCTTAAAATATTTCTTACGACTGTTATGAAAATAAGGAAACAAACCAACCTTCTTCTCGTTATTCTTATCTTGATCTTTGTCTTGTTTCTTTATTTTCATAACAGTTCACAAACTCAAAATAGGCTAACATCATAACGTGTGCTCATTTCATGGTCTATATTTTCATGTTTCTTGCTAGCATTGGTATTTTGTTTTGTTGCTGTTGTATGATATTCTGGTCTTCTTTTGGTGCAGATGTGTTGCTTCCTATGGTCCAGAAACAAATGGCGTGGTCATTTTTTTTTTCAAGTGGCAGGCTGCCAAATAGCCGGAATGTTATGTTCTCCGTTGAGTTGCGTTCTGGAAACAAATTGAAGGAAAGATGGAAGAAATACTTGCATAGAATTCACTCTTCACTCTTCTGGGACACAACTGCATTTTTGTTTTTCTTATCTGGAATGCATCCCCTGCACGTGTTTTCCGCTGTTGGACTTACTTTGTGGTTGCTGCTTCTTTCGTTGTCATTTTGCTGAAGATCTACAACTTAAGCCTGCCATTGGGTTTTGACAAAGTATGTTTCATTTTGCTGCTGTTTCAGCTATTTTGCTGTTTTGCTCTGCCGTTTTGCTGCTTCCTCTTTGTTGGGAAAGCAGTTTAGTTAATATGAGGATAGTATAGCTTTCAGGTGGTTATCTTTAACCACATTTTGCTAAAGGTTGACACTTGATTATTGTGCATATTGTAAGCCACATTTACTCATTTTGTAAATATGCCGGTTTGGCTTTATATATAAAATTTAAATTACAAAAAAAGACTATATTGAACTCAATCAAAAAGTTGTGTCTAAAATTCAAACAACAATAATAGAACCACCCCTTGTAAATTATCTTCAATGCTCCTTCACTACTCCCACTCATCATCATCCTCAATGAAAATATACTCTAACATTTCATATATGCAAAAATAGTAAGTTGTGGTGTGGGAAAAACAACATGCTCAGTAACTAATTTGACTATCTTTTGTGAGAAACAAATTTTGGAAATGATGATAACTTTCATATAATAAAAAATTTAAATGTATCAAAGTTTTCTATCTTTAAACATTGCATATAGTATTTTTATTTTTTAGCTCTTAGTTGACTTATACCTTTTGCCATAATATTTCGTCTAGAAGAACTCTTAGAAAGGCTCATGATCTCTATCATGAAACGAGCGCATGGGGTTTCATAGTTGCCATGTTTGGACGTTCGAACAACTCGCCCACATTTGTAGACCACATACATATAACAAAAGTTATATATTTTATCCATCTACTAATAATTATCCTTTCTCTAGTATTTATCATCTAACAAAAGTTATATATTTTATCCTATTATCCTTTTTACATAATTATGTTTCTATCACTTTTGTCTATAATTACCATTAATATTATTTATCTCTTTAAAAAAACTACAAGCTATAAGAAGTTAAATATAAATTGCACTATATATGTCATTTTTTCTGTTACTGGAAAGTTAAGTTAAACAGTCCTTTAAACCATTTTCATTCTTCCTCTTTTTTATTTGCACAGTTAACGTATTCACTTGCAAAACTTAACGAATTTTGATTTTTTGCATCACATATGTCCTTAACTGATACAATTGATACCAATATATATATTTTTATACTTTTTACTACTTACTTCAAGTAATATTTTGACATTTTATTCACTCAATTAGCTTAGAAAGTGATTAAATTAGATATTTTTGGATTTTGTCGAATTGTTTAGAAACTATTGAGTTTTAATTAAAATAGCTATATAGTTTGAGTTTTTTTATTCATTTATGAAAAATGAAATTATTTTATATGTTCATTAGCTATATAGTTTGAGTTTTTTTATTCATATACACGTGATGTGTATTTTAATATCGAATGTCCTTTCTTTGTATTTTTTGAATTTCCTTACTAACACACTAGCACAACATATCTCTATTATCATATCATTTATGCAGGTACATATAGAGCCGGGGTCTCACTGCAAGCAGACTCTCTATCCCTTGTGATAGAGGTATTGTCTGCCTACTACTTACTCTTCCCAGACCTTAACGATAGCTTTTGCTTTCGTTGGGATATACTGGGTCCGGATGATGATGATGATCATTAGCTAAATAAATATATCATTGATTATATTGTTAGATGGAGTTGCACTAGCTTGAATTTATTTCGCAGATATCCTAAATATTCACGAACGCGATTCAGTGACGCCGGTGAGGGGGGGGGGGGAGACGCGTGTGATGCCATCAATGGGTGGCTGACACGTGTCCCCCTGTAAAAGCAAATTTTTTTTTTTGCAAAGTTTAGAACACGTGTCAGCCCTTCATTGATGGCGTCACACGCGTCCCTCCTTCCCAGCGTCATCGAATCGTTACCCAAATATTCGAGTAGCGGATGGAAACTTAATTCAATGGTTGGATAATTTAAGTTACAGTGTGTTGCGCTTTGGAGCCATTGAAGATTATAATTGCAAAGGAATTACCAATTTGGAGTCCTGAAGGAATTTGATCATGCATAGAGTTATAAGATAAACTTACTCTATCCTTTTACCAGAAGGAAAAGAATTTAATGAAGGATATGCTTTAATTTCTTGTTATACAATATTGAACATCGACCTTTTCCTATTTAAAGTTCCAAATAGCGGTAGCTTTGGGGCGCTGGAACTTCTTCTTTTTCTCCCTTTGATTGGTCGTCGTAGCCAATCGATCTTCTGAAAGATTTTGTTGTCGTTGGGATATAGTTGATATAATTGTTTTGGTTCTTACTTAACCCTCTTTCCCGAACCAGGAAACGGCCAAGAACAAGTCTTTGGAAGCAACAACGTGAAGAAGGCTATAAGAGGTTCAAAGTCAATATTTAGGTCACGAGAATTGTAATACTTTCAGCACCGAATTTGCAAGCCAAGTACACGGTTTCAATGTTCCCTTTTAATTTGTTTCTAAGCGTAATTGCTGATTTTGTGGAGTTGGCTATAAGAGCTATATCTTACTCTTTTTTTTTTCTTTTTGACTAGTACCGTGTAAATGTTGAATTCTTTTGGTGAGTTAATATACTGGTTTTTCGTGTTTGTTTTGTTTAATTGATTAGTTTATTTCAATAGTTAATCGTTGTTTGTGTATTTTAAGCGTCAATTGATTAGTTAACTATTCTAATTGAATTCGAAGTACCATAAAGTGAAGATTTAAATTGGGATCAACGTAACAACAAACCTACAGTAAAATTGACTACGAATAGATTCGATTTCTATAGGTGGATTTTTAAGAATAAACAATCAAAGATTGTCAAGACTAGAGTATTCCATAGAACGTTAATACAATTTGGTTTGATTTTAATTCAATATAGATATGGAGTTTGTCAAATTGAATTAGGTTTTTATGCTAAAAGATTGGATAAAAGTTAAAATATGGAATTTCATTATTAGCGATTTGGAAAAGAAAACTAATCAATTACATTGGTTGAAGATTGGAAAAAGTCATCTGTGTAGAAAATAACTCAACCAGATCATAAACTAGTGAAGAAAAATTTAAAGGAAAAAGGGGTTAAAGTAAGCCGCTCGTTTAACATTTAGTTAGTAGTTTAATTTTATGTTTTAGTATACATCAATTCCTTAGATTTAAATTAAGGTAAAACTTAGTTTTGGTATTTACAATTAATATCGTGGTTTGCCTGTCTTTTACCCTCTTCAGACTCCAGCAATAGTTTTTGATTTCGTTGAGATATTATTGAGTATGGTTGTTGTTGGTAACCTGTCTCTTTTTTCTTTTCTTTTTTAAAATACTATGTTTGACATTTTTTTCTCATATGTATCCATAGCAAAGTGAAGTTTTTTTTACTACTATGAAAGTAAATGATACGTTCTCCATTCATCTAAAAGAGAGGGGAAGGGGTGGCCAATCACTCCTTTTTTTTCCGAAAGGCAGTTGTACCCTCAAAATTCTTATAAAACGCCGTCATTAAGAAACCTAAATTAAAAAAGGGAAAATGTCATTTAATTAAAATTTTATATTACAAAAGGTAAACAGAAGTCTTCTACCTCCACCCCTCCCTCCTGTCGCCACATCTGACCGCCACCCCTGCCTGCAACCAGCCTCCTAATAATCCCCCCAGCCACCTCCCTCTTCGGCTCTGCAGTCACCACCACCCCTAACTGGCCACCTCCACTCCTTGTGTAGCACCCCCTCCGAAACTAAGGTTTTGTCCCACTGCAACCATCGTACTCTGCTACGAGAAGTACAAGACGTCGATACCATACATGTGCATGCCGACATAATCATGTTACGCTGTAGCGGAAGCAACATAAACATAAACAAAATACAATCGACATGTACTACATTTCGTTACAACTCTGTACAAATCATACTGTGCTAAGTCCTGAAATCTTCTAAATACATCATAATCAAATATCTAACATCTTCAAATAACAACTCTCTGGCATATTTCCCCTATCATGGTTAATCTATCTGAGCTCGTACTCAATAACCTGTACAATGATCCCTGTTCTCTGCAAATAGTGATAACGGCAAGTGTGAGCAATTCGTCCGGCAAATAACCCGCCTGTATACGTCATGTGTATGAAACATGGAGAGACGGGATAATAAAATAACGATACGTAATAATGAACATAATATTTTACGTCTCTAAATTTAATAATTAAAGTGTACAACAAAAATGTAAATAAATAACAAGTAACACATATATCAACATCAAAGTAAACTGTCTATACTGTAAAGTCTCTAAAACGCTATTTCCATACTTAAAGTCTCCATCAAGGTCTAAGATTTCACATACTTAATCTTATCATCTAAATGCATCAAGTCCGCATACGAGTCAAGTAAATACGATATTCTTACGATGCGATGAGTTTAAAACGATGCCATAAAACTTTCATGACAATGAAAACTCAAACCATGATATCCATATCCATTTTTTCATAAACATGTCGTAACATATCATTTCCATAAACATTTAAAATATGAAATATCATATGATGGCTATAGCACTTATCATAATGTAAGAACGATACCGCACGGCATACCGAATGATTCTCCTTATAGTCATCATGTACAAATATGAATCCTGATGAGTCTGTTGGACCGTAACACATGCAATAAACACCACTAAAGAGGGAAGGGTAAATAGTGGTTAGCGAAAATTACACTACTACCATTGAATTTAAAAACCCCTTCGAAAACAGAATCTGAGAGCTACTCAGATTCAGTATCCGTTTTTGAAAAATTCACAAGTCACTGTACACATCTCCAAAAGTTATGAAATTTTCAGGAAATCAACTTCAATGTCTTTACTATACTCTGTCCAAAACTAAGCAAAAAATAAAATCGTTTGACCCTTCAAACAAATAAAAAGATTTAGATGGTCAATCTGTAGAGTTTTGGATAAAGTGGTGCTGAACTTTGCAAACGTGTTTCTCTTTAATTACTCATCCAAAAAGGTTGATCTTTATGTCACAACACTCCTTAAAATGTCTAGTTTATGTTTCCAAAAGGCCCTGACCTGAAACTGTTCTTGATAAAATCAGAATGCACGTTTCCTTAAAACTGGTCTGATTGCTACCAGAATGGAGCAGTTATCTTTCAAAGGCTGAAAGACTAACTTTCCTTTGCTCAAATCAAGCGATTCTTATTGAGAATGAAACATAACAGCCGGAAGTATAACTCCACAAAAAATCCAAATTTTAAAAATGTTTTACTATTTTTTCAGATCATGTGAAATTGAGTGAAAACTGTAGTGAACAACGAGCAGAAAGCAACAAAGAAAGTAAGAAGAGAAGAACACCGAGAATTTATCTTGGTTCGTCAATGTGACCTACTCTAGTCCCAAGGAACACATTTCCTTGGATTTTACTATGAAATGATAAACAATACAACAAGAATTAAGCTTGATCCTTGGGTTAAATACCAACCCTATTCAAGACTTGGCAAAACACCTCTATGCAACTTTGGTTGCAACACCTTGAACACCTACTGATGTAGCCTTATAAATTTGGCTAATCAATCTTACAAAATATGAAACAAGAGGTGCATAGTGTAGCTAGACAACCACTATCAATGGAACATCTTACCTACACAAAGAATGAATCAATAACAAGAGAAGAGAATAGCAAGAGAATGATCTTCAAGTTTGCTTCAAAGTTGTGCATTCTCTTCTTCACCTTGCCTCCTATTTGTAGTGTGAGTTGAGCCTTGAGGATAAGAATGTCAATGTGTCATAGTCTTCATTATCAATGCTTAAGTGTCTTCACATCATTGGTTGGCAACATAATCACCTTGTACATTTGGCAACTTATACACATGTCATAAAATGAGTAAAACACCTTTGCCACCTGTTTATGAATGTTTTTAAGCAATACATATGTGTACAAACTCAGATTTTTTTTTGAAGAGAAATCAATAAATAATAGTTGACAAGATTATGTCAACATACAATCCATAATTCTCACACTTTTACTCCTTGTATGTTGTGATGCATTTTGCACCAATAATACCCTTGTAATCTCTGCAAAAATAAGAGTAAGAGCCTCCAATAATATATGAATAAAAGTCTTCAAGAAGAAAATATGATGTCACATCAATAACCGTCACATATACCGCCGATGTCGATAATACCACCAAATAAGAAAATAGAATAGACAACCATGATATAATCTTCAAGAAAACAATAAATAAGCTCCATAATGCAGATAATAAGATACTCAAGAGATGTCCTTGAGTAAAATGACGAAACTGCCCATAGGGGATAAAATGACGAAAATACCCCTGGTGAGAGAAAACTCCGAAAATCACCCCGATGATCAAAAATAGATATAATAACACCTTTATAGTGATGAATAAGATATAAATAAGTCCTTGAATCATTTTCACCATGTCAAGTACCTACAAAAACTCAAAATGCCGCTTTTGGCCTTTTTGGTAAGTTATAGAAACTTCCAGGGCATATTAGTCATAAAGCATAATAATTCATCAAAATCACGTAATAACAACATAATAAACATATATAAGCATATGCAAATGAAAACAACTACTTTATCATAGTTTAGAATTTTTTTTAAAAAAACTCTAGACATCGATCGATCAAAATGCTCCTACTTGGGAGATCGATGTCTCACAGTGAGGTTCAGATTTTGAATCTGACCAACATCGATAGATCGATATGAGGGATTGATGCATACATCGATCAATCGATGTGTCTCAGGTTTAGAGATCGATGTCTCATAGTAAGGTTTGGAATTTCCTCTTCCTTATGCAGATCGATCCATCGATGTGTGCCACCTGAGAGACCGATGTCATTTTTCTTCACGTATTCGATATATTTCAACTCTTTATTATTTATACTATCATATGTGACATTTTTATAATATGTAACACTTAAAATCATAATTTTACAAATTTTCCAAACATATTTCTCAACATTCTCCTCCTTTTGGATAATTTTCAAAATAACGCTACATGATTTTAATGTCAATACATTTTTACCAATTGTCATCACATACTTACCTATTCTATACCAATTGTGTTGAAAAACTCACCAATTCTATACCAATTGTTTTCAAATTCTTTTTAGATATATGTTTTTAACATATGTGCTCCCCCTGAACTTATACTCTCCCTCTTAACTTATGCTCGGAGCCAATTGAAGCACCAATTGAAATTTATACCAATTGAACTTAATTTATTATTCAACCTTAAAATCATGACTTAAAATCTAAAATCATGTTCTTATTCTCCCCTTTATTTTGCAAATCATGCAAAAGATGATTTAGTATCATAGGTCATCAAAGATGATTTAGTATCATAGGTCATCATACCTAACTTGGCTTGTAAAGTTTCAAAAATAGTTTGACTAAGGGGTTTGGTGAAGATATCAGCTACTTGATGATTAGTTCTTACATGGTTTATGACTATATCCTTATTTTGAACATGGCCTGGAAGGAAATGGAATCTAAATTCAATAAATTTGGCCTTAGAATGAAGTACTGGATTCCGAGAAAGATTGATCGCACTCGTGCTATCACAAAAAATTGGAATCTTATTCATTATAATGCCAAAATCACTAAGTTGTCGTTTAAGCCAAAGTATTTGGCTAGTACATAAACTTAAGGCTATATACTCGGCTTCGGTGGTAGAAAGAGCTACACTAGTTTGCTTCTTAGAAAACCACGAAATCAGGTTGGTTCCTATGAATTTACAAGTCCCACCAGTGGATTTTCTATCTATCTTACAACCACCATAATCAGCATCACTATAAGCATATAATTCCAACTTAGCGTTTCTATTGTACCAAAGTCCTAAATGAGGTGTATGTTTAATATATCTAAATATCTTTTCACTGCATTATAATAAGACACTTTTGGACAAGATTGAAACCTAGCACACATACACACACTAAACATTATATCAGGTCTTGATGTGGTTAAATACAACAATTATCCAATCATAGACTTATATAGTGTGTCATCAACAGGTTTTCCATTTTCATCCTTGTCTAGTTTGGTACTAATACTCATGGGGGTAGGTGTTGGCTTCAACTCTTCAATTCCAAACTTCTTAATCATATCATTGATATACTTAAGTTGGCTAATATCTATTCCTTGAGGGGTTTGCTTAATTTTTAGTCCTAAGAAGTAATTCAACTCTCCCTACCATAGACATATCAAATTCTGAATTCATACACTCTTCGAAGTCCTTTATTAAGGTAGGATTAGTTGAACCAAAGATAATGTCATCTACATATATTTGGACTATTAATAATCATTATCTTTTCTTTTAAGAAGTAATGTATTGTCTATGGTCCCCCTTTGATAATTATTTGCAATAAGAAAATTTGCAAATCTATCATACCAAGTTCTTGGAGCCTGTTTTAAACCATATAAAGCTTTCTTAATCTTGTATACATGGTTAGGGTACTTTGGATCCTCGAATCCAGGGGATAGTTTGACAAAAATCTCTTCTTGAATGTATCCATTTAAAAATACACTTTTAACATCCATTTGGAAGAGTTTGATTATGCTTACACTTGCAATAGCAAGTAATAACCTATTGCTTCTAGTCGTGCAACGGGTGCAAAGGTTTCTTCATAATCTATTCCTTCTTGTTGATTATAACCTTGTGCGACTAGCCTAGCCTTATTTCTTGTGATTTTTCCTTGTTCATCCATTTTGTTCCTAAATATCCATTTTGTCCCTATAATGGTTTTATTTTTGGAAGGCTTAGTCATGCCAACTGCAGCCCTTTACTTGAGAGACTGTCAAATAAAGTCAACAGTTGGACGAGCAAAAGCCTTTCCTATGGGGGAAACGTCCTGTTAACAAACACTGTGCTGACTGCTATCTGCAGATACTGGATGACTTCACTTTTTCTACCTAGGCAAACCATTAAGAAAATTGTGAGGATTCTTAAGGGTTTCCTTTGAGGTAGTACTAGTAAATCAAAAATCAAATGGTCAGGAGTATGTCAGCCCAAGGAAAGGGTAGTCTTGAATTAAATGACATTGGCATAATGAATAATGCCTATAGCATGAAAAATCTATGGGATATTTGTCAGAGCAAGGAATGCTTATGGGTTAAATGGATCCACACAGAAATATTAAAAGGCAAATCCATTTGGTAGGTGGATCCAAAACCATCAGACTCTTGGCTATGGAAAAAGTTACTTAGAGTTAGATCCAAGTACGAGGGCATAGTTAGCAAAGTGATTGGGGATGGGAGGTCCACCTCCTTCTGGGGTGACTCATGGCACCCCTGGGGTGTTCTGTGGGTCAAGCATCCGGAATTAAAAAGGAAGCTTCGCATTAATGATGTTGCATGCGCTGACATAGTCCTCTCATCCACTGGCTGGAGTATCCCATTTGGTAGAAGTTGTGACGAGCAAGTAAGACAATTCATAGAGAATGCAACAATGTCAAAAAAAGCGAGGGGATGATACTGGGACTTGGCTGCCAAGCAGGGAATTCTCAATTAAGCGATTAAAGTAATACAAGTGGAGCAACCCTTCGCTAACTGGAGCACAGTTGTGTGGGGTAAGCATTCTCTTCCACGATATTCTATCATCCTTTGGATTGCATGTTGGAAGAGGATGAATACCTTAGAGAAACTCCGTGAATGGGGTAAATCCATCACAAACATATGTGTTTTGTGTTGTGGATCTGTTGAAACCCAGAACCACCTCTTTTTCCAATGCAGCTACTCCAATCTAATTTGGCATGGGCCGTTTCGACGGTTGGGGGCTAACATCCATGGGCCTAATTGGAATGAAATCATTGAAACCCTGAGTAATGATATGCACCGGCATTCAAAACTACCAAAGGATTTAGCAAGATTTGGGTTCTCATCGACAGTTTACCATATATGGCGAGAACGTAACAACCAGATCGTCAGGCAGATACGGAAAGGACACACTACTGTCCTCAAAGAAGTCCTGGATAGCATGTTTCATTCAGCGATTAATTAGAGAGGGTATAAGTTTACAAGATCAAACTGGGAACTTACCCTCAATCTAGGTTTACTTACAAAGATCTTTGCTAGATGTAGTTCACAAACTCAAAATAGGCTAACATCATAACGTGTGCTCATCTCATGGTCTTTTTTTTCATGTTTCTTGCTAGCATTGGTATTTTGTTTTGTTGCTGTTATATGGTACTGTTGGTCTTCTTTTGGTGCAGATGTGTTGCTTCCTGTGGTCCAGAAACAAATGGCGTGGTCATTCTTTTCAAGTGGCAGGTAGCCAAATCGCCGGAATGTTATGTTCTCTGTTGAGTTGCATTCTGGAAACAAATTGAAGGAAAGATGGAAGAAATACTTGCATGGAATTCACTCTTCACTCTTCTGGGACACAACTGCATTTTTGTTTTTCTTATCTGGAATGCATCCCCTGCACGTGTCTTCTGCTGTTGGACTTACTTTGTGGTTGCTGCTTCTTTTGTTGTCATTTTGCTGAAGATCTACAACTTAAGGCTGCCATTGGGTTTTGACAGCGTATCTTTCATTTTGTTGCTGTTTCAGCTATTTTGCTGTTTTGCTATTGGCTCTGCCGTTTTGCTGCTTCCCCTTTGTTGGGAAAGCACTTTAGTTAATATGAGGATAGTATAGCTTTCAGGTAACCACATTTTGCTAAAGGTTGGCACTTGAATATTGTGCATATTGTAAGCCACCTTTACTCATTTTGTAAATATGCCGGTTTGGCTTTATATATAAAATTTAAATTACAAAAAAAAGACTATATTGAACTCAATCAAAAAAGTTGCGTCTAAAATTCAAATAACAATAATAGAACAACCTCTTGTAAATTATCTTCAATGCTCCTTCACTACTCCCACTCATCATCATCCTCAATGAATATATACTCTAACCTCTCATATATGCAAAAATAGTAAGTTGTGGTGTGGGAAAAACAACATGCTCAGTAACTAATTTGACTATCTTTTGTGAGAAACAAATTTTGGAAATGATGATAACTTTCATATAATAAAAAATTTAAAAGTATCAAAGTTTTCTATCTTTAAACATTGCATATAGTATTTTTATTTTTTAGCTCTTAGTTGACTTATACCTTTTGCCATAATATTTCGTCTAGAAGAACTCTTAGAAAGGCTCATGATCTCTATCATGAAACGAGCGCATGGGGTTTCATAGTTGCCATGTTTGGACGTTCGAACAACTCGCCCACATTTGTAGACCACATACATATAACAAAAGTTATATATTTTATCCATCTACTAATAATTATCCTTTCTCTAGTATTTATCATCTAACAAAAGTTGTATATTTTATCCTATTATCCTTTTTTACATGATTATGTTCTATCACTTTTGTCTATAATTACCATTAATATTATTTATCTCTTTAACAAGTACAAGGGATAAGAAGTTAAATATAAATTGCACTATATGGGTCATGTTTTCTGTTACTGGAAAGTCAAGTTAAACAATCCTTTAAACCATTTTCATTCTTCCTCTGTTATTTGCATAGTTAAGTTAACGTATTCACTTACAAAACTTAACGAATTTTGATTTTTGCATCACATATGTCCTTAACTGATATAATCAATACCTATATATTGTTTTTTCAAATTGGGGAGGAAATCGAACTCGAGACCCGGGAATGGAATAAATACTACTCAACCACTAGATCTAAAGGTTTTTTGCATAATCAATACCTATATATATACATACACACACACACACATCTATACCAAAGACGAAATTTCCATATGGCAAACCACAGCGTCGTCACCCCAACTGTTATGGCCGACAATTTTTTTTGATAAAGGCGAAATTTTATTAAGAAACAAAATCCTCACTTATGGTGGAGGTAACCATATTACAGAAGTGTATATCAAACGAGAAATAGAAGTGTAAAGAAGCGAGAATGTGCAGTCTCCAATTATATATGATATGCCGCATTAAAACCTTGCCAAGTAAAACCACCCTTGTGGATAAAACCTTGGCGAAGGAAAAAAGCGTACATATTTATATCATTGGAGTGATGCTGCATGAATACAATCGCGAGATAATACAATGGATAAAACAATAAGTCTTTGGCTAAGTGGTCTGTTGTCAAATGGTCGTTGTATATGCAGTTGTTGTGACATGGAGCAATCTACGTTGTGTTGTTAACCACCAGACTATGGCTCTCATTGTCCCGCGCATCATTAGTGAGTGTGTTCCTCGCAACAAAGTTATACAATATGTATTGGAGTCCATATATAAAGCATTTTGAGGAGAATTTAGTAGATGGTGATGGCGGTAGCATACCGATGTTGCCCGAAGTCCAAAGACTACGGGCAACGAAGTAAACACAAATATTATGCTATAGCATAGATGAGTATGAAGGCATACCAGGGTTGCCTGCATCATGAGAATGCAGGCAACAAAACAGATTGTCCAGCACTGAGATTTACGTTCGAAAAGCATGTAGGAGACCGTCCGTGTAATAATACCCACGCACCGTGGAGGGCAACTGAGTTGCTGATGTAAATAGCGTTGTAGCTGGGGACATGCGTGCATATTGGCTCAAGTAGTGGGCGACCATATTGATCTCCCTTGGAATGAAGGTGAGTTGACTGTCTGTGAAGTCTAGAAATTGTCTTAACCGTATGTATTCTGGCAGGGCTGCAAGCTGAGTATTGGGTTGCTGAGTGACTTGCTTGCAGTCTGTCTCAATAATTAGTTGACGATGTTGTTGCCCAAAGTACATGAGACCATAGAGAAGAGCTTGTGTTTCCGCACGAAGAGGTGATAGATAAGGGAGTCTGAAAGAAAGGGCAGCTAACATTTGTCCTTGTGAATCCCTCAGAATTGATCCTGCTGAAGCATAATTTTGGCAGGCCGAAGCATCAACGTTTAATTTTAATTTTCCCAATGGGGGAAGCGCCCATTTTAGTAACGTGATGGATTTAGGACGCAGTCTTGGGGAGAGACCTGCATCAACTAGGGACAGCACATATTGAGCCAAGGATGTGCCTGTGAGGGAGGAGGCCCAGTCGTAGCATGATTGTCGAGTAAGATGATAGATACTTGTAATGGGCAAATCAGCTTCTCCATATGTGTAATATATATATATATACATATACATATATATATATACACATATATATATATATATATAATAAAAAATGCTCTGGAACCCTGCGACCCTCAATGGCGGCGGCGTCCATCGCCGCTGCTGATCCCACCATGCAATTCCCCATTGCTTTCTGCCTACCATCTTCTCTCAGCAATGACGATACCCGAGCATGCAGAGCCTGCGTCCTCGCAGCCGCCCCCAAAAACGTACGCCTCTCTCTTTTCTTCTCAAACGGCCCCTCTTCTCCCCAAAACAATTCAAAAATATAAAGGAGGGCCTATGATCACCTTCACCGCTGAGGAAATCGACTCATTAGCGGCACCCTACAAACTCACATTGGTTGGAACTTTCTGGTATGGTAGACCACCCATAGCCACCATCCGATCATCTGTGGATCGCATTGGGTTCTCTGGATCAGTAAAGATTGGCCTTTTGGATGAAAAACACGTACTTTTGCATTTTGATCATGAGTAGGATTATTTACGTTGCTTTTCACGGCAAAGCTGGACAATTTCGGGCAAACACATGAGAGTCACGAAGTGGACTCCAGATTATGATCCCTCTATTGAAGTGCCTATTGTTCCCATATGGATATCTCTTCCCGGACTTCCGATTCATTATCATCGAAAAGATGCCCTTTTCAGATTGCATCCATGATAGGCACGCCGCGAAAGATGTACGCAGCCACGACAGCTGTAAGCCGCCCTTCGGTTGCAAGAATCTGTGTTGAGTTGGATGTCTCCAAGGACTTACCTCAGCGCATCCATATTCAAGGACCGTCAAAGATTATTTCACAAACTGTAGAATATGAAGAATTGCCTGCTTACTGCTCCTCCTGTTTTCGGTTGGGTCATGAAGCAAAGGATTGTGGTAAACATTCAGCCCCACCACCGCCGCCAAAAACAAAACCACAGCAGCGTCCACCAAGCGAAAAACCAGAGAAACCACAACGCTGGACACCAAAAAAGCTCACCCCTCGCGATGGTCCAATCCATGAAATACGCAGCAACACTACTCCAGCAGCCCAGCCAGAAGCGTATCTCTTGACATCTGTGGCAGCCACGGCAGTTCATCCATCTACGTCAACAGCCAATATTAGATCCCCAGAAATGCGCCTCAATTCAGATATTTCTTCAACACAAGACTTACACCGTCTCAAATGGGTGGATGACTGTATAATCCATGAAATATCAAAGCAACATGAATTCACATCATTCTCGGATAGTGAATTGTTTTCAGCTGCTCATGCTAGCCAAATAGGTGCACAAGACGTTGATCTGCTTGATGAGATGGCAGCAGGTATACAATCTGTATATTTGGATGCTTGTAGTGATAACGTAAATGCAACTGATATTGATGAGCCCAAGGCAACCTCTCCACCACGATTGCTTCGTCGTCTAGCCCAGGCTGCACCTATTTCTCCTAGAATCACCAGGTTACGTGCAGCACAAATCTTTAACTCCTTTGACCCTTTAACACAATGAAGTTACTACTTTGGAATGTTAGAGGTATCCGCACCTCAGAAATACGGGTTATTTCTCTAATTAGACGGTATAAACTGCATGGATTAATACTCATAGAACCACGATCAAGAATCACAAACTTAACGTCATATCGATTGCGTTTTGGTTTCTCTAAGGCGGTATCTGTGTGTAATGATAATATTTGGTTTTTTTGGAAGGATTCTATTATCTCATTGGAAGAGACACGGCATGGGATTCAAAATTGCTCTTTCAAATTGACGTGGCTTGCCACTGGGGATCCATTCTGGATTACTACGGTATATGCACTACATACCATTGCTGCTAGACAACCATTGTGGACTGATTTACGTAATTTACATGCTCAAATCCAAATGCCATGGTTAGTCGGTGGGGATTTTAACACCTTCCGTACTCTTGAGGAGCATCGTGGACGCTCATCTCCCTCCTTGCGTCATCTACAAGATTTCAACAATTGTATTGCGGATTGTGACCTTCAGGAAATATCATTCACCGGGTCATTATATACATGGAGTGATGGACGTGGGCTAGGACGGGTATGCCGTCGTCTAGATCGTTATCTATGCAACTTGTTATTTACTGACCTCTACCCATCTTCTCATTGTCAACATCTGTCTAGAACCACATCAGATCACTGCCCATTGCTCCTTACATGTGATATGGCAGTGTCTCGAACATCTGCTGCATTCAGATATCTGGATGTTTGGACCACGCACACGGACTTTTACTCTTTTGTCCAACACCAATGGCGCTCGTTTCCAACAGTAGGTGGCATGTGGGGTTTTTGTGAAAAGCTTCGGCTACTACAGAAACACTTACGACAATGGAATAAAGAGGTATTTGGAAATATTTTTGATGCTGTGGCTATGGCAGAAGAAGATGCAATTATCCACGAAAAGGCCTATGATGAAATGCAGACGGAGGAAGCCTTAGAGCAACATAACCGAAGTCAAGCAAAGCTCAAATTGGCGCAAGCGCGAGCTTTCTTATATTGGAAACAGAAAGCCAATATTAAATGGTTAAAGGAGGGAGATGCAAATACTGCATACTATCATCAGTCTGTAAAAGATAGACGTGCAAGACAGATGATCAGAACCATTCACCGAGACGATGGCGTCGAATGTGTACAGCCCTCAGATATCGAATCAGAGGCAATTCGCTATTTTTCCACATTGTTCTCTTCGGAGACTGTACATCATGTGGATTCTATCTTGCAATATGTTCCATCCCTTGTCTCATCTGAAGATAATGAAAGCCTTTTGAGCATGCCTACATTACAAGACATAAAATCTGCAGTATGGGACCTTAGCCCAAGCAGTGCCGCTGGCCCAGATGGGTACCTGGGATCCTTCTACAGACATTTTTGGCAACTAATATATGAAGATGTGCAAAAGGTAGTACAGTAATTTTTTCTTGGAGTGCTTGTCCCAAAGACAATGGCTGCGGCAACAATAGTTCTTATACCCAAAATCAATGCTCCTAGGACCTTTGCAGATTATAGACCGATTTGTTTGACAAACTTTATTTCAAAGGTAATCACTAGGTTGATCTCTACAAGATTGGCTCCAATTTTGCCAAAGATCATCTCCACTGAACAATCCGGATTCATGCAAGGTAGAAACATCACTGAGCAAATCTTAATGGCCCAGGAAATGGTACATATCATAGATAAGAAACCACGCAGAGGTCATGTTTTAGTTAAACTGGACATGGCAAAGGCGTTTGATCGGGTAAGTTGGCGTTACTTGGAGCTCCTTCTGATCAAACTCGGATTTCATCAAAGGCTAGTGTGTTTTATCATAAATAATTTCCATTCCACGAGATGCTCAATACTACTGAATGGCAAGCAGGTTGGTTTCTTTCCAGTTGGACGGGGAGTTAAACAAGGTGATCCCCTATCCCCGCTTCTATTTATTATCTCATCTGAGGGATTCTCGCGAGGCCTTAATACATTGATAGCGCAAAATAAAATAAAGGGGTTTCATGCTGGCCGTACGCCGTGTGTTTCACATTTAGCATTTGCAGATGACTTATTGATATTTCTTAATGGATCCCTGGCGAATCTATCGAAATTCCGTGTTTTTTTGGAACAATATCAAACGGCCTCTGGCCAACTAGTCAATTATCATAAGAGCCAAGTTGTGGTGGGCGAGGGAGTATCTGGAGTAGCTGCAGCACATTCATTGGGAATGAGATTAACGTCTCTACCAATCAAATATCTCGGATCTTCCTTGCATAAAGGGATAAATCGAGCTGCATATTGCACCTCACTCCTGCAGCACTTTGAGTCATACTTAACTTCTTGGTCTTCAAAACTATTATCCATGGCAGGCCGTCTTGTACTTATTAATCATGTGCTCAATTCAGTGCCTTTACATATCATGGCTAGTTCACGGCTGCCAAAAGGAGTGGTAGATGCGCGAAGCCAAAAACTAGCCAAGTTTTTATGGAGAGATCGACACATATGGAAATCATGGCCTTCGGTTTGTATATCAAAAGCTGAAGGCGGACTTGGGATCAGGCACTTAAAACATGTACAAAAGGCTTTTGAGTGTCAGCTCTGGTGGAAGTTTCAACAAGGTAATGAGTTGTGGACTAAATATTGCACATCCAAATATGGAAATCGCACTACTATGTATGCACACATATATGATTCTCCTTTGTGGAAGCGATTATGCCGTATTGACCCCTTCATGCGAGATCATGTACTTCAAACGCAAAATACAATGGATTGGATACCAGATAGCAATGGCCAATTCTCTCTCAAATCTGCTTATATTACAATCAGCAGGACACCTAGCCAGCTTGCAGACCACCGGCACATATGGTGGCCTACTGCACAACCAGGTTTGAGGCTATTTCTCTGGCGACTTTGGAATCATTCATTACCTCTAGTGGAAAATTTATCCAAGTGGCATGTAATTAACCCTACACAATGTGTTTTTTGTCGATGCTTTTCTGATACCACGGATCATATTTTTCTTCATTGCATGAAAATTCGGCCAATCTGGATTGAGGCTTCAATCATGTTCTCTGGTCCATTCCCTCGGCATGAACCACTTAGGAAGTATTTGCGTAGATGGTGGAGAATTTCCTCACCATCATCATTATCCGGACACCTTAAGGCAGTTGCCCCGTCTATGATCGCATGGGAAATCTGGAAACGATATGCAGCTGCCCGGTTTGGAGACGAGCAATTTAACTATAGGTCATTATATGAAAATGTTCGTGGAGCTATTTACACATGGTGTTCGACAATGTAGGACAAGAAATTTGCTCATCTTTTACCATATCTTACAACGCTTAAATTCTCACCATCAATCACATACAAAAGACCTCGCTTGGTGAAGTGGCATCTCCCTCCTATGGGACGCCTTAAGCTGAATGTTGATGCGGCTGCTGGGAAAAAGTCTGCATCAGGAGGTGCTGTGTTGCGAAATGACAGGGGACATCTCGTCTCTGCTATTTGTTTTGCTCTCCCTTGTTTATCCCCACTACGTGCTGAGATACAAGCAATGCTCTTTTACATACTTTTCTATGCTTCGGATCATCAGTGCATCATTGTAGAAACGGATTGTAATTCTATACTATCGCTCATACCGAACAAGTCATCTGTCGCTGGAAGTCTCTCACAGGACCTTGACCGACTTATTAATATTATGACTATCAACCAAGTCACACTGCAATACAGTCCGCGGGAAGCAAATTCACCAGCACATCTCCTAGCACGACATGGTTTTAACGCTCAAGGGATTTGTCGGTTTTTAACTGTTCATGAACTTCCAGCTGAAGTGCGTGGAACATTACAGTTGGATCTACAACAAATTCCCTCTATGCGTCTATAAATGTCTCACATTGTGTTGGCGATTGCTTTCTTGAGTTGCCTGTGTTTATACGTACAGGCAACATTGGTGCGTATCAACCTCATCATTTTCTATTTTTGCACAGCATGCGTCTTTTATAGTTTTTGTTTACTCTTATATTATTTTTGGTGTTGGCAAAACATATGCTGGACTGTGGCGGGAGGCAAACAATCTAGGGGCAGCACCAACAAACATTTCTTCTTCACATCTTTATCATGGCTGGGACGCACTGCACTGCCACCTTGGTTCAGATGGAATCAAGGTGGCTGGGGTATGTATGTTGAAATGTTCACTTCTCCTAGTGGTTTCTTTTCATCAATTCGTAAACACCAATATTTACATTTGTCTGAGGTGATCTGGAGCAACATTACATGGGGGCAATATCAACTTCAACTTGGCCTGTGGGAGGCATACTTTTTGCTGAGGATCCTTCAGAAGTGGATAACGCAACAGCTCAAGCCTTGTCACCAACATCACTTCTGCAAAGCAACATCAACAATGCTCGAAGACTTTCGTAGTTCATGGATAGTACATTACATTTTATTTCCCCCACAAACTGTAACATTTAATTGGTCCAATCATATAAATATGCACGCTTTTTCCTTCGCCAAGGTTTTATCCACAAGGGTGGTTTTACTTGGCAAGGTTTTAATGCGACATATCATATATGATTGGCGCTATAGTATCATTAGCTATCTTCATTATTGGTTTCATTTTATGAACAATTTGTAACAAGGTTTTCCCTCCACCATGAGTGAGGTCATTGATAATATTATACTTTCATAAAAAAAAATATATATATATATATATTAATAATACTAAATAAAAAGTAATAATTAAATAAAAAATAGAGATAAGTACAAACTATATGGTGATTAGAGTTACATTAGGAAACCTAAACCTAAATCAAATGGGAAAACCTAAAATCTACCCTAATTCCCCCCACCATAAATATACACACACACACACATACATATACACGCATAACACTACAAACAAAACCCCCCACCCAGCCACTCAACACACACACGCACGTCCAAGAAAAAAAGAGAAAAAAAAGAGAAAAAAAGAGAAGAAGGAGGCAGGCGAGGCCGCGAACCCAAGGTTTAATCCGTCGAATTTATTCGTGTTATCGTCAATCGAGGTAGGTGCCTCTTCTTCCCTCAAATGGGTACGATCCATGCATGCTTTAATGGTATATTGTATGTGTTTCCTTGTTTTTATTTGTTTAAAATATAGATTCTTGTATTTGTTTATATTTGGAAAAGGATGAGATGATTGTTTATGGCCTATTTATTGTTGTTACGTGCATGTATGTGTATGGAATTGGTGGTGTCACTGAATCAAATTAAGAATACCCTTAAAAGGATTGAAAAAGTGGGACTTGTATGCTAGAAGTCATAAAAATAATTGTGTTTTGGCCTTAGTATAGGTTCCTATAGGTTTGCAATAGGAAGAAATTCGGATCTGCCTCGAAAAACGGGACGGGAAGGCCCTGCGTGTGCTTCACGCGCCGTCAGAAGGGCCGCGCGTGGCACAGCACGCGCCTTCCTGGGAGAAAATTGCGAATTAAAAAAAGAGGGCGGTGGCGAAACGGGCTGGCCTGCCAGCACCAGGCGGGTCGGACCCTAACGGGACGGTATGCTGACTGCAGTAAGCCGGACCCAAATTGCGTTAATATAAAAAAATAAACTCGGGCGGCCGGCCAACGGGCCGGGCCGGATGGCCAGCAGGCCGGACCGAAGGCAGGCCGGCCCAATAACTCTAATTATAAAAAAAGGGGGGAACAGCGGTAGCAGGCCTGGACACGGGCCGGGCCAGAATTTGATAGCAGGCCGGGTCTGACATGGCCAGTAAAGAAATTAATATATTTTAATTTAATTTAATGATTTCTGGAAATTAGGAAATAATAAATAAATCATTTTTAAACCCCAGAAAATAAAATTAAACACCAGAAAATTTTAAATAAATTCCAGAAAATATAAAAAGCTAAAAAATTAAATTACTTTCACTTAATTTCTGAATTTTGGTATATATAAGTAATTAAAAATAAATAGTAATAAATAAAATTAAATGAGGAAAAGTTAGATAAAATTAGTATAAAATTCAAGGAAATTAATACAAGCTAAGGAAAAATAAGAGTAATGCTAAATTACGACTTTCCAATATTCGTAGAATTTATGAAACCAAATATTGAGTGCCGGAGATGGTGAGGATGGGTGTATGGGCCTCAGGCGACTTTGTTGTTAAGTGCCAGAGCTGGTGAGGATGGACGTACGGGCCCCAGGCGACTTTGTTGTTGCATTCATGGCACGTGCATTTGTATTTGGAGTGGGTTGAGATGTACGGGTCTCAGACGCTCGAGTGGAGTGGATCATGGTGTACGGGCCATGGGTACTCGGTTATGGTGGATCATGGTGTACGGGCCATGGATACTCGGTCATGGTGGATCATGGTGTACGGGCCATGGGCATCGGTTATGGTGGATCGTGGTGTACGGGCCACGGCATCCGTAAGGATGGATTGTAGTGCACGGGCTACGGGCATCTAGTCAATCCCGGGATCATGCATTGCATATAGGTCTAGGGGCATATTGCATGACATGATTCTTGTTGCGTGTGACACGTTGATTGAGCATGCATCACGTACTTGCGCATTTTTATATGGAGTGTTTTACACTCCCCATTTACTTTATCTTATACATGTTATCTTATATTTATGTGCTATGTGGTTATATAATATCTATGTGCTATGTGGTTATATCATTTCGGTATGCACGTTTTGTATTTGGTTTAAGGTGGGCATCTATGGATGATTTTCTGTCACTCACCCCTACTTCCCAAGTGAGCCGGATGAGGACTATGAGCACATCTTCGTTGAGGACGGGACGGGCATAGCGGAGTGGGCTGGTTGAGAGCTGCAGCTAGGATATGAGTGGATTCTGTAGCTGTTTTGTTCTTATTTATACTTTGAGGATTTTTCACATGCTGCTTTACTACTTTTATTACCAGAATTTTTATTTAGCAATGTAATGACAATTATTGGAGTCTAATATATGTTATGGTTTACGTTTCTACGAAAAATTTCTACGTCATTTTTGACAAGTAAGAGATTGATTCGACGTTTTGTATTCTCCTTAGTGAGATACGGCGGGTGCACTGTTCCCGATGTTAGAGCTCGGGAGCAGGATGCTACAGGGGGTATCAGAGCCAAGGCTTCAGATCCGCCTTGGAAACACAGGATAATTAGAACACTTAGACATAAGTTATGATTTTACCCTTAATAAACAAAGTAGACTTAAGTGATGATCTTAGACCTAAGTTATGATCGGGTCATGGGAGGTGTGTGCCGATGGTGAGCTTTCTTGTCTAAATATTCGATTTATCCGCGTTCCACCTTTCAAATTATTATCGACTAATCTGATTTCGTCTTATGAACTTGGATTTCAGAAAATGCCTCCACGACGTGATCCAGCTGGTAATAATGGTGATGATCAGCAGGGTCAGGGGGCCATTCCACAAGTACTGGCAGATACTTTGGCCACTCTGACTGCCTTGGTGGCCCAGCAGCAGGTGCGGATGGCTCACCTGCAACAACAGCAACAGTAGCAGCAACAGCCACCACCACCATCATCACCACCACCACCACCCCAGGGGATTCGATTCTTTTACCGGAAGATGCAGCACTCTCGGATACCTATGTTCAGGGGTACCACCCGACCAGAGGAGGCAGAGATTTGGCTCAAGAATGTATCTGAGCAGTTGAGGTTGTTAGAGGTTCTGGATGGCCTGAAGGTGGATGTGGTGGTACCATTCTTGGAGGGCGATGCAGAGCGATAGTGGCAAGGTGTGATACGCAGACGGACTATACAGCCGACATGGGCCTAGTTTAGGAAGGAGTACCAGAGGCACTACGATCCTGAGAGTACCATTCAGAGGAGGATGATAGAGTTTCAGCTCCTGACATAGGGGTCCATGACTGTTGATCAGTATTCTGAGAGATTTCATGCACTTGGGAGATACATGCCTGCGATCATGGACGGCGAGAAGGCGAAGATGTCGAAGTTCGAGATGGATTTGAGCTCACGTATTCAATCATTGATCATATATGCCCGTCCTACCACTTTCGAGGGATTGTTAGAGGTGTGCTGTAAGGTCGAGGGTGACCTCACGAGGGTTGCATTGGCCGGCAGGACCAAGAGACCGTGAGAGGAGTTCCGTTCAGGGAGATCAAGGAGATGGTTAAAGATTCCACGTCGACACCCGACCGGACGATTCTCCAGGCCACCGCAGCAGGGGCAGGGATCAGCGACTCGGCCACTGATGATTGAGGGTTCTATAGTGACGGCAGTGTAGCCACTCAGGACGGTTGGACCGCCACCTCCGGTATGTGCACAGTGTGCTCGTTCTCATACAGGATCGTGTTGGAGAGCTCAGCAAGTTTGCTACAATTGTGGCAATCAGGGACATTATGCCAGAGAGTGCCCTACACCAGCACAAGCCCCTCCGCCATAGAGTCAGATGCAGCAGAGAGGAAAGAGAAAGACCAACGCTCGAGTGCATGTCATGACGGACGTTGAGCTAAAGGAGGTCAGAGACGTAGTCACATGTACTTTTAAATTTAATCAATTACTATTTTAAAATCTTAAACATATGTTTTCTTTTTGTTTTGATGATTTGTGCTACGTGTATAACTATGGACCTGTTAGGGGGAGATATTAATTAACCAAGTCCCAGCATATGTCTATTCGATAGTGGTGCTAGCCACTCATTCATTGCCAGGAGATTCGTCAAGAATCTAGGTATTCTATCGGAACGAATTGAGATCCCTTATCATGTTCAAGCTGCCGGCGATCAGGTGCTAGTCTCCCATTATCAGTAAAAGGACTATTAGTTGGAGATTAATGAGTTGGAATTCTCTACAACCCTGATCCTGATCCAGATGCAGGATTTCGACATTATTCGGGGCATGGATTTCATGGCGAGATACAGTGTTACCATCGACTGCCGCTAGAGACAGGTCAGTATGCAGACACTGGATAAGAGAGAGACCATCTTCCAGGGGGATGTCAAATTGAAGAAGTCCTCTAGGAAAATCTATATTACCGCATCACATGCTTCTCGGGCGTTGAAGAAAGGAGCCGAGGGTTTTCTTGTGTATGCTCTAAATGCCAGTGCTGAGACACCATCGATTGAGGATTTTCCAGTGGTATGAGATTTTAAGGATGTCTTTCCTGACGAGTTACTAGGTTTACCACCGAGCAGAGAAGTGGAGTTCGAGATCGATCTCGTACCTGCAGCCGAGCCGATCTCGAAGGCACCATACAGGATGGCACCAGCAGAGTTAAAAGAGCTTAAGGAGCAGTTGCAGGAGCTACTGGACAGAAAATTTATCAGGCCTATTGTTTCGCCCTGGGGAGCACCAGTATTATTCGTGAAAAAGAAAGACGATACTATGAGGCTGTGTATCGATTATCGTGAGCTGAATAAGATCACGATAAAGAATAAATATCCACTACCGAGGATCGACGACCTATTTGATCAATTGAGGGTAATGTCTTTAATAAATCATTGTGAATTCGGTTATTTTGTATATCAACTGGTGTACAACAAAAATTGCGTGCAGGGTGCCAGGGTATTCTCGAAGATTGATCTGTGATCAGGCTACCATCAGTTAAGGATTAAGGAAGAAGAAATGGCAAAGACTGCGTTCCGCACTCGATATGGGCACTACGAGTTTCTTGTAATTCCCTTTGGACTGACGAATGCACCTGCGGCCTTCATGGATCTGATGAACACAGTATTCAGGGAGCAGTTGGACCATTTTGTGGTAGTGTTCATTAACGACATCTTGGTGTATTCGCCTAATGAGGAGACTCATGCTGAACACTTGCGGGAGGTATTAGAGACTCTCAGAAAGAAGAAGTTGTATGCTAAGTTCAGTAAGTGCGAATTCTGGTTGAAGAGTGTGACCTTCTTAGGCCACGTAATTTCTGAGGAAGGTATTTCGGTTGATCCAAAGAAGATAGAGGCGATCACAGAATGGTCTCGACCTACTAACGTCACTAAGGTATGCAGCTTTCTTGGCCTTGTCGGTTATTATTGCAAGTTTGTGGAGGGATTTTCAAGGATTGCAGCACCACTGAATCGATTGACTCAGAAAAAGACTAAGTTTGTATGGACCTCCGAGTGTGAGAAAAACTTTGCAGAGTTGAAGCAGAAATTGATGACTGCACCAGTGTTGGCACAACCCTTCGGCACTGAAGGATTTGTCATCTACAGCGACGCCTTGAAGAATGGGCTAGGTATATGTATAGAAATTTTAAATTACCATTATGTACATATTAACTTTAGTCTAACACTTTTGTCGCAGGATGCGTGTTAATGCAAGGAGGTAGGGTTATCGCATACGCATCGAGACAGTTGTAGCAATATGAGCAAAGTTACCCGACCCATGATCTGGAGTTAGGAGCGGTGGTGTTTGCGTTAAAGATTTGGCGCCATTACTTATACGGTGTGAAGTTCGAAGTCTTTACCGATCATAAGAGCTTGAAGTATCTATTCACATGGAAGGAGTTGAATATGCGTCAGAGGAGATGACTTTAGCTACTGAAGGACTATGACCTGACCATTAGTTATCATCCGGGGAAGGCAAACTGAGTTGCAGATGCCTTGAGTAGAAAGTCTAATCACGCCAGACAGACACCATTAGAGAAAGAGATGGCAGAGTTTGATCTTGACCTTGTTGATTCCACTGCTAATGCTCTGGCGGCCTTAGTTATTACACCATCTCTGATTGAGCGGATTAAGGAGGCGCAGAAGGAGGATGTGACGCTCTGAGATATTCAAGAGAGAATGTTGACTAGTCTGATTGAGGGCTTCCAGATTCATGATGACGGCAGTATCTGGTACCAAGGAAGGTTGTGTGTGCCTGATGTGGAGAGTCTGAGGAGGGAGCTATTGAAAGAAGCACACAATTCGAAGTTGTCGATTCATCCAGGTGCTACGAAGATGTATAATAATCTAAAGAAACAATACTGGTGGAGTGGGATAAAGGGATACATCGCTGAGTTCATTGAGAGATGACTTGTTTGTCAGCAGGTTATGGCAGAGCGTCAGAGTCCAGGAGGTTTGATGTTGCCGTTGGGGATACCGGAGTGGAAGTGGGAGTATGTGACGATGGACTTTGTAGTAGGACTCCTTAAAACAAGAAACGACAACGACATGATCTGGATGATTGTTGATCGATTGACGAAGACTGCTCACTTCCTACCCGTGCCTAGTGATGTGACCTTGGAGAGATTGGTGACGCTGTATATTGATGATATCGTTAGCCTTCAAGGAGTCCTAGTAAGTATCGTCTCAGACCGTGATCCAAAGTTTACCTCTCGATTCTGGTCAGCTTGTCAGAGAAGGTTGGGGACGGAGCTGCGATTGAGTACCGCTTTTCGTCCACAGACAGACATGCAGTCTGAGAGGACCATTCAGACATTAGAGGACATGTTGAGAGCGTGCGCATTGGACTTCAAGGGGAACTGGAACGGTATGATCAAGCTAATTGAGTTCTCCTACAACAACAGTCACCACAGTGCCATTGGCATGGCACCCTTTGAGGCACTCTATGGATGTAAGTGTAGGACCCCTGTTCATTGGGACGAGGTTGGTGAGCGTGTTATTACCGGTCCTGAGTTGGTTGAGCAGACTAGAGAGAAAGTGATGTTGATACATGATAGACTCAAGATTGCTCAAGACAGAAGCAAGAGCTGGGCTTATTCGAAGCGACGTCCCCTAGAGTTCGATGTGGGCGAGAAGGTTTACTCGAGGGTGTCGCCTAGGAAGGGGGCTTCACGATTTGGTTTGAAGGGTATGCTGAGGCCTCGCTATATTGGTCCATACGAAGTGCTCGAGAGGGTCGGTACCTTGGTCTACCGACTGGCGTTACCCCCTGCCTTGGCCCAAGTGCACAGCGTATTTCACGTTTCTCAGTTGAGAAGATATGTTCCAGATCCGAGCCATGTCCTAAATGCACCACCGTTGAGGATTCAGCCGGACACGACATATGAGGAGAATCCTATCAGGATCGTGGATCGCAAAGACCAGGTATTGAGACACCAGGTCATCCCCTATGTTAAAGTTCAGTGGACTAATCACACCGAGCGCGAGGCGACTTAGGAGCTTGAGGAGCAGATGCGAGAGAGATATCCACAGCTTTTCAAATAACGTACGTCAAGTTTCGAGGGCGAAACTTCTTGTAAGGTGGGTAGGATGTTATGGCCGACAATATATATATATATATATATATATATATATATATATATATATATATATATATATAATACTAAATAAAAAGTAATAATTAAATAAAAAACTAGAGATAAGTACAAACTAGATGGTGATTAGAGTTACATTAGGAAACCTAAACCAAAATCAAATGGGAAAACCTAAAATCTACCCTAAATCCCCCCACCATATATATATACATATCCACACATAACACTACAAACAAAACACTCCACCCAGCCGCTCAACACACACACGCACGTCCAAGAAAAAGAAAAAAAAGAGAAAAAAAAAGAAAAAGAGAGAAGAAGAAGGCAGTCGAGGCCTCGAACCCAAGTGTTAATCCGTCGAATTTATTCGTGTTATCTTCAATCGAGGTAGGTGCCTCTCCCCCCTCAAATGGGTACGATCCATGCATGCTTTAATGGTATATTGTATGGGTTTCCTTGTTTTTATTTGTTTAAAATATAGATTTGTATTTGTTTATATTTGGAAAAGCATGAGATGATTGTTTATGGCCCATTTATGGTTGTTACGTGCATGTATGTGTATGGAATTGGTGGTGGCACTAAATCGAATTAAGAATACCCTTAAAAGGATTGAAAAAGTGGGACTTTTATGCTAGAAGAGATAAAAATAATTGTGTTTTTCCCTTAGTATAGGTTCCTATAGGTTGGAAATAGGAAGAAATTTGGATCTGCCTCGAAAAACAGGACTGGAAGGCCGCGCGTGTGCTTCACGCGCCGCCAGAAGCGCCGCGCGTGGCCCCACGCGTGGCACAGCACGCGCCTTCCTGGGAGAAAATTGCGAATTAAAAAAAAAAAGAGCGCGGCGGCGAAACGAGCTGGCCTGCCAGCGCTAGGCAGGCCGGACCCTAACGGGCCGGTAGGCTGACTGCAGCAGGCCGGGCCGAAATTGCGTTAATATAAAAAAATAAAAATAAACTCGGGCGGCAGGCCAACGGGCCGGGCCGGATGGCCAGCGGGTCAGGCCGAAGGCAAGCCGGCCCAATAACTCTAATTATAAAAAAAGTGGGGGGAACAGCGGTAGCAGGCCTGGATCGCAGGCCGGGCCAGAATTTGATAGCGGGCCAGGTCAATTAATATATTTTAATTTAATTTATTGATTTCTGGAAATTAGGAAATAATAAATAAATCATTTTTAAACCCCAGAAAATAAAATCAAATACCAGAAAATTTTAAATAAATTCCAGAAAATATAAAATGTTAAAAAATTAAATTACTTTCACTTAATTTCTGAATTTTGGTATATATAAGTAATTAAAAATAAATAGTAATAAATAAAATTAAATGAGGAAAAATTAGAGAAAATTAGTATAAAATTTTAGGAAATTAATACAAGCTAAGAAAAATAAGAGTAATGCTAAATTACGACTTTCCAATATTCGTAAAATTTATGAAACTAAATATTTAGTACCGGAGATGGTGAGGATGGGCATACGGGCCCCAGACAACTTTATTGTTGAGTGTCAGAGTTGGTGATGATGGGCGTATGGGCCCCAGGCGACTTTGTTGTTGCATTCATGGCACGTGCATCTGCATTTGGAGTGGGTTGAGATGTACGGGTCTCAGACGCTCGAGTGGAGTGGATCATGATGTATGGACCATGGATACTCGGTTATGGTGGATCATGGTGTACGGGCCATGGATACTCGGTTATGGTGGATCATGGTGTACAAGCCAAGGGCATCGGTTATGGTGGATCATGGTGTACGGGTCACGGGCATCGGTTATGGTGGATCGTGGTGTACGAGCCACGGGCATCCGTAAGGGTGGATTGTAGTGTACGGGCTACAGGCATCAGTCAATCCTGGGATCATGCATTGCATATAGGTCTAGGGACATATTGCATGACATGATTCTTATTGCGTGTGACACGTTAATTGAGCATGCATCACGTACTTGCGCATTTTTATATGGAGTGTTTTACTTACCGCATTTACTTTATCTTATGCATGTTATCTTATATTTATGTGCTATGTGGTTATATCATATCTATGTGCTATGTGGTTATATCATTTTGGTATGCATATTTTGTATTGGTTTAAGGCGGGCATCTACTGGGTGATTTCTGTCACTCACCCCTACTTCCTAGGTGAGCCGGATGAGGACTATGAGCACATCTTCGTTGAGGACGGGACAGACATAGTTGAGTGGGCTGGTTGAGAGCTGCAGCTAGGATATGAAGGGATTCTGCAGCTGTTTTGTTCTTATTTATATTTTGAGGATTTTCCACATGCTACTTTACTACTTTTATTACCAGAATTTTTATTTAACAATGTAATGACGATTATTGGAGTCTAATATATGTTATGGTTTCCGTTTCCGCGAAAAATTTCTACGTCATTTTTGACAAGTAAGAGATTGATTCGACGTTTTGTATTCTCCTTAGTGAGATACGGCGGGTGCACTGTTCTCGATGTTAGGGCTCGGGAGCGGGGCGCTACACCAACAATGTTTGCCTTCCTTTGTCTTCTGACCTTCTCTATAGTGAGCAATCACGTAGCAGTTGAAGGCATTCAAGTAAGGTGCAGTGTAAGCATCGGCATGTGCGACACAAGTTGTAATAATAATTGTTGTCACTCTCGCTGAATTCAAAAGTTTAAATATTGGCAACCTGACCGGAGGTTGTCAAAATATAAACAATCGACAAATTTGCGTATGCTATTAAGATTGCTAAAACAAATCAAGTGCTTGAATTTTTGATAGTATTTGGGATAGAGTATTGTTTGCTTGCCGCTCATCCTCCCCATACCCTAGCGATAGCTTTTGTTATTGGGTATGTGTTGTTGTATTTTAAGATTTTGTCGAATTATTTAGAAATTATTGAGTTTTAGCTAAAATAGGTATATATTTTGAGATTTATTGGTTCGTTTATCAAATGCGATTATTTTCTCTATTTGATGAAGCCGGATCTTCACCAAGGGTCTAGACGACCTCAAATTTGTTCCGTCAGTTAACTTGAAGAGTTGTTAACCGGGATTAAGAATGTGTAGCTGGAATAGCTCCAAATATCCTGCACAAGGAAGCACAGGTCAGAGGTCCTGGGGGGTTGGCCCCAGGAAAAACCCTCCGACGGTCAAGTCAGTTTGGGCCATATCTCTCTGAGATTTGTAATTTAGGAGGTGAGTTACGAGTTTCTCATAGTATTTGCCGAGGAGCAGAGTGTATAGATTTCGCTTTGGAATATGAATGTATGAATTTTTGATTGAGATCCTGGTCCCCTTCTTTGTCTTGGTTGGCTTGATTTTATAGACCTTTTTCCCGCTTTAAGCCCCTGATAGTGGATTGTGGAGAGGACGCTTGCTTGGGGCAGAAAACCTAAGGCGCCTTAGGTCTGCTGATGTGATCAGTAGTCTGACTGATGTGACTAATAGGCCGGCTGTTGTGACCTTGGCGTGTTCAGGAAGATTAGCCAGCTGTAGCCATTATATTTGAATTGCACCTCTGTTTGAGGGTCCCACGAAGAAATATCGTGCTTGGCTCTTTTGCTGTGGTACACAGTTTGAACTTCTGCCAAAGTGCATGACTAGGCCTTGCCGAAGTGCATGACTTGGCCTTATCCCGCTGAAGTGGTCCGAAGTGCAGCATTTGAACATAAACTGAAGTTGGTGCCGAGGTACAAACCTTGGCATATTCTTCGATGTTATAAGGGCGTCATGATGTCCCGCTGAGGTGCAGCCGAGGCTGATCAGCCATGATTGGGTGCTGAACTGCTGAATTACAGTACTTGCCAAACTGCATTACTTTTGAGTGCTGAGCTACTGGAACTAAACCGTTGACTGTTGTTGACTAACAGATGATTTAATTGTGGTTTATCATTTGCCCCCAGATTTTGTGTGGCTGAGCTGATCCGCGCCCCCAGATTTTGTGTGGCTGAGCTGATCCGCGAAGGCAGACAAATCTTGTTCTGTGATGTGGCAATCCCTCATTAATTACGCGGATATCCTTTTACTTGTGCAGTAATTCCCGCTCTTAATGTAAGCGCTAATTTCGATGCCTTATCATTACTTTTTCGGCGATTCCATTCTCTGAGGGAGGGAAATGCATGTACCTCTGCCTTTTTGAATTTCAAACGAAAAGGATTAACTTTTTGCTTTCTCTCACTTATAAATAGAGACGATTTCTTCCATTCATTCTGCATTCTCCATTTATCTTCCTTGTCTTTGAAGCCTATCCTTGTCTTCTACAGTGCTCTGCCTTTCAATCCAGCCCTTCATTTTTATGTAAACATTCCAAAACATGTATACTCCCTCTTATCCAGAGGATCTGGAGGATGACCGTGAGGTTCAATCCTTCCATGAAAAATTTGGCTCTGATGGAGACATCCGTCCTTCAAGGAGGTCATGCCTTACTGGCGGACCCTCTTCGGTTACTGCCATATCCTTCGCCTTAGTACCCCTTCCATCTCTTGGTACGGGTTCTCCTTTAACACATCTCTTTTCAGCAAAGGATTCCTTTTGCTGCACTTCAAACATGGATAGGTCAAATAAATCAGTCCCTTCTGCAAAACAAGCATCCCGATCTATGGTTACATGGCAGAGAAAAACTTTACTGCAAAAGTTAGGTTTCAAAGAATCATCCTCCGAAGGATGGTTGAAATCATTTTCCAAGTTTATATCTGTTGGAATTGCAGTGCTTGAATATTCTTGATTTGTTGCACTGACGTCGACTTGATGATCCTCACCAATTAAATCCAACATAGTCCTTGCCTGAGCTTTATTTATGCTAAGCCTTGCTTTTTTAAGTGGTTGCCCAACTTTGCTGGAGTTTATTTCACTGCTACCATGTCTTGAAGATGATATTGCAACTTGTAGACTGTATAAGGAGCATCCCGAGCTTGCTGATCTCCTTAATTCTGAAGCCGAAGCTGTGTTTGAAAAGCTCCTTGGATAATCCCAAGAAGGCATTGACCTCAGAGAAGATGAAGAAGTTGTAAAGTAGAATATGATTTTTCTTTTAGATAGTTGTAGTTGTAATAGATCTTGTACTTAATGAGAATCCATTTTTCTCAACTTTTGCTCTTCGGCTTCTTTCAGCTTCTTTAACTGTTTTTGTCTTCAGCATGTGAAGTTGTTGTATTTGCTTCGTCTCAAATACAAATATTTGTCCTCAGCTCTGCAAAGCCTTGCTCTTTTTTCCATAGTTGCAAGTGCTTCAGTACTGCAAAATTTTATTTGCTTTATGCAAATATTTGTCTTCAACTTGCTCTATGCTGATAGTTTGCAAGTATTTGTCTTCAGCTTAAAAACTTTACTCGCTCTATTTTGATAGTTTGCAAGTATGTGTCTTCAGCTTTGCCAAAAGAGTATCTTTTGTATGCTGGTTCTTAGCCAAAGTAATAATCTTCAACTTTTGTACTTGGCTCTTCAGCTCTGCTGTGCCCTAATAAATATTGAGAGGTGGGAAAACCTTTATCCCCTTTTTGTCAAGCCTCTTAGTATTGCTGAGGTGCAGATATAGGGATCTTATCCCGCTATTGAGACCTGCTCAACCTCTCAGTCCTGCTGAGGTGAAGATGTGGGGAACTTATCTCGCTATTGAGACCTGTTCAACCTCTCAGTCCTGCTGAGGTGAAGATGTAGGGAAATTATCCCATTGTTGAGTCCTGCTCAACCTCTCAGACCAGCTGAGGTGAAGATGTAGGGAACTTATCCCGCTGTTGAGACCTGCTCAACCTCCCAGACCTGTTGGGGTAAAGGTATGGGGAACTTATCCCGCTGTTGAGACCTGCTCAACCTCTCAGTCCTGCTGATGTGAAAATATGGGG
Source organism: Eustoma russellianum (assembly GCA_036186865.1). Classification (NCBI taxonomy): domain Eukaryota; kingdom Viridiplantae; phylum Streptophyta; class Magnoliopsida; order Gentianales; family Gentianaceae; genus Eustoma; species Eustoma russellianum. The sequence continues at coordinate 35,958,895 of AP025045.1, forward strand.
AACTTATCCCGTTGTTGAGTCATGCTCAGCCTCTCAGACCTGCTGGGGTAAAGGTATGGGGAACTTATCCCGCTGTTGAGACCTGCTCAACCTCTCAGTCCTGCTGAGGTGAAGATGTTGGGAACTTATCCCGCTGTTGAGACCTGCTCAACCTCTCAGTCCTGCTAAGGTAAAGATAATGTTGAGACCTGCTCAACCTCCCAGACCTGCTGGGGTAAAGATAATGTTGAGATCTGCTGAGCCTCCCAGACCTGCTGGGGTAAGATAATGTTGAGACCTGCTCAACCTCCCAGACCTGCTGGGGTAAGAATATCGGAAAACCTGTCCTATCCTGTTGAGACCTGCTGAACCTCCCAGACCTGCTAGGGTAAAGATAGTGTTGAGACCTGCTCAACCTCCCAGACCTGCTAGGGTAAAGATAATGTTGAGACCTGCTCAACCTCCCAGACCTGCTGGGGTAAAGGTATGGGGAACTTATCCAGCTGTTGAGACCTGCTCAACCTCTCAGTCCTGCTGAGGTGAAAATATGGGGAACTTATCCCGTTGTTGAGTCCTGCTCAACCTCTCAGACCTGCTGGGGTAAAGGTATGGGGAACTTATCCCGCTGTTGAGACCTGCTCAACCTCTCAGTCCTGCTGAGGTGAAGATGTTGGGAACTTATCCCGCTGTTGAGACCTGTTCAACCTCTCAGACCTGCTGAGGTAAAGATAATGTTGAGACCTGCTCAACCTCCCAGACCTGCTGGGGTAAAGATAGTGTTGAGACCTGCTGGGGTAAAGATAATGTTGAGACTTGCTCAAACTCTTAGTCCTTCTGAGGTAAAGATAATGTTGAGACCTGCTCAACCTCCCAGACTTGCTAGGGTAAAGATAATGTTGAGACCTGCTCAACCTCCCAGACCTGCTGGGGTAAGGTCTCAACCTCCCAGACCTGCTAGGGTAAAGATAATGTTGAGACCTGCTCAACCTCCCAGACCTGTTGGGGTAAAGATAATGTTGCTGGGGTAAATATAATGTTGAGACCTACTCAACCTCCCAGACCTGCTGGGGTAAAGATAATGTTGATACCTGCTCAACCTCTCAGACCTACTGGGGTAAAGATAATGTTGAGACCTGCTCAACCTCCCAGACCTGCTGGGGTAAAGATAATGTTGAGACCTGCTCAACCTCCCAGACCTGCTGGGGTAAGAATATATATGCCCCCACTTTTGTTGTGGGTGATAGATAGGCATAAATTATTGCTCCATGCACCATATGGTGACTTAACTTTCCTGGCTGAATGTCAAATAAGAATATCCAGTTGAATATAAGAAATTGATCCCCGGATGACATAAAGCTGAGCAAGAAGATATGGGATGAGCCCCAAAAGAGATAAACTATGATTCGATTGAATCAGGTATTGTTGCTGTTATGTCAGCCTTATATGCTCAGGAGCCCCTAACCCCCTCTCATCAGGATCTGAATCCTCATCACTTAGAAAACCTTGATGAGGCCCAGGTTTACAACTTTCACCTGGGGAGGTCCACCAAAGTCTAGCCTGTTGTGGAGCCTAGACCTCAGATTATAGAAACGTTGCAGGTGACCCAACTCAATAAGACGCCTAATCTCTAGCCCGAGTCGTCTACAATCTTCTATATCATGGCCAATATCATGATGATAAAGGCAGTACAGTCGATAGTTTCTTTTGTGAACTGGTCCTGCCAGGGGCTGGGGTTCCTTTGCCAGAGATTTTTTCCTCATGTAGGAAAGGATATGGGCTTTTGAGGCCAGCAGAGAGTTCCTTTCCTTTCCCCGGCCTCCTAACCGAATCTTGACAGAGCACCTTTCCTGCAATGGTGCCTTGCCTTTGTTGTCAATTTTTCTGCCATGTTTAAATGGCAAAGAGGCTTTCTGAGTACACTTTAAGCTCTGGTACCTAGACTTTTGTTTTGGCCGTCTTGCCTCGGCCATAAACTCAGCTTGATGCCTGGGGGAATAACCGGGCCGAGTGGGAGAATACTCCAGATGTTCCAGTGGGTGAGAGCTACTGGAATGGGGCCCACTAGACTTTGCTGTAGAGGCCTTCCCCTTCATCTCCCTCACTACAGCTTGGAAGACCTCTGGGTTTTGAGCCACATAGCGAATGGCTCGCATGTGCTCTTCATATGTGAAGGCAATGGGAGTTGAGGATTCTTCCGGCTCCGTAGAGCATTAATCAGTTTGTTGCTGAGAAGACCTTTGACTCCTCCTGGACGTCATAGGTCGCTTGGACCCTTGACTATCTTTTTTACTCATCTTTCTCTCAATAGCTTCCAAGGGCAATTAGAAAAGCTCTGAGTAATCGTTAGAAAAGCCTTGAGTAGCTGTTTTGTGGTTTAAGGGACTTATAGGCCCTTCTTCTAGCGCCAAATGATGAAGCCGGATCTTCACCAAGGGTCTAGACGACCTCAAATTTGTTCCGCCAGTTAACTTGAAGAGTTGTTAACCGGGATTGAGAATGTGTAGCTGGAATAGCGCCAAATATCCTGCACAAGGAAGCACAGGTCAGAGGTCCCGGGGGGTTGGCCCTGGGAAAAACCCTCCGACGCTCAAGTCAGTTTGGGCCATATCTCTCTGAGATTTGTAATTTAGGAGATGAGTCAGGAGTTTCTCACAGTATTTGCCGAGGAGCAGAGTGTATAGATTTCGCTTTGGAATATGAATGTATGAATTTCGGATTGAGATACTGGTCCCCTTCTTTGTCTTGGTTGGCTTGATTTTATAGACCTTTTTCCCGCTTTAAGCCCCTGATAGTGGATTGTGGAGAGGACGCTTGCTTGGGGCAAAAAACCTAAGGCGCTGTAGGTCTGCTGATGTGATCAGTAGTCTGACTGATGTGACTAATAGGCCGGCTGTTGTGACCTTGGCGTGTTCAGAAAGATTAGCCAGCTGTAGCCATTATATTTGAATTGCACCTCTGTTTGAGGGTCCCACGAAGAAATATCGTGCTTGGCTCTTTTGCTGTGGTACACAGCTGAACTTCTGCCGAAGTGCATGACTTGGCCTTATCCCGCTGAAGTGGTCCGAAGTACGGCATTTAAACATAAACTGAAGTTGGTGCCGAGGTGCAAACCTTGGCATATTCTTCGATGTCATAAGGGCGTCATGATGCCCCGCTGAGGTGCAGCCGAGGCTGATCAGCCATAATTGGGCGCTGAACTGCTGAATTATAGTATTTGCCGAACTGCAGTACTTTTGAGTGCTGAGCTACTGAAACTAAACCGTTGACTGTTGTTGACTAACAGACGATTTAATCGTGGTTTATCACTATTCATTAGCTAAATAAACATATCTTTGATTATATTATTGAATGGAGTTGCACTAGCTTGAATTTATTTCGCAGATATCCTAAATATTCGAGTAGCGGATGGAAACTTAATTCAATGATTGGATAATTTAAGTTACAGTGCGTTGCGCTTTGGAGCCATTGAAGATTATAATTGCAAAGGAATTACCAATTTGGAGTCCTGAAGGAATTTGATCATGTATAGAGTTATAAGATAAACTTACTCTATCCTTTTACCAAAGGAAAGGAATTTAATGAAGGATATGCTTTAATTTCTTGTTATACAATATTGAACATCGACCTTCTCCTATTTAAAGTTCCAAATAGCCATAGCTTTTGGGCGCTGGAATTTCTTCTTTTTCTCCTCTTGATTGGTCGTCGCAGCCGATCGATCTTCGAAGAGGCTTTTGCTGTCGTTAGTATATAGTATATATAATTGTTGTTCGTACTTAACCCTCTTTCCCGAACCAAGAAACGGCCAAGAACAAGTCTTTGGAAGCAACAACGTGAAGAAGGCAGTAGAGTTTGGCTATAAGAGGTTCAAAGTCAATATTTAGGTCATGACAATTGTAATACTTTCAGCACCAAATTTGCAAGCAAAGTACACGGTTCCAATGTTCCCTTTTAATTTGTTTCTAAGCGTAATTGCTGATTTTGTGGATCTGGCTCGGAGCTATATCTTACTTTTTTTTGACTAGTACGTGTAAAAGTTGAATTCTTTTGGTGATTTAATATACTTGTTTCTCGTCTTTGATTTGTTTAATTGATTAGTTTATTTCCATCGTTGATCTTTCTTGCTGTATTTTATGTGTCAATAGATTAGCTAACTATTGTAATTGAATTCGAAGTATCAAGAGGTGAAGATTTAAATTAGGATCAATCTAACAACAAACTTACAGTAAAATTGACTAAGATAGCTTCGATTTCTATATGTGGATTTCTAAGAATAAATAGTCAAAACTAGAGAACGCATAGAACGTTAATACAATTCGGTTTGATTTTAATTCACTATGGACATGGAGTTTGTGAAATTGAATTATGTTTTTATTCAAAAAAATTGGATAAAAGTTAAAATATAGAATTTCATTCTTAGCAATTTGGAAAAGAAAACTAATCAATTACTTTGGTTGAAGATTGGAAAAAATCACTCGTGTAGAAAAGAACTCAACCAGATCATACATTAGTCAAGAAAAATTTAAAGGAAAAATTGTTAACTGGGCACCTCCACCCCCTGACATCCCCAACCGCCACATCAAAACCCGTTCAACTCGGGATAGGATCCCCTCACAGCAACAAGGTGCGGTGACGCGTGACCGCGCGACACATGGCAGCAAGGAGGGGTGATGAAGCTAGATGCAAGTGACCCTCATCTAGCCTCACCACCCATCCTTACTGCCACGTGTCGTACGGTTACAAAAGGGGTGAGGAAAGTGAGGGTGAGAAGATCCCAACCAGTTCAACTCGCCCTCAAAACCAGCGCCGCCCCCAACCCAAAACCCTGTAGCTCCTTTCCAAGCACTTCGCCATCCCTTTCACCGCACACCAACTCATCCGCGCCACTACTACTTCCGCTCCCAACCTAAAACCCATTTCACCAATCTTGCTTTTATGTGAAATTCATGCACCAATTTCAATCTCTTGATGATTTTAAGAGAATACTTTGTAAATTAAAGGCTGAATATAAGTGAAGGCATGACAATTCGAAGTCCAACTATTTAGATCTATATTCATTTTATTGGTTCTCAGAAAACACAAAACAGTCAATGGCATTTCTTATTTTTTCTATTAAAATTTGCATAAAACATGCATAAATATTAAAATTATATATTTTATTGAAAATTATACAAAAATTGACAATAAACATTCAATTATCGGATGTAAACCTTCTAACATCCAGAGATGTCAACCTTCAACCTCTAGTAACTTCCATTCTTCTCGCCAGCCTCCTCCGTACCTATATTCCCATCTTTGCTCCTACAAATTCTCAGCATCTTCCTCTTCCTCCTGGCCGCCCATCATCATCTTCAAATCCCTCTCCTCTTTTTCATAGCCACCCCTGGCCACCCCTTCTTTACCTTCAAATCCCCCTCCTCTTTTTTATAGCCGCCCCTGCCCCCTCTCTTCCCATGGCCACCCCTCCCTTATATGAATCAACCAATTGGCCAACAATAAAAGCTGTCTTGTGATTTCTAGTTAGTTGTAGGACAAAAATTTGGATGAGAACCGACTAAAAGTTTTTTCATTTACCTTCTTCCGTTCACGCAAAATTTTGACCATTTTTTTTTTGGGGTGTTTTCTTCTGTTCACTGTAATATTTGTAAGCTTGCTCAAGCTCTGTCATTTGGTTTATGTGTTTGATTTAATTTAATAAATCCTGATGAAACCGGATCTTCACCAAAGGTCTAGATGACATCAAATTAGCTCTGTCAGTTAACTTAAAGAGTTGTTAACTGGATTAAAAGTTGTAGCTAGAATAGTCTTTAATATATCCTGCACAAGAAAGCACAGATCAGAGGTCCCGGGGGTTGGCCCCGGGAAAAACCCTTCGACGCTCAAGTCAGTTTGGACCATATCTCACTGAGATTATAATTTAAATGGTGAGTTCAGAGTTTCTCACAGTATGAGCTGAGGAGCAAAATGTATGAATTTGCTTTAGGTATGAATGTTTGAATCCGGATCCATTTCTTTGTCCTGATTGGTATGCTTTTATGGATAAGATGCTTACTTGGGGCAGAAAGCCTAGGACGCCGTAGGTCTGCTGATGTGACTGGTAGACCGGCTGATATGACTAATAGGTCTGTTGGAATGACCTCAGCGTGTTCAGACTGAATTACCGGCTGCAGTCACTATAATCGAATTACACTTCTGTTTGATAGTCCCACAAGGTAATGTCGTGCTTGGTTCCTTTGCTGAAGTGCTCAACTAAGCCTGACCGAGGTGTAGGATTAGGCCTTGCTGAAGTGCATAGTTGGATCCAGCTAAAGTGGTCTGAAGTGCGGCGCTTGGACATAAGTTGAAGTTGGTGACGAGGTGCAAACCTTGGCATACTCTTCGATATTATAAAGGGTGTCATGCTGCCCCGCTGAGGTGCAGCCAAGGATGAACAGTAACGCTTGGGTGCTGAACTACTGAACTGCAGTACTTGAGTGCTGAGTTACTGGAGTTGAACCGTTGATTGTTGTTGACTAACAAAAGATTTAAATATGGTTTATCATTTGCCCCCAGATTTTGTGTGGCTGAGCTGAACTGCGAAGTCAGATAAATCTTGTTCTAATAAGCCCGTGACGTGTCGGATCTTCATTAACTGCGCGGTTATCCTTTTATTCGCGCAATAATTTCCACTTTTAATGTAAGCGCTAATTCCAACACCTCATCATTGTCTTTTTCGGCGGTTTCAGTCCCTGAGGGGGAAAATGCTTTAACCATTGCCTTTTCGAATTTTCAGACGAAAAATTGTGACCTTTCGTTTTTTCTCACTTATAAATAGGGACAATTGCCCCAATTCCTTCTTTTCTTCCTCCCTTATTCCGCTCGTTTGCTTATTTTGCTGCACTGTTCTTCTTCTTCGTCTTCGAAGCTTCCTTCCGACCTTATTTCAGCTCTTTTCAGCTTTAGTCTTCAATTTTGTGTAAGCTTTTCTTTATCTTACTCATGGCTTTCATTATTTCTTCTTCTTTTTCTTCAGAATCCATGGTGCCCTCTTCTGCGGTGCAAAACTCAATGTGCACCTTGAAAACCACCGACCACTCTGAACTATGTCAGCATTATAATGTTGACAGGAGCACTTTTGCCCCCATTCTTCCCCTTTCTCATCAAACTGCTTATGATCCCCCAACTGGGTACGAGGCAGTTTATGAGGAATATTTTAGGTCTGGTTTCAATCTTCCCATTCTGGCCCCCTTATTCCAAATACTGTTCTCTTATAAACTTAGACTTCCCCAGATAACGCCTAATGGGCTGAGGGTTATTCTTAGTTACTTGCTCTATCTAAGAGCAGTTGAGAAAAACTTCTCACTTGCAGTTTTTAGAGAGATATTTGTGTGTAAACAGGAGGGTAGTTGGTACTGTTTCGATAGGAGACCTCAAAATAGTGGAAGGTTCTTTGTCATAAACCTTCTTTCCTCTACCAAAGATTGGAGGGGGCATTTCTTTTTTGTTAAGAGTATAGGATTACCTGAAGGAATCCTTTGGAATACTGGCAGCGTAAATAACAGGAGGCCAAGCGAGCAATTTCGCAATGAAGCCTTCCAATTGTTACGTTTGCCCTCGGTTGTAGATTGGAAAAAAGTTGATAGGCACACTGTTAGGGTTGCTGACCTGGAACACTTATGGCCAGAACATAACTTTCGTCCTCTCATCCCCATTGCCTTGAGGATAGTTCGGGGTCTATAGCAACGTTTTGAAAATCTTTGACCGGTTCTGATATGGCATCTGTGTTTTGACTGTTTTGTTCCTTGAATTTTGTAGGAATCATGGTATCTGGAACCCTTGAAAGGTTGAAGAACTTGGTCCCCAAGAAAAGAAAGTGGACAGAGTGTCAACCCTCCTCCTCGGAACAGGCTTCTGCTAGCTCTTCATCCGAAGTGCAGATAATTCCAGGTAAAGAATTTTTGCCCTGCTTTAGTCTTGAATGTGTCTGATTTCCATTTAATCATTTGAATTTTTTCCTCTTTAGTTGGAACTTCTGACAATTCCCTCCAGGCTGAAGCCCAAGTTCCTGTCTCAGCCTCAGCTCAACCTGGTGATAGGAGTGGGGGAATTGATGCCCCCATTTCGATTCCTTCCTCTCCTGCTGCTGAAGAGGAGAATATTCCCCCACCAAGGTGGGATTCTGATGAAGCTATACCCTCCTTTGACCTTTTAGGAGAGGCCCCCGGGGTGACTGCTTCTGAAGAAAAGCCTGCTGAAAGGAATGAAGAAGAGCCTTCTGAAAGGTATGCACCTGAAGGAGATCCTTCTGGAAGGAGCACACCTAAAGGAGACCCTTCTGGAAGGAGTGCATCTATAGGAGAGGCTCCCGGGGTGAACACATCAGAGTGGGAGCCTTCTTTCCGAAATCGCCGGGGTATGAGGACGCTGCAGTTCTCCCTTTCTACCACTGCTGCAAATCCTGAAGTAGCTAGGAAATTGACTGAATTGTCAATACTTCCTAGGGATTGGCAGACATATGGCAGTCTGGGCTGGGATGATGCCATGAATTTATTTGCAAGGAACATGGCCCTTGTAAGATTTTTCAATACTTTCCAATTTTTAACTTAATCCCTTGTATTTTTCTAACCAGTCTGACTTCTGCAGTACCGGGCTCAAGAATACAACATCCTCAAACGAGCTGAAGTGCTGTGTGTCAAATTCTCCCAACTCTCTGAGATCAATGCCAATCTCAGAAATGCTTATGACGGGTTAGCTGATGTGGCAAGACCCAACAGCACGAAATTGACCAGGCTAGAGGCTGAAGTGAACAATTTGAAGTCTCAAGTTGCCACGCTTACTGAAGACAATTCCAGGCTTCAGGTTGTAAAGCAAGATTCAGACTTCAAACTAGCCTCACTCATGGACGAGAACTCCAGACTTCAAGCTGGGAAACAAGATTTTGATGTCAAGCTAGCTGATGCAAAATCCCAAGTGATAGAGCTGAAGGATGCACTGGCTAATGCTGAGTTGGTTTCTTATAAAGCCCAAGCTGAGCTGGAGTTCTACCAAAAGGAACTTAGCACTTCTGATCAAGAATTGTCCAATAGCAAGGCTGAACTGAACCAGCAACTGGAGGCAGAAAAGAAAAGCAAGGCTGATCTCCTCCAATAATTTGAACTTCAAGCTGAGGAGATAAAGAAGAATGTCGTTGCTGAGTTCAGACAATCTGAGTTTTTTACTGGAAATTTCTTGAAGATTCAAGGCTCAACAATTACTGTTGGGCAAACTTGGGCAATTGATGCTTGTTCTGAGGTCTGCCCAAGCCTGGACAAGAACCATCCTCGAATTGCTGAACTGTATAACCCCGAGGCTGAAAGCCTACTTGAAAATCAAATTGCTAAGTTCCAAAGTGGGGTTGATCTCAGAGAGGACGAGGATGTTGTAAAGTAGAATAGGACTTCTCCTTGTAAATTTTTGTAGTTGTAATGGATACTCTTTCAATGAGAATCCAATTTTCTTCAACTTGTGCTCTTCGGCTTGTTTCAATTTTCTTGACCTTGCCTTTTTATTTGCTCTGTTTCCATAATTAATGTATTTGCCTTAGACTTGAGAGACTTTTCTTGCTCTATTTCCATAATTTGTAAATAGTTGTCTTCAGCTTGAGAAACTTCACTTGTTCTGTAAGTATTTGTCTTTGGCTTTGTAAAAAGAGTTTTCAATCTCTTCTACGTTGGCTCTTTGCCCAAGTGTTAGGCTTCAGCCTTCATCCTTGGCTTTGCCAAAAATTTAAGGCTATCAAACTGAACTGCAGCTCTGCTGTGCCTTAACGAATTTTAAGATACAGGAAAACCTATACCCCAATGTTGAGTCCTGCTCAACCTTTTAACTCGTTCCATATGTTGGAGTCTTGCTTAACCCACTTAATCCTGCTGAGTTAAAATATAAGGAAATTTGTTCCAGATGTTGAGACCTGCTCAACCTCTCAGTTCTGCTAAGGTAAAATATAGGAGAACTTATCCCATTGTTGAGACCTGCTCAACCTCTCAGACCTGCTAAGGTAGAAGATATAGGGAAACCTGTCCCGTTGTTGAGACCTGCTCAACCTCTCAGTCCTGCTGAGGTGAAATATAGGGAAACCTGTCCCATTGTTGAGACCTGCTCAACCTCTCAGTCCTGCTGAGGTAGAATATAGGGAAACTTGTCCCATTGTTGAGATCTGCTCAACCTCTCAGTCCTGCTGAGGTAGAATATAGGGAAACCTGTCCCATTGTTGAGACCTGCTCAACCTCTCAGACCTACTGAGGTAAAAGATATAGGAAAACCTGTCCCATTGTTGAGACCTGCTCAACCTCTCAAACCTGCTGAGGTAGAATATAGGGAAACCTGTCCCATTGTTGAGACCTGCTCAACCTCTCAGACCTGCTGAGGTAAAAGATATAGGGAAACCTGTCCCATTGTTGAGACCTGCTCAAACTCTCAGTCCTGCTGAGGTAGAATATAGGGAAACATGTCCCATTGTTGAGATCTGCTCAACCTCTCAGTCCTGCTGAGGGAGAATATAGGGAAACCTGTCCTATTGTTGAGACCTGCTCAACCTCTCAGACCTGCTGAGGTAAAAGATGTAGGGAAACCTGTCCCATTGTTGAGACCTGCTCAACCTCTCAGACCTGCTGAGGTAGAATATAGGGAAACCTGTCCCGTTGTTGAGACCTGCTCAACCTCTCAGTCCTGCTAAGGTGAAATATAGAGAAACCTGTCCCATTGTTGAGACCTGCTCAACCTCTCAGACCTGCTGAGGTAAAAGATATAGGGAAACATGTCCCATTGTTGAGACCTGCTCAACTTCTCAGACCTGCTGAGGTAGAATATAGGGAAACATGTCCTATTGTTGAGACCTGCTCAACCTCTCAGACCTGCTGAGGTAGAATATAGGGAAACCTGTCCCATTGTTGAGACCTGCTCAACCTCTCAGACCTGCTGAGGTAGAATATAGGGAAACATGTCCCATTGTTGAGACCTGCTTAACCTCTCAGACCTGCTGAGGTATGCCCCCACTTTTGTTGCGGGTTATAGATAGGCATAAATTATTGCTTCATGCACCATATGGTGACTTAAATTTTCTGGCTGAATGCCAAATAAGAATACTCAGCTGAATATAAGAAATTGATCCTCCGATAATATAAGGCTGAGCCAAAAGATACCAGATGAGCACAAGAAGAAATAGACCCTGGTTCGAATGAATCACGAACTTTTGTTGTTACGTCAGCCTTTTGAAGCAATCAGAGAGTTCCTTTTTTTTCCTCGGCCTCCTAACCGAATCTTGACAGAGCACCGTTCCTGCAACGGTGCTTTGCCTTTATTGTCAACTTTTCTGCCATGTTTGAATGACAAGGAAGCTAGCTGAGTATATTTTAAGCTCTGGTAGCTAGACTTTTGTTCTGGACGCCTTGCCTCGGCCATAAATTCGGCCTGATGCCTGGGGTAATAGCCAGGCCGAGTAGGAGAGTACTCCAGGTGTTCCTGTGGGTGAGAGTTACTGGAATGAGATCCACTGGACCTTGCCGCAGAGGCCTTCCCCTTCATTTTCCTCAATATAGCTTGGAAAACACCTGGGTTTTCAGCCACATAGCGTATGGCTCGAATATGCTCTTCATATGTGAAGGCAATGGTGGGAGTTGAGGATTCTCTTGGCTCCGTAGAACACTGTTCAGTTTGCTGTTGAGAAGACCTTTGGCTCCTCTTAGATGTCGTAGGTCGCTTGGACCCTTGTCCATCTTTGCTATTCATCTTTCTCTCGATAGCTTGCTAAGGTAATTACAAAAGCTTTGAATAACTGTTTTCTGGGTTAAGGGACTAAGGGCCCTCCTTCTACCGCCAAATGATGAAGCCGAATCTTCACCAAAGGTCTAGATGACCTCAAATTAGCTCCGTCAGTTAACTTGAAGAGTTGTTAACTGGATTCAAAGTTGTAGCTGGAATAGTCTTTAATATATCCTGCACAAGAAAGCACAGATCAGAGGTCCCGGGGGGTTGGCCCCGGGAAAAACCCTCCGACGCTCAAGTCAGTTTGGGCCATATCTTATGAGATTATAATTTAAATGGTGAGTTCGGAGTTTCTCACAGTATGAGCTGAGGAGCAAAATGTATGAATTTTCTTTACGTATGAATGTTTGAATTCGGATCCATTTCTTTGTCCTGATTGGTCTGCTTTTATGGACCTTTTCCCGTTTTTGGCTTCTGATGGCGGATAAGATGTTTACTTGGGGCAGAAAGCCTAGGATGCCGTAGGTCTGCTGATGTGACTGATAGACCGGCTGATATGACTAATAGGTCTGCTTGAATGGCCTTAGCGTGTTCAGACTGAATTACCGGCTGCAGTCACTATATTCGAATTACACTTCTGTTTGATGGTCCCACAAGGTAATATCGTGCTTGGTTCCTTTGCTGAAGTGCTCAACTAAGCCTGACCGAGGTGTAGGATTAGGCCTTGCTGAAGTGCATAGTTGGATCCAGCTGAAGTGGTCTGAAGTGCGGCGCTTGGACATAAGTTGAAGTTGGTGCCGAGGTGCAAACCTTGGCATACTCTTCGATATTATAAAGGGTGTCATGCTGCCCCGCTGAGGTGCTGCCAAGGCTGAACAGTAACGCTTGGGTGCTGAACTGCTGAACTGCAGTACTTGAGTGCTGAGCTACTGTAGTTGAACCGTTGACTGTTGTTGACTAACAAACGATTTAAATATGGTTTATCAAATCCGAAATAGGACCGTTTAATCGAATCAATGGACAAAGTAACAGAATGCAAAAATTATACCTTGCTCCATTACTAATGTTAATCTGAACACGTTATACTGCGGCTGCTCCAATGATGAATCTGGCGTGACCCAAGAATTCGCGACCTCCCACCAATTGTTGATGCACCCCTTGTACGGATTAAACAATTCACTGCTTTACCCGATGGAGAAGCTATGCAATGTGAGCTTTATAGAAAATTTGGCACAATCCTCCCTTTTTCTGTATGTGGCTGGCGGCTATTAGGTTATAGTGAGGAGGTGTAACCCCTTCTCATTTTTATAGAGGGAGAAAGAAAGAATCCTAATATTTATAGAATCCAAATTCAAATTTGAAACCAAACCTATCTTCTTTTATGGATAGAGATTTCCATATCCAAATACATAGGGATATACTTGATATTATCATCAAGTTATGTTTATCCATTATCAAATATTATCTAATATTTAATAATAAATATTATTATTAAATATTATTTAATATTTAATTATTGTACCGACAATTATCTACTAGCCACACGTGGATTGCCGTCCCTCGGAGACCAGATGTCGTACACTTTATGGTCGTTGCACTTTGAGTCCATCCATCGCCGTCTCTGACCATATGACTTTCTACATATTCGGAGTTTTCATTTTAGAGCACGCTATACATCCACGAACATACTCAATGATCACTTAACGTGTGAATGTTATACGTAACAATTAATATTATTGTGTGAGATATGTGACATATAACATTATCATACATAACGTCTACCTTATGATTAATTCGTATAAATTTTATCAACGTGCTGCGCATTACACGTATCTCGAATTAATCCCAACAATCTCCACTTGGACTATGTATGTATCTTAAAGATTATATGTCACCCTTTTGAGCTCATATACTGTATGTCCTTTAGTGTGTCTTATTTTTGCTGGTCCATCAGCAAATGTTAGCAAAAGCACTTAAGCCGCATGCCGCCACATTGAATTAGTGACTTGTCCCTCTTAAATCATGATACTAACATTCCACTGAATGACATGGATACTAAAATTGATATGTAGTGTGGAATTAATATGCTAGGTGATCCTACATATTTAATTCCAACTTGGCCCTACTTTAGCGAGATCAATAGAATTCAGAGTGTATGCTGTAACTGCTTAATGTACATTACTTCTCCAGAAACTTTAATATAACCTGAATGTACATTATACTGTTTGTCTGAAATATACAACTTTATTGAGCAAACTAAAAACCTCACAGACTCCCACTAGGATAAACATCATCAACCAGACTAAGACCCATATGGCTAACATGCTTGTGAAACACTACCGGTTCCACGGCCTTGGTTAAAGGGTCGGCCACCATGGAGTCTGTTTCGATATGCTCAATTCTGATCAGACCACTCTGAACTCTTTCTTTAACAGCCAGATACTTCATCACTATATATTTCGCTTTAGATGATCTCCGGTTGTTATTCGAATATAGCACCGCAGTATTACTATCATAGTAAATCCTCATTGGAGACGAGATAGTCTCCAATACCCGCAGCCCAATGACAAAATTGTGAAGCCATATTGCCTTATTGGATGAGTGGAATGATGCTACGAATTCCGCTTCCATAGTGGAGGACGCCAATAAGGTCTGTTTTGCGCTTTTCTATGAGATCGCACCTCCAACTAGGGTAAACACACAGCCCGAGGTCGATTTCATGCTATCCTGGCATCCAACAAAATCGGAATCTGTATATCCAGTGATCTCTAACTCATCAGATCTCCAATATGTCACTACGTGCTGCTTCGTTCCTTGTAAATACCTCAGCACTCTCTTTGCTGCGGTCCAGTGATCCTTAACCAGATCAGAGAGGTATCTGCCTAAAATTCCCGTAATGAATGCCAAGTCTGGTCGTGTACATACTTGGGCATACATTATACTCCCTACTACCGAAGCATAGGGAGTATTCCTCATCTCTGAACGTTCAAACTCTGTTTGGGGACATTGCTTCAGACTGAATTTGTCTCCTCTTGCCACAGGGGTATTAAGTAGTTTACACTTATCCATGCTATACCGCTTCAACACCTTTTTTCGATGTATGCCTGTTGTGAGAGTCCTAAGATACCTTGGGTACGATTCCTCCGTATCTCAAGTCCTAAAACATATGAGGCTTCACCAAAGTCTTTCATCTCGAATGTTTTCTCAGAAAGGATTTGGTGTCGCCCAACATGTTTACATCGTTTGTTGCACGCAATATATCATCTACGTACAAGATCATGAATATGAACTTGCTCTCACTAAACTTGCGATACACGCATTCGTCAATTTGGTTTGCCTCAAAACCGAAGGAGACAACCACTTTGGCGAATTTGAAGTACCACTGTCCAGACGCTTGCTTGAACCCATATATGGATTTCTTCAGTCGACAAATCATGCCTTTTGGATCTCCCACCTCGAATTGAGGCGGTTGAACCATGTAAATGGTTTCGTCGAGTTCTCCGTTTAAAAATGCAGTCTTGACATCCATCTGATGTAGCTCAAGATCTAAGTGTACCACTAAAGCCATGATTATCCGGAAAGAATCCTTCGTGGATACTGGAGAGAAGGTTTCAGTATAGTCTATGCCCTCATTTTGGGTAAATCCTTTAGCAGCAAGTCGGACCTTATATCGTTCTACATTGTCTTTTCAATCTTGTTTGGTTTTATATCCATTTACAACCAACAGGTTGCGAACCTTTAGGCAATGAGACGACTTTCCAGACCTTGTTATCGTGCATAGACTTAATCTCTTCTTCCATGACCTTTATTTACTTTTCTAAATTTTAACATTGTAATGCTTGTTGGACGTTTTCGGGGTCATCGTCCAACATGCCAACATCGAATTCGTGTTCTTGGAGATACACCATATAGTCTCTAAGTATTAGGTTTCTCCGTTCACGAGTGGATCTCCTTAGGAGCACTTGTTCTTGGGATATTGTAGGTTCCTGAACTGCATCAGTAGGCAATTCTTCGGTTTCTTTAGTGACTTCCTCAAGAACTTGTTCTTATGGAGCGTCACTACTGGGATGAGGTACCTCAGGTGAGGGTATCGCTGATGCTATCTTCCCAAAAGATGGTTTGATTCGTATTTCTGTCGCATCTGAGAGACCCTGATCTAACTCGATGATCTGCTGATGCAAATCATTCTCCCGAAACCAAAGTATCCTCAAAGAACTTTACCGAATTTGTCTCGAAAAACACTTTAGTTGTGGGATCGTAGAATTTATACCCTCGTGACCTTTCTGAGTAACCAACAAAATAGCAACTAACTGTTTTGATGTCCATCGTTCTTTCATTTGGTTTGTAAGGCTTCTCCCCATTGTGGCTAAAGGGAGGCTAAATTCTGGCTAAGGCTAGGCTTACGCTTAGTCCATAACTTATAAGGGGTTCTTATCGTTACTTTAGTATGTGCTCGGTAGAGGATGTAAGCTGCGGTTTTAAGCGCTTCTCCCCAGAGGAATAATGGTAGTGTAGTTTGACTCATCATACTACGCACCATGTCCATAAGTGTACGATTTCGTCTTTCAACTACACCATTCATGCTTGGTGACCCAGGCATGGTGTAATGAGGGACGATTTTGTTTTCCTCTAGGTATTTAGCAAATGGTCCCACACATTGTTCTCCCGATCCATCATATTGATCGTAGTGTTCACCCCTACAGTCTGATCTAACGGCTTTAATCCTTTTGTTAAGTTGTAACTCAATTTCAGCTTTAAAGGATTTGAATATGTCCAGTGCTTGCGTTTTTTCTATAATCAAGAATATGCAGTCATATCGCGAATAGTCGTCAATGAAGGTGATAAAATAAGAGTGGCTATTTCGAGTTACCGGATGAAATGGGCCACTAATATCGGTATGAAGCAACTCTAATGGACTATTTGCACGATTTGCTTCATATCTTCAGACTTTAGTTTGTTTTCCTTTAGCACAAAATGCACACGACTCTAAATCGGTCAAGTCTAAAGGATTGAGAATTTCTGTTTTGACAAGACGTTCTATTCTGTTTTTGGACACATGTCCTAAACGTCGATGCCATAATGATCCTGAATTCTCATGAGTTAATTTTGCTTTAACGTTTCACGTTATAACATGCAAAGTTTCTTGATTTGAAGCAACATTTATTGAATAAAGTTTATCAATTTCGGACATTATAACGTGATCAATCAATCTAGAAGCATGAAAAAGTTGGAAATTTCCATTTCCAAAATAACTGTAAGAACCATTTTTATCCAATCGATAAAATAAAATAAGATTTCATTTGATTGATGGTGCCATAAAAGTGTCATTCAAATCTAGATAGAAACCAGATGTCAACAGCAATCTGAAATGCCCAATGACTTCATCCTTTATGCTGCTGCCATTTTCCCAACAGACGTATCTTTCATCGTCCCTTGGTTTTCTGTGGCTTAGGCAACCCTGCATGGTCACAGATAGTGAGTCATGGCTCCCGTATCGACCCACCAAGTGGTTATATCCGAAACAAAATTAACTTCAGAACAAACTAAGAACATACCCTTTTTCTTGAGCAAAGAAATATAACCGGTACAGTTCTTCTTTAAATGTTCTTCTTTCTTGCAAAAGAAACAAGTCATACTATTGGGTGGTCAGCAGTAGGTGGCCTCTTTTCCTTTTTTACTTGCCTTTTGCACTGTAACCTTATCTGCAGATTTACGTTTCTTGTCACCGGGCTTGGTGGTGACAACATTTATGACCGTATGCCCCCTTATTCTTGAGCCTTTCCACCTCTTACACGCAATGCCCGATAAGTTCATTCACTGTCCATTTTTCCTTTTGGCAGTTATAACTGACTAGGAAGAGTTTGAACTTTGGAGGCAAGGAGTTGAGAATCATGACAACTAGCATGTCATCAGAGACATCCAATTTCATGTTTCTCAATTGAGAAGTGATATGAGTCATCTCTAGGATGTACTCCCTTATGTTGCCGTTTACAAGATACTGTTTCAAGCAAAGTTTCTTTAAGAGATTGTCTGCCTCAACTTTCTCATTCATTACAAAACTTTGCTCGAAATCGGCTAAAAATTCCTTAGCCGTCGTGGACTCAAAAACGTGTCCCCCAGAAGCATTCGGGGATAGTGTTTTGCATGATCATAAGACACATGCGATTTTATCGTATCCAGCGTGCCATGTAAAATTTTTCCTCACTGGTACTTTCGTCTGTTAGGACAGCTGGACGATCTATCTGCAACGCAGTGTCTAGATCAACAATCCCCAGAAAGATCTCAAGTTGATCTTTCAATTGCTTATAGTTTGAACCATTCAATGTAGGAATATCCTTAATGTTAGACATTATTGCTGAAAAGCAAACAAGAAATAGACGTAAATACACAACACGTGTAATCTTTAAACTGCATAATAACCAAATATCAAAATAGAACCTTAATTCCATCTACCAATTGTCTTTCAGCATTAGGGCTCTTTGGAGTCATCCCAATACCTTCCAATAATTGGGTGTAGTGGTCAATGTGACGGCTCTCCAAGCACGGGTTAACTACCTTCCTTTGAGCCGATGAGTTAACCTATGCATTTAAAGCCACACCGCTGGGCCCATTTGTATGCTCATATGTGTTTTCGACAATCACACTTCCTTTGTGCTGCTCAATGATTGCTTCCAATATATACGTGCCCTTCACGATCATAACAAATATAGTGGCGATGATATGATTGCCGCATTTTAAGGAGATCATATTAAAGCCCTACATTTGCTAAGTCGCGTAACTTTATGGTTCTAACTGATCCCTATTTTCCTGACTGACACTTTTGTACGTACCGTACATGCTTTGACCTCAATATACATTTTTGTTTTGCTTAAACAAATTCGAACTAGCTTGATTCCCTTTACAGCTCAAATAAGAACCACTTTGAACCAAGCTTGGTTCTCCTTTCGGTTTAAGAAAACAGTATTTATCAATCAATTTAACAAGTGATATAACCTTATGATGAGTCATATTGAGTTGTAAAATAAACTGATTCGGTAATACACACTTGCCATAAGCGTGTATTTCCATTCCACATAATTCTCAAGCCACCGATGGAGTCACAATGGTCTCACTTAAGAACTGGCTTTCTAGACAGAAGGATGTGTACGGAGTTTTGATCACAATTCAATAAGTCATCTATTACGAATTTTAAATTGTATTGATTGATAAGTCCGGATATTATTGGTCAACAAACTCAACTTAGCACATCGAATTAACTTGGTTGAACTCGGTCAAACCGTGTCAAGCAAGATACGGATCCTTATTGGGTTAAGTTCCTTAACTTTATTTTGTTGGATTTATTTATTAACATGCATAAATGGCATAAATAAATAAATAATTGCATGCATATACACAAATAATGCAATATAAATTAAACTTAACACTTGATTATTATTATTTTAGATTTCTTTAAAAAATAATAATAATAATAATAATTTATTACTATTATAACTATTTTCCTCAATAAACTCTAAATAATAACAATAAAAATAGAATTATTATCATTATTATTTACTTTATTTTCCTTTAAAAAGAACTTTAAAATAATAATAATAATTATTATTTATTATTATTAATGTTTTTGTTAATAATAATAACAATAATACTTAAATTATTATCATTATTATTATTATTTTCTTCAAAAAAGGAAAATTTAAAATATTAATAATTATTATTATTTTATTTACTATTTTCCTTAAAAGAAACTTTAAATAATAATAATAAAAATTATTATTATTTATTTTATCCAAAATAACAATAATAAACAAATAAATAAAAAAACTGAAAAATAAAAGGAATTGGGGAAAAGAGCCGCGGGTCGGGTCGGGTAGAACGCGCCCGACCCATTCTGAATTTCTGGATCTTTCCCCTTTTTTTATTTATTTTTTGCAATTTGGGCCGAGTTTAATTTCTGAATTTAGGCCGAACCCGGATCGAAACCCAGATCAGCCGCCCGCTGGAGCCTCCCATAATTTTTTTATTGAAACCTGATTTCGGGTCGAAGCGCTCTTATTCGAGAAAAGGGCCGGACTGGCTAGAAATTGAATCTGCCAGCCAACCAAATTCACCAGAAGGGCTGCCAGGAGCAGCCTCCAGCGCCAGAAGCCCAAAACAATTTCCAGAATTTCTGCCTGGAAAAGAGAGTCAAACACGGTACCTCTCAGTTCCAAAATGGCGCTGCTACCACTGGAGCAGCAACTTTTTGTGCTGAGGAACCTTTATATTTATATTAAAAGAAAATATAATTCCAGAAAAACAAAAAATTGCTGAATTTCGCTGGAGGGGGTCAAACCAGCGACCTTCAGCCTTAAATCCTGGACGCTAGCCACCAAGCCAGCTTCTATTTTGGTCAGATTAAAGGGCAGTTTTATATATAACCCCAAAATAAAAACATAACCTTTTTCTTCCAATAGAATTTTGTTCCGAAAAATGTTTTGACCAAAAAATTCCGTTTTTTCAGCATGAACATATTAACAGAATTGATTCGATTAGGACTGCTTTGATGCCACTTGTTCTATTTAATTTAATACATCCTCGAATAGGATAGTTAAATCGAATCAATGGACAAAGTAACAGAATGTGGAAATCATACCTTGCTCCATTGCTGGTGTTAATATGAACACGTTGTACTGCGGCTGCTCCAATGATGAATCTGGCGTGATCTAAGGATTCACGACCTCCCACCAATTGTTGATGCACCCTTTGCACGGATTCAACAATTTACTGCTTTAACCGATGGAGAGGTTAGACAGTGTGCGCTTTATAGAAAATTTGGCACAACCCTCTCTCTTTCTGTATGCGGCCGGCGGCTATTAGTTTATGGTGAGGAGGTGTAACCTCTCCTCTTTTATATAGAGGGAGAAAGGAAGAATCCTAATATGTGTAGAATCCAAATTTAAATTCGAAACCAAACCTATCTTCCTTTAAGGATAGAGATTTCCTTATCCCGGATACCTGGGGATACACTTGATATTATCATCAAATAATCTTTATCTATTATCAAATATTATCTAATATTTAATAAAAAATATTATTATCAAATATTATTTAATATTTAATTATTGTACCAACAATTATTTACTAGCCACACGTGGGTTGTCGCCCCTCGGGGACCAGATGTCGTACACTTTATGGTCGTTGCACTTTGACCCCATCCATCGCGGTCTCTGACCATATGACTTTCTACATATTCGGAGTTTCCATTTTAGACCACACTATACATCCACAAACATACCCAATGATCATTTAACGTGTGGATATTATACGTAACAATTAGTATTATTACGTGACATATGTGACATAACATTATCATACATAACATCCACCTTATGATTAATTCGTGTAAATTCATGGTGATGACAAAATTATAACGTCACGTTACAAGGTTATAAACCAAAAATTGTCGTATCGGGCGACTACCAAAATTTCACCGACGTGTCACGTACTTGCCAGATGGCCAGCCCATATGCTTCAAAAATAGCCAAAAATTTCATGGCTCACATGTTAAATTCAGCCCCTAAATCATTCCATGTTGGCACACACAAATCATTCAAAAATTAGGCCAAATTTTGGAGATTTTAAATTCAATTTTTTAGCACATGGGGGCGCCTCTAAGTCAGCCATTAGAGCTGATATCTACTATTTATGTACATTATGTGTGACATAATGTATATAACATGTGCAAAAAGTTTGAATTTAATCGGAGAAAAATCATGTAATCGACGAAATTTGGTTTTCTACGAACACAACAAATGGAACGTTTTTGTCATGAATTGTAACATGTGTCTAGACACTTTTTACACATTCAAGACATGTTAAAGTGTTCTAGAAAATTCAAATTAGGGCTGATTGAAATTTACCATATATGTGTAATTATTATGCATTATTTGACAAAGTTTACTAAAATGAAATTCAGCACATGTACAAGTCTTCTCACACGCCATTTGCAGCCTTGATGGAGCCTAATGTGGATCTTAGTTGGCATCTCAATTGGTAGAGAATATGCCATACAAGGTTAGTGACATAAAAGAGGGAACTACACAAGGTTACAATTCAAAAGATTTGAAAATGTAACACATGCTGAAAATTCAGCATGTGCTACTATAAGTGGCCAAATTTTTGTGTCTTAATGCACCCTAATTTGCTTCCCAAAATTGAAGGGATTGAATGGTGATTGTTTGACAACATTTTGAATTCTTTTTGGCACATTTTTTACAAGTTATTCTCAGATTTTACAGCTCATTAAAATGATGACAAGTTGGACCACTCATCAAGTGCCAAATAAGCAAAGCCAAGTAATTTTTCCAATCATAGTGTGCCAAGTAAGCAAGATGGAAACAAATCAATAGCAGCAATTGCTTAAAAGGAAGAGCCCAAGGGGGGGGCACCTGTGCTTAAAAGGAAGAGAAGTAGTGCAAA
This sequence comes from Eustoma russellianum, assembly GCA_036186865.1. Classification (NCBI taxonomy): domain Eukaryota; kingdom Viridiplantae; phylum Streptophyta; class Magnoliopsida; order Gentianales; family Gentianaceae; genus Eustoma; species Eustoma russellianum. The sequence continues at coordinate 35,981,050 of AP025045.1, forward strand.
ACAAAAAAAAAGACTATAACTCATATTCTCACAATTGCAAGAGGCTCTACTACTTTCTTCTTCTTCTTCTTTTCTTTCTTTCTTTCTCTTTCTCTCAAGCCTATTGTTCATATATTCTAAATATTGTATAGGCTTTGAATATACCACCCACACTCTTTCATTGTTGAAAAAGGTTGATCAAGGTGTGATCAAACCTTCATTCGTTCGGTGATGATGTCCGTGATCCGTTTGCTTGATTGTATCGTTTGTAAAGAGGAGGATTTGGTATGTAACTCCAGTCACCCTTATGGTAAGGTGTTTTTGGTGTTTAGTGATAACCGAAGAAGGTGTCCTCGAAGACTGGAGTAGGTTGATTTAACCGAACCAGTATAAAATCCTTGGCGTCTTTACTTTACTACACTTTACTTTCAGTTTTCAGCATTTTGCATCAATTTTATTGCAAGAGTAAAAATGACAAATGAATTTCAAAAATTGTAAAATATTGCAGAAACATATCCACTCCTCTTAATTTTCATTTGGCGCAAGTTTCAACTCATTTGGATAAGTATAAGTCAATCAAACTTGAATAGATCTGAGATTAGTGCAATCTGATTTTCAGAGTTGCAAAGGTTGAGAACATCAACGTGATTGATATACTTTCCAAATGAATTTTTGAAAACTGTTTCAACTTATTAAAATACATATATTGAGGGTCTTGTCATTAAATTTTCAGACCGTTTGGATTCATAAATTAATCGGAATAAAATTTTCAAATTGGATTACTGTTTCTGGCAGATTTGCGCAATCTGATCAAAAACATATTTTCAAAGGATTAAGAGTTGAATTTTAATTTGGAATTTTGATGAGATACTCAGAACATCTGAGAGTAGAATCTCACCAAATTTTATAATTTTTGGAGGTCTGTAACTAGGCCTTTAAATTGTTTAAATTTAGAATCTTAAAACAGAAACTATTTTCAGAAGTGAGGATTTTGGCTCAAAAGTTTTTAAAAACCAAATTTTTTTCACCCACTATTCAACCCCTCTTCTAGTGGTGCTATACAGGTCCTACAAGTGGTATCAGAGCGCAGTCACACTTACGACTAGAAGATATAACAATCTTTGTTAGATAGCATCCACTAGCTAGAAAACCAAACAAAAAGGTATGCCAAGGCAAAGGCCTCCACCTTTTGATAATGGGGATAGGATCCCCTAACCCCCACTTTCCTCACCCACACCATCACTGCGCAACATGTGTAAAGTTAAAAAAAAAATTTATCCCGCAATTCTCTCTCCTGCCCCCCCAATCTCTCCACTTACGCGGCAGTGCCCCTTTCTCCTAATTCCCCCAACTCTGCCCCGTTATCCCTCCCTTTCTCCGATCTATCATCCCCAGAACAATCGTCACCCCCGCAAGAAACTCCTTTTCCTCCCCTGCAACCGAAGCCACCTACCCTTCTTCTTCCCCTCTTCTTCTTCTTTCTTCCCTTCCCCCACCCATCCACCATTTCATTCCAGTCCTTTGCCTTGATCCTATCAAATCAATAGCAGCAATCCCACATGCCCCTACCCTTCAAATTTCTTGGAGCGCCTTAGTAACAACCATCAGATAGCATCTCGTTCACATGGTATCATAAATCAATCACATTACTTATTAAATAATAAAACTATATTAGCTCAAATATGGAAGACACCGTGATCCTTTATTTGATCATCACAGGTTAGCACAATCCAATTCAGTTGAAACAAATAGAAAAGATATAGCAGTAACGTGTATAACCACCTTATCATGGTACAATTTTGATACCAAGCCAACATTTTAACGTGACATAGTTGTCCTACAGCCAAACCTTTCCTTAAATACTTGGACTTGTGTAGGCAGCTTTTTTCATCCTCTATCCACAAAGTCATAAGAGCTTCTCTGCTCCTTTCCATTTGCTCAAATATTATCTACTCTCTTGTAAACTAACTTCATTTTCCAGAGTTCATTAAAATGGCCGAAAAAGAAACAAACTACATCAAGTTCAGTGCTGAAACAAATCGTGAAAAGATGTTCAAGTTTGGGAAAAAGAGAACGAATACAACGAAGATGGTCTACCTCTCGACGTGCCAAAAGGCCATTTTGCTATGTATGTAGGGGTGAACCACAGCAGATACGTGGTGCCCATCTCATTTTTGAGCGACCCAAAGTTCCAGATCCTCCTTAAACAAGCAGAGGAAGAAGAAGGAGAGGTGGCTTCGGTTGCAAGGGAGGAAAAGCACTTTCTTACGAGAGTGACGATTGTTCTGGAGGGATAATAGATGGGAGGAAATGGAGGGATAGCGGGGCAGAGTTGGGGGAAGTGAAAAAGAGAGTTGGGAGAATTAGGAAAAAGGGGGCCTACGCGTGAGTGGGGAGATTGGGGGGCATGAGAGAGAATTAAGGGATATTTTTTTAACTTAACACGTGTCGCGCGGCGATGGTGTGGGTGAGAAAAGTAGGGGTTAGAGGATTCTATCCCTTGATAATTAGGTAAATTCTGATTCTGATTCGGATTTTGAATTATCTTATAATGATTTGTATGTTGAATATCTTGAATTATATAAGTTTGCTAAGACTCTTGCAAAAGAAAAAACGCTTAATTGAAAACAAGAAATTGTTAGAATCTTCTAACACAAATCTTGTATCTCAATTAAACGATTTAAAAGAGTCGTCTAATTTAATTGTTTCATTGAGATTTGAAACTCAATCCTTGACATCTGAAAACGTGGTAATGAAAGCCGAGATCTCAGATTTGAGATCAAGAAACGAAGATCTAGAAAAGATGGTAAAGCAATTCGATAGAGGAACTTTCATGTTAGATCGTCTCATTTCTTCACAAAAATATGAAACTGACAAAACCGGATTAGGGTATATTGAAGATAATCATGTACAAAACAAATCTGCCATTTTTTTTATCTTCAACTAAGCAACAACATGTATTTAAAACGATTATAAAGCCTAAGAAGGCGACAATACAACCTAGCGAGCCCCACGTTGCATTTCACATCGCTACTTCTTTTTCATCACATGAAAAGTATAATTGTGTGCCATATAGATATAAAAAAAAGCCATTGATACATATATGCAACAGTCATATCATACAAAATGCATCACGCACCATGCACATTAATACGAAGGCATATCAAAAACGAAAATCATACCATGTGCATGATGACATTCTAGGCCAAAGGCCAAACGGATTTGCACCGAACATCTATTACATTGCTTCTTCATCTATTTTCTTACCTTTTGGAAGACCTAGGAAGGTCACCCAAGTTTGGGTACCAAAAAGTACATTTGCAAAAGGTTGAATAAATAACCCTTAAGGACGCACTTGAAATGCATGATTTTTTTGATATACTATAAACTGCTATTTCTTTCTTACATGTGTTAGGAAATCAAACGAGATCACTGCAAAACGCGCAGCGGAAAAACAAAACTTGATCTCTGATTTCCTACCAAGGATCGATGTTGTTCGTTTAATTCGACAAAAGAAATCAAAAATTACCTCCGTAGATTCGAAATCTGCAGATGGAAGAGGTGCAAAATCACAAACACCTTCTGTCGGTATCCACGCGAACGCTTCCGCCCGGAGTGCTAGCTCTTCAAACAGCACGGCTGAAGAACTCAGTTTTGCACAAAAACGATTCTAGGGTTTCGTTTTCTGCTGGTTTTCGTCTGTCTTCTCTATACGAGATACACATATATATATACACATATATGGACATCAAAATCCGAGTCCCAATCGGATTAGTTGATGCCAATCAAAATCCATATCAAATATGGATTCTATCAGGATATTCAAAATCCATATCAGATACGGATTCTCTCGTTATTATCCGATAATGCATATATATATATATATATATAATCACCAAAAAAACGAAAATCATAATAATAATAATTAATATCCAATATTAATATTATTAATATGAAAAGCGATAATAATAATAATAATTAATATCCCATATTAATATTATTATATTATTAATCTCCGCCATACGCATTCTTGTGTGTGACCCGATAGGCACATATTAATTGGTAGTTGATTAAATCTCTATTAAACCAACAAGTCGTAATTGGCCTCTAGCAAGGCATTACGACTACCCAATTAATACGAGTACAATCCAATTAGCCTAATAATAGCACATGCATTAATCCCTTTGTCACACGATATCTAGTTTGAACATAAGTCATGGTCAGCGTCATACTTATATTGTTCAAACATATGATTACTCGATCTCTAAGTAGACTGATAAAACAAATGATATTGATCACACTATCAATTCATTTGAGCACGGCCATGCATTTCACAGTCTCACTAATCGAGGGGCCCAAAGATATCTCTCTCAAAAGAGAGGGACAAATTCTATCTTAATTGTTCAATATCCTCTACATAATTTCTATCACATTCAATCATGACCTTTATTATTATCCAGTTACGAATAACGTTTGATCATGTCAAAATATAATAGTCCTTATGTTGGAAACTATGACAATCTCAAGTCAAAGGATTAAAACATGACTATCATGAGATTTACTTATGACGCTAATCCATGTAGTAATCTCATGATGGGTCTATCCAATACACTGTTCTCTAACAAGTATCTATGAGATTGATTTGTATCACCATACACATAATCATCTCATGATTATCAAATCAATACTCATACTGATTATAAATTATTTTATCTCTATAACAATAATGAATCAGGGACATATATCAAAATTGTGTAACATACTAACCAACAATAATGATAATAAAACCTCTTTTATTAATAATAAATGTATAACATAAATATCTAAATCATGGCCTAGGGCACATACACTAACAATGTACTGTTGATATTATTTACAAAGAGAGATGCATGATTTAAGGGGGAGAGATAGCATGATTGCATAATTTAAGGGAGAGACAACGATAATATAAAATTCAAAATTCAAAATTCAAATTTGTGCCTAATTGGAGGGGGAGCAATTATATTTAAATCACGCACCATGTTATTTTGTAAATCATCAAAAGGAGGAGATTGTTGAGAAAAGGTTTGAATGATTTACAAATGCATGATTTAAATAGTACGAGTTTATGAAATGCATGACAAAATTATTACTTGACACGTTTTGTGATATACATGTCTCATATACTTTATATATATATTGTTGCCGTACTAACAAGCCATGAAAAGTTAAAGCTTACATCATATGGCAAACATTTGTTGTCTTTGAACTATTTTCAGGTGCCGCAATTAATAAATTAAACTAGTTCATCAAGTAAAGTGCTTAAGTTAATGAACTAACTAGTTCATTAAATGAAGACATATTTGGAGAAAGCTTGATGGCAACAAAATTGAAAATGGAAAGTCTCCTCATTCATTCCATCTACACGCCATTTATATTGTATATATGTATATATTCATATTTTTGTTAAAAAGGCACAATACACATATATTCTGACGTACTACCAACACGTTACATATATTACAAACGTACGTCAACATAACACCATTATATACCCCTCATTATGTATGAGTATATTCAGGTCTTATATCATATGATATAAGTCATGGTGATGACAAAATTATAACGACATATTACAAGGTTATAAACCAAAAATTGTCGTATCGGGTGACTACCAAAACTTCACCGACGTGTCACGTACTTTCCATATAAAGATGGCCAGCCTATATATAGCCAAAAATTCAAAATTCAAAATTCAAAATTCGAATTTGTGCCTAATTGGGGGGACCAATTATATTTAAAAAATGAGCCATGTTATTTCGTAAATAATCAAAAGGGAGAGATTGTTGAGAAAAGTGTTTGAATGATTTACAAATGCATGATTTAATTAGTAAGAAATTACGAAATGCATGACAAAATTATTACTTGACACGTTTTTATGATATACATGTCTTATATGCTTTATATATATTAGTGTCATACTAACAATCCATGAAGCGTTAAAGTTTACATCATATGACAAACATTTGTTGTCTTTGAACTATTTCAGGTGCCGCAATTAATGAACTAAAATAGTTCATTAAGTAAAGTTCTTAAGTTAATGAACTAACTAGTTCATTAAATGAAGACATATTTAGAGAAAGCTTGATGGCACCAAAATTGAAAATAGAAAGTCTCCTCATTCATTCCATCTACACGCCATTTATATATAGTGTGTGTATATATATATATATATATAATATTCATATTTTTATTAAAAAGGCATAATACACATATATTCCGACGTACTATCAGCACGTTACATATATTACAAATGTATGTCAACGTCACACCACTATATAGACCTCATATTTATGAATATATTCAGGTCTTATATCATATGATATAAGTCATGGTGATAACAAAACTATAACGACAGTTTACAAGGTTATAAACCAAAAATTGTCGTATCGAGTGACTATAGAAACTTCATCGACGTGTCATGTACTTGCCATATAAAGATGGCCAGCCCATATACTTCAAAAATAGAGAAACATTTCGTGGCTGACATGTTAAATTCAGCCACTAAATCATTCCATGTTGGCACACAAAATCACCCACAATTTAGGCCAAATTATGGAGATTTCAAATTCAATTTTTTTAGCACATGGGGGCGCCTCTAAGTCAGCCATTAGAGCTGAATATCTACTTTATTTTATTTACATTATGTGTGACATAATATGTATAACATGTGCAAAAGTTTGAATTTAATCGGAGAAAAATCGCGTAATCGACGAAAGTTGAAAATTCGGTTTTCTACGAACACAACACATGGAACGTTTTTGGCATGAGTTGTAACATGTATCTAGACACTTTTTACACATTCAAGACATGCTAAAGTGTTCTAGAAAATTCAAATTAGAGCTGATTGGAATTTACCATATATGTGTAATTATTGTGCATTATTTGACAAAGTTTACTAAAATAAATTTCAGCACATATACAAGTCTTCTCACACGCCATTTGCAGCCTTGATGGAGCCTAATATGGATCTTAGTTGGCATCTCAATTGGTGGAGAATATGTCGTACAAGGTTAGTGACATAAAAGAGGGAACTACACAAGGTAACAATTCAAAAGATTTGAAAATGTAACACATGCTGAAAATTCAGCATGTGCTACTATAGGTTGTAGGACCTGCAAGGCACTACTAGAAGGGGGGGTTGAATAGTGGGTGCGGAAAGTTTGGTTTTTAAAATGTTTCGATCCAAAAATCCAACTTCTGAAAACAGTTTCCGTTTTCAGGCCCTAATTTGCAACGTTTGAAAAACTAGGTTACAGGCCTTCAAAAATTCTGAAATTTGGAGAGATTGTAGTATCAGATGTTCTGAGTATCTCCTAAAAATTTCAGATCAAAATTCAATCTTTAACCCTTTGAAAAATTGTTTGTGGTCAGGTTGTGCAAATGTGTCAGAAACAGTAGTCTGATTTGAAAATTTTATTCTGATTAATCCGTGTCTTTAAATGGTCTGAAAATTTAATGACAAACCCCTTACTATATTTATTTAATTGGGTTGTAACATTTTTGAAAAATTCCTTTTGTAAGTATGTCAAATACGTTCAAGTTCTCAAGCTTTGCAAGTCTGAAAATCAGATTGCACTACTCTCAGAACTATTAATGTTTGAATGATTTATACTTGTCCAAAGGGTTGAAACTTCCGCCAAATGAAACTTATAAGATGTTACTATGTTTTTGCAAAATTTTACAATTTTTGAAATTCTTTTACTATTTTAAGATTGCGATGAAATAGATGCAAAGTGCAGGAAACTGAAAATACTGTGCAGAAAAGTAAAGAACACAAGGAATTTTATACTGGTTTGGTTAAATCAACCTACTCCAGCCTCCGAGGATACCTTCTTCGGTTATCACTAAACAAATAATACCTTACTACAAAGGGTTGATGGAGTTACACACCAACTCCAACCCTTTACAATCGAAACAAGCAATCACAATGATCACGAAAACCATCACCGAGCGGATGAAGGTTTAATCACACCTTGATCAACTTTTTACAACAATAGGACGTGTATGGTGGTATAAATGAAGCCTATACAGTATGTTTGAATATAGATACAATAGTCTTGAGAGAGCAGGAGAAGAAAGAAATATAGAAGAAGATAGTGTTGGACTGTGCACCTGCAATAAACACCACTAGAGGGGGGTGAATAGTGGTTAGCAGAAATTACACTACAACCCTTTGTAAACATCCCCTTTGAAAACCGAATCTGAGACCACTTCAGATTCAGAACCCGTTTTTGAAAAATTCAAAGATAATTGTACACAACTCCTAAAATTATGAAACTTTCAGATTTGAGCTTCAATGAGTTAGCAAGACTCTATCCAAAAATCAGACAAAAATAATATTGTTTGACCTTTGAAACAAATAAAAAGATTCAGATGGTCAATCTAGACAGAATTGGACATAATGTTGCTGATTTTACAAAACGTGTTTCTCTTTGAATACTCAACCAAAAAGGTTGATCTTTATATCAAAACACTCCTTAGGATGTGTAGATGATGTTTCAAAAAGGCCCTGACCTTAAACAATTCTTGATAAACATAGAATTTAAGTTTTCTCAAAACTAGTCAGATTGCAGCCAGATTGGAGCAGTTATCTTGCAAAGTCTAAAAGACTAACTTTCCTTGCTCAAATCAAGTGATTCTTGTTGCAAATGAAATTTAACAGACTGAAGTATAACTCCACCAAAAATCACAAATTTTAAAAATGTTTAGCTATTTTTTCAAAACATGAGAAGTTGTGTGAAAACTGCAGTAAAAACGGCCAGAAAACAGAAATGAAGAAACAAGACAAGAACATCGAGGATTTAATCCTGGTTCGGTCAATGTGACCTACTCCAGTCCCAAGAAACACCTTTCCTTAGATTTCACTATCAAATGAATCACCTTAGAACAAGAACCAAGCTTGATCCTTGGGTTATACACCAACCCTATCAAGACTTGGATAATCACATTCTAAGCAACACTTAGTTGCAACACCTCTACCACCTATTGATCTAGCCTTATAAGAATGGCTAATCAATCTTAAAATAAAGCTCAAGAGGCTTGTAGCACAACAAAAACAACAAGAACACCTTTGCTACAAAGAATGAAACAATATCAACAAGAAGATGAAGATGAAAGCTAGACAATTGAACAAATGCTTGTGAGCTTCAAGTGTGTTTCATCTTCTTCACCATTGCCTCTGTTTATAGTGTGGTTTGAGCCTTGAAGATAAGATGCACATGTGTCACCATCTTCATCATCAAGTCCAAGTGTCTTCACATCAGTGGTTGGCCTTGTACACTTGGCAAAATAAGACAACATAATTGTCCCACCTTGGCAACTCTATTTGGCCGAAAGTTTAAGCTCAAAGATGACTTGGAATTATCTTGAAAATATGAAGATAATAGCAAGGGATGATACTCCATTATCCCCTCAAATTCTTGGCACAAGAATAGGCATGTGAGGCTTTGACCAATTCAAATGAAATTCAGCTCCAAAATCAATTGTAGTAGCCGTTGGCTACTTTTGATTTTCCAAAAAAAACTTTGATTTTTCTTAATAGAATAAGAAAGGATAATACCACCAAAATATCCTCAACTCCAAGCATAATAAAGGACATGTGAGAGCTCCATGTTGACTCAAAAAATTCTGCTGAAAATAGCCATAACCGTTGGATACAATTCAAATGTTTTCAATTTTTCCATGTTGGTAAATTTTGCCAACTAGCTCCTTTTTGGTTGGTCCACTTGTCACCACTCATAAATGAATAATGTATCACCTCCATCTGCTCATACACGTTTTTGAGCATACAAATATGTGTATCAACTCAGATTTTGAAAAAGAAATTAATAGATAATAGTTGTCAAGATTATGTCAACGTGTAACATCGAAATTCCCAATATTTCTTCTTATATGTCATGAACATTTTCACACCTTTAACGCCTTGAAAATCTCTGAATAATGATGATATGCTCTTATAACATATATAAGAGGGTCTTTAAGAAAAAATAGAATGTGACATCTCAAATCGTCACATATCCAGCTATAGTCAATATATCATCATGTGAGAGAATAAACAGAGAATCACCATATTATCTTCAAATTAAAAAAACTCAGCTCGAGAATGAAGATAATAATATGCTCAAGAGATTCCTTGAGTGAAAATACCAAAAATACCCTCGGGGGTAAAATGACCAAAATACCCCTGGTATGTGAAAACTCTAGAAACGACCCGGATGGTCATAAATACTCATGATATCACCTTTGTCATGATAAATATAATGAGAATACATCCTTGAAATATTTTCACCATGTGCTATTCCGACAAAACTCAAAATACCAATTTTGCCCTTCATGGTAAGTTGTAGAAACTTCCAAGGCACATTAGTCACGATATTTTTAAAATCATCAAAATCACATAAGATTCACATAATGAGCATGTATAAATCATATACATAATGAAAACAAACATTTTAACACATTTTAGAAAAATATTTCTAAAAACCCTAGACATCGATCGATCGAAGTGCCTCAGCTTCAGAGATCGATGTCTCACAGAAAGGTTCAGGTTTTGTCTCTGACATACATCGATTGATCGAAGTGAGGGTTTGATGTACATCGATCGATCGATGTGTCTCAGGTTTAGAGATCGATGTCTCACAGTAAGTTTGGTTCTTCTCAGTTCAATATGGATCGATCCACGTGAGGGACTGATGTACATGGATCGATCCATGTGTCTCTGCTTGAGAGATCCACGTCATTTTTCTTCACTTTTTCAACCTTTAATCACTTATAACACCATATGTGACATTTCTAAGTATTCACCACTTAAAATCATGACTTTGAAAATTATTCAAACATATTTCTCAACTTGAATGTGAGTTTAGCCTTATGAATATTGTTCCTTGGCGAATTAGCTATGTTTTCCAGGTAATGGATCAAAATGAATAAGGTTTTATGACCCACGAAACTGAGGTAAGGCGGTACTGCCCTGCTGATTTCAGCAGTATCTTTGATGATAGTATGATGTTTTGAGATCGCTAGATATTTCGGAATGTTACGAAATTTTTATAGCATGTGTCTAAGCCTTCATTATGCATATGTATGGCATGGGTTTATGAATATGAGCACGAATTGATGAGCACGAGGCTGTATGAACAGAATGTGATTGCTGGAATGTTTTTCCCAGTTTAAAAGACAAGTCCGTGCATGCATGTTATGATGCATTTGTTCACGAGTCACATAATGCATGACATACATTGCATCATTGTCACATACCTGATTTATGGCATTGATTTTATGCGAAAGAAAGATGAAAAGCGTTTTCAAAAGATGATTTTTGAAAGAACGATTCCCCACCGATACCGTGTGTGAGTCTGAACTTGGCCGGTATGAACCCACCAGATCAGGGTTAAGTGATCTGACAGTAGGCCGTGCGGGTCCGGATATAATAGACCCAACGAGAAAAAACAGTAGGCCGTGCGGGTCTGGATATAATAGACCCGACGAGAAGAAACAGTAGGCCGTGCGGGCTCGGATATAATAGACCCGACGAGAAGAAACAGTAGGCCGTGCGGGCCCGGATAGAATAGACCCGACAAGAAGAAGATGACGTTACCGCCTCAGATCTGGGAAATAGATTTGAACACTCTATTGTTTTACAACGATGATGATTTGAAAGAAAAGCATGAAAAGCCATATTCTCATTTTTATCATGATGCATCACACATACATATGCATGCATGCCACGTTTATGGAGTCATTGTGCAGTGACACATGATACTTAGACTAAGTTGTCATGACCTTGTAGAACCTAAGTGTGACTTCCTTAAGTGATGATCCTTGTTATGTTACGAATTGATGCGAGTTACAGTCTTCTATTGTCATGTTCTGTATTAAGTGACGATTTTGTTAAGTTATGATCTTGACGCATTAAGTGTTGATCATTAACAGGTATTGAATGGAGGGCATTATGCACTACTTTTGCACACTCATACGCATTGCATATGGTCATGAGCATGATATTGAGTCTATTTGCACTAGGCTGTGTTTTTTATTTCGTGGCTAAGTTATGATTTTATTGCCTTAACGGCTATTGATTGAAGGGATGAGATGCTAGCCAAATGCTAGAGGTAAAGTTACATAGGTTATGATTTCTCTACTGTTGATACGTAAGGCCAAGTTGTTATGAATTGGTAGCTCCTAGGTTATGATCTTGATTGAGTGATGACCTTTTTGTATGCCATGATCTTTATTGAGTGATGATCCTTTCATAAGCTATGATCTCGGATATACCTTGTGTTGACTTCTTGCGAGTACTTAATGGAAGGTCAGGTATGTTCTAAACCGAATTTTGGGGTTCGGTTCTTGTATGTACTTTCCAGTTAATGCATGATTGTTTATGGTATACTTGCTGGTGACTTTGTCACTCACCCCTATTTTTCCTCCAAGGCTACAGGGAATAAAGTAGACTGGATTGAGGATGAGCCTAGGGTCCCCTACCCATGAGCGCAGCAAGGAGTGGACGAGTTTAGGAGACATGACTGGCCAGCTATGATTGATGACTGATGACATAACTGAGATGGAAAACACTTGTTTTGTGACTCTCAATACTTTTGATTTGAGATGTAAACTATGAATGATCATGTGGATGATTTTAAATTGAAGTTTTAAATTCTGTCACGGTTTCGCTTACTTATTTGAGTGTAAGCGCGAAAATCCATGCATTATATCATGGATCATGATACGTATGGGACGACGCCTAGTACTCTCCTTAGTGAAGTACGGCGGGTGCACCGACTCCGGCGGGGCCGGGGTGCGGGGCGCCACAATTAGTGTATCTAACATATTAGCACCCGATTTAAATTGTTCTAACATTTTTTCTAAGTTAAGTTTAGAAGACTTAAGTTGTACTATCTCATGTTCACAATTTTCCAACTTGGACTTTAACATATTATTTTCCATTTTTATCTTTTGTTCATCTTTCCTATATTCAATTTTATTCTCTAAAGAATCAAGAGTATTAGTAGACTCATGTTTAAGAGATTCTAATTGATCAGAAAATTCCAAATTGGACGTCTTCAACTTGTTATTTTCTTTAATTAGTTTCTTCTTTTCTTTAGAGAGCCTCTTACAGTGAGCATGCATTCTTAAGAACTCTTCATACATTTCATCAAATGTCATGTCACTATCAGAATCACTATCAAATGAAGAACATATCTTGTTTGATACGAAGCAGACTTGAGCTTCCTCAGTTTCGGATTCTGAGCCGGATGAGTCGCTCCATGTGCTCACCTTCATTGCTCGTTTCCCTTTCCTTGCCTTAGACTCCTTTGTCTTTGTCGTTTGTGCCTCCTTGTCCTTGGCTTGTTTATTATTGTTGTTATTATTATTATTATTTTTCTTCGTGGGACAATCGTATGAAATATGTCCTTTTTGACCACATTCATAACACTTTAATTCTTCATTATACCATTTGTTTGTGTTATTTTTCCTAGGTTGAGAAGAAGAAGAAGAAGAACGTTGTCTATTCCTATTAGGACGTTTCAAAAACTTTCTAAGTTTTCTTGCTATTAATATCAAGTCATCATCTAATTCAGTATCACTATTACTGTCATCATTATTTGTATGTGTTTCAGTTGTTTTGAAAGCTATAGACTTACTTGATGATTTAGATGACTCAGACTTCCTTTGGTTTAGTTTTACCTCATAGACTTTAATAGACCCGATCAATTCATCCATCTTAGTGATTGACTTTGTTTCCTCGATTGCAGTCACCTTTGAATCCCATTCAGCAGGAAGGCTTCGTAGCACCTTTTGAACCTTTTCATTGTTCGAAAATGACTTCCCTAAAGCTTCAAGGGCATTGAAAATATCAATAATCCTCAAATCCATAGATGTTATAGATTCGTTTGGCAATATTTTGAAAGTCTCTAATTCAGTCATAAGCATGTTTATTTTTGAATCTTTAACACCACTAGTACCTTCATGCTTTAATACAAGTGTGATTTCCACATGTCGTGTGCGCTTGTGCAATTTGAAACATATCCTGCTTCAGACGTTGTAAGTCCATTCAAGAGTAAATGCGTAGCTTTAGCATTCATTGACATTTTCTTTTTATCTTCCGATGTCCATTCACTTTTATATTTTTCTACTTCTTGAGTGACTCCACTAACTTGTACAACTTTCATTGGAATGTACGGCCCATCTTCAACTATAGACCATAAATCGATGTCTATAGCCATTAAGAATAGCATCATTCTTAGTTTCCAATGAACAAAATTATTGCCATAAAAAAGGAGGGCGTTGGGTGGACATACCTTCCAACTCATCTTTGTGAGAAACTATTGTCATAGTATGTACCTTTAATTTGAGATAAGCAGGCTACAAAGAGTAATTGTTTCTTGGCTTTGTATTGATTGTACGGTGTTGAATCTTGCTTCTTTGAGTGGTATTGACCACGCTCTGATACCAATTGTTGGATCGTGCACTGTAATAAACACCACTAGAGGGGGGGTGAATAGTGGTTAGCGGAAATTACACTACAACCCTTTGTAAAAATCCCCTTTGAAAACAGAATCTGAGACCACTTCAGATTCAGAACCCGTTTTTGAAAAATTCAAAGATAATTGTACACAACTTCTAAAATTATGAAACTTTCTAGAATTGAACTTCAATGAGTTAACAAGACTCTGTCCAAAAATTAGACAAAATAAGATTGTTTGACCCTTGAAACAAAAAAAGATTCAGATGGTCAATCTGGACAGAATTGGATAGAATGTTGCTGATTTTGTAAAACGTGTTTCTCTTTGAATACTCAACCAAAAAGGTTGATTATCAAAACACTCCTTAGGATGTGTAGATGATGTTTTCAAAAGGCCCTGACATTAAACCTGACCTTAAACAATTCTTGATAAACACAGAATTTAAGTTTTCTCAAAACTGGTCAGCTTGCAGCCAGATTGGAGCAGTTATCTTGCAAAGACTGAAAGACTAATATTCCCTTGTTCAAATCAAGTGATTCTTTTGCAAATGAAAATAACAGTCTGAAGTATAACTCCACCAAAAATCACGAATTTTGAAAATGTTTAGCTATTTTTTCAAAACATGATAAATTGTGTAAAAACTGCAGTAAAAACGGGCAGAAAACAGAAATGAAGAAACAAGACAAGAACACCGAGGATTTATCCTGGTTCGATCAATGTAACATACTCCAGTCCCAAGGAACACCTTTTCTTGGATTTCACTATCAAATGAATCACCTTACAATAAGAACCAAGCTTGATCCTTGGGTTATACACCAACCTTATTCAAGACTTGGATAATCACCTTCTAAGCAACACTTAGTTGCAACACCTCTACCACCTATTGATGTAGCCTTATAAGAATGGCTAATCAATCTTACAAATGAAGCTCGAGAGGCTTGTAGCACAACAAAAACAATAAGAAGACCTTTGCTACAAAGAATGAAACAATAACAACAAGAAGATGAAGATGAAAGCTAGACAATTCAACAAATCCTTGTGAGCTTCAAGTGTGTTTCATCTTCTTCACCATTGCCTCTGTTTATAGTGTGATTTGAGCCTTGAAGATAAGAATGCACATGTGTCACCATCTTCATCATCAAGTCCAAGTGTCTTCACATCATTGGTTGGCCTTGTACACTTGGCAAAATAAGACAACATAATTGGCCCACCTTGGCAACTCTATTTGGCCGAAAGTTTAAGCTCAAAGATGACTTGGAATTATCTTGAAAATGTGAAGATAATAGCAAGGGATGATACTCCATTATCCCCTCAACTTCTTGGACAAGAATAGGCATGTGAGGCTTTGACCAATTCAAATGAAATTCAGCTCCAAAATCAATTGTAGCAGCCGTTGGCTACTTTTGATTTTCCAAAAAAAACTTTGATTTTTCTTAATAGAATAAGAAATGATAATACCACCAAAATATCCTCAACTCCAAGAACAATAATAGGACATGTGAAAGCTCCATTTGACTCAAAACTTTCTGCTGAAAATAGCCATAACCGTTGGATACAATTCAAATGTTTTCAATTTTTTCATGTTGGCAAATTTTGCCAACTAGCTCCTTTTTGGTTGGTCCACTTGTCACCAACTCATAAATGAATAATGTATCACCTCCACCTGCTCATACACATTTTTGAGCATACAAATATGTGTAGCAACTCAGATTTTTGAAGAAGAAATTAATAGATAATAGTTGACAAGATTATGTCAACTTGTAACACCGAAATTCCCAATATTTCTTCTTATATGTTATGAAAATTTACACACCTTTAACACCTTGAACATCTCTAAATAATGATTATAAATATGCTCTTATAACATATATAAGAGGGTCTTCAAGAAAAATAGAATGTGACATCTCACATCGTCACATATCCAGCTATAGTCAATAATATCATCATGTGAGAGAATAAAACATAGAAGCACCATATTATCTTCAAATTAATAATAAATCAGCTCCAGAATGAAGATAATAATATGCTCAAGAGATTCCTTGAGTGAAAATACCAAAAATACCCTTGGGATAAAATGACCAAAATACCCCTGGTATATGAAAACTCCCGAAATGACCCGGATGGTCATAAATACTCATGATATCACCTTTTTCATGATAAATATAATGAGAATACATCCTTGAAATATTTTCACCATGTGATGTTCCTACAAAATCAAAATACCAATTTTGCCCTTTATGGTAAGCTGTAGAAACTTCCAAGGCACGTTAGTCACAATATTTTTAAAATCATCAAAATCACATAAGATTCACATAATGAGCATTTATAAATCATATACAAATGAAAACAAACATTTTAACACATTTTAGAAAAATATTTCTAAAAACCCTAGACATCGATCGATCGAAGTGCCTCAGCTTCAGAGATCGATGTCTCACAGAAAGGTTCTGGTTTTGTCTCTGACATACATCGATCGATCGAAGTGAGGGTCAATGTACATCGATCGATCGATGTGTCTCAGGTTTAGAGATCGATGTCTCACAGCAAGTTTTGGTTCTTCTCAGTTCAATATGGATAGATCCACGTGAGGGACTGATGTACATGGATCGATCCATGTGTCTCTGCCTGAGAGATCCACGTCATTTTTCTTCACTTTTTCAACCTTTAATCACTTATAACACCATATGTGACATTTCTAAGTATTCACCACTTAAAATCATGACTTTGAAAATTATCCACACATATTTCTCAACAGATAGTAGAGTCTTTTTGCACTTCTGAAATTGTGAGACTTGTCTTGCATTTTTGTTTGCTCTTCTTCTCCTATTTATTTAGCTTTGGCCGCCCACTCTAGGGATTTTATTCATCTTGAAAATTCTCTTTTAAGTCCTTGGAAGAAAGCCTTGTATAGATATGACATCAACTTGCTTACTTGGCAACACTTGATTGGATGATTGTCTTGTTCTTGCTTACTTGGCACTCCTTGATTGGATGAGATTTGTCTTCACTTGATGACTGTAAAAATCTAAGAATTACACTTAAAACATGTGCCAAATTAGTAGTAAAAACCTTGCCAAATATTACATAATTAATCCCACATAATTTGCAAAGAAAATTGTATCCATTAACTCCAAGAATTCGGCCACCCTTATGCATCACATGCTGAAATTTTTAGCATGTGCAATAATATCAAGATGTCCAAATTATTGCCAAATTATTACACATCAATCCCTTGAAAATAGAGAAGCAAATTTGTCACAATCAAGACTAAAAAATTTGGCCACTTAATGTCTCACATGCTGAATTTTCAGCATGTGTTACATTTGTAACATAGTCTGAAATATTACCTTGTGTAGCTCCCTCCATTAAGTCACTAACCTTGTGTAGTCCATTCTTCACCAATCAAGATGCCAACTAAGCTCCACATAAGCTCCATCAAGCTAAATTAGTCGTGTGATGTAGAATTTCCATGTGCTGAATTTTATTTTTGTAAGCTTTTTAAAATAGTGCACAACAATTATACACATATGGTATATTCCAATCAACCCTAATTTGAATATTCTATAACACTTTAGTATGTATTGAATATGCAAAAAGTTTCTAGATACATGTTACATGTCATGCCAAAAACGTTCCATGTGTCGTTTTTGTAGAAAACCGAATATTCGACTTTTGTCGATTACGCGATTTTTCTCCGATTAAATTCCAAATTTTTGCACATATTATATATATTATGTCACACATAATATACATAAAATAACTTTAATATTCAGCTCTAATGGCTGATCAAGGTGGCGCCTACATGTGACAAAAACTTGAATTTGGAATCTCCACAATTTGATCTTAATTGGGGGTGATTTGTGGCCATTTTTGAAGTGTAGGGGCTGACCATCTATATATGGCAAGTACATGATACGTTAGAGAAGTTTCGGTAGCCACCTGATACGACAATTTTTGGTTTAGAACCTTGTAACGTGTCGTAATAATTTTGTCATCACCATGACTTATATCATATGATATAAGACTTGAATATACTCATAAATATGAGGTAAGTATAGTGGTGTGACGTTGACGTACGTTTGTAATATATGTAACGTGTCGGTAGTACGTCAGAATATATGTGTATTGTGCCTTTTTATAAAAAAAATCTAAATATTATATATATATATATATATATATATATATATAAACGTGTATGACCAAGTGGAGAGGAGACTTTTCGTGTTTCAATTTGTTGCCATCATGCCTTCTCCAAGTATATCTCCATTTAATTAACTATTTAGTTCATTAACTTAAGTACTTCACTTAATGAACTAGTTTAGTTCATTAATGGTGGCACTTGAAAATAGTTCAACACAACAAATGTTTGCCATTTGATGTAAGCTTTAAAGCTTCATGGCTTGTTAGTACGGCAACATTATATATAAAGTATATAAGACAAGTTTGTCGCAAAACGTGTCAAGTCATAAAATGTGTCATGCATTTCTTTAGCACACATTATTTAAATCATGCATTTTTGTGAATCACTCAAACTCTTTTTCTTAACATAGGTGGCCGAATTTTTGTATCTTAATACACCCTAATTTGCTTCCTAAAATTGAAGAGATTGAATGGTGATTGTTTGGCAACATTTTGAATTCTTTCTGGCACATGTTTTGCAAGGTATTCTCAGATTTTACAGCTCATTAAAATGATGACAAGTTGGACCACTCATCAAGTGCCAAGTAAGCAAGGTCAAGTCATTCTTGCAATCATAGTGTGCCAAGTAAGCAAGATGGTGTTATATCTACATAAGACAATCTTTCAAGGGCATTAAAGAGAACTCTCAAGAACAGAAGAGCCCAAGGGGGGGTGGCCATTTATGCTTAAAAGGAAGAGAAGTAGTGCAAAACAAAAAAAGACTATAACTCATATTCTCACAAGTGCAAGAGGCTCTATTACTTTCTTCTTCTTCTTTCTTCTTTCTTTCTCTTCTCTCAAGCCTATTGTTCATATATTCTAAATATTGTATAGGATTTGAATATACCACCCACACTCTTTCATTGTTGTAAAAGGTTGATCAAGGTGTGATCAAACCTTCATTCGTTCGGTGGTGGTGTCAATGATCCGTTTGCTTGATTGTATTGTTTGTAAAGGGGAGGAGTTGGTGTGTAACTCCAGTCACCCTTGTGGTCAGGTGTTTTTGGTGTTTAGTGATAACCGAGGAAGGTGTCTTCGAAGACTGGAGTAGGTTGATTTAACCGAACCACTATAAAATCCTTGATGTCTTTACTTTACTGCACTTTACTTTCAGTTTTCAACATTTTGCATCAATTTCATTACAAGAGTAAAAATAGTAAACGAATTTAAAAAATCGTAAAATTTTTCCGAAACATGGACACTCCTCTTAGCTTTCATTTGGTGCAAGTTTCAATTCATTTGGATAAGTATAAGTCAATCAAAGTTGAGTAGTTATGAGACTAGTGCAATCTGATTTTCAGAGTTGCAAAGGTTGAGAACATCAACGTGATTGATATACTTCCCAAAGGATTTTTTAAACTTTTTCAACTCATTAAAATAAATATATTGAGAGTCTTGTCATTAAATTTTCAGACCATTTGGAGTCACAAATTAATCGGAATAAAATTTTCAAATCGGAATACTGTTTCTGGCAGATTTACGCAATCTGATCAAAAACATATTTTTAAAGGATTAGGAGTTGAATTTTAATTTGAAATTTTGATGAGATACTCAGAACATCTGAGAGTAGAATCTCACCCAATTTCATAATTTTTGGAGGTCTGTAACTAGATCTTTAAATCGTTTCAATTCAGAATCTGAAAACCGAAACTGTTTTCAGAAGTGAGATTTTTGGTTCAAAAATTTTTAAAAACCAAAATTTTCACACCCACTATTCAACCCCCCTTCTAGTGGTTCTATACAGGTCCTACATTTTGGCCTTGATTAGGCCGACCTTCTTCATTCCTGAAAGACCTGTTTTGAAACTTGGAAGAGGAAGATTGATTAGTATGAGAAAATGAATTGAAATTGGAAGAATTTCGTACCTTAAGCTGCTGTTTGATTTTCTCAGCAAAGTGCACCATGAATGTTAAGTCAAGGTAGGGCTGAAGCTCAACCCTTTGTGCGATTTCTCTATTTAACCCATGTAGAAAACGTGCCTTGGTGGCTTCCTCTGGTTTCTGTAAGTTAGATCTTTCCAGCAAAATTTCTAACTCTTTAAAAATAATCATCAATATTCTTAGTTCCTTGCCCCAAATTTTGCAAATTATTGAATATGATGCTCCCAAAGTTGTTCAGAAAAAATCTATGTCGTATTTCATATTTCATTTCTTCCTAAGTAAGAATTTGGGGTTGTCTTATTTTAGTCATAATTCTGCATAGATTTGTCCACCAATTTAAAGCATATTCGGAAAACTCAATAGACGCGTACCTCACTTTTTGCAACTCCGTGTAATTAGTACATGAGAATATTAAATCCACTTTTGTTTCCCACTCTAAGTATTCTTTGGCGTTACTTTTACTATAAAACGTTGGAATGCTGATTTTAGTTTTAAGTAATCGTCGTCTTGGGGATAAAGGGGATTGTGACGTCGTTGATAACCAAGGGGAGGGTAGTCATCATAATCATTTTCATCCTGTTCAAATGGATTATATTCATCATTATACCTTTTTCTTCTCGGGGGTGTTGAGGTACGGACCTCCTCGGCTCAATGGTAGGCGGTCGTTGACTTTCTGCCTCGGGTTCTTCTTGTGTAGACCTTCTTGCTTGGTACGTAGGGGATTTCCTACTTGTTCCTTGACCTTCACTCTTGTTTACCCTTTTATGGAGGTCGTCTGATTCGGCTCTGTGCATCGATTGATCGTTCATGACGGTTTCTAACATCTGAGTCATTTGTTATAATGTTGCCTTGGGTCTTTCCACTTCCTTTGATTTTCTTGCCGAATGTTGACTTGTAGACTCCATCCTAAACCTGAAAGAGTCAGAAACAACAATGAAAATAATATACCAAAACAAGTAATTCGAACGGGTAAATTAAAATAGAATTTTGTGCACTCTTCTAACTTTCTTTTCACTCTCTTACCACCTTTTTAATTGACCAATCTGAGACTAATAAAGGTCAAAGAGGGCAATAAAGATAGGTGAATGCCAAGTCTTTTGCAATAAACTCGATGTTGAAATAAGAGATTGACCTCAAATATAATTCCTAAATCCTATTAGGAAATTACTTAAGCATAATTATTTATATATACATATGTACCCATAAACCAAAAAAACTGCACCCCCCTCATCAATCAACCTAGCCGAATTCCTCCCATCAAAACTGAGGGCAGCGGCCATCAACTCCAGGAGGAAGGAAGGAATTTAAATTCTTTTAATATATATATATATATATTGATATTTATGTGTGTATGTATATATATATATACCTACATTATAGATATATATATATACACAAACACCCTAAATACACACCACACATAACACAAATTCCACCCTATCTTCATTCTCCAAAAATTTGGCCAGCACCACCCCTCCCCATAGCAATTCGGCCGCCATCTCCAAGAGGTAAGAAAGGTCAAATCTTGTCCGTTTTCATCCCGGTTCTTGTATGGTATAGCATAATCAAGGCTAAAGACAAGTACGCTTGCTATATTGGCTATGATTTTGCAAAGTTATGATGTTATTTTCATATCAAATCGGATTAGGCATGTTTATTTGTGATTTTCATAGATTGTTGATTATGCGTACATACTTGTTGTATTTATGTATCGGGTATATTTTTATACGTTAAAATGGTATGGTTCTTGATGCTTTTTTGGTTTTGGACGTCGGACGGGGTATGTGTGCAGCGGCAAAGTGATACATACATACATACATACATAAATACATACATATATTTATACATATATATATATAACATATATATATAAACACATATATACATATATATATACACACATATATATATTATATAAGTTCGCGCATTTATTATTAGAATGTAGCCTCACTTGTGGCGGAGGAAAACTATATTACGACAAATGTATCGTATGTAAAAAGATAGTGAAGCGAACTAAGGATGGCCAACCTCCAATCATATACGATATGCCACATTAAAACCTTGCTAGGTAAAATCACCCTTGTGGATAAAACCCTGCCGAAGGAAAAAAGCTTACATATTTATATAATTGGAGTGTGTTGGCAATAGAATTACAGAGGGAACCAAAGGTAGATGATGAAATATAGACATGGCTTCCAGAAGTAGCATAGGTTGCCGAAGCCATTGAGAAAATCGCGACATGGGTAGCTGACGGTGTTGATGAAAACATGTTGATGTCGTCCGCTTGCAGCATATCATGATGGCCCTCAGAAGTTGCAAGAGACACAATACGCAAATGATTAGTAAAGTATAGCAGTTGTATAATGAAAAGATCCGTATGATAGCTAACATACCCATGTTGCCTGCGTTCAGGGAGAACACAAGCAACAACAATATAATCCAGCAAGGCATCCCCAGTCTCCAAAGCCAGTTGTCCATGATATTGTCGTAAAGAGTAAGCATATAGCTCAGTACCTCAGAGAGTAAGATTACAGGAGTACAATGTGAAGCAAACATAATAGTGAGCCAAAAAAATAGAAAAAGATCTTGTAGCCCAAAAGAGTTGAATGCGAAGAAAGCAATGATATACCCATGTTGTCTGTACCAGCCAATGATACAGACACCAGTATGAGAATATACGCAGTACTCACGCAAACAGCTCCTTTGTCTCCCAAAGCAAGAGAGCATGACTCCAGGTGAACTCAGCAGCATATGCTAAATGATTTCCAGCATACATTGTAGATAAAAATTTGTTAAGCAGACGCAATGAGGAAGATGGAGATAAAAGAGAGAAAAGATCACAAAATCATACCAATGTTGCCCATGCCAACAAACGGCATAGGCAACCGATAAATGTGTATGCCAATCCATTGGAAGACTTGTATCACTAGAATCGGATGTTTGGTACTGACACATTCAAGCAGATGGCGCCACGCACTTCACTTGGAAGAGCATGCATCGACGAATATATTGTCAGTCCAGCCGAATGATAGCCATATCTTGAAAGAGTATGCGCTGCGGTATTTCATTCTCTAGGGCAGTAAGAGAGCGTAGAAGCATTAAGCTGCAGGAAGTGTATTGTACGATGTAAATCTACAGCAAGGGTACCCGTGAATTGTCCCAGAGAAGAAAGGTACTGTATCAAAACATGGCAATCTGTCTAAACCATCAACTGATCATGTTGCGCTGCATAATATATTATGCATATGTCAAAGCCATTAATTCCGCCCTCAGTGGAGTTGAAGGTGGCAAGATAAAGCAAATAGCAGAGACCAATTGTCCCTAATGATTGCGCAACACCGCTCCTGCTGCCGCGATGTTTCGACCTACCGCTGCGTCTGTTAAGTTGTAAAACGTTTTGATGATGAAAAGATGTTTTGAATGAGTTAAAATTATGTTTAATATTTGATGCAAAATAGGCAAAACACATTATGTCCAAAGATGGTTGAGATTGGAAGTCACTGGTTCACATCGATCTCTCAAACAGGGGACATCGATCGATCGATGTACTTCAGCCCCTGACATCGATCGATCGATGTCTGACTGAAGACATCGAACCCTCAACCACAAGGACATCGATCGATCGATGTCACTTCATCCCCTGACTTCGATCGATCGATGTCTGACTGAGGACTTCAGTCTCTAAACCTGGTGACATCGATCGATCGATGTCACTTCAAGCCCCTGACATCGATCGATCGATGTCTGACTGAGGACTTCAGTCTCTAAACCTGGTGACATCGATCGATCGATGTCACTTCAGCCCCTGACATCGATCGATCGATGTCTGACTGAGTACTTCAGTCTCTAAACCTGGTGACATAGATCGATCGAAGTCCTGCAGAATTCAAATTTTTTGAACGTTAGAATAAAATCCAAGGTTGATTTTCAAGGTTTTCTCTTTCCAATCTTCTTCAAACTTCTTGTGGACTTTAACCCAACTTGTTACATGCTTCCTTGACTATTGTATACATGTCTAAGATTCTCTAGGGTGGCTATACAAGATCAAATCACTCCATAGGGTGGCTAAAGACTATTTTGGCATTGTCTTGACATTTTTGAAGATGAAGACTTGGTGGAAGGCCTCAAAAACGTGGTGAACTTCATCTATAAATAGAGGAAGCTTGGATGAAGCAATTACACACTTTCAACATCATCTAGCTTCATTTTACATTGTTGTATTTCTCTCATACTTGTAAATTTGTTCAAAGCTTGTCTAGCTTTCTTTGATCTTCATTGTTGTATATTGAGAGAAAGAGAGTCAAGCACAAGAGGAACCATAATTATTTGATCTCTAGCTTGTGCTTAGACTTGTGAGAAAGTGTGAACCTTACTATATCTTCAACCCATGTGAGAAGTTCTTGAGAGAACTTTTGTTGAAGTTGTGAGGAAGCAAGAAGTTGTTCTTGCTAAGAGCTGTAGTTGTTGTAGTTGCACAAGTGTGTTGTGCAAGAAGTTGCTGTTGTTGTTGCTTACACTAAAGTGTTAGTGTAAGTGTTGCTGTGGTTGTTCTTATTGTTCATAATAAGAAGAGTAGTTGTTGAAAATCCACTTTGGAAACAAAGTGGTAGTGGAGTAGAATCATTTACGATTCGAACCACTCTATATCCGGTGTACTCTTTCATTGTCTCTCATCTCCAATTCTTGCTCTGATTTTGAATATCTTTTTGAGTTGAGAAAAACAAGAAAATTCCGCAAAAGAGCCAAACACTCTATTCACCCCCCCTCTAGAGTGTATTTCGGACCTTACAATTGGTATCAGAGCCTAACCTTGATTGCTTGGCCAATCTTTGCAAGTAGCAAGGTTAAAGATCATGGCAATGACAACCTCAACCTCAACCTCAACCTCT
This sequence comes from Eustoma russellianum, assembly GCA_036186865.1. Taxonomy (NCBI): domain Eukaryota; kingdom Viridiplantae; phylum Streptophyta; class Magnoliopsida; order Gentianales; family Gentianaceae; genus Eustoma; species Eustoma russellianum. The sequence continues at coordinate 36,006,481 of AP025045.1, forward strand.
CATCTCCTAAGCCTACTGCACTATTTTCCGGATCAAACACTAAAGCTCCTCCTATGTTTGATGCCCAAAACTATTCTTTGTGGAAATTTCGAATGATCAATCATTTGAAAGGCTGTGGATTTGATATATGGAGAGCTTTGTCAAAGGAATTGAAGTTCCAATGATTACCAACTCAAAAGGAGAATCAATGTTTAAAGATGAGGATGACTACACCGACGAAGAGAAGATAAAGTTCGCCATCAATGGCAAAGCTTTTGACATTCTCTCAAGTGCTCTAACCACCACTGAGCTCATTAGACTCCAAGGTCTTGAAACAGCCCATGAGGCATGGAAAAGGCTTGAAATGATACATGAAGGAACTGAGCAAGTAAGAATGGCCAAAAGACTCATGCTCATGAAGGAGTATGAGATGTTCGGAATGAAGAGCGGTGAGAAGATTGAGGAGACAATCGATCGATTCACACGAATAGTGAATCAACTCTCCATGGTTGACAAGAAAATCTCAAACGAAGACCTTGTCTCAAAACTCCTCAACTCCTTGCCAAGAGAATGGACACCCAAAGTCACCGCCATCACCGAATCAAAGAATCTCAAGACTCTTACTCTTGATGAGCTATCCGGTAATCTTCTTACTCATGAAATTCTTATTGATGAACAAAATAGGATGAATCCCATCAAGCCTACACAAACATCACACAAAGGATTGGTGGTAGAGTCCGATGATTCGGATGAGGAAGTTGCCCTTCTTGTAAGAAAATTTAGAAGAATGGCAACTAGAAACAAAGCTCAAGCAAGAAAGTTTTTCAAGAAACCATCTAAAGAAAAGAAGCAAGTGAAAATTGCTATAGATGTGGTCGACCTCACTTCATTGCCGATTGCCACGTAAAAGAGCCAAAAGCAAGAAAGAAGGTCTTTCCTCAAAAGAAGAAAGCCCTCAATGCGGAGGTAACCACGTGGGATGATCTCCTTTCGGAATCGGAAGGAGAAGAGAGTGAAGATCAAGGTGTTGGACTTGTGGCAATGGTTGAAAATCCAAAGGTTCAACATACTTGTCTTATGGCGATTGAAGATGACCTTGAGGTAAATTCTAACCCTTCAAATTTGCATGATGAAATAGGAGATTTGCAAGATGACTTTGAAAATTAAATTTGAAATATAAGCATTTAAAGAAAGAATTCAAGAAATGCATTTTAGAAAATAAGAGCTTGCATGACAAAAATATTTTGATGTTTCAAGAGCATGATATCATACTTACTATGCATAAAACCGTAGCTCTTGAAAAGAAGAAATTAGAAAAGAATGTGAAAACTAAAATTAGACTTACAAAGACTAACAAATGGTAAAAACAACTTAGACATACTACTTGGAAATCAAAGGATTGGAAATGATAAATCCGGTTTAGGATTTAACTCATCATCTTCTTCTATTAAACCTAAGTCCTTGAAGAAAAACACAACAAAATTCATCATCTTCTAAACCAAAGCATGTACCCACTTGTTTTTATTGCAACAAACTAGGACATGTAAAGAAAGCATGTAAGCTCGATTTGAAGCACATATGTTTGGAAGCCTAAGGGTCGAAAAACTAACCCTAAAGGACCCAACCATCAAAGGGTACCAATGCATACATCTTTTGGTTTTGTAGGCTCTCAAGATAAATGGAGTAGCCAAAGAAGAAGGAACCAAATGGCTTATGGACAGCGGATGTTCAACTCACATGACCGGAGACAAGACGTTGTTCACCAAGCTCAAGCTCCAAGATGGTGGAACGGTGCATTTTGGCAATGGGAGAGCCAAAATCCTTGGACATGGAGAAATTGGTAATTCTTCCTTTACTATTAATAATGTACTATATGTAGAAGGGCTTAAGTATAATTTGATAAGTGTTAGCCAACTATGTGATGCTAATTTTCAAATTGAGTTTGTGAAAAGAAAATGTGTTGTGAAAAAGAACGATAAGATTGTTTTCGAAGCTATTCGTAAAAATGATGTTTACAAATTTAGCACACATGATTTGATATCACAAAATGTTTCTTGCCTAGTTGCCAAAAATGATTTGACTCAACTATGGCATAGACGACTTGGACACATTAGTTTTAAGAATTTCAAAGAGATTTGCAAAAATGAAAAAGTCCAAGGTCTTCCAAAATTGAATTTCGAAAACCATGGCTTATGCGACACTTGTCAAAAGGCAAAACTTGTTAAAACAAGTTTCAAGCCCAAAAGTGAAATCTCCACCACCAAACCTCTACAATTGCTTCATATGGATTTGTATGGGGATATTGGTACAGCAAGCTAAGTGGAAAACATTACACCTTTGTGGTGGTAGATGACTACTCTAGGTACACTTGGGTAATGTTCTTAGCTAAAAAGAATGCATGTCAAGAATTTATAAAGCTTTGTAAGAGATTAGAAAATCAAAGAGAAGACACAATTAAGGAAATTAGAAGTGATAGAGGTGGTGAGTTTGATGGAGAGTTTCAAGAATTTTGTGTATCCAAAGGGTATGGACACAATTTTTCAGCTCCAAGAACTCCTCAACAAAATGGTGTTGCGGAAAGGAAAAATAGAACACTTCAAGAAATGAGTAGAGCCATGCTAAACGAATTTGAGCTACCCAAATATTTTTGGGCCGAAGCGGTAAATACCGCTTGTCATGTGATCAATAGAGTTTATTTGAGACCATTTCTCAAAAAGACTCCTTATGAGCTTTGGAAAGGTAGAGTACCAAATATTGGTTATTTCAAGGTTTTTGGTTGTAAGTGTTTTATACTTAACACCAAAGACAACTTGGATAAACTCGACTTCAAAGCGGATGAAGGAATCTTTATGGGTTATGCTCAAAATAGCAAAGCATTTAGAGTATATAATAAGAGAAGTATGAAAGTTGAAGAATCAATTCATGTCAAGTTTAGTGAATTCATTGATGATAAGTCAAACGATAATAATGATGATGATGAAGATGAAATAATCGAAGTAAGTCATATAGAAAAATTTGAGAATCCAAAAGGTAATATTGTCATCGACCTTAGGATTGATCCACTTGAACCTAAGGTTGAAGATGAAGAAGTAGGAGGGGATACCTCAAATTTGCCGGATTCATATAAATATAGGAAAGATCACCCTAAAGAGTTGATACTAGGTGAAACTAGCCAAGGTGTAATGACAAGGAGAAAATTCAATGAAAATGCCTTCATTTCACAAGTTGAGCCTAAAAATATAAAAGAAGCAATAAATGATGAAGATTGGGTATTAGCTATGCAAGAAGAATTAAATCAATTTGAAGAAGTGATGTGTGGGAATTAGTTGCTAAACCTAGTGATCATCCCGTAATTGGCACTAAATGGGTATTTAGAAACAAAATGGATGATAAAGGAAACATCACTAGAAACAAAGCTAGGTTAGTAGCCCAAGGCTATAGGCAAGAGGAAGGCATAGACTACGATGAGACTTTTGCCCCCGTGGCTAGGTTAGAAGCTATTAGGATGTTATTAGCATATGCATGCTATAAGGATTTCAAACTATATCAAATGGATGTGAAATCCGCATTCTTGAATGGAATAATTCAAGAAGAGGTCTATGTAGCTCAACCTCCGGGGTTTGAAAATCATGATTATCCAAATCATGTTTTTAGACTCAAAAAGGCCCTTTATGGACTTAAACAAGCTCCTAGGGCTTGGTATGATAGATTAAGTAACTTCCTACTTGAAAACGAGTTTTCAAGAGGAAAAGTCGACACTACTCTTTTTATTAAAGAACAAGGAAACCATCAATTGCTTGTTCAAATTTATGTGGATGATATCATATTTGGTGCTACTAATGATTCTCTTTGTAAGCATTTTGCTAAATTGATGGAAGGAGAATTTGAAATGAGCATGATGGGTGAACTCAACTACTTTCTTGGTCTACAAATCAAGCAAACTCAAGATGGAGTGTACATATCTCAAACAAAGTATACGAAGGATTTGCTCAAGAAGTACAAATTCGAGGATGGAAGAAGTGTGAGCACTCCGATGAGCACAAGTACAAAGCTTGACAAAGACGAAAAAGGAAAGCCGGTTGAGGTAACAAAATATAGGGGTATGATTGGTAGTTTACTTTATTTGACTGCTAGTAGGCCGGATATTTTGCATGCTGTGTGTTATGTGCTAGATTTCAAAGTATGCCTAAGGAATCGCATTTAGTTGCCATTAAACGTATCTTTAGGTATTTGAAAGGAACTTGAACTTCGGTTGTTTATCCAAAAAATGGTTGTTTTGATCTAAGAGGATATAGTGACTCCGACTATGCCGGAAATCTTGTTGATAGGAAAAGCACCTCCGGGACATGTCAATTTCTTGGAGATTGCTTAGTTTCTTGGTTTTCCAAGAAACAAAATAGTGTGTCACTTTCCACGGCGGAATCCGAATATGTATCGGCCGCTTCGTGTTGTGCACAACTACTTTGGATGATCAACACCTTGAACGATTACAATGTTAAGTTTGAAAAAGTTCCCATCCTATGTGATAATACCTCAGCCATAAGTATAGCACAAAACCCGGTTCATCATAGTAGAACAAAACACATTGAGGTGAGACATCACTTCATAAGAGATTGCATCCAAAAAGGATTGGTATGCGTTGAGTTCGTTCCAACAAATGACCAACTGGCGGATATCTTTACCAAATCCCTTCCCACCGAGACGTTCGAATCAATTAGAACAAGATTGGGAATGATAAACATTGGTTAAAGGGTTAAAAATGTCAAAATTACAGATTTTGCATACATAGATCGATCTATGTAAAATTTCAGAGAATGATGTCTATAAAGACATCGATCGATCGATGTTCAGGACATCGATCGATCGAAGTCCCTGACATCGATCGATCGATGTCAGCGGGACAGAATTTATAAAACCGCAGGAAACCCTCATTTTTCATTTCAACACTTCAAACCCTAACTCCTCTCCTGCGAAAAACAAAACCCTTGATTCCCAAATTGCGAAAATCTTCCTCAACATTATCTTTTTCTTCAATAGTGCCTAAATCCACACTTATTCCTCAAAATCCATCACCACATTCAAAGAATTCTTGTCCAAATTCTCACAAATGGCCCCAAGAACCAAGAATCATCCCAAAAGGAAAAGGACATCTCAAGGAGACAATCAACCACATGTTCCAACTGGCTCAAGGACACCAGGGCTGCGGAAACAACCAGAGCCATCTCAACAACATCTAATCCGTGAGGTAAGAGAAAGTCTTCACATTCGAAATTTTCCCTGGCTTAAAACTGGAGAATATGAGAATGCATTGGCTACACCTCTAGGATTAGGCATACACACTCATATATCTCAGAGAGCCCAATTATTATTCACTGAATGGGAAAATAGCAATAGGTCTACCATTCCATCAAAAGTGCTCAAAATTGAGGACATTTTGAGCAATGCAGAATTGAGACCTATAATTGACTTGTTGTATGCTCAAAACTGGAAGTTTTTATGGGATTCATCTGAGATGGGAGCTATGTCTACTCGTTATACCCGACTGTTCTATGCAAATTTTTGGATTGACTATCTAAATGGAAATCCATTTTCTCTGAATTCAGTTATTGATGGTCAAGTAGTCTCCTTTCACACTGCACAAATCAATGCTATTCTTGGTACACCTAATGAGGGATTCAAGGATTTCGATCCTTGGAAGTGGGATTTTAACAAGTACCAAGTAACTGAAAATGAAGTCAAAACCTTTCTTGGCTTTCACCCGACAAAGAACACAAATGATATGCCCTTGATGTATAGAGTCTTGCTTGCATAGTTACTTTTTGTGTAATGGAAAATCAGCCAAACTTCCTAGCAACCTAGACTTCTACATCACATACCGCATAGCCAGGCGAGAGTAGGTAAATTTTGGAGAAGTATTCTTTGAAAACGTGTTGGAGGCGGTTACCAAGAAATCAAAGCACTTCCTTACAGTAATCTGATATATAGATTATTGAAAATTCAAATCTAGTACTGGATGTTGAATACGAACGGCTATTACGAATAAGGATTATTACAACAAAGTCTAACATCCAGCAGATTCTTAAGTCAAGAAAGGAAGCACAACGACGGGGTGGTGCTCAGGATTCGGAGAATATGAGGCTGAAAATGAGCCGGAAATACCACCACACCCCACTGAGCCAACCGTTGAACCCCAACCTAACCCTCCAAGCCTACATCTCGAATAGACAAAGGCAAAGCCCCAATGGAGCAAGACAGTGAATCCGGGGATGATTTCGATATTGAATACGAGATAAATGACATCCAACGCACTCTTGGTCAATGGGGTGAAGACTTGACCAAGGAGGCTGTTCGTATAGATGATTTGGAGAAAGGCTATACGACGTTCCAAAACCGCTTGAAATCACTGGAAACAAAGGTGGACACGGAAGTCAAGACACTCCAAAATGAGCTGAACGTGCAAAAGACCAAGTATCAGAAATTGAAAACCAAGCTCAAAGCCGCTCTCTCTGGACTATGTTTCTCCTCCGATGAGGAGTAGTTCTTGATGATTTCCCCTTCCCTCGTTCTTATACTAGTTTTTGAAAGTTTGAGTTTGTATCTCAAAACTTGATAATCTCTTCATAACCTTTATATTTTCGTGTTGGTATCTCTAATTTTTTGATGCTTTCAAAAAGGGGGAGAAGTTTTTAAGTAGTATTGGCATGCATGCTTTGATATCATTATCATGTTTTGGAAGTTTTTAAGTAGTATTGGCATGCATGCTTTGATATCATTATCATGTTTTGGCATCATCTTGGCATTGTTTTGGTATTGTTAGCATAAAAGTTAATATGTTGACATGATTTGGTCTTAACATAAATTGTTTTGCCTCAGCTTGATATAGCTTTGGATGCTAGCTACTTATATGTTTTGGCATGATGGATTGTTGGGAAGCAAAATTGGATATTAACATGGCATGTGTTGGTTGGACGTGATAGCATGTTTTGGATAGGCATTGGTATTAAAAGTCACTTGATATGCGTTACATATTGAAATAGTGAAAATACAAAACTTGATGCATAATTTGAGGGGGAGCATGTTGGGTAGATTGGTAAGAAAGCATGAACTAAGGGGGAGTTGTAGAATATAAAACATCTTTTGGATTGTGGTTTTGAAATCATCAAAAAGGGGGAGAATGTTAAGTTGTAAAACGTTTTGATGATGAAAAGATGTTTTGAATGAGTTAAAATTATGTTTAATATTTGATGCAAAATAGGCAAAACACATTATGTCCAAAGATGGTTGAGATTGGAAGTCACTGGTTCACATCGATCTCTCAAACAGGGGACATCGATCGATCGATGTACTTCAGCCCCTGACATCGATCGATCGATGTCTGACTGAAGACATCGAACCCTCAACCACAAGGACATCGATCGATCGATGTCACTTCATCTCCTGACTTCGATCGATCGATGTCTGACTGAGGACTTCAGTCTCTAAACCTGGTGACATCGATCGATCGATGTCACTTCAGCCCCTGACATCGATCGATCGATGTCTGACTGAGGACTTCAGTCTCTAAACCTGGTGACATCGATCGATCGATGTCACTTCAGCCCCTGACATCGATCGATCGATGTCTGACTGAGTACTTCAGTCTCTAAACCTGGTGACATAGATCGATCGAAGTCCTGCAGAATTCAAATTTTTTTGAATGTTAGAATAAAATCCAAGGTTGATTTTCAAGGTTTTCTCTTTCCAATCTTCTTCAAACTTCTTGTGGACTTTAACCCAACTTGTTACATGCTTCCTTGACTATTGTATACATGTCTAAGATTCTCTAGGGTGGCTATACAAGATCAAATCACTCCATAGGGTGGCTAAAGACTATTTTGGCATTGTCTTGACATTTTTGAAGATGAAGACTTGGTGGAAGGCCTCAAAAACGTGGTGAACTTCATCTATAAATAGAGGAAGCTTGGATGAAGCAATTACATACTTTCAACATCATCTAGCTTCATTTTACATTGTTGTACATTTCTCTCATACTTGTAAATTTGTTCAAAGCTTGTCTAGCTTTCTTTGATCTTCATTGTTGTATATTGAGAGAAAGAGAGTCAAGCACAAGAGGAACCATAATTATTTGATCTCTAGCTTGTGCTTAGAATTGTGAGAAAGTGTGAACCTTACTATATATCTTCAACCCATTGTGAGAAGTTCTTGAGAGAACTTTTGTTGAAGTTGTGAGGAAGCAAGAAGTTATTCTTGCTAAGAGCTGTAGTTGTTGTAGTTGCACAAGTGTGTTGTGCAAGAAGTTGCTGTTGTTGTTGCTTACACTAAAGTGTTAGTGTAAGTGTTGCTGTGGTTGTTCTTATTGTTCATAATAAGAAGAGTAGTTGTTGAAAATCCACTTTGGAAACAAAGTGGTAGTGGAGTAGAATCATTTACGATTCGAACCACTCTATATCCGGTGTACTCTTTCATTGTCTCTCATCTCCAATTCTTGCTCTGATTTTGAATATCTTTTTGAGTTGAGAAAAACAAGAAAATTCCGCAAAAGAGCCAAACACTCTATTCACCCCCCCTCTAGAGTGTATTTCGGACCTTACAGCGTCCACATTAAGTTTTAATTTTCCAGTAGGCAGTAACTCCCATCGTACAATTTTATGACGACATAAACACAATGATGGAGAGAAAAACCCGGCTACCAAATGGGGTATAGTCTGCAAAAACTTGCTCCCTTGTGTCAAAGCACACCATGTGTAAATATGTTCGCGAACACGATTAAATAATTTCCTGTAAGAGAAACTATCCACCCCAAAACAAATACTTGTATATTCCTTCCAAATAGCACATGCAACTAGAGAAGGGACAACTGTCCATAGTTGGCCAAGCATATGGCTGTGTGAAGATATGCGCCACCAGCGCAAAAGATAATTTAGAATTATCATATTTCCAGGCAGTGGCCCAAAAAACATAATAGAAATTTCTTGCCATAATGGTTTGATCAATGAGCAATGGAGAAAAGTATGATCTCTAGAATCTGAGTGAACACGGCAAAAGACACATTGTGTAGGATAAATGGCCTGCCATGCATGCATATTATCAGACATCGGCAGAGCTTTCATCCAAATCTTCCAAATAAATAACTGCATGCAGGTGGACATCGTGACCACCAAATGAAGCGGGTATAATCCAAATGTGTGGCATCGGAAACCAGTAATTTATACGCCGACTTTAAAGAAAACTGCCAGTTAGAATCAGCTGTCCAATGAAATCCATCCGAACAATGTTGCACATGAGATATCATATAATCGTGAATGCGACAAATGCGCTTCCAAGTAGATGAGTCATAAATATGCGAAGATATTGTAGCACGATTACCATACTTGCGATGTGTATAAACAGCCCACAATGTTTGGGAATGATGAAATTTCCACCATATCTGACAATCATATGATTTCTGAATTAATTGAAGATTGCGAATCCCTAGGCCTCCATCCTCTGCTGGTCGACAGATCTTATCCCAACTGCGCCAATGATGGTGTCCATTCCATAAGAAAGTTGACATTTTACAATTGAGCGACTCGATGACACTTGCAGGCAGTGTTGAGCTGGCTATGATATGCAATAGCATGGAGCATAACACATGTCGAATCAATGTTAGACGGTCTGCCATGGAAAGAAGTTTGGAGGACTAAGAGTGTAACTTAGCTTCAAAGTGTGCTAGCAGTGGAGCACAATACGCCGCTCGATTAATACCTTTATATAGATAAGACCCAAAATATTTTAATGGGTAAAGAAGCTAGACGCATGCCTAAAACCTGAGAGGCGCGTATAGATGAGACTCTTGCTCCCACCACTACTTGACTCTTATGAAGATTGACTAATTGTCCAGACGCTTGCTGATATGATTCCAAAATTG